>OZ017739.1:92385502-92985502 GCA_963969285.1 Odontomyia ornata
GAACTGAAAAAATTTGCCACTAAAAAGAGTGAAATAAAAAACTTTTAGAAAAAAAAAAGAAAACCCACTTCGCAATGCCTTAAAAAGGATGAAATAAATTTTTTGGAAGCGGTGCCATATCACATTTTCCCCCATTCTTTTGTGATGGTGCAGATATTGGAAGTTTATATGTACAAATGAGAAAATTGATTTGGCATAGCTTCCAAAACATTTATTTCATCCTTTTTAGGTCATTGCGAAGTCGGTTTTCTTTTTTTTCTAAAAGTTTTTTATCAACGATCTTATTTCTACATGGCTGCGTTAAGCATTTCTTTCGAGTTAGTAAAAGATTTTAAAATGCCTTCGATTGTGTTTTCTGTCACACGTAAGTGAGATACGCATTTTGAAGTTAAGTAATTACGGCAAGAAGAACTGTACCAATATACTCGTATACCATTTCCACCGCGCATTATCAGATCAGCAGTTGGTCTTGTAAGACCAGCACATTTAGCATGAAAATGTAATGCACAGAAACCAAAGCATGACACAAGAGGCAATTTGTTAGACTTGTCCAAACAAGATTTTGCCACGCAATAAGACATATCGATGATTTTCAATTAAAAAACAAAAATTGCTGCTAATTTTTACTTGATGCAAACGCACCCGCTTTTTGCATTTTGTTTTGCAACAATTAATTTACTTCGACTTTGATTGATTTTGCTTTCATGATTTAATTGATGATTCTTTTTTTGCTAATAAACAAAAGAAACTCACCCAATCCTCCTCTGACGAGTGCTCGTTGCTGGGGCGGGCAAGAGCCTGCAACTCATTTAACACAATTATAGAAAAAAAGCAAAAATAATATTATTGAACGCTACTAAAACTTTAAATTGATCATAAAAGTGATTATTTAGGCAAATATTTATTTTATCTAAAACTACTCTCAAAATATTTGCCGAAATAGGTATGCCACTTGCCGATTGATTGCCCTCAGAATTGTGCGTTGCAATCATGCGCGATGAACTTTTTGTTTATTTCGCACACATTTTAATCCACTCTTACCTCGAGAGTAGTTCTTAGTCAGAAGTATAGTGTTTGGAACAGATGATTAAGTATTGTCGAAACAAGAATGATCAATTTCCTTGTGAAATGATTAACTTTTATCTCTTACATCTGCACAAAAGGATGTGCCTAAATAATCACTTTAACCTCTTCAGACCCTGGGTACACATATGTGTACCTACCTTTACTGTCGCTTCTCTCTTGCCAGAGCCATCCATTGCGAAAAAGAAACAATAAGTGAACATTTGCGAACTTTTTTAATTCATAAAAAGTGCAGAAGTGTGCTACTGCATGTAGCAAGAATATCGTTAGGATAGCATTCGAATTGAATGTTCAGTCGTTTTGAGCGTGGGTAACGAGTGGACATTTATTTTAAGCGAAAAAGGCAGGAAAGCATTAAAGTTCTAATATTTTTGGTGTTTTGTAGACAGATTGGACAAAAGTTAACAAAACCGGTAGGAAAAATAAGTTTCGGTAAGTTTTGCGTTAGTATATCACGTGCTTTTTGTAAGGTACACACTTGTGCACCTCAGGATTGAACTACAGTTATGGTTAATATGACAGATTTTCTATTTTGCAGTAGAAATCATGTCGCGTTTCTTGTCGGTTGAAGAGATAGTGGAGCTCTAGAATTGTAGTGATGATGATCTCTCCGATAACGATGATAGAGATTCAGTGCCGATCGAGGATGCTAAGGTAACCGCCATCTTGGAATCAAAAGAGGAACAGGACGATATAATGCAACAAACTGAGGGTAGCAATTCAATAATTTTCTGGCTGTCAAAGCAAATGACATCTCGTGGTCTGGATATTTCTAATGACAAACTGCAATGTGAAGGAGCTTCAGAGATCAGTTGTCTATACACCTTTTTGAGTATTGGAACCTCAAGTTTTGAAAGTTGGTAGGAGATCAAACAAATTTATATTCGGCGCAGCAAAGAGATCTTTGATCGGTGAAAAAAAGTAAAGTAGAAATGATAAACTTCACTAGTGTACAAATCATGAGATGGGTACGCTAAATTACTCTTAAGCGAGATTGTATTGGGGAAGAGACCTTGCTGTCCCCGTCATTAGCGAAACTATGACGCGCGATCGCTTCTTCGAACTCCGAAACCACATTTATTTCGCTGACAATACTGTAGAAAATCAAGATGGAGACAAACTCTGGAAAATCAGGCGTTATTATCTAAAATGCTTCAAAAGTGCCACAGTTTGACTCGGTCAACACACATGTCCATCAACAAGCAGATGATTCTATTTCCAGAAAGATGTGGCTGTCTTCAATACGTGCCGTCGAAACATAATCTTGTATTGGGCTTTGTCATTTCCGTTGGCTCTAACACGGTGCCTCCACAGGATATGACTAAACTTGGCTCAAGTCTTTTGGACACGGACAGATTTCTCAAAAGTCTGATACTTGCAGACTATTTGAACACAAGCCAACAAAGCGTGTTTATCTCAGAGACAGTTATGAGTAACCGGTTTGGTGAAGTTTCCGAAAAATTGAAAAATGACAAGCAGCTCAAAGGAGGCGAATTGCATGAAAAGGTGAGAAGCGATGGGAATATCTGTACATCGAAACGACTTCGAACCTATAAAATTTTCCCGGTAACCTATGAAATCTGAATAAGAGTAAAATAGTTCCAAACTGAAGGCTAGCCCCCCGAGTTCTTTTTCGAAATATGCTTGCTACAAATAATTTGCATGACTGCATATATCCTCTTTTATGGACAAGGGAAACCGTACAATTTAAAACTTTAAATCTTCTTCTTCTTAGCACTACAGCCCCTTTCGGGCCTTCGCTTCCTGCAAACAGCGCCTCCAACTGTCTTGGTCCGTTGACCGCATCATCCAATTCCGAAATCCGAGCAGCGATGAACTGTCTTCGTCGCCCGTGTCAGACCAGCGTTTCCTCGGTTTCCCCACTGGCCGCCGGCCTTCAGTTCTCCCTACGAATACCTTCTTGGGTATCCGTTGTTCATCCATACGATTCATGTGTCCAGCTCATTGCAGTTTCCGCAGTCTTACAATCCTTGAGACCTCCGGTTCGTCAAAAGTTTCATACAGCCAATACATTCCAATTATAAAAACCTTCAGTTTTGAATTATTCAAACTGACTTTAATTTTGGGCATCCTTGCAAGCAAAGCATCCGACGCCGACTTACATTTCATTTCTTGCATCCATCTCAAACCACGCGGATGCTGATAGTCATTAAAAGTTAACAAAAAAAATAGAAAAGCCCCAATTGGTTTTTACAAACATGACGCGACTTGCATTACTCTCTTCTATAGCTTATATTTTATGAGTTTTATTTGTCATGAATGCTATTCTATGCAAATAATTATCTTCATATTCGATATTGGAGCTTTCTAATTTCGAATCTTGGTTCAGTATTCTACTCCTTTCTCCTTTCGTTTCTATTCAATTGTAAACTATATATTCATTCTATGTTCAACAAGAAAACTGCTAATTGAAGATATTGCAGTATCTTTTGCTCTATTTCTGATGCTAGATCATATTTAAGTTCTTAATTTTTTAGGGTTTTGTACTAAAATACAAAACCCTATTGGCAATCACGACCTGTGTCCGTCTGTCCGTCCGTCCGTCCGTCTGCATGTCACAGCACTTTTCCTCCAAAACTATAGAGGCTACAGGCATGAAACTTTGCGGAAAGGTCAGAAGTGGTGACCTCTTGAAAGTTTAAGGGTGGAAAAATTTTTCAAAGGGGTTTAAGGGGGGTCTCGAAATTGCCTTCTGAGTACCGAGGGGGGCAGGGGAAGGGGAAATGTACAAACTTTGCGCGTACCCCCCCCCCCCCCCTCGCGATTGGAAACCTTCCATCCGAAAAATCTGAAAAAAATCATGAATGTAGGCCTTAATGAGTACAGCAACAAAAAATACATGAGAAGTCGAAATTCACTCAACTTTGTTAGTAATAGTATGATTTATCGATTTTATATTTTCTTGAATAAAATCCAAACGGTACCTTTAAATTCAATAAAATTTAGCAAACAGATGACTATTCATAAGATTGATCTTTTCTGTAAGTTTCATAAAGATCGAATAGTATTTAATAAAGTTATAGCGATTTGAATTTTCCTGTATTACTATGGAACAATATGCCCTAAATTACTATGGAAACATATGGCTATGGAGCCATATGCGCTTTTTATCGATTTAGACACTACAGCTTTGCTAGGATTTGCATGAAAATTTCAGAAATGATAGGTATCATGAAAATGAGTACATACAATTGAAACAAGTCGAAGAGGCAGGAGAGAGCTCCTAGCAAAAGGGCTTTGTAACCATTCTAGGATTCGAAAAAATAGGCCATGAATCGATGATTACAGTACAGAGGAGTGGGCCCTGAAAAAAATTTCATGAAAGGTAGCCGATATGAATATCAACTGAAAGTTCTCTATGAGAGCTTTTCAAAACAGTTCTTAAACTGACAGTTTTTGCTTCAGTGGGGCACAGGGGGGAAATACATGAAAAATGTGTTTCTAAAAAATCTGGAAAAATTATCAAGGGAGATATCTATGGGTATAATTAAAACAAATACCTCAGAAGTCAAAATTCGTTCAACTTTGTTAATAATAGTATGATCCTCGAATTTCAAATTTTCTCCAATAAAATCGTCTTTGACATGTTTCTTGATTTTATTCGTTGCTGGTTACTGCATTTTGTAAGTTGAGTACAAAACCTTTCTGACATGAGCATAGGTCTGTCTACCCAACTTGTTTTTTTTTGATTTCGTATTATTGAATATAAATCGACAGTTAAGCAGTGAGAGAATTTTTTTATATCTCCATTCTGACTCTGACTTAGGGTCGTTTCTTCAATTTTAAAATTCTTTAGAGGTTTCCATTTTACAATTTAATCTAATATTCTTTTTTGTTTCATTTTTCATTTTAGTTTATAATGAATCTACAATACCTGTTTTTTATCTTATTACTCTATTCTACTTATAAAGATTGTTCCGTTTTAATCAAGGAAAAAAGTACGAGCAGGGATGGTCCCTGTTTAACGCTTTTGCATATTTTCCACAGAATCAAAAAACGACATAGTAAAAACTTATTAGGAAACTATACGTTTATACAGAAAGTAATAAGTGTTAAATGTAAATGACAACAAATGATGTTTTAAAACTCTTTCTCGGGATCGTTCTTCTTTGGACCAGTCCAAGGATATAATTATTTCATCGTTTGAATCATATTGCACACTCATTTCACTTCAAAAACACTACGAAGACGTTGAGACTGTTGTGCGACTGACGATGATTTTTGTGCTTAGGGCTGACTGATCACGTTACTTTGCTGAGATGAATTCGGGGTAACAAACAGAGGATCTACACTGCTGTTTCGTCGTGGAGATTGTGGTATGGACTGAGTAGGTGAATCAGGTATTTCTTATGGTGATATGATTCCGCTTGCCATACAACTGAAATCACTTACTGCTGAGTTCTTACCATCAGCCATTCTTGCTCTGCACTTTTTGGTGAGTCCATTGAGCTTCGTTGACTAAAACATCAATGGGCCTGTATTAGAGTTGGGGCTGTAGTGGTGACGTTGCTAAAACTGAGTTTAAGGTTAAATTAGCAAAATTAAAGCCAACTGGGAAAACAGCGTTACCTATTATCTCCAGTGAAGCACCTACTGCTGCTGCTTCCCTGCTTGATTCCTACTCCGATTGTATGGGGGCAGATGGAATGGTTCTAACTTCCTTCGCTCATAGGAGAAGAGCTGCGAAAGCCACACACTCAAACACCCACCCGTCGCACCTCTGCACAATTTAGATTTCGTACCACGCACGCTGTGTACAGTTATCTGCCACCTGCGGCCGTTTGGCATTACCGACTCCAACTGCCGTCAGCTTTGGGTGACATTCCTCGACTCAAACTGACGTGGGACGCTCGAAAGCCATATGGTAGCAATGGGAATGTGTGCGAGTCAGCAGTGGCGTAGGTCGACTCATTACAAAGAACAGGTTAGGTCTGATGGACTACAGGCTGATTGTTGCAACAGCCATGATCAAATATGTGGATGGAACTGTTGACCTACTTTTTCTGCAACCAGGCACGAGCAGAAAAGCTACCGAAAAACAGGGAAAACCCGACACAAACGAGGAACTACAACAAAAAAACCGCATCTGCTGGAATCCAGTACCGCAATCGGAAGTTGAATTGCCTCGAAGAAAAATTAACGGCTCACCGGTTGTTTAATGCGTTCACTTTGTATTTTACCACAATAAAAGAAAACACTATGATTTCGATTTCATACTTTATTGAAGTAAAACTAATTGAATAAACTTAGGCGAAAACTTGCGAAAACTTGTGAAAAAAGCGTATAAAGCGACACAACGATCAAACGTAGCGAATTTCAAACAACGAACTCAACCAAGACAAAGCAAATTGTACGGTTTTTATACAACATGAAAATTTCGGTACGTTTTCCGTTTAGTTTGGTCTACTATTAAGTTGTTTACAATTTAAAAAAATGGAAAACACTATTAATAATGCAAAATATCAGCTGATGTGATTTCGTTAAATCGACTGGAACGACTGGAAATAATGACAATCACTTGACATTCAGATGATGGTGATGGTTTGTAAATAAACATTAGATTTGCTAGTTCATAGTTTAATTTTTACTTTTTGATTTCAGGTAGCTCCGAACATTCTCCCCCCGATGGTCCGCCAGGATCAGAATAAATACCTATAAATAGAGGTTAAGTAACCTTTTTTATTTATAATAAGATACCAATCCTAGGCTTCTTATCGAAGTCTTATCGCTAACATTCCAATTGATACATAAGTTCAGCTGACCAGGAACTAGTTATGTTTGTATTACTTGTGGCATTTCCTCCTTACAAGTAAACAACATATGCGGCGACAAGGGGTTATTTATATGGCGCCCGACTCGCCATTCTGGAACGTCCATTTAATAATTGCCGGGAAAAAGGATAATAATAGGATAAGGATAATAATACTAAAGGATAATTTCAGTTTGCGTTACAAATTTTAGAGTAGGAGTATAGTATTCATTGCATTCAAATTCTCAAATTCACATTAAAGATAGAATCAATTGTTTATGTTCAATAATTCAACTGAATGTTTTTCCATTTCTCGGGGTTTCTCAACTGGTAATAATGCAATTTTTGTAATGGGTCGATCTAATTCCTTGTTAGAAGTGCGAACAGTTACAACTCGAATTAATCCATCATTTCCAGAATGTGTCTTTGTAATTCGACCCATTGGCCATTTGTATGATGGCAGACGCTCATCTTTAATGAGCACTAAGTCATTTACTTCGAGATTGGGCTGACGACGATTCCATTAAGGTCTTTCTTGTAATCTCGTTATGTATTCCATTGACCACCTTTTCCAAAAATCTTGGGTAAATCGTTGTGTGAATTGCCAGCGGCTCAACCGGTTAAGCTGTATGTTCACGAGGTTATCTTCTGGGACTGCTAATAAAGTGTCTCCTACAAGAAAATGTCCTGGTGTTAAGGCATTCAAATCATTTGGGTCGTTTGTCAAAGGGCAGAGAGGCCTTGAGTTCAAACATGCTTCTATTTTGGTCAGTATTGTATTAAATTCTTCGTACGTCAATGTTGCATTTCCGATGATTCTCCTCAAATGATATTTTGTCGATTTCACACCGGCTTCCCAAAGTCCGCCAAAATGTGGAGAGGACGGAGGGTTAAAATGCCACGTGATGCCATCGTTAGCCAATTCGTGTGTTAAAGATTCATTTCATTTTATCGTTTGCATCAGCTCTTTATTGGCACCTACGAAATTGGTGCCACAGTCGCTATACACATGGCTGCATAGTCCCCTTCTACTAACGAAGCGTCGAAAAGCTGCTAAAAATGATGGGGTTGAAAGATCGCCTACTAACTCTAAATGTATCGCCTTCACGGAAAGACATACAAAAATGGCAATATATCCTTTAGAGGTTTTCGATCCTCTTCCTTTGCAAATTTTGAAGTCTACTGGACCACAAAAGTCGATGCCACAATGCAAAAATGGTCGGGATGGTGTTACCCTTGGCTCAGGCAGATTACCCATTAGTTGTTCTCTAGATTGAGCCATCATTTTGTAACATGTGATGCATTTTTGTATGAACTGGCGGGCTAAATTTCTGGCGTTGATGATCCAAAATTTTTTTCTGATGATATTCAACATAAGCTGTATTCCTCCATGCAATGTAAGTGTATGATATTTCAGGAATATAAGAGGAACCAGCTTACTCTTTTTCGATATAATCATTGGGTGCTTGGTGTCATATGGAAGATCAGCATTTTTCAGTCGACCACCAATTCGCAGTTTCCCATTTATATCCAAGAAAGGGTCTAAATTTACCAGATTGTTTTTTCTATCGATTTGTTTGCCTTGTTTCAAACATTCAATTTCTTCCCTATAATCCATTTCTTGTGTATGTTTAATCCAAAACTGCAAAGCTGAATCGAGTTCTGATGTATTCAAATATGATTGGGCGTAGCGGGTACCTTTTGCTGCGGTAATAAATCTAAAACAGTATGCTGTTACTGTTAAGAGACGAGTCAATGTAGAGTATCTGCCAAACCATAAATCCAAAAAACTTGGTTCGGATTCAGATGCTAATAATGATATAAGTGGTGTTTTCCTTTGTTCCAAGCTGCATACCGGCCATAATTCATTTTCAGGCCAGTATTCCTTTGGTTTTCTCAACCAAGAAGGGCCATTCCACCACAGATTACAATCAATGAGTTGTTTTGGAAACATACCGTGTGATGCGAAGTCTGCAGGATTATGTTCTGAAGGTACGTGGTTCCAGGGAATATCCTTCACTGCTTCATGGATTTGCGTTGTTTGATTTGCAACAAAAGTAGTTCAGTGTGATGGATGTTTTGCCAACCAAGCTAAGACAATTGTCGAGTCAGTCCATAAATATATTCGAGATACGGGTAATTCTAACGCTTTTGTAATTTGATTTACGATTTTAGCCAATATTAGTGCTCCACATAGTTCCAAACGCGGGATTGAAATAGCTTTCACCGGTGCTACCTTCATTTTAGCTAATAACAAAGAAGATTCATTGTTATTTGGACTACGAGAAACGAGATAAACGACTGCTGCATACGCTTTCTCAGAAGCATCACTGAAACCATGTAATTCAATAGTGTCGTTAGTATTATTTTTTAACCATCTAGGTATTCTCACATTCTGAATTGTTTTCAGATCTGATTTAAAATTGTGCCATTTATTTGCTATGTCAATGGGAACTCTTTCATCCCAAGTTCTGCCATCTAACCATAATGATTGCATTAATATTTTGGCTACTACAACAACTGGAGATATCCATCCAAGTGGATCGAACAATCTTGCTATGTCTGATAATATTTTGCGTTTTGTATACTTAACGTCATCCATGTTAATATGAACCTTGTATGCGAATTCATCCGATAGTGGATGCCATATAATGCTAAGTGTTTTAAGACCCTGATCGAGATTCATATCGAAAGTTGTAAGCGTTTCCCGGTCTTCCATAGGAATACCACCCAAAAGTTGTTCGTGACTGGCTACCCATTTTTTAAGTTTAAAACCTGCAGAGCTTAATAACATTCTCAATTCATCTCTTTTAGCTAATGCCGAATCTATGCTTACACCACCTGAAAGAAGATCGTCCACATAGAATTCATTGAGAATTGCTTGATGTGCCATGCTAAATGATGAATGATGATCCTCAGCAAGTTTTCGGAGCGTTCTTATTGGTAGAAATGGTGCTGAGGTCACTCCAAAGGTCACTGTATCTAAAATGTAATCCCGGACTGGCTCATTTGGATTATTGCGCCAAACAATGCGTTGGAGATCCGCATCTTCGGAATGTATACGCATTCGACGATACATCTTTTCAATATCTGCTACAAAAACAAATTGCAAACATCTCCATTTTAATAAAATTTGATCAAGACTATTTTGCAGAGAAGGCCCAGCATGCAACACATCGTTCAAAGACATTCCTGAACTAGTTTTCCGTGATGCATCGAAAACAACGCGAGCCCTTGTACTGCTGCTTTCCTTGTATACCACATGATGTGGGAGGTAATTACCCTTGCATTTAGACGTGCTATTTGTTTCAAATTGTGTATCTTTATTGTCGCTGACTTCATGCATGTGATTCAATTCTAAATATTCTCGAATGCATTTTGAATATTCCATACATAAAACCGAATTTTTAGAAAACTTTCGTTCTAACGACATTTAGCTGGCAAGGGCGATGTTCCTTGATTCACCTAACGACTGTCTGTCAGCATCCCTTTTAAATGGAAGACGAGTAACATATCTTCCATCTATGTTACGATAAGTATTCTGCAAGTAGAATTCCTCACAAATTTGTTCTTCGACTGTCGGCTGCCGGGTTACTGCAACTTCTTCCAACTCCCAAAATTTCTTTAATTGCGCATTTAAATCATTACATTCGATCAGTTCTATTTTAAAACTTTGGAGATTCACCTCTGGTTGCACATTAACTCCTCCGGAAACTATCCATCCTAAACTCGTTCTCTGAACAATTGGACCCATCGGTAATCTGTAAATGTCGCCTATTATTATTATTTGTGCATAAACATCAGCACCGAATAGCAAATCAATTCTTCCAGGTTTATCAAAATTTGGATCAGCTAAATCGAAATTTTTAAGTTGAGTTTTCAAGTCTGAAGCTACATTCCATGTCGGTAACGAATTAGTTGATTGGTTCAAAATATATGCGTCGACATTTACACATTGTTGATTGCGCAATTTTACTTTCAAATTTACAAGTCCCTTAGTTGGAGTGTGATGTGTCTTCCCAATACCACTCGCACTTGTGTTTGTGCGCTTTCTTTCCAAGTTAAGTTGTTTAATTGCATTTTCGCTTATAAATGACGCTTGCGATCCTTGATCCAATAATGCTCTGAAACCCATGCAGCCACTTAATGTTTGTACATTAATTAGAGCTGTAGCCAGAAGTACTCTTATCGATGTAACCGCACTCAATGTTTGCATATGCAATTCGTTCTGATTGGAACTGGTTGTCGGTACATGTACAGGCTCGAATTCTGTTGCATTAACATTAAGGGGGTTAGTATGGATTGGTTGATTCCTATGCAACAGCGTGTGATGCGCTTTTTGGCATTTTGCACATCTATTGCCACTGGGACATCGTGCTAACATGTGTCCTTTCGTCAAACAATTGATGCATAGTTTATTACGTTTCACTATATCAAACTTGGATTCATGGCTCATTTGGCTGAAAGTTGCCTATTGGCGAATATGATGCTCAGCTTTGCAAACAACACAAGGTTGAACTGCTTGACTAGTATGCATTTGCACATTGTGGGCTTGATATGTATTTGGGTTTCTAGATACTTTAATACGTTCAATTCCTGCAGCCTCCAACCCTCTGAATCTACGCTGCATGAATTCAAACAAGTCATTTAGTGAAGGAAGAATAGTTCTTTGAGCGTGCTCTTGCTCCCAAAGTTGCCTTGAAGCAAGAGGCAACCTCTGTGTAACGATGAAAACTAACATTGCATGCCACAGATTTTCAACTACCATATTTTCGATAGCTTGTACATACTCCATTGTAGTGTCAAGAAGAGTCTTTATAGAAGAAGATGACTCAGTGGCGTTGGATAGCGAAAACAACCGCTTAAATTGAGTATTCAATAAGATATTCAGATTGTCGTGTCTATTATTTAAGATTTGCCAAGCGATGTCGTAATTTGCTTCAGTTACTGCGTATTAGCGTAACAGTCCTTCAGCTTCCCCTGACAAACTATACTTTAAGTAGTGCAACTTTTGTACTTTCGAAAGATTCGTTCGTTTATGGATAAGCGAGGTGAATAAGTCCCGGAATGAAATCCATTGCTCGTAATTCCCATGAAACTTCGGTATTGAAATGCGAGGTAACTTGATATCCTCCAAATTTGATTGGAATCCTTGCAATCCGACCTCCACTCATTTCTGTTCTTCCTCCTTTGTCGTTTTCACTGCATCTGAATTTCCTGAAATCCGTTTATCGTTGCTTGTTGAATTCTCCTCTGACTGCTCTGCTGCCCCCTGCTTATCCGATGCTTCTTTCAAATTATCATCTACCTCAGCCATGAACTCTAACTGAAGCTCATCAAACTACATGAACAATTCACTCGCGAAATATTCTTTATTTAACTCCGCCTCATCACCTGTTAATAATGCCAAAATTCTCCTATGGTTTTCTTCGAAGTCAGCATGTAAATTATGCAAACGTTCTCTAACCATTCCGCAATAAGACAACGTTCTACGACTTATTGAAGTCTTTTTAAAATTAGACCGGAGTCTATTCAATTGCTGTAAGAACAACTTTTGTTGCACAATTATAGTCTCCATTTTCTTGATTTTAATCAGAAACTACCAAGTCCAGCTGTAATTCCTCAAGTTTATATGGAGGTGGCAATTCAAAATGAAAAATTCACACAACACTTTGAGTTTGGCTTTTAAATTCAAAATATCCCAACAAAACTAATTTAATTTGGCGAATTAGTTGTTGGATTCAATGAATAACGATTTCAATCTTATCGTTGATTCATTCACGCACATCCGAATAAACAAGTATCTAACCAGCCGTTTTTAATTCAATTGTTCTGATTTCCCCGTTAGTATGAGAAACCATCAAAATGTGTATTGATGAAGAAAGGCAATATAAAAGGCAAATAAAATAACAACAACAAAGAATCTAAGGATGCATATATAAGAAAGGATATATTTAAAGAGGAAAGGGACTTACCCCGGCAAACTGCATGCAATTTATATGTATTATTACACAAGTTGCAACCGAACCGCACCACGAATTAAGATTTGTGTTTAGCACTGCACTTCACTGATTTATTACACGAATCCGGCTCGAAGGACCAAATGTTTAATGCGTTCACTTTGTATTTTACGGGGAGGCTCCACCAGATAAAGATCATAGATCTTGATTTTGTCTGTGTGAAGGGTGTTCGACGGCCGCGTTTGTTGTTTGGCGGCTACTTACGACCAAGAGAAAAATTAGTGGCGCCTCCTATGACCATTTCCAACGGGCAACTCGGGTCCGAAGTCCCAAGCCGAAGGAACCTCAACATGGAGGTTATAAAAAATTGTGCTGATATATGGAGGTTTAAAAAGCAGTGAACATATTTGAACGCAAAGTGCTCTGGAAATTCTACAATTCAGTGAAACAAGAAATAAAGTGGAGACTGTATTAGAATGATGAGATATATGAATTTTTTGAAGAACCACCTGTATCTGCTTGCGAAAAGTTACTCAAATGGCAATGATTGGGTTGTGTTGAAAATGGAAAAAACCATGAACCTAAAAGAGGATTCGATGGGAAGACACGATTAAAGTACACAGCAGGTCCTTACTAGAAGTGGCCAACTGGCAAATAAGGTCGCAAAATCATGATGAATGAGGGATTTTAATTCTGGACGCCAATACCAGGCTTATATTGTCACGCCATAGACGATTGTTTCCATGGTGCTTGAAAGATGCTACTTGTTAAGAAACTTTTATGGAATTACGTGCTTTAAGAAGAAAAGTTATTTGCGGAATATGTTTTTTAGAATAAATTCTCTTGAAATCATTCACATTATCAAATTTCTCCATTCCAGTTTAGTTTTCAAAATCTTATGGTATAAATAAGGTTTCCCAATTCCAAGAATTGTTGATATTCTTCCCAGTGGCTCAAGGTTGAGTGTTAAGCATCTATAGAAGAAGAACATTTTAATTTGAATTTAATGCTACGCTGAAGCTAGAATATTGTCCACTTACCATGGGAATTATTCCATTACCTCCAGTAATACGCACCTCGTTTCATGGGAAATATGGATAATTAATTAATAACTAATGAGATCAAATTAATTCAGTTGAATTCATGAAGTAAATATCAAACTCTATGTTAACTTCAATTAAGAAAGTTATCTAATGCATCATCCTCTCGCAAGAAACATGTCTTTTCTACGAAGGTCAGCTCCAAATTTGACTCCATGTCAACGTCCCTTTCATTATATTCTCAGATCCTGAAATTCCTATTAAAAACCTGATGAAAACTCATTTAATTCATAATAATAACCCAGAAGAGTTTCCAAGAAAATTCCAAGACTATCTCTTGAACGACCGTGTCCTCTGTCACCAGGAATCCGACGCTGGCTACCACTAAATACGAGTGGCTTTAAATCGACTCAGAACTTAATCTTCAAAATTGAATATTCATAATCTCAAGTAACGATAAACTGATTTCTTTTCAGCCATCTCAGACGCAGGCACCATTTGAAACATATTCAACTGGCAGAAAAGATATCCCTAAACGCCTTTTTATTCACTTCCTGAAATTCGTTTTCCATACACAATTTCCTGTGTCCCGAAAATCTTTTATTTTATTATTTTTTCGAAAATCCATTACAATTTCAAAAGGACCAAGAATAAGACGACTTTCTACAGATGAAATGAAAATATCCGATCTCAGCAATATTTATGGTAGCAGTGAGTAGTCCCACTTGCAGCTATTGCCAGTTTCCTAGAATTCTAGTGTGAAAGTGGGAAAGCAAGTGACCAAGTTATCAGTAGAAAGTGGGTGTCGTAGGGAGATCCAAAGACGAGTCCTAGCTGGCATTCCCTAGAACATATGAATACAACTTTCACTTAAGCCATAAATGGGTACAATGTAATTTCCTATCACTACAAAAAAGCATCGGAGTAACATATACGGGCACAATCGACGAACATATGTTTGTCTGTGCGCCGGAAACGACTATGAAAATCCGCATTCTTATCGAATCGGAGCCATCTTCCTCGTTTTTCCTCGACTCGATATATTTCCAATGTCGTCGATAAAGAGGAACGAACGCTGGTTGCTGGTTACCCACGAGCAGCGACAAGGGGTGAAACCATTGTCGACCCAAACGCTCAACCCGAACAAACATACGTTTTATAAGACCAGGAGAGCTGTTTTAGAGTGGCCATTTACACTATTGAATCGGCATCAGGACGAAAAGATATTGGGAATAGGAAAATAGCTAAAGCGGATTTTTTCGAAATGCACTGCGAGTGAAACAAAGTAGTTATTGATTGTTTGCATCATGTGGCTGGAATGATCCCAACGAGTTACTTGATTTTTTTTTTTGAGTGAAATAATTTTCGGAAGGCTCAAATTAAACTTTTCAACGAAGCGTTGCTACACAATCAAATATCCTCCTGCATTGTTCTGTGCCACATTTATCGAAGGTGTGTCAACTACAAAACCACAACCTGAAAAAGCTCTGCAAAATTTCTATATGCCATAAGCAATTGACTATTCGAAATGAAAAGTGGATTGATTTTCTTTCTCGGTTTCCTCGATAATCCGTAGTCGAAGAAGCTTCCACCATTATCAAATATTAATATTCTACATCCTCGAAATGAAGAGAGGAAACAGTTGAAAATAAACTTGTGAAGATATTCGACAGACAGTAGCATATCGTGAACTGTCCGAAAGTCCACGAGCTGTTGATCCTCTATCCAGAATGTTATTCCTGACGTTGTCGTTGCAGACTTCGAAAAAGTTTTGGATGCCAACTGGAATGAAAACTTTCGCGTTATTCTAACGATGCTTTGTCAAGTGGAGTTGACTAACTTGACGATTTCATTTATTACTTAGATTCTCATGAAAACCAGATGGAACAAAGAATGGACGTGTGAGATATATCAGTCAATACCATCAACAAGAAGATATTTCTAATGTATCGATGGTGGAGGGAATTGATTTTAGTAGACTCTTTTTTCTTCCCTTCGTAAATTTGGCTATGGCACGAATGCACAGGCCATTGATAAACATTTTTGGTCTTTAGGACTTGTAATTTACTGGGATTTTGACTAGGCTGTTTATATTTTAGACTTTGCACTAAAACTTGACTTAGTTTTTTTAGTGATTTATTAATTTAATGGGATTTGTTAGTAGATAGCTTAGATGTGACATTAGTATTTTGAAGATACATTAGTTAAAGGGAGTCTAAATACTGGGATCAGCTAAGTCACGTATCTTATGAGTTCTGCCTCAGCTTCATTACTATTGTTATTGTTAAAAATTTCTACAAAGGAATATTTAGTATTGAAAATTTAGCACATGTCTTTTAACGGTCCAAATATTCAAAAATAAAAAATTCTGTGTTCAGGGTCATCTATGAAGTTACACCACTTACAATTTCTGGAAAGCACAATCTTGGTTTTTTTAAGTCTGAATAAATTAAAGGCTCTATTTGTGAGAATTCTGTTTAGCTGTTTCTGTATTTTGCTACTAAACGTAACTTTGTGACACCATGGTTTCGATCGAAAAATTAAGTTGGTGTGAAGTCATGGGAAGTCGTATGAGAGACGTTGATAAGTCAACACCTCTTAATGGTTAGTTAAGGATTATAAAGTTTTGAATGATTGATTCAAAAGATTCAAGATCTTTATTTAGCAATTTCTAACTTTTTGCACATATACAATTCATTAATAACTTAACCTAACAATATTCATGCGGGTTGTGCCTTAGGTCTTTTCCCGGAGTGCAATAATAATTTACTTTGATTCGATTACAATAGCATTTTCCAAAAAACAAAACTTTAAAATGTCGACATCCACAACATTACACAGCCACACAAAAAAAAGTGGGGTATACTTTTGATGCCATATATCATACCCGTAGTCTTTCGACCTGCTCAGCACGAACCCGGGTCCAGAATTGAGCCATCACGTCTTGATTTTTTTCTAATCTCAAAAAATGGGCTTGAAAACAGAGAAAATCGTGGAAAATGCAATCGTAAAATTTGGAGAAAATTTATTTTTAAGAGACCTGTTGAGCACAAACCCGTGACCAGAAGTAAGCCATCATGTCCTGATTTTTTCCTAACCTTAAAAAATGGGTTAAAAACAGTAAAAATCGGCGAATACATTGAAAAACTTTTTTCCATCTCTTAACCTATACTCATACGGATTTGGAACTGTTAAACATGAATCTGGGATCAGATTTAGATCATCAAGTCTAGATTTTTTCCTAACCTCAATAAATGGTTTGGAACCAGTAAAAATCGGGAAAAATACATTGAAAAATATTTTTTTTCACATTTTAAACTTTATTCTATTAACGTCAAACCCTAGTCAGGTTAAGCCAGTCCCCCTAGAACCTCTCCTTACTAAATCCGGCGCTGTTAGAATCAAATAACTCAATACCTCATAATACATAACCACCAACTCATACTACAAAACCTGAGACCTTTCACCTTATTACCCAGTTACCCGTTTTGAATATCCATGTCCAAAAATCCTAATGATTCATACCTTTATACCCAATAACTTACACCTAATAAATCTCAATTCCAACAACCCTAGTGCCCAAAATCTGATGCCTAATAAACCTAACCCATAACCAGTTAATGGACTGAGACAGTTGGAGGCGCTATCTGCAGGAAGTGAAGGCCCGAGAGGGGCTGTAGTGCTAAGAAGAAGAAGAAGAAAACCAAAGAGGTGATTGATAAGGGTATGATTTTGTGGTTTCCAGGTCCTAATAGTTTCACAGGAAAAGGTTTCTGTGAGTTTCAAGTGCATGGCGGTCCAACTGTTGTCAGTGCAATGTTAGATGCATTGGGTTCCTTGCCAAATTTGTGGTTCATTAAACCAGGTAAGTTTACAAAGCATGCGTTCTTCAATGGCAAAATGGATTTAACGGAAGTGGAAGGCTTTGCCAATATTATTCATGCATTTTAAACTAGTGATGCTCTATCAAAATTATATAAAAAAAAATGCGTCAACAAATAATCAAAAGAATAACAAACCTCGAAGCTACAATTGACTAGACGGAGGGTGAACACTTTAGAGAAGATCAAAAGCAAGGTGAAATCTTTCACAATGGTACCCAAGCAGCGATCATTGGTGAATCGAATGTCGGTAAGAGCAGCCTTTTAAACCTGATATGCCAGCGTAATATTTCCATAGTGATCGTACAGATGATTCTTTAAATGAACTTGTTTTGATTGTGCGAATTGACAGTTGCGGATGACAATCCACCGGATAACCAACGACGGGAAAACCCGATGAAGCAAATGTGGAACGTAGGTGCGTATCCGATGAATGCTAGTTCGGGGTCGCTGATGCAAGCCAGCACCTTAATTGAAATTTGAATTGCCTCGAAGAAAAATTAACGGCTCGCCGGTTGAAACCAAGCTTATGAGGAACCTGCGGGCAAAGAACGGGTCTCTTTCGGTGGACCCAACACCCGAGTTGAATAACTTGAATAACCTGAAACTTTGAAACTCAATACCCTGATTAAGTGACCGAATATTACTGCCTTCCCGATTTTTTACGACTATATCTTGTTCTCTTATCCTCAAAAGATCATTTTACAGATTTTCTTTCCGATTCATTTCTTAGCTTTGGATTTGTTTCTCTTTTAAGTGACCAGGAATAGTAAGCCAACATATGGCCATCCCATCGTCCTTGATATCGGTTTTCCACGACCTTAATGTCTTGGTGAAAGTGCTCTGCTTGTTCTTCGCTGTAGTCACCGAGGTTGTCGGGGAAATCCTCGATATGGAAGTCTAAGAAATGTAATTTTAAACTCATTAGGCATCAGATTTTTTTCGAAAATTCTTAACCATTTCCTTAACTATCTCTTTGTACTTAGGACTTTTATTATTTCCTAAAAAGTTTGTTGCAACTTCTTTAAAACTTAGTAAAGCAGTGTTTTCAATCTCGTCCATTTTTGTAACGAATATTGTATCCTGAAACAATTTCCCTATTTGTGGGCCGTCGAACACCCCTGCCTTGATTTTTACATCAGAATATTTTGAAAACTTTTGGAGCAAATACTGGAAACATTGGCTATTTTTATTTAATGCTTTTACAAATTGCTTCATGAGTCCAAGTTTTATGTGAAGAGGAGGAATAAGCACTTTTTCAGCATCTACTAAGGGCGAAAAGATTACATTTTACAGACTGTCGGCCAAGCAATATCGTTAAGATTTTGAGGTCTTCGTAGATTTTCCAGTTGTGATCAGGATATTTTATTTTGTCTAAAAGCTTCTTCATTTTATCATGATGTTCTTTTATTACTGTGGAATATTTCCCAGTCCCTGCATCGTAATTATCTTCCTTCTACCTGCCATGACGGCATGAAAGCCGTCATCCGGTAATTTTGCCAAATAGTGGAGCAACTCCGTTGCCCACCGTCACCGCATGGAGGTGCCCTGGATGAAGATAGAAAGCGCTACAACCTGAAGCTTGTTCCATCTATCTCAACAACGGTAATTGGTTTTATTCAACTAGGTATTTAGGTATTAAAATATTGAATTACAACAATGCGGCTTGAAAAAGCGAAAACCGCGTACATCGTATTTGATTTAAATTTATTCCTAATAACCCAATCATCTCAACAACCCTAGTATATGAAATTTAATGTAAGTTACTTGTATTTCAGAAACTGCTTTTGCCAATACCCGTTAGTAAAGCAGCACGAGGTGCACATGTGCCCAAAGTAATGTTTCATATTTAATTGTAAGGGACCAAATTTTCATAATAAATAAACATTGCAGCTCAATCTTCACAAAAACTATGTTTTTTTTTCGACAAAAATGTGTACACTTGTTATGAATCACCCTTTATAAATATAGGTTTAGATGTGAAATAAATTGTTTTTCGAACTTTCACGAGAGCATTTTCCTCGATGTTTACTGTTTTCAACCTATTTTTGGGGTTAGAAAAAAATCTGGACATGATGGCTCAATTCTGGTCATGGAGTTGTGCTCAGCAGGTCTCAATTGCTAAAAATAATTTTTTTTTGAATTATACGAGCGTATTTTCTGCGATTTTCGGGATTGAACCCATTTTTTTAGATTAGAAAAAAAATTAAGACATGATGGCTCTATTCTGGTCATGGGTTCGTGCTCCAAAGGTCTCAATTCATTTGAATATAGGTTTAAATGACAAAAATAATTTTTTTCTGAATTTTACGATTGTATTTTTCACGACTTTCTCTGTTTTGAATCCATTTTTTTTAGGTTAGAAAGAAAATCAGGACATTATAGCCCAATTCTGAACCCAGATTCGTGCTCTACAGGCCAAAAGACCACGAATACGACATATGGCATCAAGAGTATACCTTAGTTTTTTTTGTGTGGTTGTGTTATCAAACATTAATAGGTTATAAAAAGAAGCTTGTACAATTCATTTGCTTTAACCACTACAGTTTAAAAAAATGATTTCCTTAAAATTAAGTACATTATTTCCTTAGGACTACCTTAAAACTATTCAACCCTGCATCTATTGAGCGGTTGTCCATTGCTCTCCTGACTACTCCCGCCTTGTGTTCCTTGGCTCTCTTGATTCCCGATCCCACCAGCTTTCTGCATACGATTATATTGGCTCGATTTCTGTCTTCTGGTACAGCACCTCATTGGGGTAAGACCGTCTGTCCTCCCGTCTGTAAGGATTCTGTGCAAGTCCAAAGGACTTTTCGCTCCACTAATCCTATCTTGCTCCATTTTGTTTTCAGAGCTCCATTCCATAACATCACTGCATATATGATGACCGGACAGATCAAGGTTTCATAGGCCAAAACCTTGACTCGCTTGCTCGCTGTCGAATGTTTCCTGAAGAGAGGTGTAAGAAGATGGTATGCATAAGTCACTTAAAAAAAATCAACGTGATCACTAAAAGTAGCTTTACTGTCGTAAACGACCCCCAAATACTTTGTTTGCCTAGTATAGTGCACCATTTGCCCATTCAACTTAATCCTGGAGTCACAGATGCCTCTTGCACCATGACCAATGTTTTTGTGGAGGTCCTTGATCATAATTTATTCATTTTTCTTTTCATTTACCGTGATTCCCTCCTGCCAGTAATATGCAGTAAGAGATTCCACATATTTTTGGAGCCGCATCCTAGCAAAGCTCAAATTGTGCTTAGATGACCACACTAACAAGTCGTCAGCGAAGAGGTTCACCTGGATTTCGGGCTTATATTAATCTCTTACACTCGGGACGTCAGAGGTGAATATGTTGAAAAGAAATGGGCCTGATATAGACCCCTGTGAGACCCCCGAGTCAATACAAAGTGGGTCTGACCCAGCTCCACCAGCCACCGCATG
Source organism: Odontomyia ornata (assembly GCA_963969285.1). NCBI lineage: Eukaryota > Metazoa > Arthropoda > Insecta > Diptera > Stratiomyidae > Odontomyia > Odontomyia ornata. The sequence continues at coordinate 92,406,683 of OZ017739.1, forward strand.
TAATTTTTACAATATGAGCTGAAAAGGCCAAATTTATCATTTTGGAGAGAAGCCTATTGATCCATACAGAGTCAAAGGCTTTCGCCACATCGATCAGGCAAGCTACAACAAGTTTTTTGCTGTGCCAGCCTCTCGTTATATCAGCTTGGGACACGGCCATAGCATCTACCGTGGAATGAGCTTTTTTGAAGCCAAATTGTCTTTCTAGAAACATTTTTGCCCCCGCAGAGAATCGTATGATGTTTGCAAGTATTACCCTTTCAAGCAGCTTACCAATATTTGAAAGCAGCGGATTGGACGAGTATTGACTACGGCAGTACTGCCTGAATTTTTGGGTATTGCGAATATTTTTGCACATTTTCATTGCTGAAGAAATTGGCAAATGTTTAATGTAGTTATTCAGAATGATCGCGAGGAGAACAAAGAAAACATGGGGAAGCCTTTTAAGCATATAATTGAAGATTCCATCAGCCCCTAAGGATTTTTTGGAATTTTGCTCCAGTGCCAACAAAGTGAGTCTCTCAGGACTGACAAACAGACCATGGCCAGTAGGTGCGTCAGAGGGATTTGAAATAGAGAACCTGGTCAAACACAATTGCTCATCGCCCAATCAAAATTCGTTGTAGTGCTGCTCACTAACGAAATAACGGAAGAGTTCTCACTTGCTTTCTCTCCTTGAAGAACTTTCGCAAAATGTTTTGCGATAGAATAAGCGATAGTTTTGTCATCCCTGAGCATGGATTCGCCATAAGTGAGGGCTCCTGGCAGCCTTTTTCTGCCAGTTATCTTATTGATATGAGGAAATATACAGGAAGCTGGTTTGATACTTTGTAGGGCCTGTTCAAATCGCTCGTTAGCAAAAGCCGTGGTTCTCCTTGAGATCATTCGGCTTAGAGACGTTATCACTAAATGAATACGTGCAAACTCTCTGCTGAACATATTTAAATTGCGGGGGTAGATTCTTGCGAGTAGCTTTCTAACCCGACTATGTCTACGATGAAGGCCCAAGATGTCTTCTGGTAAATCTCGATAAAAACAATTTGTTGAAGATTTCCTAATAGAAATCTTTGAGATGACCGTATCTAGGGTTGAATTTATACATGCGACTCCCTCATCAATTTTAGGGACAGAAAAACTGTTCAATCTTTTGATCGAAATTTCCTTCAATTTTCCGTCAAGGTCAGCACTTACTGCTGCCCAATCAATTTGCTGGTATGGATTGAGGATCTGCAAACTCAAGTTTCACGCCTTTTTTCAGTCTTAAGGACAGCTCAACCAAAAGATGGTTAGACTCGGCGTCAAGAGCTCTACACTTGGAATTCCTCTAACTGTGGGAGAGATTTACCAGATTTGCAGACACAATGAAGAAGTCAATAAAAGACGAGCTTCGGGGGACGGTAGGCTCTTTCGGGGCAATCAATATGAGATCCATATTTAATTGAACCCAGCTAGAGATAGTTGCTGCATAACCATTAGATGCGACATTTCCCCATGAGGAATGCTTGCATTAAAATCACCTTCCATGGCATAGAAATCGTACTGTTTCCTAGTTGTCAATGAGTTTCCTCACTGAATATCCATGTCGAACATAGCTCCCTACGAACGCAAAGTTGCACCCTCCCAGCACGGAGCTTATTATTTCTGCTTCAATACATTTGCGACTTGGGAAGAAGTGCGTTTGGACTTTCAGGTGATCTTTGTGAGCCGAAGCACCTCCAAGACTTCTCTCTGGATCATCACGCCTGATGATCTTGTATTTTCCCAGATGCACTCTGTGTCTTTCTTTGAGTCTTGTTTCCGACATAAACAAGAAGTCTGGTCTATGGATGTTCAAGTATTCTTGAACGAAATTTCTTATATAGCGTGGAGCTAGTAAACATATGTTCAGGATAGAGAGTTTAATGGAACTCATCACGACAACATACTCTAAAGGTGAGATCTAAGTACGCAGCTTTTTTTTCAGATATCTGCAACTGCGGAGACTTCCGGAGTTGCAATAGAATGGCCCCCAAGCAACGGTTTTATTTCGATGGTTTAAGTTTGATTTGCTAGTTTTTTTGCCAGACCACACACATCTTTGATGAGCCGGCAAAAATTGACAGAGCTTGGCTGGGAAGTTTTGACGCATCCGGCGTATAGTCCAGACCTTGCACCATCAGACTATCATTTGTTTCGGTCTCTGCAAAACGTCCTTAATGAAAAAAAAATTCCCTCCAAAAGGGACTGTCAAAATCATTTGGTCAAGTTTTTCGCCCATAAACCACAGAAGTTCAACACAGATGGAATAATGGCTCTACTCAAAAAATAGCAAAAGGTCATAGATGAAAATGAACAATATGTACTTAAATATAATCCATTTCAAACAAAAGAAATATTCAATTGAAAAATGGAAGAAAGGGCTCAATACTATATATATATATATATATATATATATATATATATATATATATATATATATATATATATATATATATATATACGGTTCACGGCCGATAATTTTAACGTTCCGGGAAAGTGAAAACGCAATGTCTTTTAATTTAAGTTAAAATAGTTTATTTAATTACAAAAATGCACAATAATCAGTTTAACACTTTCACTAATTTTAATTTTCACTATTAGAATTCAACCTTCTACTTGTTCATAAATTTCTATCGCGATTGTCTACTTAAAATCACTTCACACTCAAACAATCAATATCGCCTGTCTTTCGCGTATCGCAGTTTTCTATTGCGGTTGTAATGAATGATTGATTCCCCCATTCATTCAGCTCACCTTTATACAGGGTCTCTAATCATTCAACTCAGTTCTCGTACATTTGAGAATTAGCGGGAACATTCCAGCAGTGAATGAATGGAGCAGTGACTCACTTTCAGATGTTGTTCTTGCTTGTTGGGTTCTCGTGGGTTCGAGTGAATTCGTTTTGTTGATGTTCTTCATTGTTGTGAAAACAATTGTGACAGTAGCTCGCAGAATTATTTCTACATGTAACACTGCCCCACCTCAGTTATTTTCGCCACGAAAAGATGTGTCGCCAGTTGTAGTCAATTCTCCCTGGATATAATATGGGGCAAGACGGTCCAGATGCACGATTTTCATTTTGGCTCTCGGTTTACGGTGTTCCTGTATGCGATATACGACATCGTTGATTCGCTTTGTAACTCGGTATGGTCTCTCCCAATTATGCTGCAACTTTGGAGACCCACCTCTTCGTCGCTGTGGGTTATATAGCCAGACCAAGTCATCTTGCTGGAAGCCAGTAGAATTAGCCTTTAGATCATTCCTGGTCTTCATGCGGTCAGTAGCCGATTCGAGGTGTTTTTGCACTGTCCGATGTTTCTGGTTCAACCGTTGTCGTAGCTCACTTGCGTACTCCGAGATCGTTTGGTGTTTCTCAGGGGGTGTCCCAAACTTTATATCAGCTGGCAGATGAATAGTCTTTCCAAAAATAACTTTGGCTGGGGCGTGGCCCGTCGATGCAAGTTCGGCAGCTCTGTACGTCATCAAAAACAGTGGGATATGTCGGTCCCAGTCTCTTTGGTCCTTGTCAACCATCTTGGCCAGGTGTTTATTGAGCGTGCCGTTGAAACGTTCGACCATTCCATTGGATTGGGGATGCAGCGGTGTTGTCCTCGTTTTCCGTATTCCGAGCAGCTCGCACATTTCGCCAAAAACTAGTGACACAAAGTTTCGGCCTTGATCCGAATGTAGTTCGCAAGGCACGCCATACATACTGACTCAATTTAACACTAGCTGTTCGGCTACAGTAGTTGCTTCCTGGTTGGGAATGGGGTAGACCTCGGGCAATATGCTGAAATAATCGGCTACAACCAGCGTGTATCGATTTCCCCATTCAGATTCTGGAAAGGGTCCAGCAATGTCAACAGCAATCCTTTCAAACGGTACCCCCACGTTATAGGTTTGCATTTGTCCTCTCAGTCGTTGTTTTGGACCTTAGACGGAAGCGCAAATTGTGCATCTGTGACACCAGTCCTCTAAGTCTTCTCGAGCGTGGAGTCAGTAGAATCTTTCCCGCGATTTTGCTAAGGATTTGTTGACACCAAGGTGGCCTCCCGAGGATCCTTCATGCATTTCCTTAACCACATCGTGGATTCGGCTTTTGGGTAGTATAGTTTGCATCCTATAGGAGCTGCCATCCGCCGTTTCCCATTTCCACTTGAGTACGCCACCCTCCACCTGAAGGAAGTTCCATTATGCCCAAAAGCTTTTCAGGGTTGCGCCATGCGTTGAAACGTCTTTCCACTCAGGCCGCCCAGTCGTCTCCTTCCATACGAGCAATGGTCCGATGTCTGCATCGGCTAACTGGGCATTTCGAATCTCCTCTGATGACCAAACTTCATCGAATTCGGCCGTTTTCAATCGCAGATCAACGAGCGGCTCCTTTTCCTCAATCCGTCGGCAATGCTTGCAGTTAGCTGGACATGGATGACGAGATAGGGCGTCAGCATTGCCATGAACTCTGTCCTTGTGAAGTAGTTGAGGCCTCACTTGGTCTGATCGGGTCGTCGATCGGGTTGCACCAGTGTCGTTTGTTATGGTGCAATGTTCTTCATCAACTTCACCAGGAAGGCATAAGTCTGCTTCTCGACGATGTTGCCTTGACACGGTGATGCAGGTGCTGGGGATGTCGATCCTCCTAGCCGACGTCCGTCGCATGAAGTTGGCCCTTTCAGTTTGATGGGGTTCCATTCTAGCTTACTGACACGGTCTGGATCTCCACCATTCTGGACAATAGCTCCGTTTTCTTCGCTTCTTGCAGTCTCCTTGCAGGTGCCCCTTCTCACCATAATCCCAGCATCTAGGCGCACCATTTACTTGCGGCTGCTCATTTTCCACGCGCTCACACCTGCAATCGTCTGCCACTACCTTGCGAACTCGGGCAGCGGTACGAGTTAAATTTTTCACTGCCTCAAAGTTCAGGCTATAAGCCAAAGCATCCTTGACTGTTTGCTTTTGAGCTAAACGCAGAGCTTGCTGTAATTCCTGGTCTTCTAAGGCACTGATGAATGCTTCTGTAGCTGCGTCATCTCAATATTCCTGGTCGTACGCTGGGTAAGCCAAAAGTGCCAGTCGCTCAATGTCTTGGGCTAGCTGCTGTAAGGTTTCGCCAGACTTCTGCATCCGAGGCCGTAGCTGTGCCCGATAAATTTGTTTCAGTCGGGCCCCTCCATAACGCAGGTCGAGCGCATTCATTATAGCATTCGGGTTTGAGTTCATTTCAACGGGGATCGTCTGCAAAAGCTCGGCAGCTGGGCCTCTTAGAGCAAGAATCAGTGCAGTTGCTCATTCCTGCTCATTCCAGTGATTTGCCCTTGCGGCAGCTTCAAACTGAATCTTGTAAATACTCCAGACTATTTGCCCATCGAATATTGGTGCTTGGACATTTCTGGATGTGCTTTGCGCTGCGGTTATAAGCGGGGCTGGTGAGGTGATTACAACTGCCCTCGCTGCTTCCAATTCTTTTTTTACTTTTTCCATCTCATGGTTTATTCCCTCTTCGACCTGGCTGGCCTTTCCCTCGACCTGGCTGACCTTTTCCTCGACCTAGTAAACCTTTTCCTCGACCTGGTCAACCTTTTCGTCGACGCCTTTAATTTGTTTGTTCATATGAACGAGCTCCGCTTTTATTTCGGTTGACTCTGTCTCCAGCTTCTGTGTGATGTCTGCCTTGATTTCGAACGCTTGTTTATTGAGCTTCGCAGTTAAATTAGATGACTGTTGTCGCAGCTCTTGCTGCATCAGCATTAACATTTGCATCAGTGCATCTTCTGGTTCCTTTGATTTTCACGTTTCTGCATCTCCCTTAAGCTCCGCCATGGTAAATTCATTTACTTTTAGTATTTCGGCTTTTATTTATTTATTTTTTTTTCATCCAGTTTCCACGTTAATTTTCACTATTGTGCACTTTAAAATTATATATATATATATATATATATATATATATATATATATATATATATATATATATATATATTATATATATATATATATATATATATATATATATATATATATATATAATATATATATATATATATATATATATAATATATATATATATATATATATATATATATATATATATATATATATATATATATATATATATATATATATATATATATATATATATATATATATATATATATATATATATATATATATATATATTATATATATATATATATATATATATATATATATATATATATATATATATATATATATATATATATATATATATATATATATATATATATATATATATATATATATATATATATATATATATATATTATATATATATATATATATATATATATATATATATATATATATATATATATATATATATATATATATATATATATATATATATATATATATATATATATATATATATATATATATATATATATATATATATATATATATATATATATATATATATATATATATATATATATATATATATATATATATATATATATATATATATATATATATATATATATATATATATATATATATATATATATATATATATATATATATATATATATATATATATATATATATATATATATATATATATGTATATATATATATTTATATATATATATATATATATATATATATATATATATATATATATATATATATATATATATATGCATATGGGATATAACTAAATTAGTGACCCCGCTAGAAGTAGCAAATTCGCTTCAATTTTCACCAAACTTTTAGGGAGGATGTATTGAGTAAATATGTCCGTTACCTTCTTGCACCAGCTTTATTGGCCGGGCTAAAACTAAATAGCGCTTATTTTTGACGAAAAATCGAGATTTCTATTCTGATCAAATTATAGCTTTGATTTGGATGAAATTTGGAATAGAGGTTCAACAAACTGTGCGATGAATTGTACAATAAAAAATCCAAAGTCGAACCGTCTGAAACAAATTGGCGGCCGCACAAAGGTTGGAAAACGTGCAAGATTTTGTTGTTGTAATAGTTGCCAAGCCTTCAATTTGGATGTAATTCGGGAGTTCGGTAGAAACTAAAAGTATCTAAATAAATATTTAAATAAGAGGTCAGGTCTCAAAAATTAAAATGGCAGCTATTTGAAATTCAAACTTTTAAAGGCTACTACTGTATGAAACTTAGTTTTGAGATAGGAAATTTACGGATCTAGGAGTTTTGTCATTTTGGTAAACATCTGTGTGCAAGTTTCAAAATGGCAGCGGTTCAAACATGCGATTTTTTCGAATTTTGATCGTCCATTTGCGGTCACATTTTCCAACGTATTTAGATAAAACTTTAAATTTTATTGTGCAAAAAATTATCAAAATCGAATGAAAAATATAAACGTTGAAAATGTAAAACCTAATATTTTCAGCTGCCGTTTTCACTAAATATTGAATACTTTTGTCCAATACAAAGTGAAACTCTGATTTGAACGAGATTCGACACATTGATTTATGAGACTCCAAGAACAAACATTTAAGGAAATCCAAAATTGAATGCATGCATTCAAATAGTCGGTCAGGTCAGTTCAAAAGGTAAGCGCAATTCGTTATTTTATGAAGGTGGTTCAAATACAATCGAGATAAATACTCTGTCACATTTATTTAGTATCGAAAAAATTTAAAAAAATTTACAATTTTTATGGTACTCCCCTTTACAAGTTATACATTTTGTTCACCTTTCTGGAGCTTTTTGATGCTGGTATCGAAAATTTCTTTTGGCAACTCGCACAGCCATGTGCGCATGAAGTCTTCTACCGCATCGTCAGTGTTAAATTTTTGACCTCTGAGGGCTTCTTTCAGTTTTCCAAAAATGTGGTAGTCACAGGTTGGTAGATCAAGAATGTAGGGGATATTATATCAAACCCGAACCGCACGGTATGATGGCGCGCGTTATCCTGGAGAAGAATCACACTTTGTACTGCAATACTCCTCCATTTCGGGCGTTATTTTGTGATATTGAAGGTGTTCACGGATGATAAACTCTACATTATCAATACTGATGCCGAGCTCCGTCGAAATGTCTCGAACAACATATGGTCCCCCAAAATGAGTTGTTCTACGCGCCAAATGTTGTCTGGTGTGATGCTAGTTTGCGGTCGACGATCATGCGGCTCATTCTCGACGGTTTCGTGACCATCCTTAAATGCTTTGGCCCATTTAAATACAGCAGCTCTACTCAGGCACTCACTACCGAACTGATCCCGCAAACGCAGAATAACTTCCGTGTTTTTAACAACTTCCTACGGTCGGCACTTGACCTTCACTCATGTTCGTAGCACGCGCGCGAAACGTGCACTCCCGATGAAAACTATGCCACACCGTTTCTAAGGGACCCTTCAAAACATGCATACGCGTCATTTAAAATGTTTGTCTCCATCATATCTGAGCCCCCTCGTAGTAGCAACTGGAATAATGAATATTTTTCATGGAAACGTTTTAAATAGCTTAATTTGGAAGTATTTATATAAAAGACCATTATTAGAATGTTGTAAAATATTTTCACAACACCTTAATAAAATTGTGACCTGCCTGTCCGTCCGTCCGTTCATGCGTCACAGCAAGTATACTCGCAAGGCACATAAGCTAGATAGATGAAATTGTGTACGTAGGTCTCAAAAGTTGCAGAGCAAAAAAAAATATTTTGAAATTCTTAAGGGGAGACTCTTAAACAATTTTTTTTGAACAAAGGTAGCCAATATGGGGTTCAAATAAAAGGTTGTGCTGAGAACTTTCCAAAACAGGTTCTAGGCAAGAGGCATTTGTAAGGAGATGCGCAAGCAGAGGCGGAATGTACAAGAAATTTGTGTTCCTCTCCCCTCGTGATTGAACATCTAAGGACAGCAAAATCTGAAAAAAATCACGAAAGCAGGTCTGTATGAGTACAAGGCCAATAAATACCTCAGAAAATATAATTTGATGAACTACATGTAATGAATTTTACGTTTTCATGTATAAAATCGAAGGGCGACGCTGAAATTTGCTTAAAGTTTGCATCAAAATTTTCTGAACACATTTTTTTCTGTAAGTTTCATAAAAATTGAGTCTTAAATAGCTAATTTATACACGATTGAAATTTATGAATTAAACAATGCGTATTTTTCCTCTCTGCGCACCTGCCGAAGCAATTTTAAGAGCTGTTTTAAAGCTCTTATCAAGACATTTCATTTGATACCCATATCGGTCATATTTGATGAATTTCAGGGGCTACTCTCCTATATAGGGTGACCCCCTTAAATATCTTATTCATTGTTTTTCTAATTGAACTTTAAAGAGGGCGCCAATTTACACCTTCACACAAAATCTGATATTTCTAACTTATATCGTTTGCAAAAAACGGACGGATAGACGAACAGATAGGTCACAATTTTAGTAGGGTTTGATAAAACTATTTTACAAAACCCTATAAATTGCCGATTTAGTTGTACACAAAACCTTACATCTCTTTCAGCTCTCTGTATCAAAAGTTAATTGTACCCACATGCTCTAAATCACTATCCCAATTACTTTAAATTGCATTAAAGCTTAAAGTGAATTATAGAAAGCTTATTGACAATAAATCATTGACATGATTTCCCTAAATTAAATGGAAATGAGAATATCAAATTCAATATTAAGCGTATGCAAACAATTTAACATATCGATTTAGCTCTCGGATAGTTCAACAAAAGTGGCTCGTGTGTGACTGCTTTCTGCAATCGTTACCATTGTCACCAAATAATTGCAACGATTACCCAATAACGTTTTATTTATACCGAAATAATTTCACCCGTTTGGGGTTTCGTACGTTGTTAAATGGGAAAATATTTGGCCATGTATATGTGGTATATGTGGAAGGCACACTGGGTAAAGCAGTCTATAAGCACGAATGTGGTTGAAATCATCCTAAAGCTAAGGCCCTCACAGCTTTGATTCATGAACCCAAACAATATTTAGAATTTATGCGGTTATATTGCCACGCTCAATCCATATCCATAATCAAACGAAATCAATCCAAATTAATGGTTCGTTTCCCTTAGATATTGAAAGTGTGTCCGGGGACGAAAAAGGACTATAGGACGGATGGTGATAGAAGTGCTAGTGAAGTTTTGCCGCTACAAACGTTTGCCTCCCAATATGATTAGAAGGGATGGCACCCGTATGTGTGTTGCTTGCGGGCAGCGATATAGGCAATTGAATAAGCTGGTTGCAGTGGTGCCAAGCAAAGCGTTGTGTACGATGGCATATGTGTTGAATGCTTTTCAAGTGGTTTTTATATTTTGCGTGTTTGATTTAGTTAAGCGTTGTATTTTGTTTATGCAGTTTACAGAAATATATGAAATCAGTCGATTTCGTGTGATGATGCTTTAAGTTTCACACGATTAAAGCCATTTTGAATGAGTAAGTTGTAAACTTAACGCATTAGAGCCTGAGTTTCTGAAAATCGTTTTTTATTGTTTTTCACTTATATTTAGGTTGAATAATATCTAGGCAACAGCATTCTGACAGAAAAAAAAAATATTAAAAGTCCCAGTTTAGAGTTTTGGGTTGTTGCCAAATGACAACGCTAGGTCGATATGAGTACTAAAATTTGTATATTATCGGCTTAAGAATAAGAGAAATGCTGACAAGTTTTTTTTATTTATTTATTATAATATGTCAAAAATATAAATCTTATTATTTAGAATGATAATTTTGAAAGCATTTGATACAGAAACCAACATCACATTTTGAACATATCACCCTCCCAATCGTCTTGCAGTCAATTCCAGCACATCTACGTTTTTTATCAATTGATTGCGGAAAGTGATTTTTTTCGTCGTATCTTATGCCTTCCAAAACTCTGGATGTGGAATTTGAGGTAGATGATCGACCGCCAGTTTTAGGAAAGGTTCCATAGTTCCACAAATATATTTGGACCAGCTCACGACGAAAATTCAGCTGCGAAATATCTTTACCTGAGTTGCGCATTAGTATCCAGGAGTTATTGATAGTAACATCTATAAGCCACGTAAAAATAGGCCACCACCATTTTTTGCCTTGGATTCCAATCCTATAATTATTTACATGAGCATCCATGAGGTCTGTTGATATTAGGTTGGCCTTGGTACTTTAACTTTTTGTAGGTTGGCTTTAGAATATCGATCCGCCAATCCTATTGGACTTAATTTGTGATCTGTAGAAGCAAAAGTTACAACGCAGTTATCCATCCATCGGACTACAGCAACATCACCTTGAGACGCAAAGTCATATAACCCTCTTTCTCTTTTCTTCATCAATTCCACTTTAGTGATTGGGCATTCTTTTGGCAATCTGTTTTGTCGAAGTGTGCCCGTTCCTCCGTAACCCATATTTTTCAAATGAATAAGAAGTGGAATACCCGTAAAAAGATTGTCAAAATAGAACTGTAGTGTTTGTTTCCTCATAACTTCTGGTAATTCACAAATCATAGAAAGCATGGGTGCTGTTGCTTTACCAAAATTTTGTTCATGTTCTATATTCGCACCTGGAATAGAACCTTGATACACTTCAAAATTTGCCAAATAACCACTACTATTATTCAAAGACCAACATCTGTACCCGAATCGGATGGGTTCGCAGCCATGTTTTCCAAAGTATTCGATCATGCTCTCATCATAGTTAAGATTATGTTCATTTGGAATATGAGCAAGGAAATTTCGTTTAAGAATATTCATCAATTCGCCATTTTGTCTTTCTTATCAAGATTATTATTGTCATTTGTATGAAAAAAAAACGCATTATCTGGATGAATCTGTCACGTCGCATAGCATTATAAACAAATGTATTGCGCATGTCATCACCACTATCCCAGTAAGACTTTTTACTCGGTAATTTATTATACCCTGATAGGATCAAAATGGCAATAAAACATTTGAGCTCACCAAGGGAAATGCGAGGGTCTGGGCAGTTAAAAAACAGTGCATATTTAGAACTCTGTTCTAAAAGAAATTCCCATAAGTTTTTATCAAACAATAACTCAAAAATCTCTGTGCATGACATATCTTTATAATTGTATGATTCTGATGGAATGAATGCCGGTGAAGAAAAGTCAGGAAGATTGTATGCTATTTTGCATCTTTTATTGAATGAACGTGTATCCGTTAGGCATTCATCAGCATCTTCATTTTTCTTTTGTGATACGATTTCTGCACCCGCCAGAAGTTGTCTCCCTGTAAGATTGTCTATGAGCCCACCGGAGTCTTCATCAGCAGAGTCTTCATCTGTTTGCTCAGCAACTTCAGGGCGCTCAATATAAATGTCTTGTAACTCATCCTCATCATCTTGTTCAAGTTAATTTGCAATCTCATGCAACGTTAAGCCGAAAGGAGGAAAAACTACTTTTTAGGAAAAAATGATCCTATAATAGCCTAGCGTTGCCATATGGCAACAGACGAAAAACCGCCGTGACGCCAAATATAAATATCAAACTCAAATATATTTAGTCTTATTACAAGTCTTAGATAAATTTGAACAAATTATAATCAGATAAAATACGAAACAATGCGCACAATAGAAATTAAGGGAACAAACCTTTTCCGGTTCGCCATTTCTGCGAAATTTTTAATACCCAAGAAATGAAATAACAACTGCTTTCAAACTTGAAACACCATTCACAACCAATTGTTTCTTATCACTGACTTGTATATCTAGCAACGAGTTCTAAGTAATAGTGAACGGTTACGATCTAAAGTTTTTGAAATATGATCTGTAAACGAATCCGATCATCAACGTTGCCATATGGCAACGCGAGGCTTTAATAGGTTGGCAGGCATTCTAAAAGTTATTGAACCATTCATTCTTTTTGGATAAATTTCTCGAGAGGTTTGAAAAGATAAAATATGGTTAATACATTTCATATTAAACAAATTTGAATTCACTTTACAAAACAAAACAATTAATTTCGCAACATAAATTCAAAACAAAATAAAATCTTCTTAAATATGTTGGTCACAAAAATAGAGCCACTAGCACAAATAAAAGGAATTCCTGGTTATATGAAACAATTACCATCAAATTTGTTTTGAAAAATGGTTCTATTTAATTTTGAATTCTCGTACCATACTAGTACTTGGTTGCCCTACCTTTATTGTCGATCACTGCCTCACAGCGTCTTGGCATAGACTCCACTAATTTTCGACACCGTTCTGTCCATATTGCGGACCACTCTTTTTGGATAATTTCCCATAACTGTGATTTATTTAGGATAATCTACCTCTCTACTGAATTTTTCAGATCATTCCATAAATTCTCAATCGGATTAAGATCCGGTGATGGAGAGGGCCATGACAATAAAGAAATTTAATTGTCTTTGAAAAACGTTCTCGCTTTACCCGAAGTATGTTTCGGGTCATTATCTTGCTGACAGATCCATTTCAAAGGCAAATTATCCTCAGCAAAGGGTAACATCATATTCTCGAGAATGTTGACATATTCCTCTTGGTTCAAGTTCTTTTCAATCCAGTAAATTGGACCAACCCCGTTCCATGAAAATGCCCCCATTACTTTATTTTACCACCTCCATGTTTCACGGCAATTTTTGTATATTTTGGAGCTAATTCTGTATTCGGTGGTCTTCGAACATAACGTCTACCATCAGAACCAATTAAATTTATTTTGGTCTTTTCGCTCCATAAGATGTTTCTCATCTTGTTCGCTCCAATTTTTGTGGCATTTGGCAAATCCCAACCCTTTTCTGATATTATTTTTTCTTAAAAGAGGGACACTTCTAGCAGCTCTCCCATTCAAATTATTTTCCTGTAACCTCCGTCTAATTGTGTGTACACTTATTTCCAAATTGAATTCATATTTAATCTCATTGGAAAATTTAAAAGATCAGAGTTTGAAGTTAGAATAATATGCTAATCCGTTTTTGGGGTCGTTTTCTTGTTGGCCCACGATTTTTTTTCTTGATGATTTAAGAGCATTTTGCACCATCTTTCTGGAACACCTGACAATCTCAGCAATATTTCCCTATGATTTATCTTTATCTCGCAAAGTTATTATCCTTATTTTTTCGCTGGATGTAAAGTGCAGCCCGCGACCCATTTTTACTAAATTTCCTGTTTAATGGGTATACATAAATTCACTATTGTAAATAAGCAGCGACTTTACCTCTTCTTAAACTTAAAAAAAATAAATAAATTCCCAACTTTTTAGCCAGTTCAACACTACTACTAATTATGGATCTATTAGTGTGTCCAGACTGACTTTGCATTGACAAATCAACTATGTATAGTTGACAAAGAACTGAATAAGGTTTGCCGGTAATTCCCCTAATTTTAGATTTGTTATGCATTTCTGAGATTTCACAATAGATGGCGAAGATAAAGCTATGTATGTGTTGACATAAAATTGAGTTGATGTTTTGAAATCAAGGTGGCTCTATTTTTATGACCTGTAGCGAATCTGCGAAGAACCAAGCGACATCTGTACGTCATAACTACGTACCATTAATTATTATGTACTAATTTTTCCATTAGTTTGTCACTCTTGCCAAGAGCGTCGTTCAGTAAACAGCTCACTCAATAAATGGCGAATAATTGTAATTCTGTGTTTTAATTCTAAACCGTGGTTTTAGTGAAAACATCCGTTTACTTTCCCTGTAGGCAATAACACTACAATTGGTGACCCTAACAAACGAACACATTGTGTAAAGGAAGTGCGTTATAGAATTTTCTAAAGACTTAAAATGGTGGCGGGCCAACAATATAACCCTGAGGATGCTAATTCCAATACCCCGAAAACTCCGCTCAATATCGCGCGCAAATTGTGGCCTGGCAGTGAACCCCTTCGGCTTGATTCCATCCGTGACGTGAAATGACCACTATTTTGGGAAACGCAAGTTGAATTGTTGTTTTCTCAAATTGAATCCACATTTAGCCATTACAAAGTGTACTCGGACTTTGCAAAATTTAATCCAGTCGTAACAACGCTGGACATAACAATATTGGCACAAGTGGCAGATGTAGTAAAAAGGCCCCCGCCGACAAATGAATTTGAAGAGCTAAAAAAACAGTTACTGGGACGATTTTCAATTTCAGCACAACAACAGCTGACGCAAGTATTGACGGAGCTAGAATGAAATAAAAACGGAACGGAATTTGTACGCAGCAAACGGGACAACGATTGCAACTTTCGGTAATAAAATACTATTGCTCTACGAAGATATCTGGGAATGCTGAATTTCTATCGGAAGTTTTTGAAAAATGCGGCGGAGATCCTAGCGCTACTTAATGAATTCTTACATGAGTCGCGAAAAAACGATAAAAGGCCAGTAGTATGGACTCCTAGTGTAGTTGAGGCTTTCGAAAAGAGCAAACAGTTGTTGGCGGATGCAACAATGCTAATGCATCCGGTAAAAAACACACCTTTAGCCATCACAACGGATGAGTCGAGTTTCGCTACGGGAGCCGTGTGGGAGAAATTAGTGGACAATCAATGGCAGCCAGTCGGATTCTTTAGCAAGAAATTTAATAAGGCGCGTTTAAACTATAGCGTTTACGACAAGGAACTACTAGCCACCTACTCTGCAATCAAATATTTTCGTGATCGAGTGGAAGGACATCGATTTTTTACTAGAACAGATCACAAGCCATTATGCTACGCGTTTAATCAAATGTCGTCAAAAGCATCGCCCCGAAGAGCGCGTCAATTGGAATATATATCGCAATTCACCACCGATATAATTCACGTCAAAGGGGACTCCAACACAGTTGCTGATGCACTTTCGCGAGTCGGCGCAATTGCAAGGAATACCTCAATCGATTTAACAGAGGTAGCTAGAAACCAGGAAAAGGACGAAGAACTTAAAACGTTATTGAGTCCTGAAACTTCACTGGACCTGAAAAAACTAAGGATGCAAGGAAGTTACCTGTACTGCGATATATCAACATGAACACCACGACCGTATATACCGAAGGTCTTTCGAAATCAAGCATTTGATTCTGTACATCGACTATCGCAC
Organism: Odontomyia ornata; assembly: GCA_963969285.1. Lineage (NCBI taxonomy): Eukaryota > Metazoa > Arthropoda > Insecta > Diptera > Stratiomyidae > Odontomyia > Odontomyia ornata. Next base: position 92,422,688 of record OZ017739.1, read on the forward strand.
CCAAGTGGAAAAACAACTAGCCGTTTGCTACGAACAAAATTTGTCTGGCCAAATATGAAAAAGGACATAGCCAGCTGGGCAAAATCATGCATTCAATGTCAGAGATCGAAGATCAGCCGACACGTTACAACCTTTCCACTGCAATTCGCAGCACCGGATAAACGTTTTGACCATGTCCATATAGATTTAGTTGGACCGTTACCTATTGTTAACAACTATAAATACGTTCTAATAATGATCGACAGGTTCTCAAGATGGACGGAAGCAGTTCCAATCATCGATAAAACGGCATAAGGAGTAGCATTAAGCTTTTATACGCACTGGGTAGTGCGATTTGGAACGCCAAGAATATTAACGACCGATCGTGGGAGTCAGTTCGAATCCATGTTATTTAACGCGCTGACAAAGCTACTAGGGTGTAAGCAACTTCAGACAACTGCGTATCATCCTTCATCAAACAGCATGATCAAGCGGTTCCATCGATCCTTGAAAGCAGCGTTAATGTGCCACGAAGATACCACTTGGTTACAAGCGTTCCCAACTGTCTAACTGGGTCTGCGCTCAGTCTACAAGGAGGATATAAAATGCTCCGCTGCGGAAATGGTATATGGAATGACTCTGTGAATACCGGGAGAATCTGTAACCGATGAGCAGGCTAATCAAGGAAGTGAACCTGCATTCGTAGAAAAACTCCGAAAAGACATGAAGAATCTTCGACCGACTCCAGTGAACCATCATCGTATTGGACGCATTTTTATCTACAAGGGTTTGAAGACATGCAGCCACATATTCGTTCGTGTTGGAACTTCGAAAAAATCGTTGCAACAACCTTACACTGGACCTTATCGTATCAAAGAACGTTACGAAAAAGCCTTCAAAATACTAATGGACGGAAACAACGCCATCACCTTTCGTCAATTACGAGGAGAGAAGACAGCCACTACTTAAAACATATTCTGGTCCACGCAAATCAACAAACAACAAACAAGTGACATTTCAATTGTCTGTTTGACAATTCTTAGGGGGAACGTATATGTGGCGAATCTGCGAAGAACCAAGAGATATCTGTACGTCATAACTATGTACCATTAATTATTATGTACTAATTTTCCATTAGTTTGTCACTCTTGCTAAGAGCGTCGTTCAGTAAACAGCTCGCTCAATAAATGGCGTATAATCGTAATTCTGTGTTTTAATTCTCTACCGTGGTTTTAGTGAAAACATCCGTTTACTTTCCCTGTAGGCAATAACGCTACAGACCACCATTCTATATATCATATACGAGGTGTGTTCAAAAAATATCGCGAATTTTGTTTTTTTTTCAAAAATTATTTATTTATTCATGAATATCTATTTTGTCCCCTTCAAAGTAATTCCCATGAGATATTATACACTTGTGCCAACGGTTTTTCCAATCTTCGAAGCACTTCAAAAAATCTTTTTTTTTTTAATCTTGTTCAGCTGCTCCTCCGATGCCGTCTTTATCTCGTCAAGCGTAGCGTAACGTCGTCCTTTCATGGGCCTCTTCAGTTTAGGAAACAAGAAAAAGTCACAGGGGGCCAGATCTGGGGAATACGGTGGCTGCGGCATCATTAGTGTGTTGTTTTTGGCCAAAAAGTCGCGCACAAGCAACGATGTGTGAGCAGGGGCGTTATCGTGGTGCAAAAGCCAATTTTTGTTCTCCCACAAATCCGGGCGTTTCTGGCGGATTGCTTTACGCAAATTGCGCATAACTTGCAGGTAATATTCCTTATTGACCGTTCTTCCCTGTGGCAAGAACTCATGATGCACCACGCCCCTGCAATCGAAGAAAACTGTCAGCAAAACTTTCACATTCGACCGAACTTGGCACGCTTTTTTCGGTCTTGGTTCATGCGGCAGCTTCCATTGAGATGATTGAGCTTTGGTTTCCACGTCATAACCATAAACCCACGATTCGTCACCAGTTATGACCCTCTGGAGCAAATTTGGTTCGTCGCGGACAGAGTTTAACATCTCATTAGCAATGTTCATGCGTTGCTCTTTTTGGTCGCAATTGAGCAATTTTGGTATGAATTTCGCGGCGACCCGTCTCATGCCCAAATCGTTGATAAAAGTCGAATGGCACGAGCCAATCGATATGTTTAGGTCCTAAGCAACTTCTCTAACGGTGATTCGACGATTGGCCAATACCATTTTCTCCACTTCATTAATTTTTTCGTCAGTTGTTGAAGTGCTCGGGCGTCCGGCACGCTCTTCGTCGTTCACATCTTCTCGATAAACGTTGCTTCGGTCCAAGGTAGCTTCTCTGTATGCCACAGTCAACATTCGGAATGCATCCGCGCACTTAATTTCGTTTTTCACACAAAATTTGATACACGTTCTTTGATCCATTTTTTTGAATAAGTAAAAATCGAAGACGATTGAAAACACGTGCAAGTAAAGCAGCTATCACCAATTAAGTGAACATTCAAAATGGCCGAGCTTGTCGGCATAAATGACAGACATGAGTACCAACATAACGCCACAAAAAATCGAAATTCGAACATACGTAACCCGCGAAAATTCAAAATTCGTGATACTTTTTGAACACACCTCGTATATACACACACACATATACAAAAAAAAAAAAAAAATATATATATATATATATATATATATATATATATATATATATATAAACATAGTCATATATAAATATACTATATACTATATATATATATATATATATATATATATATATATATATATATATATATATATATATATGTAAATGAATATGTGTAAATATGTATATATATATATATATATATATATATATATATATATATATATATACATATAAAAAAATATATATATATATATATATATATATATATATATATATATATATATATATATATATATCACTCATACAGACATGATTTGCATGAACTTTTCCTTTAGTTGAAAAATATTAATAAAGAGCCTTCCAATAAGAGGTGTTATTTTGAATAGCCCACTATTTCAGTAGATGTCACTTTTGAAGCTGTCATTTTTTGACATATGACAAGTAGAAACAAGTCCATAAATGAAAATGGAACAATATATGCTTCAAAAATGCATTGAAATCATTAAAATTTACTATAGAAATGGTGAAAATTTGGCAGAGACGGTTCGTAAAACTCGAACATTTTTGAGTCTTCGTGAAGCACCTTGTCGAACCGCAATACAGAAATTGGTAGAAAAATTCGAACTGCTGGGACAATTTAGTGATGTGAAGAATAAAACTCATGCACGTCACTCAAGAACAGCCGAGAATACTGCTGCTGTAGCTGAAAGTGTTGAAGAAAACCCAGGTTTGTCTATTCCTCGTCGTTCTTTGGAATAAGGCATTCCACAAACGCTATTACACCATATTTTGCATAAAGATTTGAGTTTTAAGGCTTATAAAGTTCAGTTAACATAAGAACTCAGGCCGTCCTTAAAATGCATGAAAATGATCCGGAATTCCATCGAAAAATCATCTTGAGTGATGAGACCATTTTCACCTCGGTGGCTTCGTCAACAAGCAAAATTGTCACATCTGGGGTTCGGTAAAACCAAGAATTATTGTTGAAAAGCCTCTCTATCCTCAACGCGTGACTGTTTGGTGCGGTTTATGGTCCAGCGGAGTCATTGGACCTTACTTTTTAGAAAATGAGGCTGCAGCCACAATAACGGTGAATGGATTGTGCTATCGAGTGATGATTAATGATTTTTTGTGGCCAGAATTGGATGGTATTGATCTGGACAACGTTTACTTTCAACAAAATGGTGCTACGTGCCACACAAGCAACGAAACCATTGATCTCTTTCGGGAAAAGTTTTCTGACCGTGTTATCTCTCGAAGAGGTGATCACAATTGGCCACCGTCGTCTTGTGATTTAACACCTTACGACTTTTTCTTTTGAGACCATGCAAAAGAAAAGGTCTATGCCAACAGGCCAGCGTCGATTCAAGACCTCAAAGATGGAATTCGTGAGGCTATCGAGGACATAGGGCAGCCAATTTGCGATTTGGTTATGGAAAATTTCGTGAAAATGATATGGTCCTGTAAGCTTGGTTGCGGTAATCATTTGCCTGATTTTTCACTATTAACGGCATACCTTCTTTTTTTATAGTGAAATAAAATCCGCCACTTATATTAAAAAATGGCATTTTCCTTTTAATATCAAAATAACACCTTTTATTGGAAAGGCCTGTATTTCAAATTTATGTTAAAGTCTTATATGATGGAATCACATATTACTTTAGCATAAATAGCAACCTTAAGCGGTAGGACCCTCTACCCTGCAAAAGCACCTGCAACGCAAAGAGAATGGGTGACCTCGGCCGATCACTAGCTTATAAGTGGGGCCAGAAAACGTAGCGAATCCCATACCCGGTCAGAGTTTCAACTAAATGAAAAGACCGAAAAACATAAATTCGAATATCTATTCATTCTTTTCAAATATAGTAAGTACAAAATCGACGGAGAATTATTGTAGTTTATAACAAATCTAACACTACCTTCATTAGAACTAAACTAACATATGTTAATTCTCTGCTCTCTAAAAATTATTCATCGTTTCGTTTTTTAATAATTACGTCACTATTTCTATTCAATTTCGCAAGATTTTTTCTTTCGTTTTTTTTTGTGAATAAATAGAAAGAATAAATAATAAATATATACTCAATATTATTTCAATATGGAAACACCGATGAGCGCTCGTTGATGGGGTGGGTAAGATTTTAAGCAACATTTTTCTGTTTTTTGTTTTACTTTAAATTTATGATCCCGCAATAATAGTAGGAATGGTGATGTGCATTAGTCTTATAAAGAAACAACAAATCTCATTATAAGAATAAAGAGAAACTGCATAGATGTCACAAGATATTGATTAAATTACAGTATGACCCCGCTTAACGCGGAGATACGTTCCATGAAAGTTGAGCGTAATACGAAACAGCGCTAAACGAGGCAATCTTATCATGTAAATATGTATGTAATGGGGTTAAAGGAAAATGGATAGAAAATTGGTTAGGCATTAAATTTAATAATTAAGTTTTTTTTTATAAAAGTAAAACTAACCATTTATAAGCAATATAAACGAATATACTTATAAAAACAAATAAAATTCAAAGTCGGTCAGATCATTCAGTCTATTCTGTGTTTCCAATTTTCTGCCTTTTTGTCAAGAAGGCAACTAATATAGATTGGGGTTTCCTTTAGCGGTTTGCTAGAAGTTGCTGATAAGTAGGCAAAGCATTTATAACACTCCATCTTGCTTTTGAACTCCTGTCAAAATTTGGATGATTTTCAACAAATTGGCCCATAATTTCAGTTATAATCTTCAAACTCCTTTTTACTTAATCCCTTGAGATCATCATTGGAAAGACTAGCCCCTGTTTCTCGAACTATTTCTTCGACGTCTTCCACATTTACCTCATCTTAACCGATCTGTTTCGCTAATTCCACTATTTCTTCCACTATTTCATCCATATCAAAAAAGTGTCCAATGTTTTCGATCTTAATTAGATCTGTCCAAATGTTCTTCCATACTGTTTTCAAAGATCTTTCTGTTATCTCATTCCAAGAAAGGTTTATATTTTCTACAGCATTCATGATATTGCAGTTTTTCCAAAATTCTCTTATTGATTACTTCTCTTCTCCGTTTGTTTTTTCAAACAGCCCTTAAATTGGATACAATGCCTTAGTCCATTGGCTGGATTAAGGCAGTTGTGTTAGACGGCAAGAACACCACTTCGACTGGAGTGCATCTTGTTAAGTCTGTTAAATTTATTGGGTAGCTTGGAGTATTATCAATTAATAGTAGTGCTCTTTGTTCAAGTTTTTAAATTTCGTAATAAATTTTAACAGACGGGCAGAAATGTTCAGTGAACCAATCCTGGTCAATTTTCATAGTTATCCATGATTTTTTATTAGAATCATAAATTACAGGGAAAGCTAATTTAGGTATGCTTTCATCGTTCTTGGGTTTTTGGAATGGTAAATTAGTAAAGATTTTAATTTGAAATCTCTGCTTGCGTTACCACCCAGTAGAAGTGTTAAGCGAGTTTTTGCAGCTTTAAGTCCTGGTGCTGCTTTCTCTTCACGGGGTAGAATTGTTCGTTTTGGCATTTTTTCCCAAAACAGGCTTGTCTCATCAACATTAAAAACCAATTTCGGATGGTAGTTTCTTCTTCAATTATTGTTTTTAATGTCGCTGGAAATTCAGCCCCCACTTTCGTATCACCACTTGCTGCTTTTCCTGTAATCTTTATGTTGTGAAGATTATTTCGATGCCTAAATCTATTAAATCATCTTCGACTAGCAACGAAAGTTTCACTTATGTCATTTGCCTCAGCCTGAATGTAATTAAAAATTCTTCTAGTTTTTTCCATTATGATAGATTCGTTTAATGACATATTGCATTCAATTTCGTCGTCAATTCATATAGACAGTCGTTTTTCTATTTCCTCTATAATATTATTTCTAGAACGGGTAATTCTACTTGCAGAGCTTGACCTAGTTGCAGTTGCCGATGACAGTATTTTTGCTTTATTGTTAAGAAGTGTCCTTATTGTTAAAGCTGCCAAATTCAATGCAGCACTAATTTGAGATTGACGTTCACCAGAATCTAATTTTCTAATCACTTACATTTTCGTTTACAGTAAAATGCCTTTTCTGGTTGCTTTCTTTTCTTTTTTTTCATTATCGCCCATATTAAAAACTTAAGATCAGAATATTTGTCACTATATTAATCGTTATTAATAAATTTATACTTACAATAATGCCAATAAATATTTGAAAGTATAAAAATACGTCCGTATAGCACCGCACCAAACAAAAAATACAACTACACTGTTTCGGATTTGTCGTGTACATTTTTGGAAACATAGCGCTGCGCACAATTTCGGGGAATCCCCGTAGTGCTGCGCACAATTTCGGGAAATCCCCGGGTTGAAATAAAAGACGGCTAAACCGAAACAGCACTAAACGATACAGCATTAAGCAGGGTTTTACTGTACTTTAATTTTCTGTAGGTACACAAATTGATCACAGATTCACAAAATTCTTGGCATTTTCATTATTTTTTATTACGTATTCCTCTCTGCGACACTGTTTTTTCAGTTTCTTCCTAATTTTCTCAATTATATCGAATAACGCATTTTTAGCCGCAATTAACGCTAATTATGTGGAAAAAGCTCTAACTAGATAAACAAAACTGTTTCGAATATTCAAATACTCAATTCCACCTGCATTTGGTATACTCATTAACTCGCGCATACGCAATTCAGCACTTCCGAATCAAAAAAAATCCCCGTTGGCAGCACCAGCCGGAAAGGTACATTTCTCGTATGTAGCGTAAGGTATCGAAATAGAAATTGGCTTGCCTACTACTGGACTTCTTACTGCAATTTTTGTGGCACTACATGGGTATTCATTAACAAAAAGAATCTGCCGCCGTTCGTGCTTGGAGACCCTTCATAGAGGCGCAAATATTTCGCTAATTAAATTGAGTTGCAAACGTATGGACCACATATTGAAAATCGGCGGGTAATAAATTGTTATAAACATATTTATACCGGTTTCGCCCTTCTCACATTTGCTGTTTATACATTTCACAGTAGTTACCACACAAAGATGATAACTTTTTGGCTTTAATAGCTCAAATAGTTAATTTCAAAAGATTTCAATAAAAGCTTAATCAGCACTTGCATTGCCAATAATATATACATTTTCGATTCTTTTCTGGATTTTTAATGAAAACAGCTGCTAAAAAAATTAAGCTGTAAATTTACGAATTTTTGTTTGTCATCCGGTTTGCATAATAAAATTAAATTAACTTGCCTTAATAACTTATAATTTCAAGTTTTATCGGAATCTGTTGAGAAACTTGGCTGCTGGAGGGCTACAGAAATAAAAAAAATGTTTATGTCACCCCCCTGTATGGGGAGACCCCCTTAAACACTTTAAAATATTTTCTTACACTGCAAATTTCAAGAGGCACCACTTTTGACCTACGTAGAACATTTCCTCATTCTAGTATGTGGTTTGCGAGAAAGCTTGTGACAAACGAACAAACGGACAGACGGACAGACAGACAAGTTGCGATTTTATAATTTTTTGGAATATTGTTGAAAATACTTTACAATATTTCAAAAATATTCTGATTTATAAATACTTTCAAGATGTCATTTAAAACGTTTCCATGAAAAAAATTCATTATTTCAGTTGCTACCAATATAATGAATTGCGCTTGCTTCCTGACCTTTGGGGGCCACCATTTTGAATGCATGCATTTGATTTTGGACTATTTGAAATCTTTGTGGGCTAGGACGTCATCAATCAATGAGCCAAATTTCGTTCAAATCGGAGTTTCACACTAGACAGGGCAAAATAATTCAATTTTTATTGAAAATGGCAGCTAAAAATATTAGGTTTTAAATTTTCGAGTTTTTTATTTTTTGTTCAATTTGCAAAATACAAGAAAATAGTATAGAGATCCATAATCTCAAGTTTCATCAAAATCCACTGGAAAATGTGACCGCTAGAGCGCCACAAAAACCTGAAAATTTAAACATTTATTTAAACCGCCGCCATTTTGAAATTTGACCATGCATGATCACCAAAATATCAAAGTTTGTAGATCTAAGTAATGCCTATTTTGAAACTAAGTTTGATATGTGTCGGATCAAAATTGCGACTTTCAAAAGCCTTTGAAATTTCGAGTTTCCACTGGCCGCCATTTTGTTTTTTTGTGACTTGACCTCCAGTTTTTTGCACGTCATTCCTTAGATACTTATAATTTCTATCTATTTGCCAAATTTCATGAAAATCTGTCGAAAGCTTTGACCACTATTACAACAACAAAATTTTGCACGTTTTTCGACCTTTGAGCGGCCGCCATTTTGTTTCCTGCCATATCGACTTTGGATTTTTTATTGCGAGGTTCATTACATACATCAGTGAACTTTTGTACCAAATTTCATCCAAATCGGAGCTATACTTTGGTCAGAACAGAAATCACGATTTTTCGTCTAAAATGGCCGCCATTTCGTTCTTGCCCGGCCGGTATAGCTAGTTCACGAACTGAACCGAGATATTAACCCAATACACCTTTCCTGAAAATTCGGTGGAAATCGGAGCAAAATTGCAACCTCTAGCGTGGTCACAAATTTCGTTATATCCCATATATATATATATATATATATATATATATATATATATATATATATATATATATATATATATCTATGTATATATATATGTATATATATATATATATATATATATATATATATATATATATATATATATATATATATATATATGTGATAATCTCCGCAATAGGTGAATTTCTCTCGAGAAATTTACCTAAAACTGCTTTTTCTATATCTTAGAGAACTAGAGAAATCAAAGCATTGCAGTAGATGCCGCTGTTCATATTGTCGCTAGTTGTAATTGCGCTAGATACTCCGATATCCATAATTTATCCCATGAAACGCTCGGAGGTGAAGATGCAGAGATGCCACGTTGGTATCCAATGACCCGATGAAAACTGGCTGCTGATTCACTTGCTAATGGGTATCATTTCACTCAACTGTGGTTGCCCGATTTTCTCTGATGCATTGGTTTTTCATGCATTTTCCAATTGGAGTAATGACTGTTATGCACAAAACACATGTGGATGCACTTTTCCTAGCAATTTGCACTTTTTACACTAAATGGTGGACAATCTGAAGTCCGAACCAATGATATGTGAACCAACACCGTTGCAGTTTTCGCCAGCTCATCTGACCATCAGCGAAGACAAAACAAGACTTGCCACTGATTAACTACAATCAAAATAAATTTTCAGTTGCAAGCTTAATGATAAATAAAAGTTTGACGTAGGGGAATGAACAATGGTTAAATATCTCACAGAGGCGACAAAAGAGATCGTTTTATGGATAAGTACGAACATTCACTCCCTATTTTGATCGTATCGAGCGAAAAGTTTCGCAAAACATTACTATAATCGACACTGCGAATTTCTAGTAAAATTGACGGAAATACTCTTGAGAGAAAATACGCTCCTAATTGATTGATTGAAAGGGTGTCCCGGTTCCACTTTCCGACTGTGATCAACACATCAATAATTGAAAGAATAAAAAATGTAACAATTTTTGGTATATTTTGCCTTCGCCTGGACCCATTTTTAGGGTTTTGTAAAATAATTTTACAAAACCCTTCTAAAATCGCGTCCGGTCTGTCCGTCTGTCTGTCCGTCCGTCCGTGTGTCACAGCACTTTTTCTCGGGAACTACTTAAGCTAGAAACATCAAATTTTGTATGTAGGTGTAAAGTGGTGTTCTCTTCAAAGTTCAACTACAAAAAAATTTTATAAGGTATTTAAGGGGGATCTCCCCATATAGGGGAGTAACCCTCCAAAAAAAATTTAATTTAAGGTAGCCGACATGGGTATCAAATGAAAGGTCTTGATAAGAACTTTTCTAAACAAGTCTTAATTTGGCAAAGTTTGCTTCGAAGGGCGCACAGGGAGGGAAAATACACGAAAAATTTGTGTCCTCCCCCCCCTCGCGATTGGACACCTGTGATCCGAAAAATCTGAAAAAATCATGATAGTAGGCCTTGATGAGTTCAACAACAACAAATACGTGAGAAGTCGCAATTCACTCAACTTTGTTAGTAATAGTATGATTTACGGATTTTATGTTTTCTTGAATAAAATCTTAATGCTATCTTAAATTCAGTGAAATTCAATACACAAATAACAATTTATAAGATGGATATATCCTGAAAGTTTCATAAAGATTCAATCATAATTAACGAAGTTATAGCGGTTTGAATTTTCCTGTATTACTATGGAAAAATATGCGCTGCATTTATTACTATGGCAACATATGGCTATGGAACAACATGCGCTTTTTACCGACTCAGACACCACAGTTTTGCTAGGATTTGCATGAAAATTTCAGGAATGAAAGGTATCATATATATCTTTGAGAATCGGTTCAGCTAATGGTATCAGTAATCTTAAAACAAAATGGTGGCTGTTTTAAATGCGAAGATTGAATAATTTTGAGTTAGTTTTTCCCAACTTCAACGTTTAAGGTGCATGCTTTGAACACTTGATTCAATTCAATGAATGACTGAAGATGAGTACCCACAATTAATAACCATGTGTGAAACAAGTCAAGGAGGCGGGAGAGAGCTACTGGCAAAAGGGCTTTGTAACCATTCTAGGATTCGAAAAAATTGGCCATTAATCGATGATAACAGTACAGGAGAGTGGCCCCTGGAAAAATTCATCAAAGGTAGCTAATATGAGTATGAAATGAAATTTTTCATAGGAGCTTTTCAAAACAGTTCTTAAACTGCCAGTTTTTGCTTCAGTGAGGGCACAGGGGGGAAATACATGAAAAAGATGTTTCCTCCCTCGCGAATGGACATCTGAAATAATTATCAAGGGAGATATTTATGAGTATAACCATAACAAAAACCCCAGAAGTCGACATTCGTTCAACTTTGTTAATAATTGTATGATCTTCGAATTTTCTCCAATAAAATTGTCTTTGACATGTTTCTTGATTTTATTCGATCTGGTGACTGTATTTTGTAAATTGAATACAAAACCCTTCTGACATGAGCGTAGGTCTGTTTACCCAACTTGTTTTTTCTAGATTCTAAAAGCTCTAATCAAGACCTTTCATTTTATACCCCACTCGACTACCTTTTATTAAAAAAATTTTTTAAGGTCCAATTCGTTATAAGGAGGACCCCCCTTAAAAATTTTTAAGTTTTTGGTAAGACCTTAACTTTTGAGAGACCATCACTTCTGACCTTTTCACAAAGTTTGAGCATTTTAGCTTTTATTGTTTCTGAGGAAATCAGCTGTGACGCACGGACAGACAGACGGGCCTACAGGTCGCGAAACTAGTAGGTCTTTATAAAAAAAATTTTTACCGAGCGCAGATAACTATTTAAAAATTTAAAATTTAAATTTTTTTTTTTAAATTTTTACCGAGCACAGATAACTATTTATAAGATTAATCTGTCCTGAAAGTTTCATAAAGGTCGAATGGTATTTAATGAAGTTATAGCGATTTCAATTCTCCTGTATTACTATGGAGCAATATGCGCTGTATTACTATGGAATCATATGGCTATGGAACAATATGCGCTTTTTACCGACACAGACACTACAGCTTTGCTAGGATTTGCAGGAAAATTTCAGGAATGATTGGTACAATGAATATTTTTGAGGATTGGTTCAGCTAGTGGTATCAGTAATCGTAAAACAAAATAGTGGCTGTTTTAAATTCGAAGATTGAATAATTTTGAGTTATTTTTCCCCCAACTTCAACGTTTAAGGTGCATGCTTTTAACACTTGATTCAATTTGATGAATGACTGAAGATGAGTACGTACAATTAATACTCATAGGTGAAATAAGTCGAGGAGGTAGGAGAGAGCTCCTAGCAAAAGGGCTTTGTAACCATTCTAGGATTCGAAAAACTTGGCCATGAATCGATGATTACAGTACAGGAGAGTGGCCCCTGAAAAAAATTTCATCAAAGGTAGCCGATATGAGTATCAAATGAAAGTTCTTTATAGGGACTTTTCAAAACAGTTCGTAAACTGATAGTTATTGCTTCAGTGGGGGCACAGGGGGGGGGGGGGGGGGGAACACACGAAAAATGTGTTTCCTCCCTCGCGAATGAACACCTGTGATCTAAAAAATCTGAAAAAAATTATCAAGGGAGATATTTATGAGTATAACAATAACAAATACCTCAGAAGTCAAAATTCATTCAACTTTGTTAATAATAGTATGATCTTCGAATTTCATAATTTCTCCAATAAAATCATCTTGGACATATTTCTTGATTTTATTCGCTGCTGGTGACTGCATTTTTGAAGTTGAGAGCAAAACCCTTCTGACATGAGCGTAGGTCTGCTTACCCAACTTGTTTAGTAATTGGGGGGAATTGCTCTTCGCCCTGGAAGACTTAATTCCAAATTCTTAAAAATGACGATCTGAACAGGTATCGTGGGATTTGCAGCATAAACAGTTTTCCCGCAATATCGTTATTATATACTTAAATTTTGCTCTGTAGATAGCTCAGTTGTTAATTACGTACCAATATTTAACCGATTTGTAATTACTCACCTACTCAATCTTTTTATTTATTTATCTACCAAATCAACGGGAAGATAATTTCAATAATAATATGTATAATAATTTTACAGCACTCTACTAAAATCGCGTCTGGTTTGTCTTTCTGCCCGTGTGTCACAGCAAGTTTTCTCGCAAACCACATAAGTCAGAAACATGAAATTTTGTAGGTAGCTGCCCTCTTAAAATGAGCATGGTAAAACAATTTTGTAAAGTTTTCAAGGGGTCTCCCCCATATGAAGCATTGACCCTTAAAAAACATTATTTTACTGAAGTTAGCCATAATGAATATCAAATGAAGGGTCTTCATGAGAACTTTTCAAAATACGTCTTAAATTGACACTTTTTGCTTCAACGTGTACAGATGGAGGGGAAATGAACGAAAAATGTGTATCTCTCCTCTCGATTGCGCTCCTGTGATTCGAAAAACCTGAAAAAAAATCAAGGAAGCAGGCGTTAATGAGAACAAGCTCAAGAAATGCTTCACAAGACAAAGTTTAATCAACTTTGCTAGAAATAGTACACTCTATGAATTTTACGTTTTCATTCATCTTTATGACGGATTCTATCTAGTTTCCGACTAAAACCAGTTTTTATGGTCGAAACCAAAACCGAAACTTCCATATAAGGTCATACTTTGGTGAGAAAAATAAAAAAAATATTTATTTATTTATTTATTTATTCAAGTCTACTTAACAGACAGAAATCCAATTACAAAATAGACTTAGACAATTAAATATAGTTAAATATAATTCAGAGTAAGACAAATCAATACAACAAATCAAGCAGAAAAGAGTTAATCTAAAACATGAAAGAAATGAAGATAGAGTCAAGAACAAAGTTTGTAAAATTTAGTGCTAAGGAACATTAATCACTATTCGCAAAAAGTAACATCTTTAATTTAATTTTAAAAACAAAGTAAGACGTGGATAGAGAGCCAAGCTCGAGGCTGTTATGCATTCTGATGATTCGTGGCATAATTGAGTTAAAATATAAATCTGTTCGGGCGTACGGAACCTCGAGAATGTGAATGTGATTAGACCGACTAGGCCGTGCATACAGTCTGTATTGCAAGTCTGCGCTTAGGGTGGAGGCAATTTGTTGGTGGTACAACTTATAAAGGAAACATTGATCTAAGAAGGTTCTACGGGACGACAGAGAAGGGAGACGAAGTGTGGATAGGCGACGCTCATAAGGCTCATAAGCTACGTTGAATTTGAAAAACGCAATACGGGTAAACTTACGCTGAACAGCTTCTATAGAGTTAATAAGATATAAATGTCTTGGAGACCACACCACTGAGCAGTACTCAAGGAGCGGGCGGACAAGACACGTGAACAAGCGAACAGCGGTAGCAATATTTGCAAACTTATGCAAATGCCGCATAAGAAAACCCGAAACTTTTGATGCCTTGGTAATTAGGCTAAAAATGTGGACATCAAATTTAAGCTTGGGGTCAAATATTACACCAAGATCTTTACATGAGTCTGCAGAGGAGAGAACAACATCACATAAGGTGTAATTAAAAATTAAAGGGACAATTTTCAAAGTAAAAGTCATTTTAAAACATTTGGAAACATTAATACGAAGGGAGTTTACATTACACCAGTTATACAGGTTAAAAAGATCAATTTGGAGTTGCTGACAACCTTCAAGGGATCTAATTGTCCGGAATACCTTGAAATCATCAGCATACAGGAGACAAGAAGAGGAAATTACAGAAGGAAGATCATTGATAAACAGTACGAAAAGAAAAGGTCCAAGGATTGACCCTTGAGGGACACCAGATGTAGGATTGAATGGAAAGGAAAATGTGCCATAGAGATTGACACGACATGAACGGGAGGATAAATATGATGAAATCCAAGAATGAAGGGAACCGGATATGCCCAGCAAAGCTAACTTTTGACAGAGCAGAACATGGTTCACGGAGTCAAAAGCTTTCGAGAAGTCCGTGAATATTGCATCTACTTGAAGCTGTTTGTCTAAAGCTCTAGCAATATAGTCTTCGAACTCAGCCAAGTTCGTAGAAGTTGAACGACCCTTTAAGAATCCATGTTGCTTTGGTGTGACAAATGAACTCAGGGACTCAAGAAGCCTGTTGTGTACAAGTCGTTCCAGCAGCTTAGAGAAACAGGAGAGGAGTGATATGGGACGATAGTTTGAGGCAGATGATAGGTCGCCGTTTTTAAAGATAGGAACAACATTTGCATCTTTCCAGTACGTTGGAAAGGTGCCAGTACTAAGACTGAGATTGAATATAAGGGAAAGAGGAAAGCACAAAGAGGAACAAAGTGACTTTATAAACATATTAGGTAATCCATCAGGACCAGGGCTAACATTCGGATCGAGCAAGTTAATAAGGGATTCAACTTCAGAAGGATCAGTGGAATAGGATGTACTTGATGCTGGATAAGTTTGAATTGAATTTATAGGGGAGTGTAGTATGTCAGAAGAGGAAAAAGTAGAGAAAAAATATTCGGCAAATAGGTTAGAAATATCCTGAGGGGAGGAGGCTTCAGTGTTATTCCATTTGACAGTATGCGGGATGGAAGAGGAAGATTTAAGAGATCGGATGTATGACCAAAAGGGTTTAGGATTATTTGTCAGGAGGGAACTCTCTAAGCTGCTAAAATAGTTTCTCATGGCCGTTTTGATCTCTGTTTTAGCCAAAGAGCGCAATCTACAGAAATTTTGCCTAGCATCATCACTTCCGGTCAATTTGTAGAGCCTATGCCCCTTATCTTTGGCTCTTAAGGCACGAAGAACACTTCGGGTAAGCCAAGGCTTCATTTTCGCATTGCGAGGAGCTTGGAGCGGAGTGTAAAGAGCAATGAGATTATTCAGGTAATCATAAAATTTGTTCAAGGAACTATCGCAGTCAAGACGAGTGAAGAAGGTACACCAGTTGACCGAGTCCAGATTGGTTTTGATTGCCTCATAATTTGATTTAAAGAAATTGTAACGACAAACTGAGGCAGTTCTCTGGGGTTTAAGGGTATCAACGGATAGTGCTAGAGACAAAGGTGGATGATGGAGATCAGGTTGAACATAAGGATGTAAAACGGGAGCTATAGAAAAATATTATCATAATCAGTCTTTATTCATAGTTTTGAATCCAATATTAATTCAATAATTCAATTCAGCCTCTGATCTTATTATCAACCACTACTTCAAAAAGAAAACTAAGAACTTTTTGAATATAATGACGTAATTTAAATAGCATGAAACAAAATTACTTTTTACTGAATATGTTTAGGTATACACAAAACAAAGCAATGAAAACAATCTTTCATCTTTCTTTGGTCATATTGATTGGCACTCTTGCTAATAAACAACAATAAAATGAAAATTAAAAAGGACCTAACTACTAAGCACATTAAATTTTTAGATGCAAACAATACTTTATTCGTATGTATTAACATAAAACGAGTTTTCTCTCAAACTAAAAAAAAAATTGTGAAGAGCTTGATTCAGGTAGGTACAGCTATTAATACTTTTAATTGACTGATAGTTATCAGTACTCATGATTAAATAATCTAATATTATAAGTTAGAAACAATAATTTATCAACATTTTCACCTCGTAAATTGCTTCATCTGTCTGAATACATTTGACCAGCAGCACTAAATAGTTGTTCACTGGAAACACTCGTCGGTGGAGCCGACAAGAAGTTCAGCGCAACCTTGCTTAACGACAGAAATGTGCTAGAACTCCAGTAAGGATATATATCTGTGTTTCTTGGTAATCTTGGCTCTGATAAGTAGGCTTGAATAGTTCGCTTAACTTGTGATAAGCGATGACTATCATCCACACTAGAAGTTTCTACTAATTGGCCAGTAGATTTGTCATGGGCCTACAATAGCCCTTCTCTTTTTTCACAGAAAGCGATTCTAGATGAACAGGATGGCTGTGGGTTCTCAGAATAATAGTTTTCGCTTATTGTTTTGCTAGCGTCGTTCACGTACATCTTTAAATGGTTCCCTATTTCAATTGTGGCAATATCAATTTCATCAGAGTTCAAATATGTGCTTTAAAATCTGGGATCCAATAATGTTGAAGTTATTAGAGCAGGATGTCCTTTGACGTACGCAAATCGTCAATTCATGAATTTATGCGACTGTGTTTTCATGTTTCTTTTTGCTTCACTTTTGTTTTCACATCTAGTTTGCAGCTTTCTAATGAAAAGTGGTATCAATGCGTTATCAAATGACAGATCGAGTGTTGTTTCATAAAAAACTTCAGTACATCAGTAATATTCTTCATTAACTCCCAGTCAGAAGGAAAAAGAGTGTCAATACGGCCATGTTCCAAACTGTATAAATTTACTGCGGTCTTTTGCTCTCACAATCTTTCTAACATGTTGTAGGTGCTGTTCCATCAAATTTCAATATCTTGAATCAAAGAATGTGTTGGTAACCCGCATTGTTTTTGACATTCAGTCAATTTTCTAGAGGCTTGCTCGCTTTGTTTAAAATTCCCTACGATTTGTCTGTTCTGATTACGGTTTGGTGCTCTTCTTCGGAAAATAATGCATCTTTGACATCTAACTGTAATATGTGCGACATGCAGCCTAAAAATTCGTATTCAACTCGCATAGCACAATATTTTTTGCATTGTCATGCAAGAGAAGAAATAGTTTACTACTAATGTTCCATTTATGTATCATTTTTCTTAGCTTTTCTTCAATGCACGATCCGGTGTGGTCATTTTCAAGTACTTGTGCACCTTGTACAACTTTGAAGGCGTTTTGGTCCAATAATGAAATGGCCAGTGAGACTACGAAGTGAGCATGTTTTAGGAGGCTTTGTCAATATATCACAGGTGTTACTGATCCATTCGCATTTAACAATCAAATTCTAGACTTTTTTTGTAACCTTTTCAAACGTTTGTTGCATGAAAGATGTTCTAAAATATTTTTCTGACTTAAAATTGTATTTGTAAGAAACATGTATAGCCGTAAAACTAAGTCATCTGAATGCCTCACTATTTTTTAAAGAATATGGAAGCATATCAATTATTAAGTCCATGATACCTTTATCGATTCTCCGTAATATCTCATGATGATCTGGCCACTTTGATGTCTTTGAAGCCTGCGCCTGCGTGATGATAGGGATTGTGGTCTGCACAAGTGTAATGAATCTTGCGACGCCGCTGGCGACCACTACTAACACACCTTGCCACCATGTGGCTTGGCATCTCATGTCGGTTGTGACGGTTGCACATCCCACGTCAATTTTGTCGTGGGATGTCAAAAGGAAAATGGAAAGCCACATGGTGGCAGAGTGTGTGTTGTGAGTCGCGCGGCTGCTATCTACTCAACAATTGAGAAAATCGGCGTAATTAATTTAAGCAGCTGATTTAGTTAAGCTCAGCATACCAGAAGCAGGAAGTGTGTGCGCGGATACCAAGGTATGATGTTCAGTTCGATCCAAATTATAATCAAATCTAAATAAATGCATCCAACACAGTCGCCATCGTCGCAAGCTGCATATCTTTAATTCCAATCACCTCCTAAGGTATCCGATCATCACTAAATGGACGAATATGGACCGCTTTTCGCTGGATTGTTGGCCGCTTCGTCAGAGCTGCAGAGACACAATCCATCAATAACGGATTACAGTTATCGTTGGAAACACTTGCAAAACCTGAAGGCTTAAAGACGGTTGATACTCACGTCTTGAGATTATTTACCGGTGTTTTATTGAATCGGCTATCAGGGGTACGTAGAAGATATTCGATTGTACTTTGAATGAACAATTTGCCACCAAACTGTTGAGCATCACATCAAAATTAGATAGATTGTATGATGCATTAGCTATGGTCATCCAAGCAGTTCATACTCCTAGCATACATATCATTTTACTGACAGACCTCAAAGTGCTAAAGCAGTGTTATACATTTTTTCAAAATAGCATTAATAATGTCCCTGCGCGCTTTGGTGAGGGCTCAACTGTATATTTGGGAATTGCCAGAAAATTCAACGAAAAAGTCGATTTGACAGCCACATGGAGAGCGCGCGGAGATTCGGCTGCCAGTGGAAAGGTGACGGAATTTTGTGAATAGAAATTAAGTGTATTTAAACTAGTGTAATTTGAGACAAAGCGGTCGGTGATGATAAGATAATTTACAACTGAAATCATATGATAACCATATATGGAGGGATTTTCGCAAAAGGACCGCGAAAAGATCCGAATTCCTTAAAAAGGTGCATCAGCAAAGAAAAGATCGGAATCCACATTAGATGAGAGTTTCGGTGCGAATGCAAGGGCGTTAGCTTTACAAATTCCAACACAAAATTCACAGGCACGACAAAGTCTTGAGATGGAATTTAATAATTTATTAACAACCGCAGCCAAACGACGTCCTGAAAATGAACAATTGAATAAATCTTGATCGTACGCTAGCCTCTCAACATTGAGCGATGAATAATAAATAGGATTATTAGAATAATAATGAAAGCTAGAGGAATCCTTACGGCAAAACTTGGATCCAGTTCTAATGGACTATGGTTTGCTCGAAATTTTCAATGATAATGCTGAAATTTCAAATAAATACAGGAATATGACTCGGACTACCGAACGAGTAACTAGTACATACGTAGAAAAAAGTGATAGAAGAAGTAAACAAAAGAAATCGGATATCCTTTAAGCTATCAAATATCAACGAACCAGGTTTGAGTTTTACATCACAACTTTTCAAAGATTTTGAGCTGCTTTTTATTCAAGCCTTAATAAACATTATTCAAACTAAATGAAACGTGGTCAAATAATGCATGCAAACGATTTTTATTCATACTCCTTCTGAGCCTAAACGAATAAAATCGAACTACTCAAACAACCAATAAGACTTGAAAATCAAACCCGAAGAAAAAAATTAAAACTAGGACCATCAAATTGAAAGGCATGTGGTACACTGAAGAGAACTAGTAACATTGTAATAACATATTTATAATTTTCAACGGGACCAAAAAAAAAAAAGCTCAACCAAATTTTTATAGTAAAATTTTTATATGCAAGGAACTGACATATTGCGACAGCGAATCGTACTCGTAAACGAACATTTTTATGAAAATTAGAAATACATTACAGTTGAAGTAAGTAGGTCTGGCTATAGAAAATTGATCATAACAACGATCTTTAAAGTTATTAATGAAAATATAACAAAACGCACAACATTCTCAACGGAACGCAGTACGAATTTTACGGATCCTTGAATTGTGTAAATACACAGAAATCAGATTAGTGCGCAATAATCAATACTTTATACTGTTCAAGATGATTAAACTATTATTAAATCTACCTAAGCAATAACCAAATATTTACAAAAGGGGGAGAAATAACTAAGATATGATTAGGTTTTAATGTATATTAAATTTAAATATCATGTATAAAATGTTTAAGACTTAGATTAAGATACAATTAAGGTGTGGATGTAATGGCATCCTGTTGAAATAATTTATACTCCTAAGACTCTTAAATTGAAGAGTAAATCCCAAAAACAAGAAAAAATCCTATATTGGAATGAGCAAAACAAAAAAAAACAGGAAATATTTAACGCACACAGTGTATGTCTTAATACCAGTCTTAATTTATAAAATAAAATTATTTAAACATTAATCATCTAACGATACCATACGCGTGAGATTATAGGCCCCATTTGTTTCCTTCAATTGAAAATAATGTTTATGTTATGTCGCGCTCACCAATAGATAGATACGTTCTCGCTAATTTCGACGATCCTATTTGTTGCAAATCAATAAAAACTCTTCCATGTAATTCATCAACAAGATGTCAAACTCTGTATGAATCCGCTCGAAATTTGAAAGAAGTATTTTATGAACATCAAGGTTGACAATAAGAATTGATTTGATGCGTTATACACATTTTCATTTGAATCATTAAAAATAAAATATGCATTAACGTTAGACGACAAAAACGTAATAAACATAAGACTAGAGAGTAGATTTGGTGATTCATTTAGTGTAATTAACTCTACAATATATAAATATGAAATAGTTATCGTTAGGCAACGCACATACTTTATTGATTATATAGATCTGTTTATAGGAATATTTCAAACTCTTTTCAAAGGGAATTTAACAATAAAATGAACTGCTAAAACATTAAAACACTACTTTCCTTTCCAGTGGTTCTTATTTTCAGCGGGAAATGAGGTGCGGGGTACGTATGCCGTCGCGAGGGTAGGGTTTGAGAAAATCCGCGCGCGGTACGCGGTACCTTTGTTGTTTTGCCTTTTTATCAACGTAGCTTTCGTCGGGTTGATAGCCCAGTCATATTAGGGCTTTCACCTCGGAATGAAAGATAATAAGCTGCAAATTGGTATGAACCTTTGTTTTGTCATTCTAAATGTTGTCTCAAAAGTCACAATCGTTATCGTGTTCGCGTCTCAAGATATTCAAGGTCAAAGGTCACAAAAATCGGTTTTTCGCGAATATCTGGCTTCCTATCGGTTAAATGAGATTTGCATTTATTATAAAAGTTGTAGGCTATAAAATTCCCTACAACTTTTGTTTAAACTTTTTTTTCATACGACCAACCGTTTTGAAGGTAGAGCGCGAAGAGTGCACATCGTACAGTCATATACGGCCTAATGCAAGGTCAAGCGTGAGTTATGGTTATCAGTACGTTATAAAGTCAATTATTTACTTGGAAATTATAATTATTAAACAATGCCTATTATTTATGTACTAACTATTAATTATTTATATTTAATTAAAGTAAGTAACTTGATTTGCAACGGTACAATTTCAAACTAACGAATAATCTTGACTCATACAAAGTGGAGAGAGTGGCCTTGAATACTATAGAACATCTGTCCCGGCAATGAATAGAAAAGGGCATAGGGTAGGGACAAGTATTTCCAGGTATATAAGTATTGAGAAATTTACGCGTTTTAAAGAAAAGATATATAATGTCGTGTTAACTTAAAATAAAACTAAAATATATAATCCAGAATTAATAATATTTTATACTTAAATAGTTAAATATGAATAATTATATATAAATAATCAAGTTACTTACTTTAATTAAATATAAATAATTAATAGTTAGTACATAAATAATATATATAATTATTCATATTTAACTATTTAAGTATAAAATATTATTAATTCTGGATTATATATTTTAGTTTTATTTTAAGTTAACACGACATTATATATCTTTTCTTTAAAACGCGTAAATTTCTCAATACTTATATACCTGGAAATACTTGTCCCTACCCTATGCCCTTTTCTATTCATTGCCGGGACAGATGTTCTATAGTATTCAAGGCCACTCTCTCCACTTTGTATGAGTCAAGATTATTCGTTAGTTTGAAATTGTACCGTTGCAAATCAAGTTACTTACTTTAATTAAATATAAATAATTAATAGTTAGTACATAAATAATAGGCATTGTTTAATAATTATAATTTCCAAGTAAATAATTGACTTTATAACGTACTGATAACCATAACTCACGCTTGACCTTGCATTAGGCCGTATATGACTGTACGATGTGCACTCTTCGCGCTCTACCTTCAAAACGGTTGGTCGTATGAAAAAAAAGTTTAAACAAAAGTTGTAGGGAATTTTATAGCCTACAACTTTTATAATAAATGCAAATCTCATTTAACCGATAGGAAGCCAGATATTCGCGAAAAACCGATTTTTGTGACCTTTGACCTTGAATATCTTGAGACGCGAACACGATAACGATTGTGACTTTTGAGACAACATTTAGAATGACAAAACAAAGGTTCATACCAATTTGCAGCTTATTATCTTTCATTCCGAGGTTGACCCCTTTTTTTACCTAATATGACTGGGCTATGAGTTAACGTAGTATATTTTCCGGTACCGCGTCGGAAATTCGGGAACGCGAATTAAAAATCAGATTTTTATCCTTGAATGAATAAATGAAGAAATACGGAGACACGTAAAGTAGGTTTCCTCTCCGTATGGTTTTGTTTTTGTGACGCGTTTGAAAACGGGCATATATTGGTGGCTGAAGATTGTAGATGAGCGTAATCCATTCGGAGACCCGCGACCGAAATCCTCTCCGATCTCGCTGGCCGACAAGCAGCCACCGCGTGAATGGATTACGGTGCACGGATTGGTTGACCGGTGGGTACCATCCGTTGGCACTGCTCAGACTTAACGTCTAGAACCGATGAGAGGTCGGTTCCTCGTTCGCACGTGGACGTATACTTAAAAACCATTACACAAATTTGCTACCACTACCACTATCAGTGCTGACTATTGCAACTGTTTTGTGAATCGCATCGCTTTAACTTAGCTTCTAATTTATGTTCTTTGATTTCCGATTCAAGTTTTAAATATTGCATACATTCTGTTTCATGAAATTTCGACAAGTGTAGCTTCGAACCATGAATTGTTTGCCTTTTAGGCTCAGAACTTCCTAAAGAATATAATTTATTGCACTGTTTGCATATAGCTTTGGACGAATCTGTCATACATTTGTCGAGAAATTGCCAGATATAATTTTTATGCGACATTGTTTCTTGATTGGCGATTTAATTCTAAAACAAAAAATACATCCTCTATCAGATCTAATAAATTTTATCAAAGCTTTTTTTATAGAGAATGAACATAAACTTATGCTTATAAAGTTGTTATTGATTTCATACGAAATGAATATTTGACTAACCTGCCGCGAACACATATACAGATTAAAATAAATTCTGAAACACTGCATTTATAATCTATATATCTCTCATACACGAAAAATCACCAAAAATTAACAAATTGCAATGTATAATACCAAGCAACAATGTTATATTCACCGGAAACATTCAAATGGATACCTAACGTAACGTACAAAAACCTACGCATTATTGAATTATTATTATAGAAATAAAATTTTGTTATTCACTTACTATCATGAACCAATTACCCAAAATGAAACTTACCTGATTCAAAATAATTTCATATGCACTCCAATTAAAGCAAACGGATCAAGCAAAGCAGCTGATTTACGGTTGTAAGAGCACTAAATGCTGATGCGACACAATGACACCACATAAATAGCGAAATGAAACTTAATTGATTCGAAATAATTTCATAACAACTCCAATTAAAGCAAACGGATCAAACAAAGCACATAACTCACGACTGCGAGAGCACTAAACGCTGACGCGACAAAGTGACAATTAGTCGGCCGCAGCTAAGTGCGACGAAAATGTCCGATCGCAGCGTGAAAGATCCTGAATGTAGTTTCGTTTTCGGTCATAGTTTCGGCCGGATGGGAGCCGAAACCGAAACCAAGCTGAAACCCGTTTTTGGCCAAAACTAGGCCGAAACCGAATGTTTGATCGGAGACTAATTCTGTCATATAGGCTCAGCGATACTGGGTTGCAGATTCTCTGTAGTTCAATTCAAATGCGGGTCATGAACAGTATTCGAATGGTACCAACAGCTATTGGAGTTTACTAAAATAAATCATCTATACTATGTTCGTATCTTTCAATTTGATAGACGATATAAAGTAGTCCGCGTGATGTACAGGGTGGACCATATACTAGTTTCTTTTTAAATCACATGACAGCTGTTTCCCACTCAAAATTATGTTAGTGGGTCAGTATTAACCTTTCACAGAACAAAATAAATCAATTTACGCTTGAACTATGTTGGAAAATATTGGAATCTTATTTCAAAAATGAGTGCTGTGTTGCTCAAACAATGCGATTTTTGAAAAGAAGATTTGGCCGAAATGAGGCACATACTGCGCCTACTGTACGCAAATTTGTGGAGGAAGTTCATGAGACAGGCATACTAGTGGATGATACTTATGGTCACTGTACTCGAATGGAGAATGTGGCTTCTGTACCGGAGAGTATGCGACTCAATCCGAGAACATTCACTCTCCATCGATGGCAGAAACTCAACATTTTTCGCACGAGCCGGAGAAAGGTTTTGCACAAAGACCTCAGATTATTTGCAAACAAGATTCTAATGACTCAGGAGTTGAAGCCGAATGACAATCCGCTTCGTTATTGCTTCGCAGTTTGGTAATTAGAGTAGCTCAAACTGGATGCCGATTTTCCTCAAAAAATCATCTTCTCTGATGAGGCACATTTTCTTCTCAGCGGTTATGTGAACAAACAAAATTGCCGCATCTGGAGATCAAAAAACCTACACGTGATTATTGATAAGCCAATGCAACCTCAGCGAGTGACAATGTGTTGTGGATTCTGGGGTGGTGGCATCATTGAACCGATTTTTTTTGAAAATGAGGCTGAAAATGCTGTTTCGGTCAACTGGGAACGCCACAGAGGAATAATAACCGACTTTTTGTAGCCACAGATTAAGGATTTGGACTTGAATGACCTTTAATTTCAACGGCATGATGCGCCATGCTATACAGCTCATCAAACAATCGATCTCTTGCGAACAAAATTTGGGAATCGTGTAACCAGCCGCCTTGGCGATGTCAATTGGCCGCCTAGAAGCTACCATTTGACCCCTTTGGGCTTCTTTTTATGGGTTGCTGTAAAATATTGATGTTATGCGGAAAATCCGCAAATGGCTCAAGCACTGAAATCGAATACTCAACAAATCATTGCTCAGATAAGGCCCGAACCATTAATAATATCTTAGATAATTGGGCTGAGAGTATGGCCAGCCGTGGCAGCCATATGAATGAAATTGTATTTCATAACTAACGTGAAGGTATAATGTAAGAAAAAAAATTTGATTTTTGTTCATTTTATTGCATGTTTAAAAAAAACTTGTATTTGGCCCACCCTATAGTGGTTAGGGTGGGTAGTCTGTGTGGCCTAGTGGTTAGAGCATGAATCCATAAGCCGAAGACCCCAGGTTCAAATCTCGATGGGAGCAACGTAATTGAGTTCAGGGGATTCTTCGGACAGACTAGGAGTGTTCACTCAGTGGTGATACGTACTGATTTAATCAGATCATATTGTCGCGTGTTTCTGGTTCGCGGCCAATAATTTAATGTTCCGGGAAAGTGAAAACGCAATGTCTTATAATTTAAGGTAAAAGAGTTTATTTAATTACAAAAATACACAATAATCAGTTTCACACTTTCATTAATTTTAATTTTGACTATTAAAAATCTAACACTTGTCCATAAATTTCTTATCGCAATTGTCTTCTAAATCACTTCACTATTACAAAAATCACTTTTCTATTACTCGAACAATATCGCTTCCCACACACTATCGCAGTTCTTATCGCGGTCGAATGAATGATCTCCCCATTCATTCAGCTCGCCTTAATATAGGGTCCCTAATCATTCAACTCAGTTCTCGTACATTGGTGAATCAGCGGGAACATTCCAGTAGGGAATGAATGGGCAGTGACTCACTTTCAGATGTTGTTCATGCTTGTTGGGCTCTCGTGATTTCGAGTAAATTCAGTTGTTGATGTTCTTAATGGTTGTGAAAACAATTGCGACAGTAGCTCGCAAAATTATTTGTACATGTAACACTGCCCCCATCCAGTTCTTTTCGCCCCGAAAAGATTTGTCGCCATTTGTAGTCAATTCTCCCTGGGTGTAATATGGGGCAAGACGGTCCACATGCACGATTTTCATTTTGGCTGTCGGCTTACGGTGTTCTTGTATGCGATATACGATGCCG
Source organism: Odontomyia ornata (assembly GCA_963969285.1). Lineage (NCBI taxonomy): Eukaryota > Metazoa > Arthropoda > Insecta > Diptera > Stratiomyidae > Odontomyia > Odontomyia ornata. Next base: position 92,449,478 of record OZ017739.1, read on the forward strand.
TTGATTCGCTTTGTGACTCGGTATGGTCCCTCCCAGTTATGTTGCAACTTTGGAGACCTACCCTTTCACCGTTGCGGGTTATATAGCCACACCAAGTCACCTTGCTGGAAGCCAGTAGAATTAGCCTTTAGATCATACCTGGTCTTCATGCGATCAGTAGCCGATTCGAGGTGTTTTCGCACTGTCCGATGTATCTGGTTCAACCGTTGTCTTAGATCACTTGCGTACTCCGAGATCGTTTGGGGTTTCTCAGCGGGTGTTCCGAACTTTATATCGGCTGGCAAACGAATGGTCTTTCCAAAAATGACTTTGGCTGGGGCTTGGCCCGTCGATGCATGCTCGGCAGCTCTGTACGCCATTAAAAATAGTGGGATATGTCGGTCCCAATCCCTTTGGTTCTCGTCAACCATCTTGGCCAGGTGTTTATTGAGCGTGCCGTTGAAACGTTCGACCATTCCATCGGATTGAGGATGCAGCGGTGTTGTCCTCGTTTTCCGTATTCCCAGCTGCTCGCACATTTCGCTAAAAACTAGCGACTCAAAATTTCGGCCTTGATCTGAATGTAATTCGCAAGGTACGCCGTACCTACTGACTCAATTTAACACTAGCTGTTCAGCTACGGTAGTTGCTTCCTGGTTGGGAATGGGGTAGACCTCGGGCCACTTGCTGAAACAGTCGGCTACAGCCAGCGTGTATCGATTTCCCCAATCGGATTCAGGAAAGGGTCCTGCGATGTCAACAGCAACCCTTTCGAATGGCACGCCTACGTTATAGGTTTGCATTTGTCCTCTCAGTCGTCGCTTTGGGCCTTTGACGGAAGCGCAAATTGTGCATCTGCGACACCAGTCCTCTACGTCTTCTCGAGCGTGGAGCCAGTAGAATCTTTCCCGCAATTTCGCTAAGGTCTTGTTAACACCAAGGTGGCCTCCCGAGAATCCTTCATGAATTTCCTTAACCACATCGTGGATTCGGCTTTTGGGTAGTATAGTTTACATCCTATAGGAGCTGCCATCCGCCATTTCCCATTTCCGCTTGAGTACGCCACCTTCCACCTGAAGGGAGTTCCATTGTGCCCAATAGCTTTTCAGGGTTGCGCCATGCATTGAAACGTCTTTCCACTCAGGTCGCCCAGTCGTCTCCTTCCATACGGGCAATGGTCCAGTCTTCATCGGCTAACTGGGCATTTCGATTCTCCTCCGCTGACCAACCTTCATTGAATGCGGCCATTATCACTCGCAGAGCAACGGTCGGCTCCTTTTCCTCAATCTGCCGACAATGCTTGAAGTTAGCTGGACATGGATGACGAGATAGGGCGTCAGCATTGTCATGAACTCTGCCCTTGTGAAGTAGTTGGGGCCTCACTAGATCGGGCCGGATCGTCGATCGGGTTGCACCAGTGTCGTTTGTTATGGTGCAATGTTCTTCATCAACTTGACCAGGAAGGCATCCGTCTGCTTCTCCACGATGTTGCCTTGGCACGGTGATGCGGGTGCTGGGGATGTCGATCCTCCTATCTAAAGTTTGCTCCACAAAGTTGGCCCTTGCATTTTGATGGGCCTCCATTCTAGGCTCCTGACACGGTCTGGATCTCCACCATCCTGGACAATAGCTCCGTTTTCTTCGCTTCTTGCAGTCTCTTTGCAGGTGTACTTTCTCACCGCAATCCCAGCATCTAGGCGCACCATTTACTTGCGGCTCTCGCTCATTTTCCACGCGCTCACACCTGCAATCGTCTGCCACTACCTTGCGAACCCGGGCAGTGGTACGACTCACATTTTTCACTGCCCCAAAGTTCAGGCTATAAGCCAAAGCATCCTTGACTGTTTGCTTTTGAGCTAAACGCAAAGCTTGTTGTAATTCCTGGTCTTCTAGGGCGCTGATGAATGCTTCTGTTGCTGCGTCATCTCAATGTTCCTGGTCGTACGCTTGGTAAGCCAAAAGTGCTAGTCGCTCAATGTCTTGGGCTAGCTGCTGTAAGGTTTCGCTAGACTTCTGCATCCCACGCCGTAGCTGTGCCCGATAAATTTGTTTCAGGTGGGTCCCTCCATAACGCATGTTGAGCGCATTCATTAAAGCATTCGGGTTTGAGTGCATTTCAACGGAGATCGTCTTCAAAAGCTCGGTAGCTGGGCCTCTTAGAGCAAGAATCAGTGCAGTTGCTCGTTCCTGCTCATTCCAGTGATTTGCATTTGCGGCAGCTTCAAACTGGATCTTGTAAATACTCCAGACCATTTTCCCATCGAATATTGGTGCTTGCACATTTCTGGATGTGCTTGGCGCTGTGGTTATAAGCGGGGCTGGTGAGGTGGTTACCACTGCCTTCGCTGCTTCCAAGTCCTTTTTCATTTTTTCCATCTCATGGTTCATTCTCTCCTCAACCTGGCTAATCTCATGGTTAATTCTCTCCTTGACTTGGTAAACCTTTTCTTCGACGCATTTAATTTGCTGGTTCAGACTACGGAACTCCGCCTTTATTTCGATTGACTGTTTTTGCAAATCGACCTTGATTTCGATCGCTTGTTGGTGCAGCTTCGCAGTGAAATTAGATGACTGTTCACTTAGCTTCGCAGTTAAATTGGATGACTGTTGTCGCTGCTCTTGCTGCATCAGCATCAGCATTTGCATCAGTGCATTTTCTGGGGCCCTTGGTTTTAGTGTTTCTGCTTCTCTACCTTCTGCACCATTTTCGGCATCTGAGAGCTCAACCGAATCCAGATTTACGCCTTCCGATTCAATTGCGTCGCACAAGCGTGCAATCAGTGTGGCCTTTGTACCTTGCGTAGCCAGATTTCGCTGTTCTAACTCTTCCTTGAGCTCCGACATGGTCAATTCATTAATTCTTAGCTGCAAGTTTCGTGGCATTTTATTGTTTTGGCATTTTGTTTTTTTTTTTCAACAGTTTTTACGTTAGATTTCACAACTGTGCAGTTTAAAAATGTTTAAATGTTTTCACTATTCGAAATTTTCTTTCTCACTTCTCGACACCACTGTCGCGTGTTTCTGGTTCGCGGCCAATAATTTAATGTTCCGGGAAAGTGAAAACGCAATGTCTTTTAATTTTAGTTAAAAGAGTTTGTTTAATTACAAAAATGCACAATAATCAGCTTAACACTTTCACTAATTTTAATTTTCACTATTAAAAATCTAACACTTGTCCATAAATTTCTTATCGCAATTGTCTTCTAAATCACTTCACTATTACGAAAATCACTTTTCTATTACTCGAACAATATCGCTTCCCACACACTATCGCAGTTCTTATCGCGGTCGAATGAATGATCTCCCCATTCATTCAGCTCGCCTTAATATAGGGTCTCTAATCATTCAACTCAGTTCTCGTGCATTGGTGAATTAGCGGGAACATTCCAGCAGGTAATGAATGGGCAGTGACTCACTTTCAGATGTTGTTCATGCTTGTTGGGTTCTCGTGATTTCGAGTAAATTCAGTTGTTGATGTTCTTAATGGTTGTGAAAACAATTGCGACAGTAGCTCGCAGAATTATTTGCACATGTAACAATATCATAGCTGAGCAAGCACACGCGAGCATGTTACTCACCAAACCAACTTCCGAAAAAATTAATACGGTCATGAAAATGAGATACTCTAACTATCTCTAAGCGAAGGCCCGAGAGGGGCTGTAGTGCTACAAAGAAGAAGAAGATAGTGGTTAGGGTACTCCTTGCGTAAGCCAAAAGCCCATGGTTTGAGCCCCATTGGTGATAACGAGATCTTTCGAATGGATTTTAAGTACTGGTCTGAAATCAGAACGTATCGCAATTGGGTGGACGGATGTATGGTAGGACGGATGAAGGCCTGGATGAAGCATTCATGCTAAAGTAAGACAAAGATTTTATAAAAAGATGAAGCAAGCCGGAAGATAAGACACTTTGAATCAAGTTTTTGCTAATAGTTAGCTGTCTTAAAAATATCTTAGATGTGATAGCTTTCAAGTTGCTGTTCGACACTTTTGAATTGTGTGAATACATAATAAGAACAAGACATTTTGTTACACGTAATTATTGTGTAATTTGGTCTCAAAATGCATGCAAAAGCCTGAATAAAGATTTTATTATAATTTACATAATTGTATAGACAAAAGGCATTTAGGAAAACCTTTTGCTCTGAATATTTTTTGGAACTTAAAATAAAGAATTTACACAAAAATTTCACAAATGTGTGAATTTAAACGTATTAACTACGGTCAACTTTTATGGAAACTTTGTCCTCATTTAGAAGCCATTCTGGTGGTGTTCATAAAAGTTGATTCTCCACTGATTTATCGCCTAAAAATATAAGAGTATTTTGACGGGTGAGCTTATCCAAAAATCGCTTTAGGTGTTGACGGTAAAAAGCTGTAAATAACTATTAAATCGATACTCTGGCCTTGTAGCTCTATTAAGTCAAAGCAGTGAAATTTATTTATTCACAAGTATTTCGAGTATGCACGCCATTTTTACCACTACCACAACCACTATAAGCCCGTTAAGCTTTCATAAATAAAAACATACACACATGCCTACATTGTTTGGCAAACAAACTACTCTATGAATTCCGGGAATGTGCATAGCAGTGAAATTTCCACGAAAGGACGCTCACGTAATACCAAATGGATACCAATGTCTCGAAAAGAATTGCAGATGGTAGACATTTGGCATACAATAACAATGAAATCATCTTGAGACTCTGTTGTAGTATTGACGAATTCCAATTCTCCCGAAAGAAAAACGTATTGTACCCGTATTGGTGGATAGTCGCAGTAGTCTAGAAAGTCCTTGGAAAATGTCTTGATTTGTTTGGATGTGTATATATACCGTTGAGGAAAAGTCTAACGAAAATAGATTGTTCACAATTTAAACGTGATTGGACTGGTGATTTTAAAATCCTTGCCGAATCAGACAATTGTGAAGCTTTATTTGTAAATTCAAAGTATCCTTATGGGATAGGGATTTATTTCAAAATATTTTTTTCAATGTGCGAAGCAGTTTTGCTGCTAGGGCATGTAGGTATATGAGTTGATCTAAAGAGTTTTAAGTATATTCGAATCAAATCTAATGAAATTTTTTGATTTTTCTATCATATACTCTGAAAGTAGCTGACCGATATGGACTTCTATGCATCTATGGCGTAAACTCTTTTTCGGCAAATGTATTGAGGCGTAACAATAAATACAATATGCTTGATGATTCAAATGACAAATATTGTAAAGAATGAATAAGTTGGGTAAACAGACCTACGCTCATGTCAGAAGGATTTTGTTCCCAACTTCTCAGAAATGCAGTCACAAGCAATGAGCAACTTCAAGAAATATTTCAAAGAGATGTGCACGTTTAGAAGAAAACCCATTGTCTTTGTACTTTCAACGGTCGCCATTTTGTTGCAAACCGACAAAAGACACTCAAATCATGAGTTCCCAAAAATATTAATGTTATTAACCTTATTGGAAAATTTCAAGAAGATCAGTCAAAACTGCAGTGACTGATTCGAAGGAAAGTCCATAAAATACCAAAATCATGTGTTATTGTTGTTGTAATTGGAGAAATTTCAAAAAGCTATGACTTCCTTGTTTATAATTCAATTTTCATCAAACTTACAAAATTTATGGAACTTCATTAGGACTACGCAAATATCGATTTTCGTTTAGTTTAAGGGTACCCATGCGATTTTATCGGGGAAAATGTGAAATGCGAAGATCATACTATTATTAACAAAGTTGAGCGAATTTTGGCTTCTAAAGTATTTGTTGTTATTGTACTCATAAGCACCTACCTCCATAATTATTTTCAGATTTTTTGGATCACAGGTGTCCAATCGCGAGGGGGGGACACACATTTTTCATGTATTTCCCCTCCCTGCGCGCCCCTCAAAGAAAAAAGTATCAAACTAAGACTTGTTTTGAAAAGAACTCATCAAGACCTTCCATTTGATATCCATATCGGCTACCTTTGATGAAATTTTATTTTTCGGAGGCCACTCCTCTATATGGGGAGACCGCCCTTTAATACCTTATAATTTTTTTTTGTAATTCAACTTTAAAGAGAGTACCACTTTACACCTGCATACAAAGTTTGATGTTTCTAGCTAAGGTAGTTTGCGAGAAAAAGTGCTGTGACATACGGACGGACGGACGGATGGACAGACGGACAGAGAGGTTGCGATTTTAATAGGGTTTTGTAAAATTATTTTCAAAACCTTATCATAGACTTGTATACATGGAGCTTTGTTCCCTTGTGTATGCAGATGGTTTTCAAGGTTGTCAGCACAGCATAAAATATTTCATTGCGAGCTGTATTCTTCGGCGTATTTCGTCTTTTTCATTACAGTTTTTGATTATTTTGGCGCCTAAATACACTAATTTGCTAGCAGTTTCGATACTTTATTTGCCAAGTGTGATGTTTTGTGTGATGTTTTGTGTATTTGGGATATTTTTCCTCGACTGGGTCATGAGTTTTGTTTTATTTTCATTGATTTGTAGCGCTACTAGTTTTGCTTTGCTGTCGAGTTTTAGGACGAGTTATTTGGCAGTTGTTAACGACCGTGACAAAATGTTGATGTCGTCCGCATAGGCTACGACTTGGCTCGACTTGAATAGTAATGTACTTCGCGTACCTACAGATAGCTTCCTTATGGAGTACTCTAGAGTCAAATTGAATAGCAATAGGGCCAACCCATCTCATTTGTGTCAAAGGTATCGGTGAGTTGGTTATTGATGCGGACTGCGGTCGTCGACGTCATTGTCATTTTAGTAAGACGAATTAATTTAGCTGGGATGCCAAAGCAAAGCATTATTTGGTACAGTACGTTACGATCAATACTGTCGTATGCTTGCTTAAAGTCAACGAAAATTTAGTGAACGTCTATGTTGAACTTTTCCCTATTCATTTAGTCTATATTAAGACTGTTCATGATGAAACACCATTGGAATTTCTCTTTTCACAAAACGGAAGTAGAAAAAGCGGTGCTCTCTTTGAAGAAAGACTACAAAACCAGACAGAGTTCCAACCAGGGTGCTACAGACGCTTTACCAATTCTGCTTTAACTTGCTACTCTGTATGTTTAATGCTTACTTGCGTGGAGGTATATTCTCAGTGTGCGAAAAGGTAGCGGAGCAAGTGTTGATCAGCAAAGGTAAGGAGAATCTTGAGTCCCCTTTCATCTACTGATCGCTATGTACGAGTATGCTAGACACAGTCCGGGAAGTACTCAAAAATTGAACCAATTGAAGACTTGCTGACATGATCTGCACCACCAGCAATCTATCTCCTAGGTAGTATAGCTTCAGAATTGGTCACTCTACTGTTAACGTAATTGGAGCAATCGTAAACGGATCCTGCGCACCGAAGCGCACAGCAATTTCACTCGCATAGTTCTCTCGAGTTCTCTTGAAAATAAATACTCTAACTATCTCTAAGCGAAGGCCCGTGAGGGCTGTAGTGCTACAAAGAAGAAGTTCTCTTGCAAGTTACTTTTGACGTCAACAATGCTTCCAATTCTACCAGAGGAGTAGATGTTGTAGAAGCAGTGGAAAGTCGGTTACAATTGCCATAATAATTTATGTGAATCTTGCGAGGTTACTTAAGGAACTGTAGTCTGTTCTACTGGACAAAAAAGGAGAATCGAAATATAGCTGTTACATTCGATGTCCCTTAAGGCTCCAAACTCGATCTAAATTTGTGGAAAATCTCATATAACAGGCTATTGATACTTGAAATGCTGGACAGATCGAGCTTGGTAGGCTATGTTGATGACGTAGTAGCGTTTATCACAGGAAGCACTGTGGAGCCTGCGGAATTCAGACTAGGTACGCTAATGTGGTACATGATGACTGCTCACGGCTTCAATCTAGTACTTAGGAGGATTAAAGGGGTTATACTAACTCAGAAAAGAGCCTCCCGAGCCAAAACTACCATTATCATGGAATCACAGGTAAAGTTGAAATCAGCAGTGAAATACCTAGAATTACTGATAGACACAAAGATGACTTTTTCCGCACAAATTGGAGCAATACCTAAATAGGTGAAAGTGACAATAGTGGCACTTACTCAACTGATAGCCGATATAAAGAGAACTGTTCCATCATGCAGACAATACCACTGTACTATCTGTCCTACTCTACGGGTTCGAATGATGGGGAGACACTCTATACGGGAGTTGCACCCAAAGTGGTTAGCACAGATGCGAGACAAGGAGCAGTGCAAATTGCATGTGTATGCCAAATAGTCTTCAAGTCGTTGGTATCGATAAATGCAGGTGTGATGCTCATTGCGCTCCTTATTAGGGAATAAAGGAGCGTATATCAACGCAGAAGCAAGGGCGATTTCTAGAGAGGAGAAATAGTGCTATTTCAGTGATGGTATCGGTTCTAGAAAAGCATTACTATGGGAAGATGAATTGCTCAACTGATACTTGACCTAAGACTATGGCTCAACTGAGTGCATGATGCGACTGATTTTTATCTAATCCAGCTTTTGAGGGGGCATGGATGTTTCCAGTCTTACATGCACAAGATTCATAAACCACGGTCTCCGGACTGCGTGTTTTGCAGAGGAGCAGTAGATGATGCCCGCCACTAATTTTTTTTCTGTAAAAGATAGGAAAGGCTGTGCGATAATCTTTGCAGTAAAATTGATGAGTTGGGAAGATGTTAAAATCAGTTGAAAAATGTAACAATATGGTTGGGCATTGCTGATGGTTGAAAAAGGCATACTGAACCGTGAAAAAATGTCAAGGGTGGAACTATTGCTTTTCTGGTTGTCTTTATCCTGCCCTTCCTTTCAGTTAAAGAAGGAATTCCTGCCATTTATAGGCAACATTGGGTGCAATAAAATGAGATCTGTCCCAATATAATGTGTGAATTATTCCAGGTTCGGTTCTTGGGTGAGAGTCCAGATATATCATGAGCTTGCACATCTCACACTCAATGCGTAGATAGAACTCACCTCCCAACTACAACAAAAAATTATGTCAAGTGGTACAAAATTTACTTCATCAAGAAGAAAAACAAAGTCCTCGACAAATTTCAAGAAGATAAGGCTATGATTGAGAAGAATACGGAATGAATATCAAGAAATTTTGATTGGAGGATAGTTTGGAAAATCTCAGAAAAAACACGAGTGATTCCTTAAATAAAGCATCAATATGAGCTCTTAGTTCCACATCACTATGAGCTCTTAGTTCCACATGTGCCATAGCGGAATGGTGTAGCTAAAAGGAAAAATTGCACATATTCTAGACTCGCTCCAAGTTTTTGACGAAAGCAAATTTTAGGATAAACCACATTTAAAATCGTTGCCCATCAAGATGTCTCTGTGGGGAAATACCATTTAAAATTTGGACTGAACGAACTCCGAACTCTTTTAATGGTTAATCGCAATAGATTACATACTCGGCAAAAGAAACGGAAAAGAAAAAATCGATTCCATATCAAAAGAATGCATTTTAGTTGGATGTTCAATTCAATTCAAAGCATACCATCGATGCAGCTCAGAGTTCAGAAAAATTTTTCATAGCAGAGACGTGATTTTCGTTGATACTTTTCAATGGAAAAGCATTTCTTAGAACTCATCGATGACAACATTTTGAGAAAAGACCTCAAAATTTCTAAAAGAAATGTCTAGAAGAAATCCAGAAAAATGAAAACAAAACACCAGTAATTCGATAAAAGAACCAGGTTGACCAAAAAAGAATTGATAAGGAAAAGAGGATAGCAAAGAAACTGTTCCGACAGAACTCTCTGAAAAAAGAAGTTCCCGCAACCCTGAAGGAGTGAGAGCTTCCATCAAAGGAGCCACAACTAGAAGGTGAGGATCATTTTACCGGCCGTGGACCCAAAAATAGCAACGGGAGCCCTTCCAACCCCGAAGCTGTTGAATAATAGGAAATGATGCCCAAGGAAAACAAAGCGTAGGAGGAAAACAAAATTTAGGTTATTGTAGACCATGTTACGGTACCATTTGTTCACCCTGGGGACTTCCCACCACGAGGACTTGAACTCCGACGCAGTAGTGAATACGCGAAAATGCATATTGCATTTAACATCTCCACCAATTGAGCCGCGGCAACTGAGAGTAAATACATTGTACTACATAGAAGATGGCATGAGTAAGTTTAAAGTAGCTTTAAGTAAATTTTTGCTTCATGTTAGTAACGCTAGGGATGGCCAGTAGCAGCAAAACAAGTGCCCAACAACAATGGCTCAAGGAAGTATCAACTGTGACATCTATATGAATTCTGTCAAAAATAGCAGTCCTTTTCTAATAATCCGAGGATTAAAACTAAGCGGAGAAGATTATCACACTCATGAACGAATTCATTCCTTTCTACGGGGGGAAATTGAAAACGATAGTGGAAGATCAAAGTGGACAGTTCGCTTTGGAAGAAGGCTTACATGAACAGATCATTATTTAGCTGGCATTTAGACTTCAGTGAGCCCGAGGTGCTAAAAAAAACCTGATTCAAAATTACCCGGGATTGGTACTATAAAACTTATCATTTTATACATGATTTGAGATTGATCACGTAACCTCAAAAAGAATACATATCTATTAATTTCTAAACAAACAAACATTACAAGCAACTATATATATCGTGAATATAATACACATTCATACTATTGCCAGAAAATGTTATCATCGGAAACGGAAAAACACAGTAAAGCATAAACTTATCTGGAAACGTAATAGTCAGAAATGCCAGCAAATCAATTTCAAATCATCAAGAGGTGGAATATGGAACCACAGGCATAAGACTTAAAGTGTAGGAGGTGTAGAGTGGTTCATGTACATGGTGTGAATGCAATTTCATCCCAGGCACGTTCCAATAAAAGTGCAATAACACTGGTTCCAATGGCCTCAACATTGAACTGGGTCACCGCTATGTACGAAGGAATAAAAGAGGTCAAAGTTAACGGACGGGCTCTTTTGCCAACGAGTGGGTGCAAGAAGCGAAGCAGCAGGAGAAAAAGTTTGTTGTTTTTGAAATACGAGCGTAAGTAGGGGTTCATTTGATACGGAGATAAGTGGTGGACGTCTAGGTGCAAGGAAAGCGATCGTCGTATTCTTTGTAGTACGAGTTGGAGTTCATTTCGAAATGGTAAAAAACTGGCGCACGTCAACGCGCAAGAGGCTGCTGGCGGTGGACTTCGTCGAAAGGGGAAGTAGAAAAGATGTAACAGTGGTAAGTAGAATTCTTGAATTAGTTTTTTTTTGAAAGATTCGATTACTGAATAGATACATAAAAAGAGACAAACTTTGCATCCTGTTATTTATTAACTTGTATTTCCAGCCGTGTGATTGCCGTGGCGGTATTGGTGCGTGTAGGAAATCGGCTGGATTGGTTTGGTGATTTTCTTTTCGTGGTTTTTTTTTTGCTAATTGATCCTTCCAGTTGGTGCTTCAGTAGTGGAAGGTGCACGTTTTGCGTAGGTGTTAGGATTTCTTCTCACTCTGGGTTATTTGGAAGTGCATTTTGTTCCAAATCGAAATTCCTCCGCGAAAGGTGTTGATATTATTACTGTCAGTGCTTCTGGGGTTTGAGAACATAGTCTTTATGCACGATTATCGGTGGTGGAATGTAGGTCTCCCACTCGCGGTAGTGGTTAGTGGCGCCTCGGCGTATTGACCTAGCACCGGTGGTAGGTTCCACCCTTTAGGCAGGTGTGTTGATCAAAGAGGAATCATCTGGGGAGCCACGTTCTCACTTCGTGGCTTAGTTGGAGCTTATAGGCACAAACGAATGGCACATACGCCCATCTCGAGACGAGCTTCCGGGTCCGAAAGCCCCAACCAGAGTTTTTGTGGTTGCCGAAAAATGATCGGTAGAAAATATTTGTCCACCGAACGACAAGGTAATAACCACCCCCAAAAGAAATAATATCAGTGCTTTGAAATTGGTCCTGTGGACAAAACTCAAAGGTTATGGAGAAGTTAAACATTGGAAAGTCAGACTAACATAGTAGGCAGGCGCCTTACGCAGGGATCACGAATTGACTTTCTTGAAACGGTCGCCTTTGTGGCAAGGATCAGGTCGATATACCTACAGATGGTACTTGCCGTTCAAATGGAGCTTCAAATTGGCTAACTTGATATCATCAGGACATACCGACATGGGGATACAGAGGAAGAGATCCATATGAAAATCTCTGCCTGATTTTATTGAAGATTTCAAGGAAAAAAAGTATTTGTTGGTCAAAATGCGTGTTCTCATCAAAGAAACAATGTATAATCTCAAACAATATGGTCACCAGTAGCTTAGTAACCTTGACGTTAACGTTAAACAGTTGGACGACGACGCGGATATCACATTTGTTATGATTTATGTCGACGCCTTGATGTTGGCGTCAAATAATTCGGAAAAGCTTTGCCAACTATATGTTAGACGTAACTGTTACAGTCATATAACATGAAGGCCGTGGGGCCACAACATTTTTGCATTGGAATAGAGTTCGAGTAAAATATTCGGAATTCAGCAATTATGATGACGGAACGGAAAAACATTGAAGCGGTTCTCAACCATTTCAACATGGGGTATCACAAGGGTATTTTGACGTCACTGAACACAGGCCAAAAGTTATCGAGATTAATATCTCCAGCAAACAAGAATTATGAAAGGCCAATAATTGTCATTTCAAAGTCCCAACGGATCTTTTTCTACTTGGCAATATCAACAAAGCCCGACATAGAATATGCTGTCAGTGTACTCAGCCAGTACGATTAGGATCACACAAAACTAGATCGAAGCAAAACACATTCTTCGATACTTAAGACCACTGAAAATCTTAGATTAGTCTTGAAAGAATCTAGGACGCCCCTTACTGGTTACGCCAATGCAGATGGAGATTCAATATCGATGGGCAAAAATTGTATACAGGATATGTTAATTTGGAATCGCAAAAGCAAAGAACGTTCAAATTGTCAACTACAGAAACTGAATGTATTGCTCTTGTTGACTCCGCTTTTTACAAAAAAATCTGGGAAAACATCCAAGCGCTACCATTTTCAACGACAATTAAAGCATCGGATTGTAATCCAGAAATCTCATATTTCACAGGCGCACAAAACACGTTGACATCCGCCATTACTTTGTGAAAAAGAACAAAGTCGGTATAAAATATGTAGCCAGCAAGGAAGTGCCAGCAAATGTTTGAACGAAAGTGTTACCATTTTCAAGGAAAGCCAAATGTGTAGATGATTTAGAGTACGTGAAAGTTCCAGCGAATACAACTGATAGCAAAGGAATAGCAGAGAAAATGCCATTTGTGAGAAAGTGCTATGAAGAATGACATATCGACATTTCTCACCGCTCTATTGGAATGAAATCGAATCGCATTCCATTCTCTCTCTCTCTTTCCTCTATTGGAAAACTACAGCATTTGCAATTGTGCCAGCGCTCTAAGACTTTTCCATGCTGTAATAATGTTTATTCCTAGCGTCAATGGACCTTAATTAAACAATAATTAATTCGAGTATTTGAAACTCTCTATATTACGTAGACGACTACAACGGTGTTAAAAAAAACCCCCGTGATATATCTAGATTAACCAGAGCAATCAATCAATAACCAGCTCTAAATAACCCCCTCTCGAGCGGAGTTTAAGTAATGATCACTTCTTCATTACATCCGAGCGAATTCTTTAAAACCTCAAAGATCCTTCAAACATTAGCTTCATAGTTTCTACCCATTCTTCAAAAAACATGAGTAAACACTGCACATCTCCGAACGACGAAAGTGTTTAAAACAATCAATCTTAGAACAGATTTTCAATGGCTCATTACTCAATTGCAAAGCAAACTCGTTAGCCAATAAATTCTTAAACTTGTGTGCAACAACAGTAATCTTGGATAATAATAAAGATGCATGCTGGAATGCTTAAAATAGTTGAGAAGTGTTCATTTGTGTTGTTCCAGTGCTGCATACTGGTATAATGCTGCTTCTCTTCTTTTATTGGAACAAGGTTCCGGAAGCCCCCAGGTACAGAAATCTTGTGGTTAATTACGAGCAACACAACGAACTTCCTTCAATATCTTCCTCAGCATCAACAATACAACAATGGAACATGACCCGATAACTACTGCGCGGTTGAACATATTCAACTTCTGAGAAAGTTTGAAATCGTCATTACGTTACAACGACGATAGTGGAGTTCGATGAACTAGACGCAGTCGAGGAGTAAGTTTTCTCGAGCAAGTTGAAGGAAAGTTCTTTATCTCATTGAATGAAGTACTTAGCTAGTCACGAGTTCATTATAAACCCAGTGTAAAATCGATGCTATTTCTATTAATTTCAAATAAAAATTATTTATTTCCTAATTGGTGGAAAATGCTCTGAGAAGTTTAAACAGTTTCTAGAGGCATCCGATAGTGAAAACCAAATGATTCTATCCATAATGAAATTTCAATTTACTTGTAAAGCAGTATTCTACTTTATTACTAAATAGGGATCAGAGCCTGAGTTAGATGCATTTAACCTAGTGCAACGGAGATAGCAAGTAGGGGGGAAGTAAAAATATTACTTGACCTAATCTTGTCTATTGATTTTCATTGTACTTGACTTGTCTCTGTGAGTGAATGAGGATATACTGGGTTGTTCGATAATTAATGTCGTTTTTTTCATGCTTTTCATAGTAAATGTATTTATCTTAACAACAAACATTAGTCAATGATATATTGACCATTTTATTGGATAACTTTTTGCCATCTTCCGGTAAGTTTAAAAATTTCACATTTAAAAAGCCTTGGTTTTTTGAAACCAAGAACTGGTCCAACGAATTTTTAACATCCTGATCAAAGTCGACAGTTTAACCATTCAAATGACTTTAAAGGGAGCAAAACAAATGATAGTTTGATGGTGCCAAGTCAGGGCTTTAGGGTGGATGTGACATCTGTTCCCAACGGAGCTCCATTTATTTTTGACGGGTTATCAAGGAGGCGTAGGGTCTGGCGTTATCATAATGGAGCCCTACGCCTTTACGATTGACCAGCTAAGACGTTCTTCCTTGATTTTTTCATTCAATTTCGATAGGAGATAATTGATACAATAGTTTGGTTTCTTGGAATCCCACCATACAAAAAGCATAATCTTCTTTTGTTGAATTTTTTTTTTTTGTTATAGGGAGGTGAAGGCATTTACGCCCGCCGAGTCTGGCAGTGTGGGACTCCCATGGAGGATACCCTTGGACTACTCACTAAACACCTCCCCTGTCAATCTGAGAACCTAGCCTGGAACCGTTTGACACATTACTTCGGGCTAAGCCTCGTTTCTCTACGCGTTTAGGCGCCACCGGGCTACAGGGATCCCTTTTCCACCGGGAGGAGGGGAAGGGAGAGGGATTTCTAGAAAAGATACCCCTCCGCCCTGGACGCCTCCAGGCGCTCATATATTTTCCTTTTCATCTTAAGGACTGCCCGAGCATTCCATTTGTCAACGGATGTGAGCATCTCTCCAGTGAGTTCATTCGGAGAGAAATCTCCCATTTCTTCAATGAGGTCACGGCGCTGCCTTTCCCACCTCTTGCATACAAAAAATGTGTGGTAGGCATCATCGACCTCTCCAGCACAGAATATGCAGTCAGGAGACCATGACTTACCAATCTTGTGCAGGTAAGACCGAAATTATCCATGTCCACTCAGTAGCTGAGTTAGATAGAAGTCAGTCTCACCATGCCTTCGATTGAGCCACGGCCTCAGGTCATCAATAAGGCGTGCGGTCCACCTACCTTTTGTATCGCTCACCCAGGACTGTTGCCAATTACTGAGTGAGCGTTCTCGTTCTTCGTGGGCGACAGCATCTCTGTCGCGTTCGTTCCTCCGCAGGTAGATTCTACGGCACTCCTTGGCAAGGAGGGCAATGGGTATCACTCCTGCAATGACCAGCACTGCTGACTCCGAGACAGTCCGATATGCAGATGCAATCCGCAGCACTCCTCGTCGCTGCACCTGTGCCAAGCGCTTTCGATACAGCTCCTTGTTGAGAACCTCACACCATATTTTCGATCCGTACAACAGCACAGATTGTACTGCACTCATCAGAAGTCTTCTTCTTGATGAGGTGGGACCCCCTATCTTGGCCATTAGCCGGCTGAGAGCCGAAACACTCGCTGCAGCCTTGTCAGCTATTGCCCTGATTTGCTCGGAGAAACGCATCTACGAGTCGATCAAAATGCCCAGGTACTTCACTGCTAGTTTAGTCTCAACGAGTGCTTCCCCAATGTTGATCATCCTTACTCTAGGGATTCTCTTTTTTGTCAAGATGACTACTTCGGTTTTCTCCAAAGCTAGGCTGAACCCACGAGCAGTCATCCAGTCCCTCACTCGGCGCATTAGCATACCCAGTCTGAGTTGCGCTTGTTCAACAGTGCGTCCCGCAACTAGCGCCGCGACATCATTTGCATCATCTGCATTTGTTGAATATTGGCTGTGGATATCGATTGTTGGGGCTCATCTTGCTTGGTCCTTAATCGTTTTTCGACAACATTTTGTAAACAATCCATTTTTCAGCATCCGTTATGATTCTTTTTAAAAATGGGTCATTTTGCTTACGATTCAGCAAAGAGCCTGATATGTCAATGTGTTTGGGGAGGTGGATTTTTTTTGGTTCCTGAGAAAGTCAAACATCCAGCTTGTTTACTTGACCAAGCTGTTGTCAGTGCAAGTAAACGATTAAATTTTGACATTTCGAGCTTCTCTACTATCTTTCAAGTTGTCACACGCCAGTAAGTTTCGATTAACGTCTTTATTTTGTCGCCATTAGTAGTGGTTGGACGATCAGTATGTCTTGCACATAAAAATTTTCAGAACGAAAGCGAGCAAACCAACGCTGACACTAGCGTTCAGTAAGGCAGTCCCCATCATAAACTTCATGTAATTTCTTTCAAGCTTGCACCGCATTTTAGACCATTTGGAAGTAAAACAATAAAATATGCCGATAATGCTTTCTTGAATTGTACATTTGTAAATTTATTTACAATGTTAGTATATAATGAAAAATATGCGTGTACCTGAGCAGACTATGCACAGATGCACTTTAGCCCATCAACTCTACTCGTTTAGTCTGAGAGCGACAAGCAAGAATATCACGTCTCTGCCCTTTCAAGTTCATTATTGTCCCGGCACTTAAATTTATTATCTTTCCCTTCATTCTAATGTATCGTTTTACGCCACGTGTTTTACTTTTATAATAAAATCAAGTGTCATTAAAATAGAACACAAAATATTACAGATACAGACATTCGATACATAATTAAAAGATGAAGTGAAAGAAAAATTAAAAGATGAAGTGATAGAATAATTTAATGACAAAGTGAATGAACAGTTAAAAGTGCAGCGTTAGCATTACAGTAATGATCAAAGTGAACAATAAGCAAAAAGTTGTAGTAATCGAGCATTTCAACTACGAAACTTTCATTGATCGCTTCCAGAATAGTAAGCTCAGCTATACTGATAAGTTGATCTTGGCTAATATTTTTACCAACCATCATGTGTAAAATGTTTAGCAATTCATCATGACTAATAACTCCATCGTTATCAAAATCATACATCTTGAATGCTAAATGCAATTTTTCTTCTCGGTTGTTCAATTTATTTTGCTTATTCCTTTTGATTCGTCGGAAATGTGCCAAGACGCACATGAATTGCCTGAAGTTAACGCGATCATCGTTGCTATCAGCGAAAAATGCATATACGATGCAATCACATAATGGATCCATGGCCAATTCAGGCATTCGGGGGAAATCATCTCTCTCAGCTAGAACAACAACACCAGCATCATCAAATGATTTTCGAGAGATGCTTTGAGAACAGTAACAGCTGAGCAATATACATGGCAGCAGCAATATACATTGCAGCAGCAATATACATCACTTGTTACCGTAAAATTGCACAGTAGAGATATTAATGCACTATCGCGACGTGGGTAAAATACTTCTCTCCCATTTCAGGTTTATACTGCAATACATGTTGCGGCTGCAATGTATGTTGCTGCTGCAATGTATGTTGCTGCTGCAATGTATGTTGCTGCTGCAATATGCAGCAACGTCTGTTGCTACTGCAATACATGTTGCTGCTGCCATATATATATATATATATATATATATATATATATATATATATATATACATACATATATATATATATATATATATATATATATATATATATATATATATATATATATATATATATATGTATATATATACATACATATATATATATATATATATATATATATATATATATATATATATATATATATATTACTGCTGCAATACATGTGGCTGCTGCAATATCCATTGCAGCAGCAACATGTATTGCAGCAGCAACATGTATTGCAGCAGCAACATGTATTGCAGCAGCAATATACGAGTATATTGCAGCAGCAACATGCATTGCAGCAGCAATATATATTGCAGCAGCAACATGTATTGCAGCAGCAATATATATATGGCAGCAGCAACATGTATTGCAGTAGCAACAGACGTTGCTGCATATTGCAGCAGCAACATACATTGCAGCCGCAACATGTATTGCAGTAAAAACCTGAAATGGGAGAGAAGTATTTTACCCACGTCGCGATAGTGCATTAGTATCTCTACTGTGCAATTTTATGGTAACAAGTGATTGAAATTCAACCTTGTGGGCAGCCAAAGATCGAACGGGATTTAGATAGGAGTGTCGCTTACGGTGGATTTTGTGCGTGTGACTCAGAAATGATAAAAGAAGATTCCGTTTATAATGAAGTGAAAAATTTATCGCTTTTGTTTGTTGATAAGGTTGAAAAGAAGGGAAGCATTTAACCATGACGTTAGAACTATCTAATTTCCTCGCATTATGTTTTGGTATGCCTTAGTGCCGTATTGTCCACGGGTGAAAGAAAAACAAGTGAAGCTAGTGCCGTTAAAGAAAAGGATTTCATGTAATCCTGAGTGGAACCTTTTGAAATCTGCCTGCAAGAGTTCACACGCAAAATCCCCACCAAGCGAACGTCGTCGCAGTGTGCACAGAGTTGTCGGCCATTTGTCTCAGTGCCACGCGAGCTCGTCGTCATTTTGCATGATTTTTCTTTGTGCCAAGAAGCACGTCCGTGCCATTCCATTGCGTAAACGTTAGAAACATTGCTATAACAAGTGCGCGCCGTGCGGTACTTTATTTTATGGTGCTTGCTAGGTCGCTGAAACGAAGGTCTCACTTGTTCGATTAAGTGAAAAAGCAGTCATGTGTTCCGCCGTGTTTGCATATTACACACAATCATAGTCGACTCCTTCACACGCACTTGTATTCAAAACCACTGGAGAAATTGTAGCCTGAAAATTCTCCAAAGTGAACTATCGAGGTTTTAATTGAATCTCCAAGTAATCGTGAAAAACCTCTTGCTCTGATGAAGTTCTATAGTAAAACCGGCTGATTTGGATTTTTCTGTGGTAGCGCTAAGACTTAATATCAGAAAATCGGACGGAACTGCCAGCGGAATACTTAGCTGGGAAAAATCGGTCAAAAAAACCGTTGGTCCTCGTATCGCCTTACAACTAATTATGTGCATGTTACCAAGCATTATATTGTAAATTGCTGTCCCGGGATAGTTTATGTTGCAAGTGAATACAACATACATCTAGCTGTGCCGATTTGTATAATCTATTGGGATTAATATATCGTGTCTGTGAAACCATCCTGACGTGAATTTCAATGCGTTCTGCCTGATTGCCGCTCTGTATAACATAACAGCAAATTGGAAATCATCGGATAATAATTTAAAAAAAAATCATCATTTGTTATAGATTTATATCAGCTGTCAGGACTTACTCGACATCACGAGCGCTCGTCGAGGAGGTTGGATACGTACCCTTTTGATGGATTTTAAAATTTTGTTATACATACCAAATTTTTATATGCATTTTTAAATTTTTTTATCTATCCATTTATTTAAAAAAATTGCTAATAAATTTTTTATATACATTTTTTAAATTTTTATTTTATATATTTAATACGAAAATTCGAAACATCAATTGTCATAGAGACATATTTTATGAAAAAGAAAATTAGTCTCTTATATCTACATTAATAGGATCATACTTCTGTTCCCTTATGTTTCTATGAGTTTTTTACGTCTATGTTTAACTCTTTACAATAAAAGATTAGATTATAAGTAGTTTGTAAATCAATAAGATCATTCAATAACAGAGCGGAAATGGTATTGCACACTCTTGATGACACCTATTAAATTTAAATCAATCTGGAGAAAAGTGCAGATACCCTACCCTTTTGACTGTTAGATTATGTTATATATAAAGGTTGTCATGATTTCTCCACACTCGATGCATCTGAAACTATCAAGTAATGGCTGTAGAATTTTTTTTTGCATGAATAATAAAATGGATCTGCAATTGATAAAATCGGTCTTTCCATTTTTCTTCTTTTGACCGGGTACAGGACCCGGTACGGTGGAAGGCTTTTAGCACATCAGAAATGACCCAGGCATCGGGCACGCTTTAACCTTCTTTTTGTTACAGGAACTCTCGCGGGTTGAGTGGCCTCGAGCAAGGTGCCTTATTATGGCATAGGGTTATGTGATCCGATTGCATAACTCTATGACATAAATTGGACATCGGTGTATTTCTTCTCTGATCGGAAGGCTCATACAAGTTATGTTGTATGAGTTTTCCACTCAGTAGGGAAATATATAGCTTCTGCAACAATTATGGATCTCCATCCGATTGGGTGAGAGCGAGGGGGCACCTCCACCCTCCGGTTGTCTCACTCTTATTTGTGGGCCTTGAGCATCGTCGGGTATTTTTCGACTTCGGTCGCCCGTTCTTTGAGACCCAAGAATTCGTGAATGCGAAATTCTTTTGTAGTGGGTCCTTGTGCTGGGGGAATGAACCCGCCCCACGACACCGCAATGCTAGCTTGCCAGCGCATTCACGCGTCTCCAGACAAGGCAATTCTCGGCGGATATCAACATCTTTCTTCGCCGAGGCAGCAGACTATCGCTGCGGTCCTTTACGGACATTTTGATAGATACCTATACACTACAAAGTTCTTGATGCTACGCAGTTTTGGAGTAACAAAATGGAGCTGATGCTAATGGATCAAGACTTATGGGACGTGATCGAAAAAGGAAAACGTACAGAAGCAACGGCACTTGCAAAGTAGAATAAAATTAACGATAAGGTGCGCGTGAAAATTAGTCTTTCGTTTGAGAAAGATCAATTGATATACATAAGGAGTGCTACAATAGCTAAGCAGGCTTGGATAACGCTCAAAGACTTTCACCAAAAGGCAACGTTGATATCAAAAGTACTGCTGTTAAAGATATTATGCCATACAGCTCTTAATAAAGATGGTGGTATAGAAGTGCACATTTCAAGTTTTTCGCATACAATCAATCAACTAACGGCTCCCGGAACTATTTTGGAAGACAATTAAATAGCAGCTACGCTGCTGGAAAGCCTTTCGGAATCTCATGACATACTTGCTACGGCTTTGGAAAGGCTCGGATGTCATAAAATATACAATCGATGGAAAGTAAACCTAACTACAAATTAAGCACGTGCTCTACATACCATCGTTCAAATCTAAAATGGTACTCGTAAGAAAGCTTACGGAGGAAGGATATAAAGTAAATTTTGACAGAAATCCTGCATAGTGATAAAGAACGGTGAAAAGTATGAAGTGGCGAAATGCGGTTTGGACGTCGAAAAAATCCGACAAAAGGTCGTGCGTGGCAATAAAGACCCAACACGGAGAAAACAGTCAAAATGCGTGGCACAGGTGCTTTGAGCACCGGAATATTGGCGCAATCAAAGATTTAGCCCAAAAGCAATCGGCAAGTGGCATACAGATTAAAAATGTGGATGGCGAGCAATATACGAGTGCTGTGAAAAGGGGAAAATAATTAGCCAGCCTTTTCCAAAGTAATTCCATCATAAAAAAACTATAAAGTGTATAAGGTCCGGTTGAGGAAAAGAGCATGTAAATAAAGCATTACAAGATTTTTGCCAAAAATGGAATAAGAGCGCAATATACAACAGGATACTCGCCGCAGCAAAATGAAGTCACCGAGCAAAATAATAAATCGCTTATAGAAGTGGCAAGGTGCATGCTCTGAAATGCAAATATGGATATAAAGTATTGGGGCGAAGCCTTAACTATAACCAATTTTTTGCAGAATCTTTTGCCGACAAAAGCAGCCGAGAAAACTCCGTATGAGTTACGCCCTACGTAAAAGCGAGTTTTCGGAAGTAAGGCAAATGCCGAAGGAACTTCGCAGGAAATTAGATGCAAAATCTACAGAATATATTTTCATTGGTAATTCGGAAGAGTTCAAGGCCTTCAGGTTTATCAATGCGACAACAAGAGCACTCAAAATAAGTCGCAATGCCACATTCTTTGACGGAAACTTCGCGAGAAATCGAATCAGCGTCGATGGAAATTCCAAAGAAGAGTATGTATTCAAGAAAATGACAGTGAAGAGCAATCATATTATTTAAGTGTAGAAAAAAAGATTGCAGAAGCAAGCGGCAATGCACAAGCAGAAGCAGAAAAAAGCAACGATACACCAGCGGAAACAGTAGAAAGCGACAACGTACAAGCGGAAGCAGCAGAAGGTGGTGACACGCAAATTAATAAGATCAGCAAAGCACTTGCAGCAATTTTGCAAGACGATCCAAAAAGCAGTAGTGAAGCGCTGTCAAGGCCAGATAAAAATGAATAAACAAGTTGGATAAACAGACCTACGCTCATGTCAGAAGGGTTTTGTATTGAACTTTACAGAAATGCAGCAACCAGAAATGAATAACCTCAAGAAATATGTCAAAGAGATGTGCACGGTCAAAGGAAAATCCATTGTTTTTCTACTTTCAACGGTCGCCATTTCGTTGCAAACCGACAAAAATCATTCAAATCATGAATTCTCACAAAAATTAATGTTATTGACCTTATTGGAAAATTTCAAGAAGATCAAGTCAAAACTGCAGTGACTGATTCGATGGAAATTATTAAAATTGAATCAAAAATAAAAAAGTCGAAAATTTATAAGCTAATATTTTTAGCTGCCATTTTAACTTTAAAGTTGAATTATTTTGCCCTGTCTAGAGTGAAACTCCCAATTGAACGGGTTTGGCACATTGATTGATGAGGTCCTAGCACACAAGCTTTAGAATAGTCCAAAATCAAATGCATGCATTCAAAATGGCGGTCCCCAAAGGTCAGAAGGCAAGCGCCGTTTGCTATTTTAGTAGCAACTGAAATAATGATTTTTTTTCATGGAAATTCTTTAAATGACTTAACTTGAAAGTATTTGTAAATTAGATTATTTTTTAAATATTGTAAAATATTTTTAACTATACCCTAGAAAATTATAAAATCGCGACTTGTCTGTCTGCCCGTCCGTTTGTCCGTGCGTCACAACAAGTTTTCTCGCAACCCACATGAGCTAGAATGAGGAAATTTTCTACGTTGGTCAAAAGTGGTGCCTCTTGAAATTTGCAGGGTAAGAAAATATTTTAAAGTGTTTAAGGGGGGTCTCCCCATACAGAGAGGTGACATAAACATTTTTATTTTTATTTTTGTAGCCCTCTAGCAGCCAAATTTCTCAACAGATTCCGATAAACTCGAAATTATAAGTCATTAAGGCAAGTAAATTTAATTTAACTATGGAAATCGGATGACAAATAAAAACTTCGAAAATTTGCAGCTCAATATTTTTAGCAGCCGTTTTCAATAAAAATTCAAAATGACGGCCGCTGATGGTTCAGAAAAGAATCGAAAATATATATATTAGAGGCAATGCAAGTGCTGATTAAACTTTTATGGAAAATTTTTGAAATTAACTATTTGAGCTATTTAAGCCTTTGTGTGGTAACCACTGTGAAATGTATAAACAGCAAATGTGAGAAGGGTGAAACCAGTATTTATATGTTTATAACAATTTATTACCCGCTGATTTTCAATATGTGATCCATACGTGTGCAACTCAATTTAATTAGCAAAAAATTTGCGCCTCTATGAAGGGTCTCCAAACGCGAACGGCAGTAAATTCTTTTTATGTTAATAAATACCCATGTGGTGCTACAAAAATTGCAGTAAGAAGTCCAGTAGTAGGCAAGCCAAATTCTTTTTCGAAACATTACGCTACATACGAGAAATTTACCTTTCCGGCTGGTGCTGCCAACGGGGATTTTTTTGAATTTAGCTTAATTTCTTTACATTAAATTTTCTTTTATTTTTCTATTTAAATCCGGTTAGTTGGATTATGGTATTTAAGGAATGTTTGTTTTTTTTCTATTAAAGTCCGGTTAATTGGATGTTGGTATTTAAAGAATATTTGTTTTATATAAAATTCTCAAAACTATTCCCTATTTTCATTCCATTTGCATGTTCAAACGATTTATCATACAAAACACATTCAACTCCTGAGCATATTAATTTGAACTCTTTAGTTTACACATCTGGCATATCTTTCCCAAGAACAAACACTGTTATGTTGTTTCCATTTAGTAAAACTTTATAAGCTTTGATATTTGCCTCTCACATTTTAGGGATTCATACAAGTTACATTGGTGACGGGCGCGAGCAAGTTCACCACTAGGCGAAAGAAGGAAATAACGCAAAACGTCAAGACGGCACACTTTGCCAACTGTTCCCCCCGCTCGTTTGATGTGGGTTATACGTGGTCAGTCTAAATGATGGGCGCAAAAATATTTCGCGGCAGGAATAACAGGTTCGCCATCAATAGTTCTATCGATGTTTTTGATGGCGGAAAACTCGATTGAAAACCACAAATCAGATGGCACCATCCGAAGCACATTGCTTCGCTTTGCACTAAACCACCTCAATTCGCGAACAAACATCATCCAACTGGATTGCAAACGATAACGACGACGGTGCCGATGAGACTCTTCTATACTACGGAAAATACTTTTTCTATCAATGCACTTCGCGATAGCCAACTTTCAAATCCTGCCCTAATTCGAGTTGTTGTCAATGTCTCGATCGGGAAAATTTCCTTTTTTTTCACAGCTTTTTGACCGTTTTTAGCTCGGCTTTAAAGTTGAGGAATGTTAGTCGAGAAAGAATGGGACACGAACAAGGAAGACCTGGAACTCTCTTTTATCTCGTGGGGTTTTCGAATTATGATAAAATCGATTCGATGTCTCGTTTCGGATTTGTTTTTAATAAAAATGCACGAAATCAAAGTAGTTTGACGTGGTATTTGTTCCTCGCCTCAGAGAAAAATACACAAGATTTGGGAGGGCACGCTGTTGTGAATTCCAGCGTACCAACTTCCTCCCATTCACAACTTCAAATTGCCGCCGTGACATCTTTATCTTCCTTTGGGCATTTATACCTTTTTCCCTGTTATTTATTTAATTTTATTAAAATTTTTCCAATTTTCCTATACTTTTTACCTCCGCATCATCACAATCCTGCCTTTTTCCCTTATTTCGAACTAAAATAATATAATATATACTAATAATTTGAATTTTCCCACTAGCAACATTCCATTGATTAATTCCCACTAACAAAATTTCATTCAATACCTTTTTCCTAACAAAAACTAATTCCTTTCCTTCATACTAACTAATTCTATTCACTAGTTCCCACTAACAAATTTTATTTTTTATACTAACAAAAATTAATTCACGTTCCCCTACTAACAAAGTTCAAACTCATACCCAAAGGCATGGTCGAAGTTGCTTATGAGATGAATGGGAGATCAACAATCCATGGCACCATTAGCTGCGTCGCGAGTTCTCGATCGGGGGTCTGCTGGAACCCTGAGTCCAAGTTGCCCCGGGCGCAGGGAGGCACTCTTTTTGGGGTATCGGCAAAACCAATAGCTTCCGTAATGTATATGTGACACTTTGCATTCAATCAAGCGCTTTTTGGATTGTGCAAATTGCCATATGTAAAACAATGGATACTATTGAGTTTGTCGATATGGAACAAAAGATGTGTGCGTAGCGGAATCGATGTGTAATGAACTTCGATTACGTTACCCAGATGCGGTAGCGGTAATTTGAAAATGAAAAGGATTGCGGGATCGGATGGGATGAAGGTGAAGTGTGGAACTAAGTGGTTACGATTGGGGCAGTTAGCATTTGGCTGGTGAAGATAAGGGAGTTTTCGATTCGGGATTAATGTGATTTTTAAGGTTTTTAAAATACGAAAAAAGGGAGTTTTTTTGGAGTAGAATGTGAATGGGAATTGAATAGACTTTTTGAAGTTTTAGTGACGAAGGAGGAGAGTGGAAAGATTGCAAAAATGAGGGGAATATTGAATTTTGGGAAGAGAAGTGATTTGACTTTGCGCGGTGTGAAAAAAAAGAAAAATTTTTATTAATTTGAAGTGCGGGGAAACGAAAATTGTGCGAAAAAAAAAGTTTTTGGTAATTTGGATTGCGGGAAGGCGAAAATTTTGGTCATAAGTTTTGATTTGAAATTCAGTAGTAAAAAAGATAAACAACAAAAAATCAGGAGTGAAACGAATGAATTTAGGGAAACATTACTAACTAGAAATTAAATGTGAAAGGAAAATTTGCCGATAGTAGACGTGAGTACGAATTTTGGTTTTTTTTCCTTTTTTTCAAATACATTGTCCAGTAGTTTGATTCTCATATTCTTTATAATCTTGAATTATTTTATGTTGGTAGATTCGAATTTTTTTATATTGTTTCATATTTTGAAAAGTGTTTTTAGTAGTTTTGTTTTAACTGATTTTCTTTTGTAAACTTTGGATTTAGATTATAATTTGTGAATAAAAAACGGCCATGTCAGATTAAACTCATCATCTTTTATAACTCAATGTGACCTCCCCTTTCCCATCCTTTTCCCTTTGTGCTAGTTATTTTATGTAGGGTGGCTCAGTACGAGCAGAGGGTGTCCCGGAAATCCCACGACAGGACTGAGCCCTAGCCGGCCTCAGTATGCCACCCCGGGCTGCACACCCCTCTGCTAATACTTAGTGTCTGCAACTGCGGTGACTTCCGTGGTTGCAACAACGCACAGTAGCGCAATTCGATGCACACTCGTTGCTTATCTCCACGAGACTCCCTCGCCATTCACTCATATTCTCAAGCACCACAGTCGCCGCCATGCTACGTCTTTCGCACTTCTCCCCTTCGACACCTACACTACGCGTATCGTCTTAGCCGTGGTCCCTTTCAAAATTCCGTGAACTCGCTACCTCACTCACAAGCACATGCATCACTAGTCAGATGAATTCTCAATATCCAAAATTTTCACTAGCTAATTTCAGCCGAGCAATACCGCAATCCACGTCATTTTCTCCAAAAAACAATGCAATCTTGATACGAGCACTTTACGCAGCCCAAACTGCGATAAACGAGCCCACTTTGGGTTATTTTCGGACCCGAATTCCGCAAAAATTCACTTCCAAACTCGCTCAGTCGATAGATACATATTGTAACAACTAAGCCTTACGCCACTGACGCCGATCGATGTATCCTACGCTATTTACGTCGACGATTCGGGAGCGACCTTTTAACTACTCGGTGCCACTGAACCACGATTTGATAGGTGAAAAAGGAAGAAGGGATGACTCTGGTTTGCGCGGGATTGTGTGAGTTCCACATTGCAAAACCTCAGCGGTGAGGATACCCGCCAAGCAGAAAAAGGAAAAAAATGTGAGTGTCAGTGGCAGCCACGTCGAGTTTGGATACTCCGGAACATCATCCTGAATTGTGGATGACTGCGCCTCCACCTACACCATCTGCAGTTTCCCACGAGAAGCGAGCCTTTATTAACGTTGCAACGTAAGTGGCGTAGAGCTTTCACCAACAACGTCTCCCCAACAAAAAGGAAGCGCAACGGCTGCAGCCGGGCATCGCACCGTCAAGACGAGCCTACAGCATCCTCAACTAAAACGAGGCGTGCTAAGTTTCTGCAACTTGTAGATGCGGTGTTTTCAACGTTTTTATCGAACAACCGAATTGACAGCGGAAATGGTTACCAGTGAGAAATCCAGTTGTGTGGCGACCACTCGATGGGCTTTTACGCATTGAAGTTTTTCTACCATATGTGGCATTCATGGACGGGGAACAACAGATGTTTAAATCCTGATTGACATTGCAGTCTAGATATAAGTGGTAATTAAATCTATCGGTTGGATCTCCAGAAACCTCGCATGATAGTAATCATTGTTTCCATAGTCATGTTGACAAATTTTCCGAACAACGTCTAGTCCAGCAATGGTTTACAGCGGAGTGTTTATAACATTATTATTTGTGTATTAATAACATAAGAATCAGTTCGACATTTTCTTTGATACAAAAAGAGAACAGTGAAAATCTTTCTTCTTTGTGTTATTTATGAATTCTATCGATTTTTATAACACATTTATTAAAACCAAACACATGAAACGCGATTTGAAGTCAAATAATTTCAATTCTTTGTACGCGTCAGTAGAAAAGGATTACCAAAAGCACGAAGTGCTATTTGATTACGCTTTCCATCCTTAATTCCCAAAACTATTTGTGTTGTGCTTTTGTATACAACTTTCCCAACAAGTTATTGACATTATTTTGAGTATTTAAAAAAATCAATAGGGAGACAGTGACATCAACTATGCCAGGAGTGTTCCGTGATGATAAAAAGACAAGGGAGGAATTTTTAAATTTAGTAACCAGCAAGTAAATCAAAATTCAAATAGCAACGACTTTTGATCAATACTAATTTTCTTTACATGAAAATATTATACGTAAATAAAAGAACGCTCTAAATATTAAATGTTTAATTAATCTCGTTTTGATGAATCTGACAGTATCACAAAACAAGGGGCCAAGAACTATTTGAACTTAAATAATGAGTGAAATTTTTATATGACGCATTTTTTTGCTTGGGCAATTACCGAATGAAAAGTTTTTATTTCATTTAAAGCACAACTCTGAAGCAAAAAACAAAAGAAATTGTAAAATATAATACAGATTCATATGATATTCTACTTCGAGTATGGGAGTTAAATTACAAAGAATAATTTGCTATCAAATGTCAATAATAAGATATATAAGCCATATATATTTTTTTATCGCTGCCGAAGCTTTCATTACTTTAATATCCATATAATTCCAATACTTTCCACTTTGGAAAGACGCCAATAATACTTGTATACTATATATATCAAATATTATAGAGTATAAAATAATCTGAAATGGTTTAGGGCTTAAATTAGGGGAAATCATACCTTTTTATTTAAAGCACAACATATAAGAATAAACTAAATAAAACATTGATCGTTGGCGATAATAAGAATCACAAAACTAATTAATTTAATAATAAAAAGATTTTACTGTCTCCGTGTTGACCGTTTTGTGATCTGCGATTAGCGAATTTTGTCGAATGTTAGTGGAAGTTTTGACGAATATAAACTTAATGAAAATAGAACTACATATTAAATTTACATATAGACGAAGAAGAATATTGCAGAATTCACCAGTTCTTAAATGTCAAAAATATATTTTATAGTATAATATACTTCCTTGGCGATTTTTTCCAATATTTGAATTAAATATAAACTGGCAGGTAAAAAATAAAGTCATCCAATGAACAGAAAATGTGTTATTATGAAAATGTATTAAAGTCAAAAATAAATTTGCCATATCACAAGGGAAATTATAACGTAATCACACAACATCAACTTAATTTATTCTTATTGTAACAAGAAACTATAATTATTAAACAGTAATAAAAGAAATCAAATATGAATTGCTAGCATAACTAATTCTTTCCTTTACAGCTAAATCGTTTCTTTTTCAGCGGGAGAATGTTTGCGAACGGTGAGTATGCCGGTAAGAGGGTAGGGTTCACATACTCTGCGAATGCCCGATTTTGCGTCGTGGTTGGTACGCGGTACCATAATTTGCTTTGATGTTTTTCCATTAGAGTAGGATATTTTTAATTTTGCATTAGAGTAGTACACTTTTCGGTACCGCATCGGGAACAAACAAGAAATTTCGGGAACGCGGAATCAAATCAAGTTTTTTTGTTGTTGTTTGACTGAATTGAAGGTAAATACGGAATAAAGTAGAGAAGGGTTTCTTTTTCGTATGGTTGTATTCCAGACGAGTTTGAAACGGACACGTAATGGTGGTTGAATCATGTAATCGAGCGTAATCCATTTAAAAGACCTGCCACTGAAATCCTCTCCAAACTAGCTGACCGACAAGCAACCACCGCGAAATGCATAACGAGTGCACGGCTCCAGGTTCAGATGGTGTTCCAACTTAGGTATTGCGGCTCGTCTATCACTATTGTCCTGACTTGCTGCTCAGCACGTTCAACGCTTGCCTACGGTACTCGTGCTGATCAGCAAGGGGAAGAGAAATCCCGAATCGCCGTCTGCATACCGCCCGTTATGCATGCTAGACACGGCTGGGAAAGTGCTAGAGAAACTCATCAAGGGAAGACTCACTGACGCGATTCGTGCTGCTGGGGACCTATCTCCTCAGCAGTATGGCTTTATATATATTGAACAGGATTTTCTACCATTGATGCGATTGCAGAGGTGGTGAACGCGATCCAAAAGGCAGAGGCATATAGTCGCATCAAGCAACGGATCGTCCTGTTGGTGACACTCGACGTCAGGAATGCCTTCAACTCCGCTAGACGGGTGGATATTTTGGATATGCTGGAAAACTCTTTTCAATTTCCAGAATATTGAATGCGGCTTTTGAAGAACTACCTGAAGGACCAAAGCCTGCTTTGCGACACGACACAGGGCCAACAATGGATGGAAATTACATCTGGTGTTGCCCAGGGATCTATCCTTAGTGCGAACCTGTAAAATGTGTCTTACGACAGGCTACTGAGACTTGAGATGCCAGATGAGTCGCGCTTGGTCGGATATGCGGATGATGTTACGGCTGTGGTCGCTGGAGGAACCGTTGAACAAGCGCAACTTAGGCTAGGTATGCTAATACGCCGAGTGACAAAATATTGACGAAAAAGAGAATCCTTAGAGTAAGGATGATCAGTATTGGCGACTCACGAATCGAATCGAAGCCAGCGGTGAAGTACCTGGGGCTACTGATCGACTCAAAGATGAGTCTCTCTAAGCAAATCAGGACAACGGCTGAGAAGTAGACTTATGGCCAACGTAGGGGGACCAAGCCCATCGAGAAGACGCCTCTTGAGGAATGCTGTAGGGTCAGTGCTACTGTACGGAGCAGAGGTATGGGGCGACGCTCTCAGCGAGGAGCTATACCGAAAACGTTTAGCACAGGTACAGAGAAGAGGAGCACTGAGAATTGCATCTTCGTATCCAACAGTCTCTGACTCGGCGGTGAGTGTTATTGCAGGCGTAATACCTGTCACCCTTCTTGCTAGAGAGTGCCATGCTATTTACCTGCACCAAAACGAGGATGCGAGGGAGATGGTTGTCCGCGAGGAGAGACAGCACTCGCTGAACGATTGGCAGCAGTCTTGGGTCAATTGCACGAAAGGAACGTGGACTCTGCACCTCATCCCGGATGTGAGACCGTGGCTGACTTCTATCTGACCCAGCTTTTGAGCGGGCAGGGGTGTTTTCAGTCTTACCTGCACAAGATTGGTAAGTCACGGTCTCCCGACAGTCGGTTTTGCAAAGGAGAGGAGGACAATGCCTGTCACACATTTTTTGCGTGTAAAAAATGGGTCAGGCTGCAAAGCGAACTCTACAGGGAGACGAGAGAGTTCACCTCGGATAATGTAGTTGGGGTTATGCTGGAATCGGTTGACAAATGGAGCCAGGTGGCACATTATGCTCGGGCAGTCCTAAAATATAAAAGAGACTAACAGCAGCTGCGGGCGCTTGAGCTGAGGGATCACCCTTCTGGAATTTCCTCTTCCCCTCTTCCCCCCCGCTAGGAGAGGGACTCCACAGCTTGAAGGCGCCCCACGGCGTAACAAAACGAGACCTGGCCCGAAGTAATGTGTCAAACGGTTGCAGGCTGGGTTCCCACGTTGAAATGGAGAGGTGTTTAGTGGGTAGTCCAGTTGCGCATGGGATTCCCACACTCTGTATATAAATAATATTCACCTCCCTACCACAAAAAAAAACTTTTCAACTGATGTTAATGAAATTCGGTACTTTTATAAAAACTATAAATATCTAAAGAACTATGCAACAAGTTAGGCAAACAGACCTACGTTCATGTCAGAATGGTTTTGTACTCAACTTTTCAGAACTACGGTCACCAGCAACGAATGAAGTCAAGAAATATGTCGAAGAGATGTCCACGTTAAAAAAAAATCCATTATTTTTCTATTTTCGATGTGCACCATTTTGTTGCAAACCAACAAAAATCGTTCAAATCATGGACTCCTAAAAATATCAATGTCATTGCCCTTATTTGAAAATTTCAAGAAGATCAAATCAAAATTGCAGTGACTGATTCGATGGAAAGTCCGTAAAATACCAAAATCATTTAACTTCCGTGTATATAATTTGATTTTCGTAAAACTTACAGAGTTTAAGGACCTTTTGTAGGACTAGTCAAACATTGAATTTCGTTCAGTTAAAGAGTACATATACGACCTTATTGGAGAAAATGTGAAATTCGAAGATCATACTATTATTAAGCCTCCGAGTACACACCTATTTTTTCGATCATCGAGTACATATGGGGTCAATTTGACCCCAACCTTCTTTGAACGTATACAGTATCGCCTCCACTACAAATATTAGCTTGTAAAAATAGCTTGAAAGCTCTTTTAGTAATTCTCATACATCAGAGAGGCCTTAAATGTCCTTAGCTTACCAAAAAAAAAATCGCGGACAACCTGAAACAAGTTGGGTAGACAGACCTATGCTCATGTCAGAAGGGTTTTGTACTCAACTTACAAAATGCAGTAACCAGCAACGAATAAAATCATGAAACATGTCAAAGACGATTTTATTGGAGAAAATGTGAAATTCGAGGATCATACTATTATTAACAAAGTTAAAAGAATTGTGAATTCTGAGGTATTTGTTTTAGTTATATCCATAGATATCTCCCTTGATAATTTTTCCAGATTTTTTAGAAACACATTTTTAATGTATTCCCCCTCTGTGCCCCCACTGAAGCAAAAACTGTCAGTTTAAGAACTGTTTTGAAAAGCTCTCATAGAGAAATTTCAGTTGATATTCATATCGGCTACCTTTCATGAAATTTTTTTTCAGGGCCCACTCCTCTGTACTGTAATCATCGATTCATGGCCTATTTTTTCGAATCCTAGAATGGTTACAAAGCCCTTTTGCTAGAAGCTCTCTCCTGCCTCTTCGACTTGTTTCAATTGTATGTACTCATCTTCATGATACCTATCATTCCTGAAATGTTCATGCAAATCCTAGCAAAGCTGTAGTGTCTAAATCGATAAAAAGCGCATATGGCTCCATAGCCATATGTTTCCATAGTAATACAGGGCAAATTGTTCCATAGTAATACGGGAAAATTCAAACCGCTATAACTTCGTTAAATACTATTCGATCTTTATGAAACTTTCAGAAAAGATAAATCTTATAGAAAGTCATCTGTTTGCTAAATTTTATTGAATTTAAGGATACCGTTTAGATTTTATTCAAGAAAACTTAAAATCGATAAATCATACTATTACTAACAAAGTTGAGTGAATTTCGACGTGTCATGTATTTGTTGTTGTTGTACTCATAAAGGCCTACATTCATGATTTTTTTCAGATTTTTCGGATGGAAGGTTTCCAATCGCGAGGGGGGGGTACGCGAAAAGTTCGTGCATTTCCCCTTCCCCTGCCCCCCTCGGTACTTATAAGGCAATTTTAAGACTTGTTTTGAAAAGATCTCATTGAGAACTTTCCAATGACACCCTACTCGACTACCAATGGTGAAATTTTTTTTGAGGGGTCACTCTCCTATATGGGGAGACCCCCCTCAAACCCCTTTGAAAAATTTTCCCACTCTTGAACTTTCAAGAAGTCACCACTTCTGACCTTTCCGCAAAGTTTCATGGCAGTAACCTTTATAGTTTCGGAGAAAAAGTGCTGTGACATACAGACGGACGGACGGACAGACGGACACAGGTCGTGATTGCAATAGGGTTTTGTATTTTAATACAATACCCTAAAAACGAAAATTAGCATTTTTACATAAAAAATCGTAACTTTTTCAATTTATAATATTTCACGCTAAAAATTTAAGTGAAAACTCTCAAGACATAACAAATCAAAGGAAAAATGAGCCCTATAGTGTCCCTTTAAAAAAAAGTATTTATTTTGCATATTTATATTATCCAATCTGATAATCTTTCACGAGCTCCCATTTTCCACTTTGTCTTATTTTGACTGATCAATGTTGATGTTGGTCTCCTTCTTGCGGCTGAATTTTCACGCTGTTGTAAAAGGCGTTCACTGAGAATTGCATTCTCCACATCAACATTTTCTGAACATTCAGAAAGTTCATAATCAGATACAGATTACTCAGAGACGTGGTCGTCTTCGGAGGAACCACTGCCGCCAAAATCATCACCGCTGTCTTCAGCCAACAAACGATTACGCACACTAGATCGCAGATTATATTCTATATTGCTTTAAAAAAAAAAAAAAAAAATACTTTCAAACTTTTTTTTGTCTTTTTGAATTAATCTATCCATTTATAAAGAAAAAAAAATTCAATTTTTACCTCAAAATTGACGTTGAGTACACAATGGGGTCAAATTGACCCAGGGCTGATTTCAAAGGTTTCTCAACAATAACTAACGTCTTCGAAAGGTAAACAAACTATGTAAACTTACAGTCAAGACACTAAAATATACTTCAAAGCCCATAATACCCCACTCTCCCGCAGGCATAGGCGCTGCAATCGGTCAAACTAGCGTCTGGGGTCAAATTGACCCCAAACTAGCGTCTGGGGTCAAATTGACCCCATGTGTACTCGGAGGGTTAATAAAGTTTAGCGAATTTTGACTTCTAAGGTATTTGTTGTTAATGTTCTCATAAACACCTCCAACCCTAATTTTTTTTAGATTTTTCAGATCAAAGGTGTCCAGTTGCGAGGGGGGTGGACAAAATTTTTCCGTGTATTTGCCCTCCCTGTGCCCCCTGGAAGCAAACTTTGACAAACTAAGACCTGTTTTGGAAAGTTCTTATCAAGACCTTTCATTTGATACCCATATCGGCTACCTTTGGTGACTCACCTACATGGGGCGACCCCCCCCCCCCCCCCCTTAAAAACTTTATAAAAAAATTTTATAGTTGAACTTTGAAGGGAGCACTACTTTACACCTACAAACAAAATTTGATGTTTCCAGCTTAAGTAGCTTTCGAGAAAACCTGCTGTGACACAGGGACGGACGGACGGACAGACGGGCAGACAGACAGACGGGACGCAATTTTAGTAGGGTTTTGTAAAATTATTTTACAAAACCCTAAAAAACTCGAGGTCAGGTCTCAAAAAATAAAATGGCGATTAGTTGAAACTCGAAATTTCAAAGACTTCTGAAAGACCCAATTTTGATTCGATGTGAATGAAATTTTTAAGATAGAAAACAATTAGATGTAAATACTTTGCTATTTTGGTGAACATACATGCGCAAGTTTCAAAATGGCGGCGATTCAAACATGCAATTTTTTCAGATTTTTGTGGCCTTCTAGTGGCCACATTTTCCGACGGATTTTGATGAAACTTGAGATTATGGATTCTTGTCAGAATAAAAAATTATCAAAATCGGATGAAAAAAAAAGGAGTTGGAAAGTGAAAACCTAATATTTTCAGCTGCCATTTTCACTAAAAATTGAATACTTTTGCCCTGTCTAAAGGAAAACTACAATTTGAATTAGATTTGGCAGATTGACTGATGAAACTCTAAGATACAAATATTTTTAAAAACTCAAATCAAAATGGCGGCCCCCAAAGGTCAGAAGGTAAGAGCAATTCGCTATTTTAGGAGTAACCGAAGTAATAAATATTTTTCATGGAAACGTTTCCAATGGCTCAACTTGTAAGTATTTAAATAAAAGACCATTTTAGGGGATTGTAAAATATTTTAAACAATACCCCATTAAAATTCCGACCTGTCTTTTCATTCTTCTGTCCGTCGGCATCACTGCAAGTTTTCTCGAAACCACACAAGCTAAAGGGATGAAATTTTCTACGTACGTCAAAAGTTGTGCCCTCTCAAACGTTTGCAAGGAAATTCCAAAAGAATAATAATATCAGCACATATGACAATTTTTTGGCTAACTTGTTGTAGCAAACAATTAATTTTCAAACGTTGCATGCTCATAAAGTTCATCCCGAAAAATATGATAATCCTCATCATA
This sequence comes from Odontomyia ornata, assembly GCA_963969285.1. Classification (NCBI taxonomy): domain Eukaryota; kingdom Metazoa; phylum Arthropoda; class Insecta; order Diptera; family Stratiomyidae; genus Odontomyia; species Odontomyia ornata. Next base: position 92,485,735 of record OZ017739.1, read on the forward strand.
TGATGAACAAAATTTTGACCCCAATTTGGAAATTAGCTTCGAGCCTATGCGAGTTATTACTATAACAAAGGCAAAAGCTCGTGGCTTTATGAATTTGCTCTTTCGCCATCTCCTGTATGTAGCTCTATGGCTACAGTGCACAAATTGATCGAAGAGATCCTGGTACTTTGCGCTAAATTGCATGTTTATGTGCAGAATATGAATCTTTACTGTGCAATTTGGAATTTACTAAGGCGTCTTTTTAAAAACTGGCATCCTTCAGTTCCTATAATGCGATTGAACTCCTTTGGTCTTGGATTAGAATGCAGAGTGTATCATGCATGTATTCTTCCTTTTTTTGCCCCAGCTGACTATATTTATAGCACATGGAGTTCGAATCAGGCCCCTTGCAGTTCTGTGGAGGTTAGTCATGTTAAAGGCACATAAGTATCCGAGAGGAACTCCTCTTCACCGTATCCTGCAGATCACCCCACTTTTTTACTTAATTCATTTAATTGTTTTTGTGTATTTTTTGTTTAGGTCAACGATGGCCATACGTTGTTCTTGTTGTTTTCTTGAGTCAATCTTACTATGTCCCGCTTAAACTATGAATTCCCGGTTGGTAACTCTTTTTCTGCATTTAGTGATTACATGATGCAGTCAAAGTTTTTGATTTAGGCGATTGCCGTAAGCTCGAGTAAGTCACCTCTTCACCGAAGACATTCCTACCATAGCACGGAGTGTATCTCAGAAGTGGCCTCTGGTCTGAGTGGTGGCTTACAGACCAGAACAGGTTAGCTAAACTGTCCTCATCGTAGTTTGGATGTCACCAGATTTTATAGCTCCCTGCATTTGTACACAATCTGTCGTCAGTTAGTTTAGCTAGAAGGGCTTTATGTAGAGGTTGGCACCATATGTTATTTTTATCCCGCGTGGCGTGTCAAATGTTTCCTCATTTTTTCCTTCTTTGAAAATTCTTCATCAACACTTGGAAAGAGCCTTGGACCCCTTGTTGGCCAGTTTTTGGTCCTCTATGTCTGAGGTAACATCTTGTTATGTTGCCTCGCCTTTTTTTCATGTCTCTCGATTGCCCTCGCTTGGGCTACAGGTCCATCTTTTGCTATTGCAAGGTGTTGAGGCTATCGCCACTTTGACAGGGGGCTTAGTATGTTACTTCTCTACTGCTTGAAGTCAACTATATCTTCAGTGTCTAATTCAGTCAATAAACTCTTCTAGCTCAAGAAGTAGATTTTAAAGTCTTTTTTGAAGCTTTTCTGGCAGTTGCAAGTCGCTTTCAACATTTTCAAAACTATTTTTGCCTTTCGGAAAAGTCTCTATTCATCAGAACAATGAAGGGTAATCGAACTGTGAAGTATTTCCGATATAGAACTTACAAAGAAGTTTTTATTTAATTTTTTTTTCTACTTAAAAGCTATTCCCTCCATGTTCTTTGATTCATGGCTTTGCTTGCCTTTAAGGTTGATGTTGGTTTAGTTAATTTCTGATTTTTTTTGTTTAGTAACAGTTAAATTTGATTAGTATGTGAGCTTCTTTGGGCTGCAGTCATTAATAAATAAATAAACTGACTATTCGAAGGTTTATAAAAAAAAATCTACGCTGTGTATTTTAATTACAAATACAGCTCGCGACAATACTATAGGACATACTACACATTTTAACGATTTCAGGGGAAACTGAGTAGGTAAAACAAAACTGGATGCATGAAATAATTAGTTCATAAAGGCTGAGGTTAACTGTAAAATATTATTGACCTCCAGTAATTACCTTTTAATGTCCCTTGAATTTATATTAATGGGGCGTCCCAGAGACACGTCGAAACTATAAGACACTTACTTTTTAAAGTGTTATTGGTTGGTTTAAAACCTTTTGCTATAAAATTTGAGAAAGAGGATCAACGAGCCAATTATCCCGTGTCAAAGTTTTTTTTTGAAAATTTGAAAAATAATAAAATATGCCACGAAGCAATAAATTAAATGAAACTGAAAGAAAGCTAGTGAACCATCTTAAAAAGGATGAACAAATTATTTCGGAAATTATGCGTATATTGAAGAAAAGTCGAACAGCTATTTCAAATTATTTGAAGGGACCCGTTAATTACAACAAGATGCATGCAGGAGGTCGACCGGCAGCAGTTACTGAACGAGAAAAGCGAGCCATTTTGCGAGTCGCCTTGAATTCAATGGCTATGGCCCGGGAGATTAGCGCAAAGGCAGGTGTACACACAAATTTACGAAATGTTCAACGTATTTTGCAGCAAGTTGAGCATTTACATCGAAAAAAGTTGAAATGTAAGCCACCATTGACACAGGCTCATATAGACGCTCGATGAAAGTTCGCACGAGACCACGTTCAGTGGGTGAAAAAATGGCGGCGAGTCCTTTTTTCTGATGAAAAACGGTTTAATTTAGACGGTCTTGATGGTTTCAGGTATTATTTCCACGATTTGCGGAAACAACCTCTAATTTTAAGCAAACGTCAAATGGGCAGTGGTGGAGTCATGATATGGGCAGGAATTGGATTTGATGGCAAAACGGATGTTGTGTTCGTGGACGATCGAGTTGTTAGTAGTCGTTATATTACTCTAATCCACGAACAGCTAATGCATCACGCTGCAAAAATTTCCGGTAGAAATTACATTTTTCAACAAGATAATGCGCCAGTGCACAACGCCCGTGTCGTACGCTGATATTTTAGAGAGCAAAATCTGAACGTTCTTTCGTGGCCAGCACGGTCTCTGGACTTAAACATAATCGAAAACATCTGCGGGAAATTGACAGGTTTAGTTTACGCTGATGGACGGCAGTATACAACAGTAGACGAGCTGAAAAGCAACATCAAGGAAGCATGGGCGTGAATCGACCAAAGTCACATAAGAAATTTATATTCTTCTTTGCCGAAAAGGATGTGAGAAGTGCTGAGTAACAAAGGCGGGTCTACTTAATATTAAAATGGAAGCATAAGTTGTTAATATGAAAATATTCTATGATACACATGGGGTGACTTATAGTTTTGGCGCGTCAATTTGTATCTGAATTTTGCCTTTTTTAAATTTCTCGAGTTTTTAATTTGTCTTCAGAATCTTGTTATATTCTATATTATAAGCCTTTTGATGCACGGAATTTCCAATCAAATAAAGAAAATAAATTGCTATTACAAGTGAAGATTTTTCATTTTTCTTCCCATGTCCTATAGTTTTGTTGCGGTCTGTACGAAAACCAAATTAACTATTCTATTTCCTAAAAGCAAATGATATTACGGAGTACTTGTATGATGAGAATTTCTTAAAGAAGCTTTCCGTTTGCACATACAAAACTTATTTACATTGCATGAAAATACATATTTTTCCTAATTGATTCGATTTGTAATGACTTAATTTTCAACTGGGACAGCAACTTTATAATGTTACCCCCCAGTATTGAGACACAATTGAGCAGCAAGTTGATTAATCTATTTCTATTGATTCACCTGAATATCGTGTTTATACCAGAAAACGCTTCACCCACCTTTTTTTAGTAGTACATAAGATTATCTCAGCCGTTACACAAATTTTATATGGTATATTGAGTGAAAACGATATACTCGTACATCACTATCTAAAGTCCTACACAACTAATATAAAACTCTAGAAAATAGTTTTACTTCCAAATTAATTTGCCGAAGGCAATAATTGATGAGAAAAGTTTGTTTTGTCGGACTGGTTGGCGAACCTTCTGTGAAAATGACAAATTTTCATCGGAAAACTATCATTTATAGCTCATTTGTATGAAGTTATATTGAACGTAACTTCATCTTTTATATTCTGAGCATACTTGAAGATGATTATGATGACTTACGTAATTTTTCAGGAGAATCGAGAAACTGGAATCGATTATGATAGGATTGATGAACGCTGGATGGAAAATAAATGAATTTCACCGTAAGTGAGCTAATGAGTAACTTAGATAGATTCAAGGAATAATGATGTAACAAATTGAAGCATTTAGCTGGCAATTATGGCAAATTTTTCTGATTATTCAATTTATCATTTCCAGAGTGAGTGAAGGCATTCAGAACTTACTATTTGAAAAAAAATATGCTGCGAAAAACAGGTTTCTCTTGATTCAACGTCTAGCATTTGTTGCATACAGACGTGTTTTTAATAATTGACGTCCAGCATTCGTTGCGTGAAGATGTGTTTGAAATAGCTCCAATGAAAAAATTTTAAATATTAAATGAACTGTTCAAAACGTCCGTTTGAAGTTAATTTTCATCGAAAAAAGCTTATCTTACCGAAACAATTGACTCAGGGAATTTCTATCGAATGTTATTTTACTTTGGTTAGTAAAGAAAAGTCGAGAACCCTAGAAAACTGCAGGACCGTTGGTATGGAGGGGCTCAGCGTCTTCCCACCGTTGGGGTGACCTCGAGAAACGACGAATACGAAACCAGCCATAATCAAGAAAAGAAAACATAATCAAGAAAACTCCACCGATGGGGGATTCAAGCTATAGATAATAGTGGACAACGAACAAATAATCACACTGCAAAAAGAAAATTATGAACCAAGGCTAGAGATAAAGTCCCTCAGAGATCTATTCAAGAAAGGGATGAAGGCTTAAAAGTTGCAGCCACAAAATCAAGTGCGACAGGATACAAAGGCGGGGAAAAGTGTAAAGCAAGCAATTTTTGAAGTAATCTTAAGAGCTGGTGGCACCAACGAGAGTCAAAACTATTTTGCAGCGCTGGGCGGATTAACAAAAGAAATGGAATTTAAAATAAGCCTCGAAGGTAACTCTAATAAAGATAATGATACAAATTTTATTCAGTATTGAAATAATAAGAAGAAAGCAGCCCGCAGTTCTGCTGGTTTCTCAGAAAAAGCCACGAAATAGGCAGAAAAAGTTCCGCCTCTCAATATATTCGGACAAAGTGGAAAAGATATACTTCGGCCATTGGCAGCCGAAAATGAATTAAGTGATTTCAAAATCAATGCAGAAAAATTAGCTATTAAAATGAAATCACTGATTGATTTCAAGGCAGCCAAAGATGCGCTTAGTTCTGGTGAGGCTCCATACTTCACATGTACCCCAAAAAGCAAAAAAATCATACCTTGAATAAAATCACCCCAATTAGTAACTATCGTTTGGCAATTTTTTTCCCACGCCTGATCTCTGATAACTTTATTCCACAATACTAGTATTTATCACTATGTATTGGGTATTTCTATTTAGTGCAGGCACCAAAGGAAGTTGAGTATGCTAAATGTGAGGACCGGCAACTATGCTCAAACTCCTTTACCTAACACGCTAAACGAAGAGAAAACCCATGTTGCCGGCAATTGTGCTGGTCCCTTTGCCTGCACCAGAGTAGTTTGTATATAGAATGAAAAAAATACAAATATGTTATACGGTTATAGTCGTAGTAACTTCATATGATTCATATAAAAATATTAATTGAAGTCATCCCAATCTGCAATTATTTTTTCGCAAATTCGGTAGATTTTGTTATAGTGGATCAGGTTGTCTTTGTCAGTCAAATTTGCTCAATATTTTTGAATAAATAAATGTTGTCAACTTGAGGTTAAGACTAGAACTAATGGCAACTTCTGGTAATATGTGGTGTCTCATAGAAAATGTATGGAAAGTGTGCCTTTCGGCATTTTGATCAGAAAAAATTACGATGTGCGGTCGATTGGCATCTGGCAACCATTTCAACCGCATGTTAGATGCACTAGAATTCTAGTAATGTGCGGTATTTCCAGCAAAACATATGGGTAAATACCCTTCCAGTTAGCATCCAAAATCTTCGTACAGAATATTTCGGATAATATGGGGCTGCCCAAAGACTCGCTGTAAAAGAGTCACGTCTACTCTCTCAATATTGTAAATGTATTGGATAGATTAACTTCAAATGTAACATAGTAAACAAACAAGCATTTGTTTTTGTCCATGTTGATGGACACTCATTAGGAGCTGTTATAATGGATCATCCTCAGGGTAGCTGGAACGCATAGTAGCGAGGTAGAGAGTGGAGCCTTTATATGCATGTGAGTACACGCCCAACACATAAGTTATACTCGAGTCAAATTCCCATATAGACTGTACTTGTCTACATGAAGTATTTTTTCCTAAGTATAAGAGCAACTTTTTCTTCATCCGAGTCATCTTGAATGTCAACATGACACCACGTTTATTGGCTCGATAGAGACCGGTATTCCCAGCAAAAGGGTATGATGCATGCTACGACTGTAGGAAACCCGGGGGTAGAATAAGTTGTTTTTTAACTTAGGAGACTAGCATCATTGTTCTGAACACTTTATTACAAGTATTTTCTAATAAATTGATAGTTTAACCTCATTGGAGAGTGTTAAAAGTTTTATCATATTTATGGTAAATTACTCAAGTTTGTTTCAATCGATCTTCTCTGCATGTTTTCGTTTCTTCTCAGAGGGAGCATGAATAGATGAATTTCAAGTTTCTGAAAGATAATTTATGAAAATAAACTTTGATCCACAATAGTGTATTTATCAAAAAGCTCAAGAAGACGTTTTATTTTAAGAGCAATCGTCATCCTGCGGTTCCAAGTGATAGATTCACTGAAATTTCCATAGCAACTAACTTCCCTCTGCTATCAACACAACTGGTTACCGTCAACAAACAAAAAGACGTGATGACGATTCTAATGAAACGTTGACTGAAATCTTTTCGGAACATGTTTGTGCAACAAAATCTAAATTCTTGATCCACATCATTATCATAGTTTGAGGAAGAAAATTATAAGAGAACCTTTAGAGGGATATAGGAAATACTTGTTGGAATTTCGTCATCCATGAGCATACTCATAAGACGCCAATTCTAGCTCAGAATGGATTGAGATGATCCCACAATCCCATTTTGATGTTGTACTGCTCATGACTATATTTATTTATTAGTTAATTGCACTAATTTTTTGTATCTACCAGTTATATCAAATGTAAATTTCGATCACTTGTGACTAGCGCTTATTAGGCGAAAGTCATTTGTAAAGTAATTTTCATAACTTGCACAATTTTTTAAGTTTGTTTTTTTTTCGTGTGAAACCGTAGTAGACTATTTTTATCATTTATTTAAACCTCACGCCTGGAGCCACGAATTTCTCCTGCTCAAAGGGCTACTGCCCATATGTCTCCTCCTTAAACGACCGCATTAACTCGATAGCGGTAAAACATCCTCTATTTTGGAGAGAATCACTAGAGAGCTGGTTAAGAAGAATGGAAGCTCAATTTTCTATTGCTAGAGAAGTGACTCTAGTCACCAAATTTAATTATATTCTGGCTTCCCTGGATGCTGACGAGGTAGAGGTTGTAGATGATATTATTGGTAATCTTTCAAATGTCGCAGCAAATATAATTTTAAAAAATCCTGTTCCTTCAACTTTCAGTATGCAAGCCATATGAAACTTTTTTCTACTAGGCAATACAAAGGGCCTACGATAGTTGGTTCTTGGTCAGATTCTTGGGAGAATCAAAAAACTTTGCCGTCCACCGATTCTCTGCAATCAAACGCCGTTTTCAAAAGAATTCTAAGCTTAAAAATCAATTCATGAATGAACTTGGACATATGACAAAGGTAACATTACGGTCATTTTTAGGGCCACATTATTTCTTACCACATCATTGCGTTCTGAGGCCTGACAGTATCAGAACTAAATTGTGAGAAGTTTTTGATGCCTTATGCAAGACGTCCGTGAGCGTATCACTCAATGATATTCTATTTATGGGAACAACCATACAAGATTATCTATTTAAAAATCTGCTCCGCTGTCAGTTGCCACGCTATATATTTACTGCTGGCATACAAAGATGTATTGGAAAAAACTTTTTATCCAGAGGATAGGAAATACCACTTGCTCGCTTGGAGAAATAAAAGAATTGATCAACTAGGGCACTTTAAATTGAATGCCATGGCATATGGATCTAAAAGCGCTCTAGATTTGACAGCGAATGCCTAAAATGCCTATAGAAGAAAAGTAACGATACATTCTTGGGTCCAGTGTTCTGCAGCAGGACTTTCATAATTAAGATGCCATGAGGAGTTTAAGCAGTTTAGTAGAAGTAGTTTGCCCAAAAAAAAAAAAACAATGAGGCAGTCTGGAAGTGTTCCGATGGCAAGTTTGGCTTCGTTATGCAAATGATTGTGTAAAGGTTAAAAAGTTATATACAGAAAAATGCAGGAAAAATTGTTGAAAAATTTCATTTCATCATGGGTAATCTGTTAGACTTGATATTATTTTTATCGGGGATTTACGGCAGTTACCACCAGTGAGACCAACGACAATCATCAAACAAATTAGATCTGAATTAATAAAGCAAAGATGAAGCTCCAAAAGAGGAATGCCAATCATCCTCCGATACAACAAAGAATTACACCAAATGGCTAAGAAGTTCACCTTTATTTCAACTGCAGCATGTAGAACTACATTAAAATGCTTGACCAAACTTGGTTTCGTAAAATAGACGATTTTTAAATATGAATCAATCAGGGGTACAAAAACGTTGAAAATGATAGCTTCTTTATATTCCTACGATTTTTAATCCATTGAATACAATAATGAGACCTGGTATCGTCTCAGCTAAGCTGTTTTTTCTGTTTTTTGGTAGTTAAAATATGATTAAAATACAGTCCTTCCAGTAGGACTGGCTGAATATGTTGTTGATGGCTAGTATTTACCAACAAAATTGCCAACTTGGGTCATAAACATTCTTTTTCTTCGTAGCACTACAGCCCCTCTGGAGTCTTCGCTTCCAGCAGAAAACGGCTCCAACTGTCTCGGTTCTTTAACCACGTCGTCCGATTTTGAAATTCAAACAATGATGAACTGTCTTTGTCGACCGAGTCAGACCAGCATTGATTAAAATACAGTCCTTCCAGTAGGACTGGCTGAATAAATTGTTGATGGCTAGTATTTACCAACAAAATTGCCAACTTGGGTCATAAACATTCTTTTTCTTCGTAGCACTACAGCCCCTCTGGAGTCTTCGCTTCCAGCAGAAAACGGCTCCAACTGTCTCGGTTCTTTGACCACGTCGTCCGGTTTTGAAATTCAAACAACGATGAACTGTCTTTGTCGACCGAGTCAGACCAGCATTACCTTGGCATTCCCACTGGTCTTCAGCCTTGAGTTCCCCAAACGAATACTTTTTTGGATATCGGCTGCTCATCCATACAATTCATGTGTCCAGTCCCTTGCAGCTTATGCAGTGTTACAATCGTTCAGGCCTCTGGCTCGTCAAAAATTTCAGATAGCTCATGGTTGTATCAAATTCACCATTGGTCCTCGTCTAGCTCCACTCCGATTATTCGTTTCCCGTCACCGTCACCCGTCACTCAAAGGCGTTCAATATATTTGCGCATGCTTGGGTTAGGGTCCATGTTTTACACACCTAGCATAACACAGGTCTTATCACAGATTTGTATACTCGGAACTTTGTTTTCCTGTGTATGCAGCTGGTCTTCAAAATTGTCAAAACTGCGTATTATATCTCTTCCATTATTGGTTTTCATTATTTTGGCGCTTGAATACACGAATTTGCTCACATTTTTGTTACTGTATTTACCAAGTGTGATATATTGTAAACTTGAATTATTTTTCCTCGACTGCGTCGTGAGGTTTGTTTTATTTTCATTGATTTGTAGCCCTACTAGTTTTCCCTCGCTGATGAAATTCAAAAAGTGTGACAAAATGTTGATGTTACCTGCATAGGCTACTACTCGGCTCGACTTTTATAATAATGAACCTCGTGTATCGACAGGTAGCTTCCTTATGACGTACTACAGAGCCAAATTGATTAGCAATGGGGCCAGCCCATCTCCCTGTTTTAGTCCGATGTTTATGGCAAGGGCATCAGTAAGCTGGTTATTCATGAGGACTTGGGAGAACGTCGACGTCATTGTCATTTTGGTAAGACGAACTCATTAGGCTGGGATGCCAAAACCAAGCATTATTTGGTACGGTACGTTACAATTAATGCTGCCATATGCTTGCTTAAAGTTAACGAAGCTTTGGTGAACGTCTATGTTGAGCTCTCAGGAATTTTCAAGAAACTACTTACGAGTGAACAATTGGTCTATTTTCGATCTACCTGTTCTAGAACCATCTTAATATTCCCCGGAAATACTGTTAGTTTGCAATCTGATTATACTTCCTAGGATCTTTGAAAGTAAAAGGTTTTCCAATAAGAGGTGTTATTTTGAATAACCCGCTATTTCGGTAGATCAAAATACTGCAGACACATAGTAGAGGTGAATAACCTAATCGGGAACTTGATGCCATTCTCAAGAAACATGGGGTTATGCATATATTCACAGCGCCATACTATCACCAGCAAAATAACATTGCTGAGAGGAGAAACCAGACTTGGGTGGAGGGGGTCAGATGTCTTCTTATCCAGGCGGGACTGTCTTTATTCTTATGGATGGGGGCCGTTAAATATGGCAAATGTCATTAAAAACTGGTACCTTGCAAGTGAATTGCATGGCAAGATACCATTTACATTAGCCTTAAGGAATAATCTTTACCAATCATCACGGTTCCGTGATCTTGCCCGCCAGTTGTTCACTCCCAACAAGGATTCGCTGCTAGCTTCTATCATGTCTTCCTATCAAGTCCTTAGTCTTGCTGCTGGATTTCTACCTTAGCCTCTACCAAGGCTCTACCCGTTAATGTTCATTTTCTTCTATTCTTTCTACATGGCCTGCCCATTGTAATTTACGTAACCTTACGCAAGAAGAAAAAGATGGATCGTCAAATAGTTTATACAACTGAAACGTAGTTTCCACTCTATTCCTTGTTTCACTGGGCCTTAGATGTACCGGAGAGCTTTGCATCCAAATACACTCACTCCTTGCCATGGATTCGCTTGCCGGGGTCCATATTTTGCTTCACCATAACAGCACACGTTTGACTAGTATTTTGTAACTATAGGGCTTATTTTGCCTGTGCGCAACTCTGAACCTGAGAATGAGAGATACGGCGTAAAAAGTTTAGATCAAAACACTGCAGACACATAGTGGAGGTGAGTAACCTTATCGAGAACTTGACGCCATTTTCAAGAAACATGGGGTTATGCATATATTCACAGCACCATACTATCACCAGCAAAATAGCATTGCTGAGAGGAGAAATCGGACTTAGGTAGAGGTGGTCAGATGTTTTCTTATCCAGGCGGGACTGTCTTTTTTCTTATGGATGGGGGTCGTAAATATGGCAAATGTCATTAAAAACTGGTACCTTGTGAGTCAATTGCATGACAAGACACCATTTACAATTTGGTTTGAATCGAAACTGAAGTCCACGGTAAGGATAAGACCCCTGGATAGACGAAGTACGAGTCTACGTTAAATCGAGACGCTTTTAAGGCTACAGTACCAAATTTAAGGCTTATCGAGTTTGAGTAGAAGTATTGAGATATGTCAAATTTTTATATAGCAATAGTTTGATCTATCTTGGAGTGAAGCAAAAAAGTTAGTGGAATTGAATTAACTCTGCCATCAATATCAACTCACGAAATTCATATCATCAAAGAAAAGTTTGGGTCTCAATCGAGAGTACAGTCGAATACGAGCAAGGAAAATTTCAAAGATTTCCACCGATTTGCCTATAACGAGAGGATGAGGAAGGCTACGCTTGATAAGAATAGGAGGAAGAGGAAGAGCTCGAAAGGAATTTACTATATCAAATTATGTCGAGGAAACCGAAGCTCATTACACTTTCCTCGCTGATATTCCTGCAGCTCAGGCACTCAAAAGTCAGCAGTCGAAAGAGTGGGTATGGCCGATGAAGTCGGTTCTACTTTGTGAAAGGACTCATTGAATCTAGTGGATGCTTCAAGCACTTTAAATGTAGTGGGCAACAGATCTGTTCTTCATAATAAGTATTGATCTGACGATGTTTTCAAAAAATATAAAGCAAGAATAGTTGCAAAAGGGTTTAGTCAGCAATATGGCAAAAATTTCAACAAGGCGTGCGCTCCAATTGCACGGCTAGGATCCATACGTATAGTAATTGCAATGGCTGCATAGAAACACAAAATGTTAACAGCTGACATCAACGACAACCTGCAAGTGATTGTACTCATGGAATTTCCTGATCAGTTTCAAGAAATACTGAACCACATAGTGACAGAAGAAATGCAAGACGACCAAAAAATTGAAAGAGCTAAGGCAATACTATCGAAACTCCCCAGCGGTGATAAGGTTTGTCATTTGATAATGGCCTTATAACAGGCTGGTACAGCTTGGAACAGAAAGTTCGAGTTAGAAGTAAAAAGGTTGGGAACTAAACCAACAGATGGTGACATCTACATGTATTTACAGTAGCAAGAGCAATGACAATCACTATACATATCAACAACGTCTTAGTTATTTTGCAAAACTTGGAGAAAATTTGAGAACTTGGTAACAAACCAGCCCAAATTTACAAGATCCAAGATCATGGAGAGCTCAAACGCTGCTCAAGCATCGATTTCTCCAGAAGCGAACAAGGCATTTTTCAGAATCAGAATATATGTATAATCGACATTCTTAAACACTTTGGGATAGTGTCTTGCAATCACATACTGACGCCTTTGGATCCAGTAGTGAAATTGATGAAAGGCAATTAATGGAATGTGGACTATGGGGAGAAACCACAATATTGTGAGCTTTTTGGTTGTCTGCTGTATTGGTATATAGTGACCCATCCTGATATTGTTCACAATGCAATTCCATTAGGGTAATTCAACGAGTGCTTTAACCGAGCTCACAGGGCGATGGCAAAAAGAGCACTCCGATACTTGAAGGGAACAATGGACCTCAGCATGTCATACCAGAATGAATGTGGGTCACGTGTTGGTTTAGTAGACACAGATTTGACCTCTTTAGTGGACAATAGACGCTCGTGTTTTCAGTAAATTTTTGTTTAGTAGGAGGTGTCATTGTATGGGATTTACGCAAGTAACGGATGGTTGCTTTATCTGTCACAGAAGCTGAGTATATGGCATTAAGTGAGGAACGAATGAAGTTCTACATCTGAGGCATTTTGTTCGAGGATTCAAGGCTACAAATGCTTCTCCAACAAAGTTATGTATGGATAATGCCAGCGCAGAAAAGATTGTGATAAATCCAGTCTTCCATGCATGCATCAAGTAAATTGATATCCGTAATCATTTTATGCGTGAGGTTGTAAGTCGAAAAATTTAGTACATTTGAAGTCAAAAGACAATCCCACCGATGTACTGATGAAATTCCTTACCAATTATAGATATGAGTGATGCATCGAATCATCAGGACTCTCAAGGTTATTAATCAAAGATCAGCAGTGGTATCGAGAAGAAGTATTGGGATTGTCAACTGAGCAATATGATTCAACCGCCATCTGTCAGTTTGCATGACCGGGCTTTTATACAGTGCTTAGTAGAGTCTCGTTCCGCGAATAAGTTTAACAATATATGTATGTTCAATATATGTATGTTAGTTCTGAAAGTCGGTGTCATATCTACTTTCCTTCTGTCTGCCCAATCTTTTATCAACAAGCTCAAGACTAAAATTTGTTGCTTATATGAAAATAATTATGCTTTCAAGATTTATTTCTGCCAGTTGGAAGATTATGTACATTGTTTATAAGGATGCCATTATTTATTCAGCACTAGCTCGGAATATTATAGTTTTAAAGGCTTATACTGTCACTGCAAGCCATGAAAAAAAAAATAAAATTGCTTAAAAAAATAGCTTCAAAATGAACTTAAAAGGATTAAATCATCATCATCTATGGTGCAATAGCCCAAGTTGGGCACTAGCCTCAAGGAATAATCTTTACCAATCATCACGGTTCCGCGATCTTGCCCGCCAGTGTTCACTCCCAACTACATGGCCTGCCCATTGTAATTTACGTAACCTTACGCAAGAAGAAAAAGATGGATCGTCAAATAGTTTATACAACTGAAACGTAGTTTCCACTCTATTCCTTGTTTCGCTGGGCCTTAGATGTACCAGAGCACTTTGCATCCAAATACGCCCACTACTTTTTTTGGATTCGCTTGTCGGGGTCCATATTTTGCTTCAACATAACAGCACATGTTTGACTAGTGTTTTGTTAATACAGGGCTTATTTTGCCTGTGTGCAACTCTGAACCTTAGAATGAGAGGTACGGGGTAACAGGTTTAATTTTTGACATTTATACGGCATCCAATCTCGTCCTTTTTGGTGCTTTTTCTATTCAGGTTGGCTCCACACTTTCAAAATTATGGTCACTTACGATCAGGTTTTGCCTAATACGAGTTTTCTTCTTCGTTTGATTCATGAATCTTCCTGACAACGTACTCCAAGGCAAAATTAAAGAGTATCGGGGCAAGTCCATCCTTTTGTTTTGAGCCTAATTCCATTATGAAGCTGTCCATTACTTCATCGTTTACCTTTATCTACAACAACAGGGTCTATGAAATAAGTAACCGGACTGACCTCAGGAAATTTTTTATTGGCAAAATATGTACAATTTTTCTTTAGAAATCTTCAAAATAGTCCCCATCGGAGTCAATAACACGCTAATACCGGATTTTCCAATCCCCGAACGCTCCCTGGAAGTCGGCAACCTCGATGCTGTCTAAAGCCCTCGTCGTAGCACGTTGAGCGTTTTCCAGAGTCCTGAACCGCGTCCCTTTAATCTTGTGTGACAGAAAGAAGCCCGCTGGTGCCATATCCGGGCTGTAAGGAGGCTGTGGCAACGTTGACCTCGACTGTTTGGAGTGGCACACACCAACGTCACCACGACCGAAAAAAGCGCGCATGAGCAAATCGAAGGTGAAGTCAATGCTCATTGCTTTCTTTGACGTGAAAGGCATTGTTCACAAAGAGTTTGTGCCACCCGGCCGAACTGTAAACGGCCAGTACTACAGAGAAGTCTCCGTTGACTAACCGCCCGGGTTCGCCGAGTTCGTCCAGAGATTGCCGATTCATGGATCCTCTATCACGGCAATGCTCCGTCGCACACCTGCCTGCTCGTCAGAGCAGTTGGCCAAATAGTCGAGAGCAACGTTGCCACAGCCTCTTTACAGCCCGGATATGGCACCAGCGGACTTCTTTCTGTTCCCCAAGATCCTGTATGTGTTTAGCATCGTGACCTTGACCACGAAGACTTGCTTTATTGGGACGCCAAAGTTAAATTCAACAAGTTGGGTAGACAGACTTAGGCTCATGTCAGAAGGGTTTTGTACGCAACTTTTCTGAAATGCAGTCACCAGCACCGAATGAAGTCAAGGAATATGTCAAAGAGGTGTGCAAGTTCAAAAGAAAATTCATTGTTTCTCTATTTTCAACGGTCGCCCTTTTGTTGCAAACAAACAAACAACACTCAAATTATGAATTCTTAAAAATATTTATGTTATTGATCTTTTTTGAAAATAATAATAGGATCAAATCAAAAATACAGTGTCAGGTTCAATGGAAAGTCCATAAAATATCAAAATCATGTGTAAGTGTACTAGTAATTTCAAATGGCTATAATTTCCGTGTGTTCCATTCAATTTTCATCAAACTTGCAGGATCAGTCTAAGGTATTTGTTGTTGTTGTACTCATAAACACCTACCTCCATAATTTTTTTCAGAGTTTTCCAATCATAGTTGTCTAGTCCCGAGGGGAAGAAACCAAATTTTTAGTGTATTTCCTCTCCCTGTGCGCCCTCGAAGCAAAACATGTCAGTTTAAGACCTGTTTTGGAAAGTTCTTACCAAAACTTTTAATTTGATATCCGTATCGGCTACCTTTGATGAAATTTCCTTTTCTGAGGCCACTCTCCTCTATGGAGGAGACCCCCTTAAATACCTTATGAAATTATTTTATAGTTGAACTTTAAAAAGAGCAAATGTTTTATACATTTGTGCTAATGTTTTAATTAAATTTTTTTTTATAAAAATTTTTGCTAACAAAAAATCATCATCATTTATCGCACGACTTTTGAGCACTCCCAGCATAATCTGCTGCCAGCTTCTATAGTGTCTTCCCATTTAGTCCTTGGTCTTTCCGCTAGACGTCTTCCTCGTACTCTGTTCTTTATTATTTTTTTGGTGAGCTGGTTTTCATCCATTCTTTGCATATGGTCCGCCCACTGCAATTTGCATAGCTTCACAAAAATAACTTAAACAAGTCATCGCTGTATTGTGATCTCCACTCTTTTCTTTGTGTCACTGGGTCTTATGTTTTTTGGAGCAAATTTCGTTCAAATATATTCACTGCCTTTTCGAATTCTTTAGTCAGGGCTCATGCTTCCATTCGATATAACAGCATAGGTTTGACTAATAATTTGTAGATATAGAGCTTATTATGCTAACGCACATTTTTGGATATCTTGGAATGTGAGGTACAGAGTAAAAAGCTCTAATTGCGGTGTTCATAAGGCAGCCAATCTCATCCATTTCAGTGCTTCTTCTATTCAAGTTGACTTCAAAATAAACAAAACTATCCAGACTTACAAGTTTATAATCTTCTATGGTCAGGTTTTGTCGGGCTGGAGTGTTTTTCCACGTTTGAGTCATGAGTTTAATTTGAGTTGCATCAACTTGTAGGCAAATTTGATTTACTTCAGAATCTAGTCCCAGAAATGCTCCTTTGATATCTAAGGTTGACTGCGCCATAATATTGACCAATTGTATCGACTTGGACATTGGTATACCAGTGGTTTCAGCCATTGTCTTTTAAATAGCACATTCTACGGCTTTAGGGCAGGTCCGGCTCTTTGTTTTAAGCTAGACTCCTTTTTGAAGTTACCTACTAGTTTGCTTTTTATTTTGACCTAGGACTCTGAGTTTGCCATCATGACTTCAACCATGTAGCCTAGTTTTATTAGGGCATCAAAGTTTAGCATTATTTTGTACAAGGCATTTCTGTTGATACTGTTGTACCTGTATGCTTTCTTGAGGTCTACAAAGTTGGTGTGCATCGATTTTATACTCCCAGCACTTTTCAGGCACCTGCTTAACTGAGAATATTTGGTCTATGTTAGATCATACACTTCAAAAGATTCCCTGATACTCTCTCATAATACTCCAATTTTTTTCTATGATTTTAGAGAGCCTATATAAGATGCATGCCTCTATAATTTTCACAAATTAACCTGTCCCCCTTTAATGTGCAGAATAGATTATGCCAGCCCTCTGGTAACTTTTTTCCTGGCAATATTCTGCATATCAGTCGATATAGAAGGCTACTAAGATGGAGATTTCCCTCTGGAGCAATTCCGTGGGTATTTCATATATTCCAGGAGCCTTAATTACGTACTATTGCCTGTATTTTGTCTCTGATTGATGATGAAACTGGGACCTCTTAATAAGTTTCTGGAATGTTCACAACTTCAGTTGTTGTTGGGATGGCTGTATATAGCTTCTGGAAACTTCTGTTTTTAATTTCGACTGGATTACCTATAGCTGGTCCTTGTGTACTTTTGCAAAGACTTGCTTGTGGATGAAAGCCGTCTTTTAGTTGTTTAATAGAGGCATGCGCCAATCAGCCTTCATGTGGGGTCTGGTTTTGGTTTTTTTTGGTGTTGATGATCAGCCATTTCCTTCTTCGGCACTGTTTTTTAGATGCTCATCGAAGGGTGTGATGTTACTCTTCTGTCCTTAGATAAAGTCTTAGTACGCCTAGTTTCTTTTCGAGGATTTTGTAAAATAATTTTACAAAACCCTACTAAAATTGCGTCCTATCTGTTCTTCTGCCTGGCCGTTCGTCCGGTTGTCCGCCCGTCCGGGTGTCATACCTCTTTTTCTCGCAAACTACATTAGCTAAAAACGTAAGATTTTGAAAGTAGGTGTAAAGTGGCGCCTTCTTCAAAGTTTCATACAAAAAAAAAATGAAAGGTGCTTAAGGGTGGTATCCCCATACAGGGGAGTGACCCTGGAAAAAAAGTTTCATCAAATGTAGGCAATATGGATATTAAATGAAAGATCTTGATGAGAACTTTCCAAAACAGGTCTTAAAATAACAAGTTTTGCTCTCAGGGGTGCAGGGGAAGGGGAATGTACGAAACTTTTGTGTACATGATGATGCAAGTAACAGGCTCGAAACACTTGAAATAAAATAATGGCGAATTCAAATGCATAATAATCAGGATATAGTTTTTCGAAGTCAATTTATGGAATTTAAATATAAGTCAAGTTTTGACGTCCAGAACATATTGTTTGATTTACTAATTGTTTCACAAAACCCTTCTGGCAGAAGCACTCTCCGGCTGCTTCAATTTGTTTTAACCACTTCCTTGCATTCAACGTCATACCAGTCGTTCCTACTCTTCTTTGGCTGATGCCGTTGCCTTCTTACTCAGGCCCATAAGGAAATCGATTAACGTACCTGACGTCACTTCCCGTACCGGAAACAGCTGATCAGTAGCCCTAAATTTCAACAAACAGCTGTCCAGAAAACTTGAAAGCGGCATCTCAGTAGGCTTTTGAGATTGTCAAATATGACATTTCTCAGATGAAATTTAGCCGAAATGATACAAACGGGAACGAAATACATATATTTGCGCGCTAATGTCTTCGACGCCTCATATTTAAAATAAATCGTTGACATGATAAAATTTCAAACTACAGTCATATGTACTGTCAAAAATCTTAAAAAAATTTGTTTGATTTAAACAGCATTAGATGGCGCTGATGAGGCTACTCGAAGAGGTTAGTTCGCGACGTGACGCGGTGTTTCCGTTTTCGGGCCTGCGTAAGAAGGCAAAGCTGATGCCCCAAGACCTCTTTGGCCACTTCTGTTACCGCGCCTCTTACTGTCTTCCACATAATTTTGATGTCATCATTACTTTCTCCCGCCTGCGGGGATATGAGTATGTTGATGAGATTTTCCAACATAGACATATACGAGTATGTTGACATTACTGAGCTTTCATTTGGCTTATGTAGCTGGTTCCTGTGGGTAACTGATTTTCCTTGCTTACAGCTCTTGAAGATATGTCTTTTGTGGGCACGTGACAGTTGACCAACAAAACATCAAAGAATTTGGTTTTGATACGAATCGCACTGATCCTTTTATTAATGGGCTTGAAGTCGCTGATAATATGTTTAAATGGGTTTTATAATTTCTTTTTTCTTTCTCGCAAAGGCAATTATTTGCAACCTGAACAAATTGCCTATTACTTTTCGAGCGAACCTCAATGTGAAACAAAAATTTTTTTTTTGTTTTCTATTGATCTTGGCTATGGTAGACCAATAAGTTCCAAATATATATGCATGTCATAACAATTCATTGATTACTGTAAGAAACATGACTGCAATTAAACACTTCGACATATTGCTATTCTATACAATATTCTCATTTTTGTAAGCTATACTAGGAAAGAGTGTATAAAGATCTCCTTTTATTTTCATTCAAAAAGTCTATGTTGAACTGATGAGGACTTGAAATAATAAATTTGAAGCATCTGTAAATGGCATGCAAATTCGAGGTTACAAATGTGCCGTTGAATCCGAAATCCTTGTCCTAAATCATTTTTAAATGTTTATGAAGTGTATGGCGTTCTGACAGATATAGCATTCATAAAATTAAGATATATTGCTCTACTGGGGTATGTTGATGTATACCATATGAAGGTGGAGAACCCATTTCTACATACACACATGTGTACGAATATTTGCATTGCCAACATGCTAGGCTTCACACACGATTTCAAAATAACTTTCCATATTGCAAATTTAATGGACTCAACTTTTGCCAGGCTTTTATTCACTAAAATGACAAATTTTTAAATAAGTGACTTTATTCCATGCCATGAGTATGAATCTTGATTTTCGCTCCAGTGGAAATATTTAACGAAGCATTATTTGATGTGTAATGATGATATGTTAAGTTCGAAGAAACTTTATGAAGTTAACTTTTCATTGGATGCAGTAGCAGGTGGCGGTTTAGCCTTAAGACAGTTCAAATATATTAGTTTAATCGTCTATTTTTCAGTGTCAGTTTGTTAGGGGTAGTCATTTGTCAAAGCATGGGTGAAGAAAGCGTCATCGTGAAAATTACAGTTCAGCAGTAGATGTGGTAGGGTTCACTGCTATGTATTGATGGGAATAATTAATTCTGCAGAAAGATTCTAGCAATGTGTTAGCTTCTGACTCGTGATAGAATCATAACTTGCTTTATTGGGACAAATATTTTGCCGTCTCTCATACCACTTACATATTTAATGGCGCTTCGACCGATTGGAAAGCTTTACTTTTCTTTGAAAGACGGAATTTTTGATTGCGATGTAAAAACAACTAAGAAAACTCTTGAGGTAAATTCTAGTAACTTCACTCAAAGTTTGCCAAAAATGTTTGACATGAAACTCATCGACATGAAAATTACAGGAAATTGTCGATTGCAAAAGGGTTTCTGGCTAATTTTAATCATATTTGTAAGTAAAATAAATTATTTATTGTTTGGTAATAAGTTCAGAAGAAATCAGAAAAACAATGAAATCAGCTTATGCATATTTGAACAAGAATAGTTTTATTAGGCTCAAAAATAAATGTAATTTGGATTTAATATCCTCTATAAGATACGTTTGGCATGCAAATGCAAACTTGAACCAATTGAGTCGAAAGGAGAATGTTTCAGTTAAGAGAGTGTTTTTTGTGGTAGGAAGATAAAAGCTGATTATACCCTGAGTGTGAGACCCCCGGAAAAATAAGGTTTCTGGACTATCCTACCACTGTCAATCTGAGAACCAAGCCTATGAGGCGTAATCAAAATGAAGGAATACGTCTTCTAGTAGAAGAAATGGAAGCTTACGTTGTAGTGAAATAGGTGTATATAAAATGTCCGTAAAGGACTGCAGCGATGGTCTGCTGCCTCAGCGAAAAAAGATGGTGGGATCCGCCAAGATTGGCCTTGTCTGGGGATGCGCGAATGTGCTGGTAGGCTAGTGTTGCACTGTCGTGGGGCGGGTTCTTTCTCTCATCGCAAGAACCCACTACAAAGAATGTTTCGCATCCACAAATTTCACGGTTCAAATAAATATCGACCGAAGTCAAGAATGAGGAAACCTACTAAGGGTCAAACCAATTGCTGACTCAAAGGACAAACCAAGACTGGAGAAAATATACGGACTTAAAAGTACTTCGTCATTATTGACGATAGTTATGACCCCCAAATTAGAGTGGGGCGTCCAGATGGAAGTGGTGCCCCCTCTTACCCTCCCAACTCACAGTGGTCAAAAATTCCAGAAAACTAGCCATAATGCCGAAAATTTTTTTTCCAAACACATTTCAAGTTTCAAATGAGTGTAGTGGTGCCCCTAGTATCGTTTGAGATCGATGGCGAAGGAGTGGTGCTCCTATCTGTTCTTTCTTGTTAGTTCCACAGACTTGAAACGCATCGATATATGTGCACATCGCTACTGAAGAAAACAGTTTTTTAAAAAGTATATTGAAGGGACCGAATCCAATGAAACAACATGGATTGTTCTCGTGAATGTCAGTACTTTAAGAAATAGTAAAATATAAATACATTTGACAAAGAAAAAAGCTATAAAAAATTAAACGATCTACATGCGGTTTCTTGATCGTTATGTTATTTTTAGATGATAAAAATAGACTTTAAAAAAAAAATATTGCTATATTGGGCCCTGTTTTTAATTTGATATGGAAACTGACACATAGAGTCAAAGTCAAAAGCGCTTTATTTAATACTAATCGTTATAAATTTTGAAAGAATATAAAGCAAATTCGAAACAATAACAATAAAAAACTTAATGGCCCGAATGGCTCTCTAAATTTGTACGTTATCATTAAACACATTTAAAAAAAAAAAACTATAGCAAATTTAAATCAATGAAGATTATTACATATTTTTAAAATTTAATTGGAAAAAGGAGAAAAAACGAACCAACACTATTCTAAAATTATTTATCATCTTAACACTACAGTGAACTTTGATCCTACACCTAATATGTTTTAACTTAATTCTAATAAATGCAATCAAAAACTTTATCTTATACTAAAAAAAATCAATAACAATGTTCCTAACCTAAGCGTTTTACCTTATTTCCAACCTTATAGAATAAACATAATATAAACCTAACCTATACCTAATTTTTAACATAAATAAGCAACAACACTAAATGTAGCAATAATGAGCTGAAACTCAAAAACTATGTAACGAAAAACACCAAAACTGAAAATAAACACAAATAGTTTAGACATTGTCATTCAGCCACCAATACCTAGATCCCCGTCTCAACTCGATCTGCTTCAACGAATCTAGCAAATGAGTATCCCCATTGGAATTGTTGGGCTCGTGAACTCAAACTCGGAGGATATTTTATCTTCTTATCGGTGGCCCGTCGATATATGTGATATATGACTGGGACGCCGTCAGAATCAAAAATTCATGTCCAAATACACGAATGCTTCTTGAGGAATGAGGCCAATAGCGAGGCAAGTCGCAATATACCCGTCTGTAGGGTGGAACGGCTGTGAAATCCAACGGTTTTCACTCACAGTCACAGATCTTGCGATATGATTCCGAAGAAGCTTCAATATGAAGATATCGACTCTTGTCACTTCTGCAGTTTGATAAATTCTTCTATTCGATATATAATGTTTCCAATCCGTCTCAGGCTTTCTGTACAAACCAGTACATGCACGAAGACATTTCCTTTCGAAAACTCTTAATTTTTCCATAGTACTAGCACTCTGGTTGTACCAGATCTGACATCCATATGTCAAAACTGGTCTAACCACTGTCTTGTAACAGATAATTTTGACCTTTTGATCAATGTATCTGGAATGGAAGAGTCGCTGAAGGGCCTTGACTACTTTGAGTGCCTTACTAAGCATGATTCTCACATGTTCAGTATAGTACAGATACTGATCGAGATGAAAACCGAGGTATCGAACACAGGATTTATGTGGAACCCGTTCTAGACTACTCTCACCAGCCATGATGTGGAAATCTTTCCAATTAAGTTTCAGGGCTTGACTGACCCCCTGCAGTGTTGTCCGAAACAAGATTGTTTCACACTTCTGCGCATTGATTTTCATTCGCCAATTGTCAGTGTACAGCTGCACATCATTGAACATTTTTTGGAGATTGCTCTGAACTATTGTGGCTTTTCGGTATGCCGTATAGATGATCAGATCATCAGCAAACGCTACTAATGATCGCGTTGGCGAGACGTTAAAATCAAAGCCATTTAATAGCTTGCGAATGAAGATTGAGAAGAGCAGAGGCGCAGTAACTGTTCCCTGCTGTAGACCATTCAAGACATTGAACTCGCGCATTGTTGTCAGATTTCCATCAGTTACAACAAACGTTTTCCCGTATAACATATTACACATCATGGCGACAATGTGTCTGGGGAACTTGTCCTGAAGGAGTTTAAAAATTAGTCCATCTAACCACACCGTATCGAAGGCTTTCTTCATATCAATGAGACATGCTCCAACACATTGTCTATCATTTAGATTCCAACAGTGTCTGAGGTTACTTTCGTTATTGCATGTGTGGTCAAATGCCTGGCACGAAAACCAAATTGGCAATTCGGCATCAACTCATTTTCCTCAATGAGGGCGTTTAAGGCTCTGTTGAGTATCACTTCAAACACCTTGCTGATGTTAGGCAGCAAGCCGATTGCGCGATAGCTTTTAGGGCATGAAGATTCTTTTCCTTTCTTCAAGATCGGAAATACCTTAGCCCTTTCCCACGCATTTGGGAAATATGAATTGCTCAACATGTTGTTGAACAATATGCAATAGTTCCTAATAGCAACCTCAGGCAAATGTCAGAGAACTTTATTTGGAATACCATCAGTACCACATGATCTCTTGTTGTTTATCCTGCGAAATATGAAACACAAGTCTTCAAAGCTGACAAAATAATCAATAAGATTCAAGCTCGGTATGAGGTCAGATGTTAATGTTTCATTGAAATGAAGAATTGATTGGCCGTTCAGGCTTGATTAGATGTCGGAAACTTTTGCTTCAACGACCTCTGAAAATATTTCGTTCCCTCTCTCAGGGTTTGGTAGATGAACCAATTCAAAATGTGTTCCAATCAGGGCAAGTTTATCCAATCCTTCACAAATAATCCTCTTTCCATTTCTATCCAAAGTCGTACTATCAATTTCGATACCAGCCCTATCGAGAAGATTTATCTCATCACTAGTGACTTCAAGATTCGATACATTCACTCGAAACTTCTTGCGGAATATGCTATTCACTTTCGCGAACACGCCGTCTGGGTCCTGTGGGCTAATACCCCTCAATTTTTCCGCCCATTGATTGCTAACCTCACTCCTGAAGTATGACCGGATTAAGTTCCGGACATTCTTCAGATGTAATTTCAACAAAGACAACGAGGGATGGTTGTAGTCCAAAAATCGTCGATAAATATTGTTGACGCATGTGAGAAAGAGGCTTTTCAATCTTTTCAACCTTGCGATGATTGGTGTTTCATATCCTTCCATATTGTTTCGATGTTTAATCTTGGGAACTACTTTCTCAATCGTTTCCAACGTCAGCTTCGCTAACTTCGATAAATAGGCATCTATTTCATCGTTAGTTAGATTCTTGTCATTAGGAATTATTTAGCAAGAGTTGCCACCATCAGAACGGGGACATTGCTTCTGGTGATCCCAATTAAACTTATTTTGAAACTGTCCCCAGTCTGTTTTTTGAAATTCAACCGATGATTTTCATGTTGAACTGGAATGAGGAAGAAATCATCCCTGTGATGATAGATTTCCATTACGATTGCGTTATGGTCGCTATCATAAGGAAGCACCTGCAGTTTCCGTTGAGGACTATTAAAGCTGAATTCGAGTCTTGCGTCAGCAATGCAGAGGTGCAAATATGAATTCGTCCTAGGGTATGTTGGGAACTCCGACCCATATAAATTGCACCTGTATTCAATTTGGTTCTCTGTTATCCACGATTTCAGGAATACACCTCTTGGATTATTGGTGGCGTTCAGCCATGATGTATGCTTGGCGTTCAGGTCACCAGCAAAAATATAATAGTTATGCAGCCTGCTCAGTTCGAGTATTTCAAACAAGGAATAGAGTTCCTCCTTGAGCTTGAGAACAGTTCCACTAGTTGCATAGGCAGAGATAACGAAGAGGTTATCCCCACCTGGCCGTGAGATTTTGATAGCGGACACTTCAAGGGATTCAAAGCTTTTGAATTTGACTTTTTCAATATTTTGGAAACGATAGGGTCTTCGTACCAATATCCCGGTGCCACTTTGCCCATCACCTATTACCCTATCGTTTCTTATGAATCCAAAATCCTTGAATATCATGGAGTGCCATGAACTGAGGTGGGTTTCGGTTAGAAGCAGGATGTCAGGCTTTTGTATGGCAATGAATTCAAGGAGATAATCACGCCAATGTATAGTAACAATGGAGTTGGGGTTGATCGAGATGAGACGAATCCTATCCATGGGAATGTGACTGGATGACATTTGATGGCATTTGAAACCCCTAAACGATGAAAAACAAGATTAATTTTTGTATCTTGCTTATGGATTCTTTCCGATAGAGAATTTAATTGCTGTAAAATTTTAAGAAGCAGCTCATTATTGCCACTTAAATTATTTACATTTTTTTCCGCATTTTCCGCTGGTCCTCTAGCGGCTTGTGCAAATGATACTCCGGGCTTGACGAAGTTCGGAGCTCAGAAAATGTGGTGTAGTTGTGTTTGCTTTGGGAAAGATTTTAATCTCGCATCCTGATATCGGGAGCATCCTCGATATGATGCCGGGTGACCAACTACACCGTAGTTCATACAATATAATTTCTCTTTTGGCTCCGTCTGAGCCAATTTGCATTCACCGGAAGCATGCACGTCCTTGCATTTAACGCATCGGTAATGCATGGCGCAGTTGGCAGCCGAATGCCTAAATCGTTGGCAGCAATAGCACTGGTTGATTTCTCGTTTCTGGAGGCGTTCCCACCTTACCACTCGGAAATTTAAATATCTGATTTGCTGAAGAGCGCTTGGACTGCTCTTATTTGTTATTTGTACCAAATAAAGTGGTAATTTTTTTTTTCTACCGTCAACCTACTTGTCGCGAATGTTTTAACTGAGATAAACTCAATTTGTGGTGCTGTTTCCTTGAGAACCTAAAGAAGAGCGACGGTATCTTATCCGCAGTCCAAGCCCTTCAGCAAGAACGTCTGGTTCTTCTCGCTTTTGGGGGTATAAGTGAAGTGTGGAACCTCCCCAGAATTCAAAGCATTTTTTGCTGATTTGAAATCAACCAGTGATTTCGTTCTAGTTGATAGCTTCTCGGAATTTATTCGTTTGATTTCGAAATTTGTTAATTTGTTTTCGGCTACCAACAGCCAAACCATGTCCTTTCCGCTTTGACCGAAGACATTAATTGGCGGAACTTTCTCGGTATTCTTGGCTACTTTTTGAGGAGGACCGGCAGAACTACGGGCTGGTTTATTCTCCTTATTTATCATCTTTATTACCTTCGTCTACCTCCATCCAGCGCTGCAAAATAATTCTGGCTTTCATTGGTGCCACCAGCACTTAATACTTCTTCAGTGATTATTGGATTTGCAGCTTTCTTCTGTTTTGCGTGCTTTTCGATTTTTCGTATCGGTTCACTCTCTTGAACTTTTTTTGCCGTCTTGAACATTTCTTCGTACGTTTGAATTCTTGCTTTTAACTCTTCGATTTCGCTTCGAAGTCGACACACCTCCTGTCTATCCTCTAGCACTTGTGTCTTACGGCCGCCATCTGCGGTATCCTGGGTGCTCGTGTGTCTCCGCTTGTTGACACTTGCCGCCAATTTCACACCGTCACTCTCCCCGGGGCCCCCCAATGGAGGGAAGCCGTCGGGCTCCTCCATACAGCAGTCCCGAGTTGTCTTTGGTTTGGCCTTTTCTTGATTTATGGATATGGTTGGGCGATGCCTTCGACGATAAATTCTTCCCCAATAAAATCATAACTTGCTTTTAACTGGCTCGTTAAAAATTGTTTCAATATTTTGAAACTGACATTTGTGAAAAATTAATTAATTTTTAAAATTAATGACAGGAGTGATTAAAAACACGTCGACGCGCAACGAGTGCTAGGCGTAGAATCCCGGAAACTGACACATTTACCTAAAAATATCTAAAAATTAGCTGCCAAACTGGTTTGGCCTTGAGACATTATTCCAGATGTAATGTACAGATGCGGTCTGAAATGCTCATTGTACAGTGCACGTTATTATTACTCTAAAATTGTCAACTGTTTCTTCAACCGTTTAACCAGCCCAAACTAATGAAGAAATATCTATCTGTTGAAAAAAATTTTTCAAATAAGAATAAAATACTCTCTTTATGATTTAGCAGAACTTGTCATGTTGATGATTATGAATCGGTAAAAAGGTGTTGTATAAAATTTGAGGGTGGTAAATACGGCGATATTTATAATCTTTATTTTTTTAAGTAGTTCGTTATCAAAATATTTCTCATCTGACAGAATTCTTAATTATACAGCCTCAAAAAATTGAGGATATATATTTTTCTAGATACAGATAATGGAAATGGAGTCACAAAACAGAGAATTTGTGTAACCAGGAAGGAATTATTTGAACTAATTGCAGACAAAATTTTTGAGGGCTCGGATAGCTGCTTTTTCGTTATTAAACAGTCGTTTTCTGAAAAATACAACTTTCTATTCACTTTCGACGCAGACTCTAAAAATTGGCTCCGAAAACTATTTCCCGATTTGAAGAAAAGATGGAATAATGCCCACAGGATGGAACGAGATTTTTTGACTGGCTTAAAACTAATGTTTTCACCAGTGGAAATGACAATTATATGGGTGAGGCACGCAACGACCGCGACAACTCCGAAACAAGATCTTCGACAGGAAACACAGGTCACACCGTGTCGCAATCTTCCTTCTAAGAATTGAGTGACCGGACAAAGCGTAGGAGGACAGAAAATATTCGTCAACAGTTTGATCCCAAAGAGTAAGGCTATACTACGCATCACTGTCTTAATCAATATCTCTCAAGCCGTGAGTTTGGTATTGCTTTGCATGTATATCCCTTGCAATGCTCCTTTCCGCGTTTACAACCGTTTTTTCTCTGAATTATCTTCGTATTTCTGTAGCATCAACCCTCTATACAATATTTTAATCTGTGGTGACTTTAACATGCCTTGCCTAAGGTGGGACTCAAGCTCTCATACCCTCTCATCCTTCAATGATCTCTCTATCCTGTTTTCTTCTTTTTTATCGCAATCAAATATGATCCCAAACGCAAACAATCAACTTATCGATTTCATCTTTACTACCAATCCTGCCTCTATCTCCTCGATCACAAAATCCCCCTCTGAATATGTAAAACCTGATCCCCATCATCCTCCGCTTGAGGTTCGTTTATCTTTTCTTGCACCTCAGTCCCAACGCACTCCTTTTCCCCAAGATTTAATTTCCGCAAAGCCAACCATGCAGCCATTCAAATTGAGCTGGATAATATTGAATGGAATTCAATGCTACAGAAGCTAGATGTCAATTCAGCGCTATCAACTTTCTATGAGAATCTCAGTAGTATAATTGCAAACCATGCAACTATCTGCCAGTCCCCTTGGAAAAAGAGCCCCAGCTGGTTTTCCGCTGAAGCCTCAGACGCTCTCTATTTGAAGGACCAGGCGCGCAATAAACTTCATTATTCCAACTCTAATACTGACCTCACCAACTACCGACTGCTTCGTAAAGAAGCCAAAAAAGCGGTTATGAACGCAATGCGATCTTGTTATTATATGATTGAAACATCACTGCAATCTAACGGTCCTAAGCCCTTTTGGACATACATTCTCTGAAAACAACATCCCATATTCCTAATATCTTCTCATGGCGTAATTGCCAAGCTTCTGATGGGCAAGCTATCTGTGACATTTCACTCAATTTTTTTCCTCCACATTTAATGTTTCGAACGCCACTATGCACTCATCATGTCCTTCTTCTTCCCCTATTATACATTCGATCGTGACCTCTCCATCGGAAATTGAAAATGTACTGCTTACTTTTGACATTAATGGTGGTCCGGGTCCTAATGGAATACCAAATCTGTTCGTTAAGACATTGTCTTCTTCATTATCTACCCCACTATCAATTATTTTCAATATTAGCCTTTCTTACTTCTGCTTCCCTGACGTTTGGAAGCATGCTCACATTTTTCCGATCCATAAGTCCGGAGATCGTAGTGAAATCTCAAACTATCGTCCGATTTCTTTGCTGTCTTGTTTTAGAAAGCTCCTTGAGAGAATTGTGCAAAACAGAATGTACGATGATATCAGTATCCTGTTTGCAAATGAACAACATGGCTTCATTAAAGGTCGTTCGACAGTAACTAATTTGCTAGAACTTACGAATACCATCTCTCTTGCTTTCGACAAGAGTCAACAAGTCGATGTGATATACACCGATTTTGCTGAAGCCTTTGACAGTGTTGGTCATGGCCTTTTGGCTAACAACCTCCGATAGTTCCGCGCTTCCGACTCTATCTTCTATTGGATCTTATCCTTCTTATCCCATCGATCCTGCACCGTTACATGGAATAATTTTTTTTGTCGGACTCATTTAGCCCAAAATCTGCTGTTCCTCAAGGATCAATTTTAGGCCCTTTGCTATTCAACATTTTCATTGATGATCTTCCCCAATGCCTGTCCTCTAATTGTCTTCTTTACGCTGATGATTAAAAAATTCATCGCCCCATTAACTCCAGCAAAGACTGCTCATACCTCCAAAATGATCTTGACAATCTCCAAGATTGGTGTCAAGGTAATTTACTTCCTCTTAACATTTCTAAATGTTGTCACATGAGATTTACCTACAAAATTCAACCAGTTTTCTATGAATACAAGATTGATGGATCGGTGCTCGCACTTGTAGACAAATTTAAAGATTTGGGATCACTCAAAAATAGGAGAGAATTCTTAGACCTGTGCTGCTTATATAAATTATATCACCGGGTTCTTTCATCTAACCTTCGTGAAAGGCTTTATATACGTCCCACCTCAAGAACGCGTTCAACTGACATATTTTTTGTGCCCTTTGCTCGTACTGATATTTGTTTTTATTCATTTTTAGTACGCGTGTCACGGCACTACAATGAGATCCAGCTGGGTCCTCTGCCACATTCCTTAAGCGCTTTTAAAAGCTTATTGCATAATGTTCTGCTTAGCTTCCAATAGTTTATTAGTATTTTATATTCTTGTTCTTTTTTTCTTAATATAACTTTGTTTATTCGCATGTATTATATTATATTATATTCCATTACCTATTTTGTAATTGGGTTCACAGATCTGTAAAATAGTCTAAATAAATAAAATAAAATGAGCCTCCGGGCCAAAGGAAGAGTAGACGCAGCGAAATTGATGAAAGATGATATAGCAGTGAGCCCATCTAAATCATCAAAATACAAGAAATATCTTCACAAAAAAACCCAAAAACCCTCTCTGGTGACGAAGATGTTGCACTCATGATCGACAATAATTTATTTAAAGGCCAATATATTGGCAAACAATCTGTAAGTCTTGGAATGAATTGTTTTTTGTACCCTCCTCGCCATCAAGCTCTAGAAGCTAAACAAGTTGAGTAAGCAGGAGAGTGTTCCTAGCAGAAGATCTTTGTTAACATCCTATGGTTAGAAATAAGTTTTTAATAGCGTGATTCGATAACTTGAATTAATTATCCAATACTTGGATATGAAATCGTTCAAATTTAGGCTAAAGATGCTGAGTTTCTTTCATAAGCACAGTGCAGACGCCATTTCGATCTAGCTTAAATGATTGTTCTGGATGTTCGGTCAATTGAACATATTCAAGTTAAACACTATTCCTAAAATTTTCATGAAAATTGAAAGAAAATAAAAGTGCTCAGGTCAATTTGAAATATGTATCAACCATAAACACGTGTTATTGTTGTTGTAATGCCATACGATTGAAATCACTATAACTCACTTGATTATGATTCGATCTCAACGAACGTACATATCTTATATTAGTCTATATAATTGCAAAATTTCAAGAAGTTTAAAGGTGCCGTTTTGATTTTACGGACGAAAATGTGAAATCTACAAATCATACTATATTATTAACAAAGTTGAGTGAGTTTCGATTTCAGAGGTGTTTGTTGCCCTTGTACTCATAAAGTCCCACATCCGTGATAATTTTCGGATTTTCCGGCTGAAAGATGTCCAATCGCGAGGGGGGGCGGGGGTACACAAATTTTCGGTACATTTTGCCTTCCCCTGGACCCCCTGATTCACAAAATGATTTTTTTATTTCAGATTCTATAAGTTCTAACCAGAACCTTTCATTTGATACCCCACTCGACTACCTTTGGTTAAAAAATTTTTTTAAGGGTTTATTCGTGATAAGGGGGACCCCCCTTAAACATTTATTAAATTTTTGATGAGACTTAAACTTTTGAGTGACCATCCTTCTGACCTTTTCACAAAGTTTAAGTATTCTACCTTCTATAGTTTCTGAGGAAACTAGCTGTGACGCACGGACAGACGGACGGACGGACAGACGGACGGAAAGACAGGTCGCGAAACTAGTAGGTCTTTGTAAAAAGACCTAAAAAAGGTGTTATCGTTCACCGTCAGAAATTATTGTCACTGAATCGAGCGCAGAAATTTAATTACAAACATTGCTAGATCACATAGTCGTACGATTGTTATTAGTACAAGCGAACGTTATCAAAAGTACCCCCTCAGAAAAAAATGTGATTTTCAGTTAATCTGCTAATGGGGGTGTGATGGTACATCGGGGCAAAGTACGTTCAAACAAAAGTTTCACGATGATGATGCAACAAAAACTGACGCTAATCTTTTTGTTACTTCTTTGTTACCTCTGCTCGTTTTTGCAGATGAAATTGAAAATTATGATGCAACTTTGTAGAAAAATTCACGTATTTTATCTCCACAATTTTGCAGGCCGATAAAATTACAATTTTTGCACGAGAGTGCTGAATTAACGACAGCAGAAGTTGGCCGTATCAAAGATCAAGAAAGAAATAAGTTACCTTTTCGAACGGTTTTTGACGGTAAATAAATAAACTTTTCATACAAAATTGTGCTCACAATGTTTGATGGAAAAGTTTGAGGTTCGTTATCACACACAACTTCTGCTCAACGTTGTTTTCTCTGCAAATATACTTCGAAACAGTTCAATAAAATTGATGATATGTTGCAAAAAAAAGTACATTGCGAACATGTAGAATTTGGGATTTCATCGTTACATACATGGATTTGGTTCTTTGAGTCCCTATTGCGTATTTCATATATATTGGATATTTAAAGTTCGCAGTGTCCTAAAGTTGACAAAATAAAAGTAGAAGCTCGGAAAAAAAAACATTCAAACTGATTTCCCAGAACAGGGATATTGAAGTTCTAATGACGGAAATATAGTCCACCGTTTCTTTGAAAATTCTCGTGTCTCAGCATCCATTATGGGAATGGACCAAAATTTAATTGAAAGACTCCATGCCATACTTTAGGTCATTTTATGTGGCTTCGAAATGAATGTAGTGAAATTTGAGGAGTACAATTTGTTACGTGCGCGGAAATTAGTTGAACTGTATTCATGGTACTACATGCCGACTAGTATGCATAAAATGTTGATACATTAGTCACAAATCATAGAGTTACGTAAAGGACAAATATTTGAAGAGGCCCAGGAGTCATGCAACAAATTCATCAAAAAGTTCCGACAAGATTTCAGCCAAAACTGTAGCAGGACTAAAACTATGAAGACGCTTTTTGTAGATTGTTAGTTTCATCGGATCCTCTCACTTCGAGCCTGCGAAAGCTGCCCGCGAAAAAATTCGATCATTGTTACCTGAAGCGATATGGTTATTAAAAGAACCGCCAATCGAACAAGCTGATGTTTCAATTTCATCTACTGATAAAGCAGATCACAGCGATTCTGAATATGAGAGTTATTAAATTATAATTTTTGCCTAGAAAGAACGAGTGTGTTCAAAACGAATTCAAGTTTTTTATATTGTAAATAAATATCAATGATAATTGACGGGGATTTTCCTGTGAAACTAATACGAGTATTGTATTTGTAGTCCACGACCATAAAAAATATTCAATAATTCATTTCGTAGTGAAGGAATTGAAATCGAAGAAGATTTCTCACCATTAGTTTGCCGCTATTTTCTGACTTCGAAAACCGACATCAAATTCATTATCAGCGACCCTAACAACACAAAAATCGTGGTGATGAAAAAATATAAACATTCGCCATTTTGTATGTACAATTTTTTTTTTGGAAAACCATCATCAGATTCGATATCAGCGACCTCGAAAACCCGTAAGTCATGATTTTTCCAATGGAAAAATCAAAATTTGCAACTATCCTCCGCCATTTTATATCTGCCACTTGTTTTTGAAAAACGAAAATCGGATTCATGATCAGCGACCCCGAAAACCCCTGAGTATAACTATTTATCGCAAAATCATGAAATTGATAAATTATGGCCAGCTTTTTGGGATTTTCGACCACTGTGCAATCGGATCAAGATAGAAATGCAAGCGTGGCCATATTTTCCATTTAAGTGAAAAACTCATACAAAATAATTTGAATGAATTTTTCCTTCAAATGAATAATATAAACGTGGCAAATTTATGTCATAGTATTATGTGAGGGAATCACATAACACTATGCCATAAATAGGCACGTGAGCGGAAGGCCACCCTACCCGGGCAAGAGCACCTGAAACGCATGAAAAGGGGTGAGCTTGCCCAATGGCTAGTTTATTATAGTGGAGGGGTCAGCCGACATGGTGGGTCCCGTATCCGGTCAGGTTCTGCGAAAGGAAAGATCGAGGGTACAATTAAGTGCAACATACTTTTATTCTTATTAAGTATCTGAACTCAACTAGTAGACAAAAATTGTATACACCGGGATTCTCGGTAACAAATATAGAAAAAAATATAAATTAAAATATTAATAAATTTCTAATGTCATCTATGATATTATCACGCAAATTGTCAATAATCATTCATCAACTATAATTTAGAACTGATATTTTATGGTCTACAGATGCTTGATTACAAAATCCTTTTGGTAGTCACTTTACCGTTAACTTATTTACTTTACAGCTATAGATTAAAAGTAACTTGTATTATGGTTATACGATGTACTTCAGTGGTCCGACACATCAACCAGAACTCATCATCATGGACCGCTAGGAACCCTTTCGCCCACCCGTTGACGCAAAGTATTTTCAAATCTATTACTCGCGGTTCGCCACTGTTTGGACGACAATACTACTAACATTTAATCGTTCGCAATTATATTTATGCCAATTAATGCCCATTTCTTATCCAAATAAACTCCATCACATCACCTTCAGGAATTGTTTTATTACTTTAACCGTTTATAGCGAACATCGCGCGTAGTTTCTCATTGGGTTTTCGTATTAGTCCCGTCGACAACTTTTCCCACTTTCAACCTCTTTCCTCTTTCCCCGCAGGGGGAATGCCGGTCGACAAGAGCACTTTTGGAGGCTAGCATTCTTTGGGGAGTTCCGCCCCCACGTACCCGAGGAAATTACCGCAGGGAGAAAGCCGGTCGACAAGGATATTCTTGGAGGCTAGCATTTTTTGGGGAGTGCCGCCCCCACGGACCCGAGGGTATGGGGGGTGCCGTGAGGTTCCCTCCTGGGATGACAGGTAACGACTCTTATTGTATCTGGACTACGCTTTGGACAACGAACTGGAATTGACGCTTTGGGCAGGCGGATGTGATGGTTTGGACCTAGCTGCTTTGCACAGTAGCGCCGAGGTGAAACTCGTGTGTGAACGACTCCAATTAAACTATCGTCCCGGTAAAACCTTGGCAGGCCTCGGAGTACGTTCGAAGTTCGCACCATTGGGTTGGTGGTGTAGGTTCGGTTGAGACGGACTCCCGATTAGCGCTGGTCTGGCTCTGAGCACTTGTCCCCATAAGGTCTTGTGCCAACCCTCGCATGGCCTCCCTGCTCTGCAAAGATAACCATGGGACCAAAAAGGCTACACACACGAACGGAGATAGCGGCTCCGAGGGGGGACCCAATACAATGGAGCAAACAATATCAAAAACATACAAAAAATGAAACCAAAAATAATAACGACGACGCAACCAGCGGTTGCAGCCACGATGTCAACAGTACATCGAGAGCTGTACTAACCACGAAAAAAACGAAGACTAACACGACGACAGTGACGGTAGACGAAAAACGGAGAACAGCAGACAGTCTGGTGCAGACTGAGATTCTTGCGGCATTTGGGCACAGCAAAAAAATGATACGAACGCCCGAGCGTCCTATTAAGGAGAATGGGAGACTCAGCAAGATGCTTCAGGTGTTCGAGCAGTGGGAGATAACATAAAGAGCACCGAAAATTCCATTGTCTTGGCTGCGATCATTACTAAAGCGACCGATGCAAGGGTCACCAATCCCGACATTGCAACGAAAAATCCAGAAGCAAACGAGGAGATTACGGCACTAAAAGCAAAGAGTGACTAGACACCGCGTGATTGTACCACCACCATTGAAAATGTGGCGGAAGTACTGCACTCGGAAACGGAACGCGAAAACCTCTCCCAAGGATGGTTGCAAGGTACAATTGCAGCCCAGCGATACGAAGAGGAAAGACTACTTCGAAAAGCGGGAGATGTTCTGAAAAGAATACAAGCTGCATGCGACTCCCCAAAAATTAGCAAAGTAGCAAAGGAAGGGCTCCTTGAACTAGAGGAGCTCCTAGATCGCATAGGGCACTATCGGAGGAGCTGGTTAAGGGCCTAAGATGAACAGAAGGCTAAAGAGGTGCTTGGGGCGAAATCTAAAGGCGACATGCAGATAGCTCCATCAATAAAAGTCAATAAAAGAATGGCGTCTAGCCCAATCGAAGGAGATCGGGATAAAAGAAGGAAGGAAGAGGCACTTGACGGGCGTGGAGCACCAGATCAGGGGTTCCAGACAGTGCTTACAAAAGGAGCGAAGAAAGCCGCAAAGAAACTCCTTCAAAAAAAGCCAGAAAATAAAATTCGCACGGTCGCCCAATTAGAAAAAGGACCTGATGCAAAACAGGAGAGGCAGAAGCCCCGACAAAGACCCCGGCAGCAGGCACTGCTTGTAAAGCCCCAAGATGGCCGATCCTACGCGGAGGTGCTGCGGGACATCAGGGGAAAAGTAAGGCCCGAAGACACCAATACTACCATTAAAGTAGTACGACCAACGCGGTCGGGCCACATACTGGTCGAATTTGGAGCAGATGCCGGCAATAAAGAAGCATTGTGTGACGCAGTAAAGAAAGTCCTCGGCAAAAGCGCAACTATAGTCCCGCTCGAGCCGATGGCGACGATCGAAATACGAGACATTGACTGCGTGACGGATCTGGCCGAGATAGAAGAGGCCATCAAAAAGGGAGTTCACTAGCGTGGGAAGGGTCAAAGCGAGACTGGCACCAGAAAACAACAGGGAACAACGCATGGCCGTAGTTGACTTGACCGAAAAGGACACCGAACAATTCCTGAATAAGGGCAAAGTACGGATAGGGTGGGTTGTCTGTTGGATACGGCGAAGAGCAATGCCTCTTCAATGTTTCAAATGCCTTGGTTATGGTCACACCACACAAGTATGCAAAGGATCCGGTAGGAGTTCCCTATGTTACAAATGCGGTGAAATGGGACATAAAAGAAAAGAGTGTACGAAGGAGGCACACTGTATTCTTTGCAAGGATGCTGATCCAAAACCTGATTTTGGACACGTCTTGGGATCAGGAAAATGCCGGGTGTTCCAGGAAGCCTTAGAAAAGGCAAAATCAGAGCTTCGATTACCCGCATCCTGCAGCTAAACTTACACCGCGGTTCAACCGCCCAAAATCTGCTTGAGCAGTTTGCGAGGGACAGGAAAGCCGACCTCTTGCTGCTGAGTGAGCAACACCATAATAAAAGCCCTGCATTATGGTACTCTGATGAAACTGGTACTGCCGCTATCTGGGTTTGGAACAGTGACTTTGAGAGTTGTGGACGGGGGGATGGTTTCGTGTGGGTTCGGTGCTCAGGGATCACCTTCTTTAGTGTGCATCTAACACCTAACGAGCCGATATCATCTTTCCAAGCCAAGCTTAATGCTCTGGAGGGCGCTGTCTCGAACGCAGAAGGCAAAGTGCTCGTTGGGGGTGACTTCAATGCTAAAGCAATCGAATGGGGCATGCCTCGGACGGATCTGCGGGGAAAACGAATCCTGGAATTGGCGGCCAGGACGGCCTTTGTCGTACTAAACTCCGGAAATACGCCGACTTACCACCGTATTGGGTGTGAGGGAACCATACCGGACATGACGTTTGTCTCGGAGTCCTTAGTACGGAGGATACACAACTGGAAAGTATTAGAGGACTACTCAACCAGTGATCATCAGTGCATTCTGCTTGAGATAAGTGATGCTATCTCCCGACGTCCGTGCTCTCGGCCTTCTACAACTGGATGGAACATCGGAAGAATGGACGTCAAGAGGTTCGTCAAGGTTCTCACAGCAGGTGAGCCGCTCCAGGGAGCTCCGGAGGGGACGGAAGAACTGGCAGCTCAAGATGTGGTGAACTCTACTATGAGCATAATTATGACTGCTTGCTGCGCTTCTATGCCCCGCCGAAGACCCCGGCACGGCAAGCCCCCAGTGTACTGGTCGTCTACTGAAATCGCTGAAAAGCGGAGGGAGTCTCACAAGCTTCGGCGTGAGGCTCAACGGGCGCGGAACCATGACGAGGCATGTAACCAGGTGGCAGCATATAAGTCAGCCAGGAAATGCTTTCGCAAACTGATCAACAGTAGCAAGGCTCGCTGCTGGCAAGACCTAGTGGACAATGTGAACAAGGATCCGTTGAGCCTTGGCTACAAGGTGGTCATGGGGTAATTTGGTGCCCTACGGAAGCCTTGTATACATGACGCAGAAAAGATGGACGCGATAGTGCGGGGACTATTCCCCGCCCATCCCGTCCGTGTTGACGCTGTCCATGGTGAAACAGTAGTAGAGTGCCCACTCTTCACACAGCTGGAACTGGAGGAGGCAGTCCTCTCCTTGAAAGCGAGGAAGGCTCCAGGTCCAGATGGTGTTCCAGCTGAGGTTTTGCAGCTCGTCTATCACCATTGTCCTGACTTGCTGCTCAGCACATTCAACGCTTGCCTACGGGACGGGGTTTTCCCGGTACGATGGAAGGTGGCAAGGCTCGTGCTGATCAGCGAGGGGAAGGGAAATTCCGAATCGCCATCTGCATACCGCCCGTTATGCATGCTAGACACGTTTGGGAAAGTGCTAGAGAAACTCATCAAGGGAAGACTCACTGACGCGATTCGTGTTGCTGGGGACCTATCTCCTCGGCAGTACGGCTTCAGAGCAGGACGTTCTACCATTGATGCGATTGCAGTGGTGGTGAACGCGGTCCAAAAGGCAGAGGCATATAGTCGAACGAAGTGACGGATCGTCCTGTTGGTGACACTCGACGTCAGGAATGCCTTCAACTCCGCTAGATGGGTGTTTATTCTGGACACGCTGGAAAACTCTTTTCAAGTTCCAGAATATCTAATGCGGCTTTTGAGGAACTACCTCAAGGACCGAAGCCTGCTCTACGGCACGACACAGTGCCAACGAAGGCTGGAAATTACATCGTGTGTTGCCCAGGGATCTATCCTTGGTCCGGACCTGTGGAACGTGTCTTACGACAGGCTACTGAGACTTGAGATGCCAGATGAGTCGCGCTTGGTCGGCTATGCGGATGATGGTTCGGCTCTGGTCACCGGACGCACCGTTGAACAAGTGCAACTTAGGCTAGGTATACCAATGCACCGAGTGAGGGACTGGATGACTGCGCGTGGGCTGAGTTTAGCACTGGAGAAAACCGAAGTGGTCATCTTGACAAAAAAGAATCGCTAGAGTAAGAGTGATCAGTTTTGGAGACATACAAATCGAATCGAAGCCAGCGGTGAAGTACCTGGGGCTACTGATCGACTCGAAGATGAGTTTCTCTGAGCAAATCAGGGCAACGGCTGAGAAGGCTGCTTCGGGAATATCGGCCCTGAGTCGACTTATGGCCAACGTAGGGGGACCTAGCCCATCAAGAAGACGCCTCTTGATGAGTGCTGTAGGGTCAGTGCTACTGTACGGAGCAGAGGTATGGGGCGACGCTCTCAGCAAGGAGGTAAACCGAAAACGATTGGCACAGGTACAGAGAAGAGGAGCACTGAGAATTGCATCTTCGTATCCAACAGTCTCCGACTCGGCAGTGAGAGTGATTGCAGGCGTGATACCTGTCGCCCTCCTTGCTAGAGAGCGCCGCGCTATTTACCTGCGCCGGAACAAGGATGCGAGGGAGATGCTTGTCCGGGAGGAGAGGCAGCGCTTGCTCATTGATTGACAGCAGTCTTGGGTCTATTGCACGAAGGAAAGGTGGACTGCGCGCCTCACCCGGATGTGAGACCGTGGTTGAATCAAAGGCATGGTGAGACTGACTTCTATCTGACCCAGCTTTTGAGTGGGCATGGGTGTTTTCAGTCTTACCTGCACAAGATCGGTAAGTCACGGTCTCCCGATTGTCGGTTTCGCCCGGGAGAGGCAGAAAATGCCGGTCACACATTTTTTGCGTGCACAAAATGGGTCAGGCTGCGAAGGGAACTCTACTGGGACACGGAAGAGCTCACCCCGGATAATATAGTTGCGGTGATGCTCGAATCGGTTGACAAATGGAACCAGGTGGCACATTATGCTCGGGCGGTCCTAAAATATAAAAGGGACTCACAGCAGCCGGAGGCGCTGGGGCTGAGGGATCGCTCTTCTGGCATTTTCCCTTCCCCTCTCCCCTCCCGCTAAGAAAGGGACTCCCCAGCTTGAAGGCGCTCCACGGCGTAACAAAACGAGACCTGGCCCGAAGTAATGTGTCAGTGGGTAGTCCAAGGGTATCCTCCATGGGAGTCCCACACTGCCAGACTCGGCGGGCGTAAATACCTTCACCCTCCCTACCACAAAAAAAAAGACAGACCACTTTGCGCAATCCCTTTCCGATCTATTTCCCGGGATTTTCTAACTGTTTCCCGAATAGACCACACAGATATGACAACAAATGACGAAGAGACGCGCGTTTCCTCCCCTTTTTCTCGCGGCGTCCGTGCTGGGTGGTGATCTCAAGCAGACACCTCAATACGTTCAAATCTCAGCATGAACTATATGCCGCAACGGTAGTTTAATGAGCCTCTAGCTCAGCCAAGTTAGATTGCATTCGGCAATGCAACACATGTGGGAATTGATTACAACTTTTTAAACTAAAGAGAAATCAATTGAAAGGAAGATAACACAATGATCTTAAAAACTAATTTAACTCGTCATTTGTCTTTCACGCAATCTCGTCGTCAATGACTCAATCTATCGAAACGTTGGGCCATAGCGTCGTGTTGTTCTCTTTCTCTTTCCCATATCCGGAGATCCAACAGGGAATCCAACCCAAATACATCATCATCGTGAGATTCAGAACATGCGGACCACTGCTTCATATACTCTGCACATGTACTTGTCTGCCTCGGACCATCGCCTCCATTCTCTTGTTTTACAATCTATGGGCCAAGATATTTTGGTTTTAACTTAAGCCCACCTCCGAACTGCGTTCTCTTCATAGCCACGAAATCGCCTTCTTTATAACGCATTGCTGGTTTTCTACGTAGATTGTAAGCTTTTCTATTGTTGAACTGGACCTTCAAGCCGTATATTGTGCCTATCCTCTTAAAAACAGCTGATCATTGCTTCTTCAAGTAATTCCTTAATTTGCAGATCTTCTTTGGTATGCATCTTTACACCCACTAGCAGTTCAAATGGTGTTACGTCAGTACTTCGTGAAAAGGTAGAATTTATCACTTGTTGACCTTTTGGTACATGATTGTACCATTTCGTAGGATTATCAACGCTGAGTTTTAGGGATGATTATTCCATGAACTCTCTCTACCAAAGACATATAAACAAATGGACGAGCAACGAAAATCTGTGTACTCGTCCATGTGAGAAGCAAATTTGCCACATAAATAAGTTATAAATAACTTACGCTCTCGAAACTATATGATTCCCTCTGCTTCTCCTTCCCCTTTTTTTCCACACAGGTTTTTCTTTTCTCTCTTCAGAAGAATCGCTTCCCCCACTGACACCCGCGCACACCAACGAAATTTCATTTCAGTTTGAGTATAAACAACAAACAACTCTCACGGAAAACTCGAACGTCAAAGCAAAAGAAAATCGAAAAGAGCGCGAACCACGCGGGAAAACTCATGTGTCAAAGCGGATCGAAATTTCGTAAATTTTTAATTAAAACAGTGAATTAAAGTTCCGATTACGTTCGCGCGATCTTTAAAATTAAAAACTTTTTAAATGTGAACGTGTTTCGCCGTGAAAAGAGTGCTAAATTAAAAGCATATCGCCTCAAACCTCAACTTCACACAAATTTAGCGCAGGTTGCCAATTGCTTCGGCTCTCACGACCGGTTGCGGATCCAGTACTCTCTAAACTAGCGTGGGAAGGGTCAAAGCGAGACTGGCACCAGAAAACAACAGGGAACAACGCATGGCCGTAGTTGACTTGACCGAAAAGGACACCGAACAATTCCTGAATAAGGGCAAAGTACGGATAGGGTGGGTTGTCTGTTGGATACGGCGAAGAGCAATGCCTCTTCAATGTTTCAAATGCCTTGGTTATGGTCACACCACACAAGTATGCAAAGGATCCGGTAGGAGTTCCCTATGTTACAAATGCGGTGAAATGGGACATAAAAGAAAAGAGTGTACGAAGGAGGCACACTGTATTCTTTGCAAGGATGCTGATCCAAAACCTGATTTTGGACACGTCTTGGGATCAGGAAAATGCCGGGTGTTCCAGGAAGCCTTAGAAAAGGCAAAATCAGAGCTTCGATTACCCGCATCCTGCAGCTAAACTTACACCGCGGTTCAACCGCCCAAAATCTGCTTGAGCAGTTTGCGAGGGACAGGAAAGCCGACCTCTTGCTGCTGAGTGAGCAACACCATAATAAAAGCCCTGCATTATGGTACTCTGATGAAACTGGTACTGCCGCTATCTGGGTTTGGAACAGTGACTTTGAGAGTTGTGGACGGGGGGATGGTTTCGTGTGGGTTCGGTGCTCAGGGATCACCTTCTTTAGTGTGCATCTAACACCTAACGAGCCGATATCATCTTTCCAAGCCAAGCTTAATGCTCTGGAGGGCGCTGTCTCGAACGCAGAAGGCAAAGTGCTCGTTGGGGGTGACTTCAATGCTAAAGCAATCGAATGGGGCATGCCTCGGACGGATCTGCGGGGAAAACGAATCCTGGAATTGGCGGCCAGGACGGCCTTTGTCGTACTAAACTCCGGAAATACGCCGACTTACCACCGTATTGGGTGTGAGGGAACCATACCGGACATGACGTTTGTCTCGGAGTCCTTAGTACGGAGGATACACAACTGGAAAGTATTAGAGGACTACTCAACCAGTGATCATCAGTGCATTCTGCTTGAGATAAGTGATGCTATCTCCCGACGTCCGTGCTCTCGGCCTTCTACAACTGGATGGAACATCGGAAGAATGGACGTCAAGAGGTTCGTCAAGGTTCTCACAGCAGGTGAGCCGCTCCAGGGAGCTCCGGAGGGGACGGAAGAACTGGCAGCTCAAGATGTGGTGAACTCTACTATGAGCATAATTATGACTGCTTGCTGCGCTTCTATGCCCCGCCGAAGACCCCGGCACGGCAAGCCCCCAGTGTACTGGTCGTCTACTGAAATCGCTGAAAAGCGGAGGGAGTCTCACAAGCTTCGGCGTGAGGCTCAACGGGCGCGGAACCATGACGAGGCATGTAACCAGGTGGCAGCATATAAGTCAGCCAGGAAATGCTTTCGCAAACTGATCAACAGTAGCAAGGCTCGCTGCTGGCAAGACCTAGTGGACAATGTG
The DNA here is from genome assembly GCA_963969285.1 of Odontomyia ornata. Lineage (NCBI taxonomy): Eukaryota > Metazoa > Arthropoda > Insecta > Diptera > Stratiomyidae > Odontomyia > Odontomyia ornata. Next base: position 92,528,678 of record OZ017739.1, read on the forward strand.
AACAAGGATCCGTTGAGCCTTGGCTACAAGGTGGTCATGGGGTAATTTGGTGCCCTACGGAAGCCTTGTATACATGACGCAGAAAAGATGGACGCGATAGTGCGGGGACTATTCCCCGCCCATCCCGTCCGTGTTGACGCTGTCCATGGTGAAACAGTAGTAGAGTGCCCACTCTTCACACAGCTGGAACTGGAGGAGGCAGTCCTCTCCTTGAAAGCGAGGAAGGCTCCAGGTCCAGATGGTGTTCCAGCTGAGGTTTTGCAGCTCGTCTATCACCATTGTCCTGACTTGCTGCTCAGCACATTCAACGCTTGCCTACGGGACGGGGTTTTCCCGGTACGATGGAAGGTGGCAAGGCTCGTGCTGATCAGCGAGGGGAAGGGAAATTCCGAATCGCCATCTGCATACCGCCCGTTATGCATGCTAGACACGTTTGGGAAAGTGCTAGAGAAACTCATCAAGGGAAGACTCACTGACGCGATTCGTGTTGCTGGGGACCTATCTCCTCGGCAGTACGGCTTCAGAGCAGGACGTTCTACCATTGATGCGATTGCAGTGGTGGTGAACGCGGTCCAAAAGGCAGAGGCATATAGTCGAACGAAGTGACGGATCGTCCTGTTGGTGACACTCGACGTCAGGAATGCCTTCAACTCCGCTAGATGGGTGTTTATTCTGGACACGCTGGAAAACTCTTTTCAAGTTCCAGAATATCTAATGCGGCTTTTGAGGAACTACCTCAAGGACCGAAGCCTGCTCTACGGCACGACACAGTGCCAACGAAGGCTGGAAATTACATCGTGTGTTGCCCAGGGATCTATCCTTGGTCCGGACCTGTGGAACGTGTCTTACGACAGGCTACTGAGACTTGAGATGCCAGATGAGTCGCGCTTGGTCGGCTATGCGGATGATGGTTCGGCTCTGGTCACCGGACGCACCGTTGAACAAGTGCAACTTAGGCTAGGTATACCAATGCACCGAGTGAGGGACTGGATGACTGCGCGTGGGCTGAGTTTAGCACTGGAGAAAACCGAAGTGGTCATCTTGACAAAAAAGAATCGCTAGAGTAAGAGTGATCAGTTTTGGAGACATACAAATCGAATCGAAGCCAGCGGTGAAGTACCTGGGGCTACTGATCGACTCGAAGATGAGTTTCTCTGAGCAAATCAGGGCAACGGCTGAGAAGGCTGCTTCGGGAATATCGGCCCTGAGTCGACTTATGGCCAACGTAGGGGGACCTAGCCCATCAAGAAGACGCCTCTTGATGAGTGCTGTAGGGTCAGTGCTACTGTACGGAGCAGAGGTATGGGGCGACGCTCTCAGCAAGGAGGTAAACCGAAAACGATTGGCACAGGTACAGAGAAGAGGAGCACTGAGAATTGCATCTTCGTATCCAACAGTCTCCGACTCGGCAGTGAGAGTGATTGCAGGCGTGATACCTGTCGCCCTCCTTGCTAGAGAGCGCCGCGCTATTTACCTGCGCCGGAACAAGGATGCGAGGGAGATGCTTGTCCGGGAGGAGAGGCAGCGCTTGCTCATTGATTGACAGCAGTCTTGGGTCTATTGCACGAAGGAAAGGTGGACTGCGCGCCTCACCCGGATGTGAGACCGTGGTTGAATCAAAGGCATGGTGAGACTGACTTCTATCTGACCCAGCTTTTGAGTGGGCATGGGTGTTTTCAGTCTTACCTGCACAAGATCGGTAAGTCACGGTCTCCCGATTGTCGGTTTCGCCCGGGAGAGGCAGAAAATGCCGGTCACACATTTTTTGCGTGCACAAAATGGGTCAGGCTGCGAAGGGAACTCTACTGGGACACGGAAGAGCTCACCCCGGATAATATAGTTGCGGTGATGCTCGAATCGGTTGACAAATGGAACCAGGTGGCACATTATGCTCGGGCGGTCCTAAAATATAAAAGGGACTCACAGCAGCCGGAGGCGCTGGGGCTGAGGGATCGCTCTTCTGGCATTTTCCCTTCCCCTCTCCCCTCCCGCTAAGAAAGGGACTCCCCAGCTTGAAGGCGCTCCACGGCGTAACAAAACGAGACCTGGCCCGAAGTAATGTGTCAGTGGGTAGTCCAAGGGTATCCTCCATGGGAGTCCCACACTGCCAGACTCGGCGGGCGTAAATACCTTCACCCTCCCTACCACAAAAAAAAAGACAGACCACTTTGCGCAATCCCTTTCCGATCTATTTCCCGGGATTTTCTAACTGTTTCCCGAATAGACCACACAGATATGACAACAAATGACGAAGAGACGCGCGTTTCCTCTCCTTTTTCTCGCGGCGTCCGTGCTGGGTGGTGATCTCAAGCAGACACCTCAATACGTTCAAATCTCAGCATGAACTATATGCCGCAACGGTAGTTTAATGAGCCTCTAGCTCAGCCAAGTTAGATTGCATTCGGCAATGCAACACATGTGGGAATTGATTACAACTTTTTAAACTAAAGAGAAATCAATTGAAAGGAAGATAACACAATGATCTTAAAAACTAATTTAACTCGTCATTTGTCTTTCACGCAATCTCGTCGTCAATGACTCAATCTATCGAAACGTTGGGCCATAGCGTCGTGTTGTTCTCTTTCTCTTTCCCATATCCGGAGATCCAACAGGGAATCCAACCCAAATACATCATCATCGTGAGATTCAGAACATGCGGACCACTGCTTCATATACTCTGCACATGTACTTGTCTGCCTCGGACCATCGCCTCCATTCTCTTGTTTTACAATCTATGGGCCAAGATATTTTGGTTTTAACTTAAGCCCACCTCCGAACTGCGTTCTCTTCATAGCCACGAAATCGCCTTCTTTATAACGCATTGCTGGTTTTCTACGTAGATTGTAAGCTTTTCTATTGTTGAACTGGACCTTCAAGCCGTATATTGTGCCTATCCTCTTAAAAACAGCTGATCATTGCTTCTTCAAGTAATTCCTTAATTTGCAGATCTTCTTTGGTATGCATCTTTACACCCACTAGCAGTTCAAATGGTGTTACGTCAGTACTTCGTGAAAAGGTAGAATTTATCACTTGTTGACCTTTTGGTACATGATTGTACCATTTCGTAGGATTATCAACGCTGAGTTTTAGGGATGATTATTCCATGAACTCTCTCTACCAAAGACATATAAACAAATGGACGAGCAACGAAAATCTGTGTACTCGTCCATGTGAGAAGCAAATTTGCCACATAAATAAGTTATAAATAACTTACGCTCTCGAAACTATATGATTCCCTCTGCTTCTCCTTCCCCTTTTTTTCCACACAGGTTTTTCTTTTCTCTCTTCAGAAGAATCGCTTCCCCCACTGACACCCGCGCACACCAACGAAATTTCATTTCAGTTTGAGTATAAACAACAAACAACTCTCACGGAAAACTCGAACGTCAAAGCAAAAGAAAATCGAAAAGAGCGCGAACCACGCGGGAAAACTCATGTGTCAAAGCGGATCGAAATTTCGTAAATTTTTAATTAAAACAGTGAATTAAAGTTCCGATTACGTTCGCGCGATCTTTAAAATTAAAAACTTTTTAAATGTGAACGTGTTTCGCCGTGAAAAGAGTGCTAAATTAAAAGCATATCGCCTCAAACCTCAACTTCACACAAATTTAGCGCAGGTTGCCAATTGCTTCGGCTCTCACGACCGGTTGCGGATCCAGTACTCTCTATATCTATGCTCTCTACCTGACAGTTTGTTCGTGGTAGTTCTGTGGTGATCATTGAAAGCCGCACACCTTCGGTTTTGCAATATTCCTGGAAAAGGGCTGATGAGAATGCTGAACCCCTATCTGGGGTGATTTAAAATGGAAAACCGAAAATAGAACTTCGCAGCCGCAACTTTGTAATAACTTTGCTGGCGGACATTGTTTTCATAGGATATAACCAACAGGATTTCGAGGATGAATCGACGACTTCCAAAATATGCTTGTACCATTTGCTCGTCGATTCCAAAGGATCAAGAAAATCGATGTGATATGTGTGTAGACGTATTTCGCATTTGTTCAGTGGATGTAGTTCACCTTCAAGTTTGCCGCGTATTATTAGTGAGTATGCGTAAGATGCAGTTGGCAATATATTTCAGAATTTTTTCTTCCAATTTGGATATGTAATATCCATTGGACAACAATTGCTTTGATTTTCCCACGCTGAAATGACCTTTTTCATGCACCTGTCTGATTATTTCACGCTGCATACCCTTGGGTACTACCATTAACACTTGGTCACCAACCAATTTGTACAAGATGTCCCTACTCACGAGGTAGAATCATGCGATTGTTTCTCCTTGAGAATATCAATAATTGCTTTCAGCTCTTCGTCCTGTTTCTAAGAAGTTTTTACTTTCGTGATTATGTGGTCGTGCTTCATTCGATCATCTGGTCTACTTTGCAGTCGTACTCCTGAAGAAGTAAAACCCAACGTGCTACTCGTGCACATAAATCCTTCTTCTCCAGCGTTATTGCAAAAGCATTGCAAACCGGGACAAGTTTGAAAGGTATTCCAAATAAATAGACCCTGAACTTCTCCAATGCTTCTATAACAGTAAGAATTTATAATTGGCATTGGCCGTTGTGGGTAACAAATTACGTATACTTTCGACTCAATTCATTAACATAGAACAAGTTGAGTAAGCAGGAGAGTGCTCCTACCAGAAGGTCTTTGTAAACATCCTAGGGTTAGAAGCAAGTTTTCTAATGGCGTGAATCGATAACTTGAATTATTCATCCAATACTTTGATATGAAATCGTTCAAATGTATACAAAAGATGCACAGTTTCTTTCATAAGCACGGTGCAGCCGCCATTTTAATCTAGCTTCAATGATTTTTCTGAATGCTCGGCCGATTGAACATGTTCAAATTAAACACTATTCCTTAAATTCTCATGAAAATTGAAAGACAATAAAAGTGCCTAAGTCAATTTTAAATATATATAGGGTTTTCCAATAAGACGTATTATTTTGAATAGATCTTCTGATTTAACACCTTGCGACTTCTTCCTTTGGGGCCACGTGATAGAGAAGGCCTATGCCAATAGCCCAGCGTCAATTCAAGATCTCAAAGATGAAATTCGTTAGGCTATCGAGGGCATAGGGCAGCCACTTTGCGATTTGGTTATGGAAAATTTCATGAAGAGGATATGGTCCTGTAAGCGTGTCGTAGTGGCTATTCGCCCAATGTTAGTTATTGCTATTAGCGGCATATCTTTTTCTTTATAATGAACTAAAAATCCGATCATTTATTTTTAAAAATGGCATTTTTCTTTTAATATCAAAATAACACCTCTTATTGGAAAACCCTATATGAACCATAAACACGTGTTAACGTTGTTGTAATTCCATATAATTGAAATGGCTATAACTCACTTGATGATGATTCAATATCAATTAAATTTTGTGAACATATATATCTTATGTCAGTCTATATAATTGCAAAATTTCAAGAAGTTTAAAGGTACCGTTTTGATTTTATGGGCAAAAATGTAAAATCTACAAATCATACTATTATTAACAAAGTTGAGTGAATTTCGATTTCTAAGGTATTTGTTGCCCTTGTACTCATAAAGGTCCACATTCGTGATAATTTTCAGATTTTTCGGCTGAAAGGTGTCCAATCGCGAGGGGGGGGGGGGGGGACACAAATTTTGGGTACATTTTGCCTTCCCCTGGACCCCGTAATTCATCAAATGATTTTTTTATTCCAGATTCTATAAGTTCTAATCAAGACCTTTCATTTGATACCCCACTCGACTACCTTCGATTAAAAAAAATTTTTAAGGGCCAATTCGTTATTAGGGGGGACCCCCCTTAAACATTTTTTAAATTTTTGTCAAGGCCTCAACTTTTGAGAGGCTATCACTTCTGACCTTTTCACAAAGTTTGAGCATTCTAGCTTCTATAGTTTCTGAGGAAATCAGCTGTGATGCACGGACAGACGGACAGACGGACGGACGGACAGATGGACGGACAGACGGACAGACAGGTCGCGAAACTAGTAGGTCTTTGTAAAAAAATTTTTTACAAAGACCTAAAAATCAGTTTTCCAAATCAATTGTACAGAATATACGAGCGTTCTTCAAACGGCCCAACTGGCTTTCAATCAAGGAAAGGGGAAAACGATCCTTGACGATTACTTTATTGATTTGTCGATTACCAATACACAATCTTGGTGTTCCGTCTTGCTTTTGAACAAGCACCTCTGGACTGCTAAAGTCAGATTCTGATGTTTCAATTATTTCCTGTTCCAGTCTATTATCGACTTGGTCATCCACTATTATTCTTTCCGTAAAAGGCAAACGCTGTGGTCCCGAATATATGAGCGTTTCATCCTTAAGAATAATGTTCTTCTCCATAGAAGTGGAACTACGCTTTTTGGGCATGTAATTTTAAATCAAGTCTGTGATCTTTACTTTTGCATCACTACTTGCTGATTCATCGATATTCAACATATTTTCCGTTTGAATCGTGTCAATCACATTATATTATACACACCGTGTGCTTTGTCCTTGCACTCGGTAGATATATGTCTTTTTGCTCCATAATTAAAACATAGCCGTTTATCATTATTTGACACAACCTGTTTGTTCTTATCAAATTCTCTTTTTGTTTTCTCGCATATCACCCCATAACACTTTAGCTTGTCGTTAAATTCACTAATTGATCTTGCACCGTATAGCACTATTTTATTAAGATGTAAATCGTCTATACCGTCGATGACATAGTGGATCAATGTGTCATCATCGATGTCCCTATAATTTGCGAACTCCTTCATTTCAAAAAAGAATTCTTGAACGCTTTGTCCTTTTGCTAATCGTCTTTCCGACAGCTGCTTGTGCACTTGAGAACTATTTCTTTTTGTTCTGAACTCCGCAAGCATTGCATTTTTCAGAATTTGCCGCGAAACAATTCCACGTTCACCTCGAACAAAGAGTTGAGCGAGACCTTGTGATGATTTTTTGGCGAATATGAACTTCTGTAATTCGTCCCAATACATGAGCTTGGCTATTTCTTCGAAGTCTCTCACCCATACCTCCACGAGTTCATTGCTTTCACCATTAAACAGTTTGATTGAGTCCTCAATGTCGCGGAAACTAACAGCAAATCGAGGCACTTACTGTGGCTCTTTTGTCTCTCGGTCTTTGCTGTGATTATTCCTTATAACTCTCAACCGGTTCTCTGTGGGCGTATGTGTACTATTGCTTCTGTGACTGCTTCTTTCACTCCTTCTCGAGCAGTCATTGCCCGAGAATCATGATTGCTTACCGCATCATTTTCATCGTCATCGTCTTCATTGTTATCTGCTTCTTTTGCAAGGTTACGAAAGATATGTGATACGGTGTTTTCAACTGGATGGGTGATGTCGAGTAGCTTCGGTTAGGCTTTTGTTTGCGTACTGTAAAATGGCTCGGTATTTTTCGTCACTTTCTTAGAAATTTTAACTGGAGAATTTTCCAAGTCGCTTGCGATTTCCTCTATCGCCTTTAGTAACAAAAACAAATTTATGCAGCGCGACCACATTTTCTTTACGACTGCGACGCTAATTCTCGCGAATATTCTCAAAATCTGCCAGGCACACCATATACTTTTTTTGAGCAATCCCACTTCTGACACCGAATTGTGGGAATTGATTACAACTTTTTAAACTGAAGACAAATTTATTGAAAGGAAGATAACACAATGATATATTGTACAGAACTAATAAAGCTCGTCGTTCGTCTTTCACGAAGTCTCGTCGTCGACTGACTCAATCTATCGTAACGTCAGGCCACAGCGGCGTGTTGTTCTCTATCTCATACATGGACCGGATGTATTATATCAGTGCTCTCATGTCACAACTTTTAATTGCAGATTTGAGTTATTAAGTTAATAAAAAATAATAATATATAGAAAAGTTCAAATCATAATAATAAGATAAATATCATGTGAATATCAATGCAGGGAAAAATTTTAGTTTTAATATATAAAAAATAATATAACTTCATATTTATAATAAAAAAAATAGAAAAAAATTTTATTTCTAAACTTTATATTTTACAAAAATATAAATTTGAATAATTCAATTTTTCAAATCTGCAATTGAAATTTCTGCTCGATTACTACAACGTGTTCACATATTTAGCAGTTTTCAGGAAAAATTTGAGTAAAAGGTCACTCCGCGACTATATATAAGCGCTTAGTTGAGTGCGGGCAGATCAGTTTGTGATTTGGGTACGTGTGGCTACCCACGCAACCACCGATTTGCAATGCTCAGTAATTTACGCGACTTTGCGAGTAAAGTTTAACAACTGGAATAACGCTGAGGTGTTCTTTGGTGACTAGCAAATGCTGAGGGGTGAGGTGTTGGCTTGAGCCATGAACGTCAACCGGCCTTTTAGCGTTTCACGCCGTGTAGCCACCCCGATCCAATAGCTTGTACTTTTGGTTCTCTCTACAAACTAACACTCACATAAAAAGCACGTCAAGTCCCATCGATCTCAAAGCGTATCAAGCCAAAGTCAAAAGCGCTTCATTCAATATCGATTGTTATACGTTTTCAAAGAGTATAAAGAAACTCCAAACAATGTTATCACCAGAAACTTAAGCAATGTGTAAATGTATAACGAAATTAAAAATGAAGTAGAATTTTTCAATGAAATTAACTCTCGTTTTTGTTCATCTAGTTGGGATGGATGCAGTAGTAGGTAAGTGTCATGCCGTGATGTTTCTCGGCGTGAGCCTTGATGATGTATATAGGATACAGATCAAATAGAGCTCTCAGTTCCTGCTTGTATACATAGAGTATACTGGAATCATAACAACCAGGCTATCTGAAGAAAGCTCTACTGTTTTCTTATAGAGGCACCTGTGCTTCATGTCCCAGCTTTTGCATGCAAAAAATGTGTGGCAAGTATCATTTTCCCCTCCTGGGTAAAACGTACAGTCGTAAGATTCTGCTCAACCGATTTTGTGCAAGAAAGACTTAAAAAATCTGGACCAGGTTAAAGTCAGTCTTACCATTCGTTCGATTAAACTACGGTCTTAGATCAGTGATGAGGTGTTCCGTCCATCTGTCCATCGTGTTGTTCATTCAGAACTGCTGCCAATTATGGCAATTAGCGTTGCTGCGGTATTCTACTAGTAAATTTTTAACGTTTTAAAAACATCGCAAATTTTTGCATATGCCAATTACAAAATGTTTTCGTTTTTAAGTTTCAGTCATGCTGGTTGCCACTGGAATCGTTATCCTGTCTTTGGGCAGCTTTTCGTTTGGAACGTTTTTCTCCTTTAAAATGCGTTCAAACATGCATCAACTTTTAAAAGAACCCAGGGTCATTATCGTTAAATATGGTATCGTCGTTGTAATTTTCGTGTGTTTTCGGCCATATCATCGAAATCCATTCATTGGTTATTCCGTGGAAATGCATGCAGCTTTGCCACTAAGTTTTTTGAAAACGATGTTATGACAAGCGTAAAATCTTTGAATCCATCCACGTGAAATACTGAAAGTCAGTTCACTTGAAGTGGGTGCCCCAGAAGAACTACCATCTGATAAAAGCTCAGAGTGATTTTCAAGAAAAATTGGGATAGATAATGGAATGCTTCTCTGGATCCGGAACCATTTGATCAAGGCCTGATTGATTTCATCATGCGTAAATTGTCGATATTTTTTTGATTTCAATGAATTCTCTCGTTTGACAAACTCTCGAACAAACTCCCGATTTTTCCACATGAAAATTGTGGACACCCCAATTTTTGATGCGATCATTGGGCGATATGTCACCAACAATGTCGTGTGCGTGGTGGGTGGTTGATCTACCATATATATATATATATATATATATATATATATATATATATATATATATATATATATATATATATATATATATATATATGTATATATATAGTCTTAGTCCGCGTGGTATAGTGGTTAGCGAACTAAGCCTGGTAAGCCAAAGGTCTCTGATTCAAGTTTCGAATGCGTCAACGATATTTACTTCGAATAATTCTTCGGACGGACTAGAAGCCTGTTCAGTTATGATACGTGCTGGCTTAAAATCAGAACATACCGTAGCTGGGTGGACGGGAACGCGGAAAGCGTTATAATGATCGCATCACCTCGCGGAGTGTCGATATATATATATATATATATATATATATATATATATACATATATATATATATATATATATATATATATATATATATATATATATATATATATATATGCACATATATATATATATATATATATATATATATATATATATATATATATATATATATATATATATGCACATATATATATATATATATATATATATATATATATATATATATATATATATATATATATGTATATATATATATATATATATATATATATATATATATATATATATATATATATATATATATATATATTGTCGCGTGTTATTGGTTCGCGGCCTATAATTTTAATGTTCCGGGAAAGTGAAAACGCAATGTCTTTTAATTTAAGTTAAAAGAGTTTATTAAATAAAATGCACAATAATCAGTTAACACTTTCACTAATTCTAATTGTCACTATTAAAAAAAATCTAACACTTGTCCATAAATTTATTATCGCAATTGTCTTCTAAATTACTTCACTATTACGAAACACACTATCCACACACAATCGCAGTTCTTATCGCGGTCGAATGAATGATTCTCCCCATTCATTCAGCTCGCCTTTATATAGGGTCTCTACCTATTCACCCATTCCTCGCACATTGGCGAATGTTCTACCGAGAGGTACCTGGTAGGTTCGAGCAAGTTCATGAATGGAGTGACGTCACTTGCAGATGTTGATCATGCTTGTTGGATTCTAGTGGGTTCGAGTAAATTCATTCGTTGACGTTCTTAATGATGATGAAAACAATTGCGACAGTAGCTCGCAGAATTATTTGTACATGTAATTATTTGTACATGTAATTATTTGTACATGTAATTATTTGTACATGTAATTATTTGTACATGTAACACTGCCCCCACCTCAGGTCTTTTTGCCCCGAAAAGATGTGTCGCTATTTGTAGTCAATTCTCCCTGGGTGTAATATGGGGCAAGACGGTCCAGATGCACGATTTTCATTTTAGCTCTCGGCTTACGATGTTCCTGTATTCGGTATACGACGTCGTTGATTCGCTTTGTAACTCAGTATGGTCCCTCCCAATTATGTTGCAACTTTGGAGACCTACCCTTTCGCCGTTGCGGGTTATAAAGCCACACCAAGTCATCTTGCTGGAAGCCAGTAGAATTAGCCTTTAGATCATACCTGGTCTTCATGCGGTCAGTTGCTGATTCGAGGTGTTTTCGCACTGTCCGATGTATCTGGTTCAACCGTTGTCTTAGATCACTTGCGTACTCCGAGACCGTTTGGGGTTTCTCAGGGGTTGTTCCGAACTTTATATCGGCTGGCAAACGAAAAGTCTTTCCAAAAATGACTTTGGCTGGGGCTTGGCCCATCGATGCATGTTCAGCGGCTCTATACGCCATTAAATATAGTGGGATATGTCGGTCTCAGTCCCTTTGGTTCTCGTCAACCATTTTGGCAAGGTGTTTATTGAGCGTGCCGTTGAAACGTTCGACCATTCCATCGGATTGGGGATGCAGCGGTGTTGTCCTCGTTTTCCGTATTCCCAGCTGCTCGCATATTTCGCTAAAAACTAGTGACTCAAAGTTTCGGCCTTGATCCGAATGTAGTTCACAAGGCACGCCGTACCTGCTGACCCAATTTAACACTAGCTGTTCGGCTACAGTAGTTGCTTCCTGGTTGGGAATGGGGTAGACCTCGGGCCACTTGCTGAAATAATCAGCTACAACCAGCGTGTATCGATTTCCCCATTCAGATTCAGGAAAGGGTCCAGCGATGTCAACAGCAATCCTTTCGAATGGCACGCCTACGTTATAGGTTTGCATTTGTCCTCTCAGTCGTCGCTTTGGGCCTTTGACGGAAGCGCAAATTGTGCATCTGCGACACCAGTCCTCTACGTCTTCTCAAGCGTGGAGCCAGTAGAATCTTTCCCGCAATTTCGCTAAGGTTTTGTTAACACCAAGATGGCCTCCCGAGGACCTTTCATGCATTTCCTTTACCACATCGTGGATTCGGCTTTTGGGTAGTATAGTTTGCATCCTATAGGAGCTGCCATCCGCCGTTTCCAATTTCCGCTTGAGTACGCCACCCTCCACCTGTAGGGAGTTCCATTGTGCCCAATAGCTTTTCAGGGTTGCGCCATGCATCGAAACGTCCTTCCACTCCGGTCGCCCAGTCGTCTCCTTCCATACGAGCAATGGTCCGATGTCTTCATCGGCTAGCTGGGCATTTCGAATCTCCTCCGATGACCAACCTTCATCGAATTCGGCCGTTATCAGTCGCAGATCAACGGGCGGCTCCTTTTCCTCAATCCGTTGGCAATGTTTGCAGTTGCTGGACATGGATGAAGAGATAGGGCGTCAGCAATTCCATGAACTCTGCCCTTGTGGAGCAGTTGGGGCCTCACTAGGTCTGGTCGGATCGTCGATCGGGTTGCACCAGTGTCGTTTGTTAGGGTGCATTGTTCTTCATCAACTTGACCAGGAAGGCATTTGTCTGCTTCTCCACGATGTTGCCTTGGCACGGTGCTGGGGATGTCGATACTCGTGGCCAACGTTCGCCCCACGAAGTTGGCCCTTGCAGTTTGATGGGCATCCATTCTAAGCTCCTGACACGGTCTGGATCTCCACCACCCTGGACAATAGCTCGGTCTTCTCCCCTTCTTGCAGTCTCTTTGCAGGTGCCCTTTTTCCCCGCAATTCCAGCATCTAGGCGCACCATTCACCTGCGGCTCTCGCTCAATTCCCACGCGCTCACACCTGGATTTATCTGTCGCTACCTCGCGAACCCGGACAGTGGTACGGGTCACATTTTTGGCTGCCTCAAAATTTAAACTATAAGCCAATGCTTCCTTGACTGTTTGCTTTTGAGCTAACCGCACGGCTTGTTGCAATTCCTTGTCCTTTAAGGCGCTGATGAATGCTTCTGCTGCTACGTCATCTCGATGTTCTGGGTCGTACGCTGGGTAAGCCAAAAGTGCCAATCGCTCAATGTCTTGTGCTAGCTGCTGCAAGGTTTCACCAGACTTCTGCATCCGATGCCGTAGCTGCGCCCGGTAAATCTGCTTCAGATGATCGTCTCCATAACGCATGTCCAGCGCATTCATTATAGCAGCCGGGTTTGAATGCAGCTCAACGGGGATAGTCTGCAAAAGCTCGGCAGCTGGGCCTCTTAGAGCCAGAATTAACGCAGTTGCTCGTTCCTGCTCATTCCAGTGATTTATCCTAGCGGCGGCCTCAAACTGGATTTTGTAAATACTCCAGACCGTTTGCCCATCGAATATTGGTGCTTGCACATTTCTGGATGTGCTTTGCGCTGCGGTTATAAGCGGGGCTGGTGAGGTGGTTACTACTGCCTTCGCTACTTCCAATTCTTTTTTCACTTTTTCCATCTCATGGTTCATTCTCTCTTCAACCTGGCTGATCTCATAGTTGATTTTCTCCTCAACTTGGCTGACCTTCTCCTCGACCTGGTAAACCTTTTCCTCGACGCATTTAATTTGATTGTTCAGGCTACCGAGCTCCACTTTTATTTCGGTTGACTGTTTTTGTACTTCCTTGATTACGATCGCTTGTTGGTCCATCTTCGCCGATTGTTCATTTAACTTCGCTGATTGTTCATTTAACTTCGCTGATTGTTCATCTAGCTTCGTCGTTAAATTGGATGACTGTTGTCGCTGCTCTTGCTGCATCAGCGTCAACATTTGCATCAGCGCATTTTCTGGTTTCTTTGGCTTTGCTGTTTCAGCTTTACCACCTTCTGCGCCTTTTTCTGCATCTGTAGGCTCACCCGAATCTAGATACGCACCTTCCGACTCGATCACATCACGCAAGCGTGCAATCAGTATGGCCTTTGTACCTTGTGTAGCCAGATTTCGTTGTTTCAACTCCTCTTTGAGCTCCGATATGCTCAATTGATTAATTTTCAGATTTAAATTTCCTGGCATTTTTATTGTTTCGGCTATTTTTCCACGTTAACTTTCACAATTGTGCACTTCAAAAATGTTTAATCGTTTTCACTTCCAAAATTTTCTTTCTCACTTCTGACACCATTGTCGCGTGTTATTGGTTCGCGGCCTATAATTTTAATGTTCCGGGAAAGTGAAAACGCAATGTCTTTTAATTTAAGTTAAAAGAGTTTATTAAATAAAATGCACAATAATCAGTTAACACTTTCACTAATTCTAATTGTCACTATTAAAAAAAATCTAACACTTGTCCATAAATTTCTTATCGCAATTGTCTTCTAAATTACTTCACTATTACGAAACACACTATCCACACACAATCGCAGTTCTTATCACGGTCGAATGAATGATTCTCCCCAATCATTCAGCTCGCCTTTATATAGGGTCTCTACCTATTCACCCATTTCTCGCACATTGGCGAATGTTCTACCGAGAGGTACCTGGTAGGTTCGAGCAAGTTCATGAATGGAGTGACGTCACTTGCAGATGTTGATCATGCTTGTTGGATTCTCGTGGGTTCGAGTAAATTCATTCGTTGACGTTCTTAATGATGATGAAAGCAATTGCGACAGTAGCTCGCAGAATTATTTGTACATGTAATTATTTGTACATGTAACAATATATATATATATATATATATATATATATATATATATATATATATATATATATGCATATATATATATATATATATATATATATATATATATATATATATATATATATATATGTATATATATATATATATATATATATATATATATATATATATATATATATATATATATCTATATATATATATATATATATATATATATATATATATATATATATATGGGTATCTATTTATATAGTCGCGTGTTATAGTTCGTGGCCGATAATTTTAGCATTCCGGGAAAGTAAAAACGCACTGTCTTTTAAATCAAGTTAAAAGATTTTATTTACTAAGAATGCACAATCATTAATTTCACTATTTTACAAGAATTAATTAAAATTTTATTTTTCACTTGTCTATAAATTTATATGCAAACCTTCTTCACTATTAATCAATCTCGCCTTTAATTCGCACTCCACACTGTCGCAGTTTCTACCATCGTGCTTTTACTACTTTCCCCCATTCATTCAGCTCGGCTTTATGGAGGGTCTCTTGTCAGTCAATCCATTTCTCGTTTATTAGCGAACGTTCTGGCGAGAACTACCTGGAATATTCCAGCAATTCTGAATACCCTGCAGTGACGTCACTTTCAGATATTGATCATGGATTTACTTGGTCGATTCTTGTGCTTTGTTTGCACACGTAACACTGCCTCATCTCAGTTTTTTTCGCCCCAAAAAGATGTGTCGTGAGTTGAGTTAAGTCTCCCTGGATGTAATATGGGGCAAGACGGTCCAGGTGCATGATTTTTATTTTGGCTCTTGGCTCGCGGTGCTCCTGGATGCGATATACGACGTCATCGATCCGCTTTGTAACCCGGTATGGTCCCTCCCAATTGTGCTGCAAATTCGGGGACCTACTTTTCCGCCATTGTGGGTTGTATAGCCGCACCAAGTCATCTTACTGGAAGCCAGTAGAATTTGCCTTTAGATCATACCTGGTCTACATGCGGTGAGTAGCTGATTCGAGGTGTTTTCGCACTGTCCGACGAATCTGGTTCAACCGTTGTCTTAGCTCACTTGCGTACTCCAAGATGGTTTGGGGCTTCTCAGGGGGTGCTCCGAGCTTGATATCAGCCGGGAGACAAATAGTCTTTCCAAAAATGACTTCGGCTGAAGCTTCGCCCGTCGATGCATGTTTAGCAGCTCTATACGCCAACAAGAATAATAGTATGTAACGGTCTCAGTCCCTTTGGTTCTCGTCAACCATCTTGGCCAGGTGTTTATTGAGCGTGCCGTTAAAACGTTTGACTATTCCATCGGATTGGGAATGCAGTGGTGTTTTCCTTGTTTTCCGTATTCCTAGCAGCTCGCACATTTCGCCACAAACTAGTGACTCAAAGTTTCGGCCTTGACTCGAATGTAGTTTACAAGGTACACTATACCTACTGACCCAATTTAACACTAGCTGTTCGCCTACAGTAGTCGCTTCCTGGTTGGGAATGGGGTAGACCTCGAGCCACTTGCTGAAATTTTCAGCCACAACCAGCGTGTATCGATTTCCCCATTTGGTTTCAGGAAAGGGTCCTGCGATGTCAACAGCAATCCTTTCAAATGGTTCCCTCACGTTATAGGTTTGTATTTGTCTCCTCAGCCGTTGCTGTGAACGTTTGACGGAAGCGCAAATCGTGCATCTATGCCACCAGTCCTCTTTGTATTTTCAAGCAAGGCGCCAGTAGAACCTTTGCCGCAATTTCGCTAAGGTCTTGTTAACAGCAAGGTGGCCTCCGGGGGATCCTTCATACATTTACTTAACCACATCGTTGATTCAGTTTTTGGGAAGTATTGTTTGCATCCGCCGTTTCCCATTTCCGCTTGAGTACGCCACCCTCCACATGAACAGAGTTCCATTGTGCCCAATAACTTTTCAGGGTTGCGCCATGCATCGAAACGTCCTTCCAGTCAGGACATCGGCTAAGTGGGCATTTCGAATCTCCTCCAATGACCAACCTTCATCGAATTCAGCCATTGTCACTTGCAGATCAATAGGTGGCTCCTTTTCCTCAATTCGTGAGCAATGCTTGCTGTTAGCTGGATATGGACGACAAGATAGGGCGTCAGCATTTCCATGAACTCCGTCCTTCCGATGAACAATTTGGTAATTGTGTGACTGCAATCTTTCGATCCATCTCAAAACTTGTCCCTTGGGGTTTTTGAAATTAAGCAGCCATCTCGGCGATGCATAGTTGGTTCGAAGACCAAATTTCTGGCCATATAAGTACTTGTGGACCTGCTTGGTTGCTTCTGTTATAGCGAATAGCTCCTTCCTGGTCACGCAGTAGTTCCTCTCACTTTTTGAGAGAACTCGACTGTAATACGAGAGGACTCTTTCTTCGCCATCGATCTGCTGGAAGGTTACAGCTCCAATCCTGTCGTTGCTCGCATTGGTGTCATCTACAAACATTTTTCCGGATTTTGGATATGCCAGCATGGGTGATTCACGCAGCTTCTCCTTCAAGGTCTTAAATGCTGCCTGGCATTGTTCATTCCAGACGTACGGACGATTTTCCTCGGTTAGCTGATGGAGACACTTCGCTATTTTGGCAAAGTCTTTGAAAATCTTCGATAGTAGGTTGCCAGACCCAGAAAACTTCGTAGTTGGCGCTTGTTGTTTGGTGTTGGCCAGTTTTTCAAGGCTTTAATTTTCTCAGGGTCTGTTTTGACTCTTTCTACTGATACGATGTATCCCAGGTATTTTACTACAGCTGCAAAAAGGGTACACTAGTTGCGACTAATTTTCAGTTTTGCTAGTCGCAATTGGGAGAAAACCTCTTCTAAGTTCCGCACCTACTCTTCGAACGTTCTCCCAGTAACAATGATGTCATCTAGATACACCAAGCATGTTTTCCAGGTAAGGCCTCGTCGCACGTACTTCATCAGGCGGTCCTTCTTGTCGATTTCTACCTGCCAGTAGCCACTCTTGATATCGAGTGTAGTAAACTATTTTGCGTCGGTTAAAGTGTCCATGATGTCGTCGATGCGTGGAAGCGGGTAATTATCTTTCTTAGTGACGTCATTAAGCTGCTCTTATTCGACATAAAAACGAGTGCTACCAATCTTTTTCTTTATGAGAACTACTGGCGTGGCTCAAAGACTCACAGAAGGTTCGATAACACCCTGTTTTTCCATGTACGAGATAAGTGGGCTCAGTTCTACTTGTTCGGCTATAGGAAGGCGTCTTGGTGCTTGTCAAATCGGCTCCCTGTATGTCTATGACGTGAGTTACAATAGTCGTTCGGCCTTGGTCATCTGGGCTTGTTGAGAAGATGTCACTGTACTTGGTGACCAGATCAGAAGCTCGCTTGAATAGCTGCACTGGCGATTTGGTCGGGTTCAATATTGCAGATATGAATTCCCGGGCTTTGCCTGTGTCTTGTATCCTTTTTCAATGATGGTCGTGAGTATGTTCCAAACAGGTGATGGTGGAAATAGGCTTTCAGCTGCCGATAACTTCTCACGCTTTGATGCTCGTGATTGAGTCTGCGGTGTTAAGGGCTCTAAACGGCACGTAGTCGTTCCTTATAGATCTTACGAGGCTTTGTCCTACAATCAAACTGCGCAATGCCGATCTCTTCGTTAGCTCTATCAGATAAGATCGGTGGTCTCTAGAATCACCATCAAGCTTGACCCATAAAATGCACTCGAAAGGTTTCGGTACATCAGGGTCGATACATACTACGACATTCATCTTGGGAATTTAGACGCTGGATTTCTCCATCAATATTTCGACAACACGCCATTTCAACACCCGTTTGCCCAAATCCAACTTGATTCCATGTAGACGCAGAAAATCCATTCCGAGAATGCAGTCATCCATAATGTTCGCGACCAGAAAATTATGTTGGAACGCAACGTCTCCCAACTGTATCTGTAGATTGACCTCTCCATGAACAGGTGCAGTTTCTCCCGTGGCTGTCCGTAGTGAGAAATATCTGCCCTTGTGAAGTAGTTGCTGTCTCACTAAGTCTGGTCGGATAATCGATCGGGTTGCACCAGTGTCGATTGTTATGGTGCAATGTTCTCCATCAACTTGACCCAGAAGGCCTAAATCCGCTTCTCCACAATGTAGCCTTGACATGGTGATAGTGGTGCGGGGGACGTCAATTCTCCTAGCAAAACTCTGCCCCATGAAGTTGGCTCTTACATGTTTCCCGACCCCTCAGTTTGGAGGGCTTCCATTCTGGGCTCCTGACTCGGTCTAGATCTCCTCCTAGCTGCACACGCTGGACAGTAGCTCGGTTTTCTTCACTTCTTGCAGTCTCTTTGCAGGTGCCCCTTCTCTGCGTAATTACAGCATCCAGGCGCGCCATTTAAATGCAGGTTTCGCTGAATTTCCACGCGCTCACACCTGCACTCATCTGCCACTAACTCGCGAAGCCGGGCAGTGGTACGAGTCACATTTTTCACGGCCTCGAAGTTCAGACTATAGGCCAATGCGTCCTTAAGTGTTTGCTTTTGAGCTAAACGCACGGCTTGTTGCAGTCCCTGGTCCTTTAATGCACTAATGAATGCTTCTATTGCCGCGTCGTCTGGATGTTCTGGGTCATAAGCTGGATAAGCCAAAAGTGCCAGTCGCTCAATGTCATGGGCTAGCTGCTGTAAGTTTCGCCAGGCTTCTGCATCCGATGGTTTGCGGCTGATAATTATAATGTTCCGGGAAAGTGAAAACGCAATGTCTTTTAAATTACGTTAAAAGAATTTATTTACTGGAAATGCACAATAATTTATTTCACTATTTCACAACTTGTCAACCAATTTTTAACTTCAACTGTTTACCACTTCACAATTAATTCGCACTCCACACTATCGCAGTTTTACTTTCATGACTTTTACTATCGCGAATGTAATAATCCCCCCATTCATTCAGCTCGGCTTTATATAGAGTCTCTAGTCATTTAATCCATTTCTCGTACATTGGCAAACTACCTGGGATATTAAAGCAGTGAAGTCACTTTCGCATGTTGATGGGTAGGCTCTCTTGCTTTCGAGTACATTCGCTTGTTGATCATGATGTTGTTAATGGTTGTGAAAACAATAGCGACAGTAGCTCGCAGAATTATTTGTACATTTAACAGTATATTATCATACAGCGAACGATCGAAATCCTTCCAACCGTCTCGCTTGGTCTCCTTATGAGAATCAAGAATGACATCCGTGCAACATCTGCAGAGCTGGTCTATGGTACAACACTTTAGATGCCGGGAGAGTTCTTTTACGATGAGGATACGCCATCAGACCCAAAACTATTCGTGCAAATCTTCCGTGAACACATGCCGTAGCAAAGACATGATTTTCGTCCATAAGGACCATTCGTCATGTTTGCACATTTTTCTGTATATGTATTAAGCGCGTTAGGAAGCCGTTTGAGCTACTATACGAAGCACCCTACAAAGCGATGGAAAGTACGTCAGAAAATGTTTTTAAATTAGAAATCAACAGGAAACCGATGAAAATCAGTGTGATCGTCTGAAACCTGCCTACTATGAATGCACTAGATCCAGCGATTCAACCATCTACACCATCAAAATCTGGTACCCTAAACGTATTCCGGTCCGAAATAGAAATGTATCGTTTAAGTTCTTTCCTTCAAAAGTCTTCGTTCAATCTTCAGAGACTGTATATAACTCAAAGGAGTTGAAACGCGTCTGTTCACTTCATAAAGCAAGGCCCGATGGCTTTTTAAGGTAAAAGAGAATTGTTATGCGTATATCGAATAAACAAAATAATTGACAACGCCATCAATTTGACTTTAATCAAATCAAGGTCTAACTTCTTTTGTTGTGATTTCCCTCAATTCATTGAATATCAATGTTCAAGTGACGGGACAAATCGTAATATTGTATAATCTAGGTCACCAACTAGCAAATGCTACTCTAGCCACAAATATTAAAATAGCTGCCTATTTATTGCATTTGATTCGATCTCCAATATGTAGAGTTGATCAATCAATAGTGCATATCGGAAGCAGTCAGATTAACTGCTAGCTAGTTCTCATTTCTATTCCCATTCCATCACTCAAAATCAATAATACGCGTCAAACTGACTCCCTGGAGCTGACAAAATGCAATACAAATGTACAAGTGAAGTACATCTGTTAGGGATTATTCCCAAGGCTGTCGAAACTTTAAACTAAATACGCGTTCTTGCATGCATACTCGCCCTTCATACCCTTATCGATTCCGCCTAAAGGACTGATTAAGGATGAATTGTCATCAGGTGTCAAAGCAGTGCGGAACATCATCATAAATTAAATTACGCAAATGGAATTATTCGTTCTAGCCACTCCATGCTCAGTGCTCGTATGCCTCTGCATGGTGTTTTCTTCACATACTCGTATGAATATTACGAGTATTTAGCTCCCCAGTGTACTGCTGGTTATCTAGAATTTATATTTGAATTGTTTGTATGCATTTGAACAGGAGCAGGATTCAATCAAGTTGAAAGCATGATGTCCTGAAGTTGAACATGCCGAGCCAAGTAGGTGATGCATTGCATATTGATTCTATGTATTAGTTTTTCGTTAGCTGGAAGGATCAAATTGAAGGTGATGAATTTTTGTATTTCAGTTTAAAAGTTCATTAGAAATGTAAGCCTTTGTTTGGATTCATACCATGATATATTTGGGACTAATTAATTATTTTTGAATAAATTCTTTACTACATGTAAATGTTTACTTCTTAAATTAGGCAATTTTTTTATGTTAGCATAATCAACACAGAGTCATATCATTCGCAAATAAAATCTCTTTTCTTCCAAAACAAAAGTTATTGTAGAAACTGTATCCGACAAAAGCATTATTTTATTGATTATTCAAAAACAATGTGATGGACAGCATTCAAAACGTCCAATCTGCCATAATTACTATTTACATTTTTTCTAAATGACTGTAAAAACTCAGGCTTCCATCAAATCTCTGCCCGCAATCCTGTAAAACAGCAAACGACTACTTAGAAGGACACTAATTTCAGAGTTATAAGCTGAGCGCTCTATTTTTTCCCAATAAAACTCAAAAACATACCTACTTATTGTTGTTGTTCTTTTCAAAAAAAAAATTTCGTTCTTGCTTATTTTCGACAAAAAGCATTGGGGAAGTAAGGAAACAAAGACCAAACAAAAAAGACAATAACAGAAAAATCAGTTTCACATCCCATTCACTACGCCATTTCGCAATAGCATACCTGCATGAATGGCAGTAGCTTAAAATAAAGGATCCGGAACAAAAGCTTTTCATTCACGTTGCACATTCGTCTGCCATACTTTTCAGGATATCAAGAAGGACACAGAGTAGTCTCTATGCTTTTCACCGTGAGAGTTATTGCTTACTCAGAAGACTGGCAAACAGTTTTTTTCGTCCTTTTGCCCGTTTAGTTTTTTGCTAAGGATATGTATATGAGGCACCCAGGAGATGTAACGCTTGTTCGGCGGGACTACAAGTCAAAGTTTTACGTTCCACATTCGGATTGCATGTCGCCGTCACATTTGTAAGGGTTTGATATCAGAGAATGAACTGCAGGTCGGTGATGAAAGTTCTGTCAAAATTTTTTTTCTCATTTCTAAGAAGATGGTAATTAGATGTGACAGAGAATATAAATGTGAAAGATTGCATCTGATAAAGGTGGACTGTTAAAACGTATGTGCTTTTGGTGTTCTGAAGGATGTTGCTTGGTGAAGTGAATTGTAATCATGCGGAAAGAATATGCAAGACAAAGTTCAAAAGTCCGACTGTTGCTTCTGAGTTCATCACATGATGTGAAACCTTTTATTTGTTCTATGTTAGAAAACTTCCGTTGAAAGACTCTTTTTTGTATTATTTGAAAGTTATTTGATGACATCTGGATATGTTTCCACATAATATCCACATGCAAATTAACCCAAACCACACTTTTTTGTGGAAACGAGATCACAAATGCTGCCCAAACGAATTTGATTCTGAACTCTAAGGTACAGCATATCGACATTGAGCAAAAGAATTACACTTGAATGTTTCATAAGAACTAGGTAAAATTATACGCAAATATAGTCAAATCGCATGAGCTCGGAATAGAATAAACCGGCATACAATAATATGATTCAGTCGTAAATTCGGATGTGCCTGACGTACAGGATGCAACAAAGGGTAAACGGATCTCGCTTACTTTTTGAACTTGGAGGATCGCCATTGTAAATATTGGAATATTTCAAAAGATAGGCCAAATCGAAGCATTAATTCAGACACAAGAAAAATATTCGATTTTTATTGAATATGGTATACGAGGTGTGTTCAAAAAATAACGCGAATTTTGTTTTTTTTTTTCAAAAATTATTAATTTATTCATGAATATCTATTTTGTCCCCTTCAAAGTAATCCCCATGAGATATTATACCATTTTGCCAACGGTTTTTCCAATCTTCGAAGCACTTCAAAAAATCATTTTTTTTTAATCTTGTTCAGCTCCTCCTTCGATGCCGTCTTTATCTCGTCAAGCGTAGCGTAACGTCGTCCTTTCATGGGCCTCTTCAGTTTAGGAAACAAGAAAAAGTCACAAGGGGCCAGATCTGGGGAATACGGTGGCTGCGGCATCATTAGTGTGTTGTTTTTGGCCAAAAAGTCGTGCACAAGCAACGATGTGTGAGCAGGGGCGTTATCGTGGTGCAAAAGCCAATTTTTGTTCTCCACAAATCCGGGCGTTTCTGGCGGATTGCTTCGCGCAAATTGCGCATAACTTGCAGGTAATATTCCTTATTGACCGTTCTTCCCTGTGGCAAGAACTCATGATGCACCACGCCCCTGCAATCGAAGAAAACTGTCAGCAAAACTTTCACATTCGACCGAACTTGGCGCGCTTTTTTCGGTCTTGGTTCATGCGGCAGCTTCCATTGAGATGATTGAGCTTTGGTTTCCACGTCATAACCATAAACCCACGATTCATCACCAGTTATGACCCTCTGGAGCAAATTTGGTTCGTCGCGGACAGAGTTTAACATCTAATTAGCAATGTTCATGCGTTGCTGTTTTTGGTCGCAATTGAGCAATTTTGGTACGAATTTCGCGGCAACCCGTCTCATGCCCAAATCGTTGATAAAAATCGAATGGCACGAGCCAATCGATATGTTTAGGTCCTCAGCAACTTCTCTAACGGTGATTCGACGATTGGCCAATTCCATTTTCTCCACTTCATTAATTTTTTCGTCTGTTGTTGAAGTGCTCGGGCGTCCGGCACGCTCTTCGTCGTTCACATCTTCTCGGCCTTCTAAAAACATTTTGTACCACCGATAAACGTTGCTTCGGTTCAACGTAGCTTCTCCGTATGCCACAGTCAACATTCGGAATGCATCTTCGATCCATTTTTTTGAATAAGTAAAAATCGAAGACGATTGAAAACACGTGCAAGTAAAGTAGCTATTACCAATTAAGTGAACATTCAAAATGGCCGAGCTTGTCGGCATAAGTGGCAGACATGAGTACCAACATAACGCCACAAAAAAATCGAAATTCGAATATACGTAACCCGCGAAAATTCAAAATTCGCGATACTTTTTGAACACACCTCGTTTAGGTTTTTTCAAGCCAAAATATGCTAAGCTGTTGCAAAGGGAGTCTCTTGGATGGTTATACTCTCACGCATACATATACACATCATTACATATGCAACTGATTAACGATTCATCTTCCATTCATTCATTTGTCACACGCGTGTCAACTGCCTTGTTAATTAGACGTATTAATACAAGACGATACTTTGCAACTCTGTATTTTTATCCTTATTAAAAGGCTTCTCAACCAATTTTCTACGGGTTATGGGCCCAGTAGTGAAATCGGTGACCTAATTAAATAAACTGAAATGTATATTCCAAAAATCAGTTCATTTTTATTAATCGCGTGGCGTACATAATCACAATCTATTTTCGGATGGTTTGTCTTGATTTGAAGTGCCAATTATGAGGTCCAGTATGTCTGGATGGTATATGTGTTAATTCAACTTAGTAAATAAGGATACGTAAGTGGAGGAACCGCTACTCTTATAGCCATTCCCAATGATCGAAGTATGAGCGAATTGACAAAGTGGACTGCAAATGGCCATAGTGCGTGGCAAAATGTGCTACATCGAGAGAAATTTGGCTGAAACTGCAATCAATTCACTCATCAGATGATCCTCTGTGCAAGATAGAATTGCACACCAAAATTAAAACTTGTAAAATAGAAGAAAGCGATGAAATCAAAGAATGTCTTGACATTTTTTCGAATTCAGCTGAATTGCTGGAAAGCATAGACATTGTCATTCCAAAAGACATGGTGGTCATGCTAATGTTAAAAAGTTTGCAACCGTGTTGTGTAAATGTTCGTTGTACAATCAGATCTAAAGACGATTCACCTGATCCGGAGACTCTTATAGGTAAGATACTGGATGAGTAAAAAGGTTAACGTGCCGCAGAGCTGGACGATAAACATAACACATTATTTGCTGGTCACCAGCGCAACCATAACAACCGTCAAAACAAACCAAAGACGCGAAAAAAGGGTAAATGTTTCACGTGTGGTCGTACAGACCATATGGCGGACGAAGTCAAAAATATATCTAAAAAAGCGTGGTGGTTCTTGGACATCGGTTGTACTACACACATGCGTGTCAATGAGGATTTATTGAAAAACGTAAAGGAGTTTACAGGTACATTTATGATAATCCGGTGACCAACATTTCAAATCCGAACGTTGAGATTTTATTGTTAGGGTATCTCATTCTATGACCGTAATGGAATTCATGATGATATGGTCAATGGTACGCTCAATCATGTTATTATTTCCTTATCTTTCAATTAGTATCCATTACAGCTAGGTCGGCTGAAAATACAATAACAGCATCAAAAGCTCAAACTCAATGCCGTCAATGAGGTTTCAATTTGGAAGCTGCTGCTTTAACCAACTGCCCAACCCACTGTTGCAAACAGACTACTGAGCTTCTACGTTGGATATGGCAAATTCAGCGTCACTACTGATCAGTGCTGAAGGTAGCATACTATACATACGATTATAATAGTAGCAACAGACCACGTTAGTATGGACGTGCACTTGCACGATATATTACTTGTGAAATACTTCAGGATAAACTTTATATCTGTCTCAAAAGTCAGCAACAATAGATGCGAGGTACTTTTCACTAAATATAAGGCTATTTTCAAAAACAAATGTGGTTATGTCAAGCTGATTGCTGATTGCATTGGCTACCTTTACCATCTGAGAGAAACAATGATTCATTTTAAAACTATAGTGACTGATAAAATACAAATAAATTATTCAGAATTGTAGTATGCAAGGTTCGGACACTCACGCATGAACATAATGGTAGATTAATTCAAATGTCGAGCATATCGAACTAACCCGATGTATGTTTTTAAGGAAAACTGACAAACAACCAGTATACTCTAAGCATCGAAAAAGCAAGAGATTGTAAAAATAGTCCATATGGATTTATGCATATTATCAAACACAAACTCCAAGGGAACCCCGCTGTAGACGGTCCACAACCCGTTTGAGAAAGGAGGAGGGAACTCCTTGTTTCCTCAATCTAAAGCTTCCATGACTTCTCATCCTATATCCCGCGATTAAATGGTAGTAAATTTACTCAGGGTCACACATTGGGTTGACTGCTTCCCAAATAATAGAACATTAAATATGGAGAAATGTTAATAAGTGTATACACAGCTTTACTATTAAATGCTACCTGTACCTCCTTTATAGGAGCACAAGGAAGCGAAGGCGAGTCTTTCGCACCTTACAACAGAATTGAAGTAATAACCACGCTACCGGAATGGAGGTTGGGTGATAGGCTAAGTCCCCGTCCCTGTAAAACTCTACAATATTTCAAAACCTGCAGAAGGGCCCCGACATCGATTGAACTCACTGCAATGACCTCACAAATAGAAAAAAGCTTATGGCACTTCATCTTGGAATGTCAGATCACTCAATTACCCTGGCGCTGTTAAGTACCTCTTACAACAGGCCAGTCAATATACTCGTAAATTAAAAATGCTAGCCATCCAGGAAACGAAGTGAACTGGAAACGATATTCAAGACATGAGATCGCACATGATATGTGAAAGTAAAAAGCCTACTGGAAAACAAAATATCGGAGTGGCCTTCATTGTTGATAGGGAGTTCAAATCGCACGTCATTGATTTTAAGGCCGTTAATGAACGGTTGTGATAGATTAAAGTCTGACTGATTAACACACACGCCCTGACCAGACAAAAACATGAAGGAAATGATCTGCGATCACCTGGAAAGATTAATCTGGTCGATTTCAACGCTGAGCTTGGTAATGAGCTATCTCATTGGGGAACGACTGCAGGATATAGCTCCATGCAGAAAGAAATGGCAATGGCCAGGCCTGATTGATTTTGCATGTAGCAAAAATTTGGTCCTACTTTTGACTTGCTCCTCACATTGACGTCTTCATAAAATAACCTGAGTATCACCGGATAGCAACTCACAAAACCTAATCGACCATGTTTTAATCTAACAACGTTGTACCTCGAAAGTACTTGACGTCCGTACATACCAAGGAGCCAATTGTAACTCGGGTTATTACTTGATCAAGCTAGCCTATCGATGTCATATGTCAAAAGCTAATTCAGTGAAGACCAGCCCGCTATGAAAATTTGACCTCAAAAGGCTCCAAACGGCGTCTGTTGTCAAAAATTTCATGGAGAGTTTCAATAAACAACTGGCTCTCATCGTATCAGACGCATCGTTGAAAACAAGCAACGAGCGCTCGATGGAAGTGAAAGCGGCTATTAAGACTATAGCAGACCCCACAATCGGACATCATGCCCGATGCAAGAGAAATGATTGGTTCGATGATAAGTGCCAGAATGCGTTAGACAAAAAAAAACTAAGCATACAAAGTATGCGTAGGTGGGAGAGAGAGAGCACTATGAAAATCTCAGAAGAGTAGCAAATAAGGTAATTAGAATTAAGAAAAGAAAATCCTATGACGACCAATTGAGAAGTATAGATGTGAGTCTAGCGAGCAACAGCTCAAGACAAACATAGAAAGTAGTGAAAGGCCTGAAATGTAGTTATCAGCCCAAAACTATGCTTTCTTGTGATGACATCGGCAATATCATCGCTGATGAAACCAAGATCAAGGGAAGATAGGCATCATATGTTGAAAACCTCCTTTATTATCCACAGAGCTCCATCACATTGGAGCCTATAGATGTTTGCAAAGAGCTTTCATTGCTCGCATCAAATCTGGATGAAGTTTGTTTCACTATCGAAGCCCAAAAGAATAATAAAGCGCCGGGTATTGACAAGATTCCAATGGAGCTCTTCAAATATGATGGCAATGGAGCTCTTCAAATATGTTCACAAAGTTATCCAGTCATAAAAATATATGCCGAAAGAGTGGAGTCAATCAAGTATATTCCCTATCAACAAAAAAGGTAACAAGCTACAGTGTGAAAATTATAGAGGCATATCATTACTTTGTACGGCGTACAAAATATTTTCATAGATCTTTGAAAATACAAGTAAAATCGGATCATACGCCAACAGTATTATTGGGGAGTACCAAGGCAATTTTAGAGCACAGAGCTCGACAATAGAGCCATTGTTATGGTCGAGCAGTTACTTGAAAAGTGCTGGGAGTTCAATATAGACGTATTATATTTTCATTGACTTTAAGCAAGCATACGACAGTGCTGATCGTAACATATTGTACCAAATAATGCTTTGCTTTGTCTTAACAAAATGCCAATGAAGTCAACGATTTCCCAAGTCCGCATCAACAGCCAACTCACCGATGCCTTTGGCACAAATATCGGACTAAAGCAGGGGATGGACTCGCCCCATTACTGTTCAATTTGACTCTGAAGTACGTCATAAGGAAGCTACTTGTCGATACACGAGGTATATTACTATACATGTAGAGCCAAGTAGTAGCATATGCGGATAACATCAACATTTTGTCACGGTCATTCACTACTGTCAAAGAACTCTTCCTGAAGCTCGACAGCGAAGCAAAACTAGTAAGACTACATATCAATGAGAATGAAAAAAGCGCATGACACAGTAGAAGAAATATTGCTCAAATACACAAAATATCACATTTAGCAAATACAATATCGAGAATGTGCGCGAATTTATGTATTTAGGTGCCAAAATCAAGAGAACCACTAAAAAAAGAGATGAAATACGCCGGAGAATACAGCACGTAAATAAAAATTTTTATTCAGCTTTGATAATCTTGAGAGCCAGGTGCATATACAGGAAAATAAAGCTCCAAGTTTACTAACCTGTGATAAGATATATGTTATGCTATGGGTGTGAAACATGGACCCTAGCTCAAGTTTCTGCAAGTATATTGAACGCGTTTGAGCAACTGGTCCTGAGGGGAATAATTGGAGCAAAACTAGATGAGAACCAATGGTGAATTCGATACAACGATGAGCTGTATGAAATTTTTGACGAGCCAGATGTCTCAACGATTGTATTCGGCTGTACACATGAATCGTATGGGTAAACAACGGATAAAAAAAGGTATTCGTTGGGAGATCTGAAACTGGAAACCAGTGGGGAAGCCGATGAAATACTGGTCTGACTCGGTCGACGAAGTTAGTTCATCGCTGCTCGGATTTTGAAATTGGAGGACGGAGTCAATGCACCTAGACGGTTGGAGGCATTATTTGCTGGAAGCAAAAGCCCGAGAGGGGCTGTAGTGCTACGAAGAAGAAGAAAAAACTGCAACGGACGATCTAACTACAATGCTTCGTGATTTTCACAGATGATTATTATTGGATTGTGTGAGTTTCCTTTCATAATAGGCAAGGACAAAGTATTCGACGCATTCAAAGAATACAAGAATTTTGTGGAGAAACGAACGGGACTTTAAACCAAGGCGTTGGAATCTGACAACGTTCGTGAATTTTGCAATCAAGATATCGATAAGTGTCTTAAACAAGAACGAATCTAATTGCGTTTGACTGTTCCTAATACACCGCAACAAAATGGTATTGCCAAATGCATTGAACGCTAGTTTACATGAATAGTTGCTTATTAATTCAATCGAGACACTATGCACCACTTTGGGTGAAAGCTAGTGCTACTTCAAACTATCTAAGAAATTGAAATCCAAGCAGAACTCAATTATGGCAAGGTAAAATATCAGATCAAAGACATCTGAGTGTATTTGATTCAAACGCGTTTGTGTCACATTAGGGTCCCGGAAGACGCAAACTCAAAGACAAGATGATCAAAGGACAAATGGTTGGATATTTCAGCATAGCAAGGCACACAAAGTCCATCTGAACTACACACAAAAAATCATCAAAATGCAAGACTTCACTATCGATGAAAAGTATACGAGTATTATGAAAACTCAGTGTGATGTGTCTCTAGATAAGGATTGCATGGACAAAAATGAGAATTACAAATAGTCAATTATGCTTATTAACATTATAATGTGAAAATTGATGAGGAATTAATGAAACTTGGCCAAAAACAGCTTAAAACTGGGAAATGTGCACAACCTAGAAAGCAGTTTCGGTACGGGAGTGCATCCAGTCATGCAACAAGTTGTGATAATTTAGCAACAGGAGATGAAAAGGTATTCGAAAAATGCACAGAAAAGACACGCGATGATGTATTCCGACAAGCTCAGTCTATCTCACCAATTTCACGATGATTCAACGATGCTTCACGTGGGGTCTAGCCGGACAAATGACAGGGTCGCACAAACTATTTCTGGCCAAAGATGCAAGTTGACGTGCAGCATTATGTTTCCTATCATAAAGTATACCAGGCCACAAATATTGAACGGAGGCAGACATGTGGACCAATGGAAACCAAATGCAGATAAGGTGAGACTTCTTAGGAGGTTCTGTGTGTAGACTCGGCCGATTTCCTGCCACAATTGACACAGAGGACTCATACATTCTTACAATGGTGGACTATTGCACTAAATTTTTGCTTTTATTTCCCATTTCGAAAGGCAGCTGCACCCTAGGGGATCTTGCTGCTCTAAGACCGCGTCTTTATGATTTTATGTGTCCCTGCCGCAAGTTTCAAAAAATGCTAACTGGCTATCGCAGTTAGGCCCAATATACGGCTTCTATCACCCTCCTGGCTAATCTGGTGGAGCTGGTAAATCAAATTATAAAACACATGCTGCAACCTCATGTGCGCAAAATCCATAGAAAATAGGACCGGAAGTTGAGAAAGTTTGGCTTTGCCCTCCGAACTTACCCCTATGAAGCCATGCAGGGGACACCCTATTTTATAAATTTTGGGCGTCAGATGATAGTCTCCATGAAGGAATCTCCAGGATAGAATCTCTAATGATGTCAGTGTTATGACACGCTCAATCTCAGATGCCAAAAGAGCATTTCAAAGCCTAGGATCTGAATCAAACCAAATTGGTCTACGAGTTAATGAATAGAAACTAAAATATTGACTCAAACGGGAAAGAAATGTACAGCCTGACAAAACTTGGAGACTATAAGGATAAAAGTGTGAATAAAGTTATTTATCTTGTAGCCAATATAAAGAAGAGAAGCGCTAAAAAACAGATATCCAACCCGGCGTAGACACCGCAAATAAAACTTACCATTCCATAGCTCCCATTCTAAGGTCCAGAGTTATGCTTCTTATATACAAATCGATCGTCAACTTATTGCTATTATATAAAAGTTCAACATGGACTCTAATAAGTGACTCCGAAAAGGAAGTGGACATATTTGAACGCGATGTACCCAGAAAAATTTATAGCCCAGTGAAACAAGGAACAAAATCAACATCCTCACAGTACAAGAAGCTAGATGGAAAGGTGAAGATATATTTCACATGCAAATGCATACGGTGTTTAAAAGCAGGGAACAAGAAAGCCATGAGTTTCGAGTGGCTTTCACCGTTGACAGCGCATTTAAACAAATTATCACTGACTTAAAGCCCATTAACGAAAGGCTAGAGGAACAACCGGAGGATACAGCTTGCATGCAGGGACCAACAACAACGGGCAATGGCTTATAGACTTCGCAAACAGTAAAGGCTTCACAGTAAGCTCCACATGCTTTCCACATTGAGACGTCCATAATAGAACGTGGGCATCCTAAGACGGTAGCACATTCAACCAGATTGACAATGCTCTCATGCAAAAGCGAGCTACCACAAGAATTCTCTACATGCGCTCGTTCCGTGGAGCTGTCTGTGATTCGGACCATTACCTTATACGGGTCAAGCTCCAATACGGCATCTCCAAGAGCTGTAAGCAAGGAACGTCAGTTGCTTCAAGGCACCAGGTAAACAAGCTGAATGATGGCTCAGCAACGTCCACATACATGTCAGTGCCGGAAAATTGCATTAACATATCCCCGCTGGCGATCAGTGACGTCACTTCCCTAATTTGCGTCGACGTAGCAAACAAAGTCGTCATCTGTGTATACGTTGTCTTTGCCAAGCCTCAATTTCAATGACTTTGTTGGCTTTCGGTACTTAAAAACTCCCTTCAACTCAATCCAGTTGCATTTTCTTGGTGTGGAAACACGCTTTGCTAAAATTGAAGTTCCCACTGCAACGTCAGGTCGTGTATTGGTCGATTAGTAAAGCAACGAACCAATAGCACCTCGATACACAGCATTGTTGGTGAATGGCTCCATACCAACTGTCTGGTTCATATGGTGCATACAGAAAATTCTGTTCTTGCCTCGTTTAAATTGAATCCCCAGGTAAAACTGCAGTTCTCCGAGATTCTTGATCGTACGATACAAGCTCACTCAATAGCTGGTCAATGGTCGCGGCTGTGATGATGTCATCCACGTGATTTGAAATATAAATGAATTAATTTCCATCTTTCTTTGCTTTCTTCCAATACAAATAAAGATCATTTTTAACTCTGTATGTATATGTT
This sequence comes from Odontomyia ornata, assembly GCA_963969285.1. Taxonomy (NCBI): domain Eukaryota; kingdom Metazoa; phylum Arthropoda; class Insecta; order Diptera; family Stratiomyidae; genus Odontomyia; species Odontomyia ornata. Next base: position 92,561,268 of record OZ017739.1, read on the forward strand.
TTTCTTCATGACTTGGTCAAATTTGTAGTTCCACTCCCTTGCTACTTGTTTGAGACCATATAAATTCAATTTCAATCTGCATACCTTATTTTGTCTTCCTTCTTTGCAGCCTTTGAGTTGCCTCATATAAATATCATGAGACAAATCACCATTCAAATATGCTGCCTGGATATTATAATACTGAACTGGCATTTTTCTAGCACCAGCCGCTCTCAACAAAATTATCAAAGTGGTCGGATTGGCAACAGATTCGAATACCTCATCGTAATCTAGTAAGAACTTTTGCAAGAATCCTTGTGCAACCAATCTAGTCTTGAATTTCACAGGATTTCCGGTCTGGTCAGTCTTTGTCTTGAATACCCATTTACTCTCAATAGCTTTAGATCCAGGTGGTAAATTAGTAATTTCCCAGGTGCCGAAATACTTCAATGAATTGATTTCTTCGTCCGTGGTTGCTTTCTATTCAGCTGCTCTGGAACTATTCAAAGCTTCATCGTAAGTAAATGGATCAATAGTACTTACATTTTCGTTCGTGACCTTGTTTACGACTCTATCGCCATACCAATCTGAATTTACTCCAAAATTAGGTCTCATTGAGCGCCTCGGTTGCTGATAATTCACCTACTCTTCGATCTTGTTCTGTTGATGTTATTGTACTCATTTTTGTTGTCAATCGTCACCAACTCGTCCTCGTGCGGCTAATTTATTTGTTCCTCCAGCTGATGCTTGGAATCTGGTAAAATTTCTGGAATTCCACCAGCCTCAGTTGTGAAAACAAAGGCTCGACTAATTTTAATTCAATGAGTATTAGGATTCAATAGCCTGTATCCCTTCATTTCGATTTTATAGTCGACAAAAATCAGCTTCTCCGATGTCTGATCCAGCTTCTTCCTTTGATCTTTCGGAATATGAGCATACACCTCAGCTCCGAATTGACGAAAATATCCCAAATCCGGTTTTCGTCCATGCCACAGCTCGTATGGAGTACACGATCTATTCTTCACCGGGAAGTGGTTCAAAATACGATTTGCTCTATTAATCGCCTCTCCCCAATATTGTTTGTGTAAGGTAGAATTGTTCAATAGACACATTAGTCATCTCAATAAACGAACAATTTTTGCGTTCAGCACGGCCATTCTAGTGTGGTGTTTTTGGAAATACAGGTTGGGTACGCATTTCATTGGCTTTGATAAATTTTTGCAACCTCCCATCTATATATTCACCGCCGTGATCCGATCTTATAACCCTTGGTGTCTTCCCATATTGCGTTTGTATCAACTGAACGAATTCAATCAATTTCTCAGTCACATCTGAATCCAGCTTCAGCCAACAAATATATGTAAATTTACTGTTATCGTCATTCAAGGTTAGCATGTATTCATTTTCTCGTGGTGTAGGTCACTGGAGCTTGCCACAAACGCCGATTGAGTCTCTTCTTTACGACTGTAGATGAATGCTGTGGGAATGGTTTTCTTGTTGATTTATTTTTCAAACAAATATCGCAAACATGAGTGTGCTGGCATTTCTTGATGATAATTCCAGTAGCCAAACACTGTATTTTTTGGATGTCGCCCAAATTTTAGTGACCGAGGATTTTATGCCACTCATGAATACACTTTGATTTGCAAAAATCAACGATAGTGAATGCATTTGTTTCCAATTCCATTTTATAAACATCACCGCAACCCTTTACTGTAAATAGTATCCGTCCATCCAGCTTAACTTTGAACACATTTGTGTTAAACAAAACTGGGCAACCCTTCTTCACCAATTTGTTTACCGAAATAAGATTCCATTGCAAATCTGGAACAAAAACTACGTCGCTTAACAGCAATTGGTGCACACCGCTACTGCTGATATCGTTGTGCCGAATTTTAATTGTTCCTACCTCTTTAACATCCAAACGGTGACTGTCTGCTACAGTGACCTTACGCTCCTCGAAATATCTTAAGTCGGAAAAATGATCAATATTTCCGCAGTAATGCGATGAGGCACCGCTGTTGATTATGAATTCTGAATATGTCGGCTGTACCGTATTTAAACAAATCAAACTTATGCTTTCACTCATCTCAGATTCCTCCGTATTTGATTTTTCTGAATGTTTTTCAACTGCGTTCGCCTGTTGCCACCCCCCCTCCCCCCCATTTCCCCTTAACCAAGCCGAATATTCATAGCAATCTTTCTTCATATACCCTGGTTTCTTATAAAAGAAACAGAAAACTCTCTCCTTCTTGCTATTTCCCGATACTTTAAATGCTGCCTCTCCACCACTTAATTTTTCACTAGCCATTTCATTACATCGCCTGTATTCGTGGATTAATTTCCGTTTGACGAAATCGCAAGTAAGATCACCTACAGGCCTTGTTTAAAGCGCTGTTATGGCAGTACCGTAACTCTTCGAAAAACTGCCCAAATAAAATGACACAGCAAGCTCATCTGCAAGGTTGGCATCCATCGTAGTTAATTCGTCCATAATTTGTTCTATTTCAGTCAAATGCCTCTCCATATCACCCCCTTTTGACAGTGTAAGCCGGCATAATCGGCGCAACAGACTAACCTTATTTGATAACAGAGACTTTTCATGATACAATTTCAACGCCGTCCACATTCCCTTAGCCGTTTTCTTGAGTTTGATATGGGTTAGCTGATTATCCTCCACTAGTATCCAATCCAATATATACTCTGCCCCTTCTATCTTTCGTCGTTCATGAGTCAGCCATGTGTTTGCGCATCTTTTGATATTACCAACCACAGTTACGCTTTCTTCAGCAGCATTTCAGTCCTGAATTTCCACGTCCGATAATTACTGTTGGTCAGCTTTGGAATGTTTACTCTCTAAACGCCGGCCATGTTCGGAGTTACGAATTGTGAGGAAATTAACTCAAAACTTTATGTTCCGTAAAACGATTGGACTTTTCCCGAATCATTTTACTTTATTACTTCAGTAGCGAACCGTTGGTCTGGGCACATAATCTGTTGGTATACGAGTATATTCTCTATAGAATAAAAACTGTGGGATAAAGAGTAAACTACAATTTAATAATACATGTCTGGATACAAGCGCTTTTGATTTAGAACTGATTCATTAATACAGAGATGAACAGGAACGAATGGAAATGAATAAGAGTAACTTGTAAATAAGGCAATACTGAAAATACATAAAAAGACATAAAATAAATTCATTTATATGTATCATCGCCATCCAACAAGAAACGTCTGACCATCAACACCAAGATCAAATGGATAAACGAAAACATGAACCTACGTGAAGTCAGCCTCTACCTCTATTAAACAACTAAGAGATGGCTCCAATCCACAAACAACTCTTTGCAAAAGTGTACAAGGAACAATCATAGGCAAACCAGTCAAAATCAAAAACAGATGGCCACAATATTACCAGCAGCTATTTACAGCGTCCCCAACAATGGCTGAAGCTGTGAATATTCCAGAAAAGGGCAAAAGAGCCCAGTTTCTACAACAATCACAGATGAAGTACAGGCAGAAGTACAGGACCACAGAAAAAATAAGGCTCCTGGAATATATGGGATACGAGCAGAACTACTCCAGAGCAGAGATCCTCATCTAAATAACGATTATCAGAGGACTGGCAAAAAGTGATAATCTGACCTGTGCACAAAAAGAGGGACAAACTAAGCTCTACTGTGCACGTCTCCAAAATCATAGAAAGTAAATTAACGCCATACTATGAAAGTATCCTAGGAGAGTATCAGAGAGGCTTTCAAAGTGGACGGTCTACAATTGACCAAATATTCTCAGTAAAGCAAGTGCTGGGAATATATTATGCATAGGCTCTTTGTAGACCTCAAGCAAGCATACGACAGTGTCGAAAGAAATGCACTGAACAAAATTATGATTGACTTTGGCGTTCTAACAAAATTACTTCGCATGATCAAGGTCACGATGTTAAACACAGAGTCTCAGTTCAAGGTAAACAGTGAACTAACGAACAGCCTTATAATGGAATTAGGCTTACAAACAGGGGATGGACTTACCCCAATGCACTTTAATATTGCACTGGAATACGTCATCAGCTGAAATCTCGGGTGTTCAAGTCCACACAAATGTTAGCATATGCTGATGATGTCAATATTGTGGCACGTTCAATCTTTAATGCCAAAGGACAATTTCTAAACTTAGAATTTGAAGTGAACCGAATAGGTCTACTCTACTAAACTGAACCTAAATCCATGACTCAAACAAGGAAGAAAACTTCAGTTCCAAAAAATCTGACCATAGAAGACTACAACCTTGAAAATGTGGATAACTTTATCTACCTTGTAGCCGACCTGAATAGAAGAGGCACAGAAAAGGACGAAATCGGACCTCACATAAGCGCTGCAAATAAAGTCTATTACTCCGTATTTTCCATTCTAATTTCGTGAGTTGTGCTTAGACAAATAAGCTCCGTATTTACAAAACACTTGCCAAACCAGTGTTGTTATATGGAAGTGAATCATGGACCCTGACAAGCCTTGCGAAAAGGCAATGGACGTATTTGAATGCAAAGAGCTCCAGGAAATTGACGGCCCAGTGAAATAAGGAACAGAGTGGAGACTACATTACAACGATGAGTTGTAAGAACTATTTAACGATTCACCTATTTCCTCTTGCGTAGAGTTACGCAAATCACAATGGGCGGGCCATGTAGAAAGAATGGAAGAAAGCCGGCTACCAAAAAGAACATTGACGGATAGAGCACAAGGTAGACAATCAGCGGGAAGACCAAGGACTTGATGGGAAGACATGATAGATGCTGACAGCAGATCCTGTTGGGTGTAAACAACTGGCGGGTGAGGTCACGGAACCCGGATGACTTGAGGAAATTGATCATGGAGGGCATGGCCCAGCTTGGGCTATCGCGCCAAAGATGATGATGAAACAAGGAACGACATAGAGACTACATTATAATCATTAGTTATATAAACTATTTGATGAGCCAACTGTATATAATTGTGCCAAATTAATTAAAAACACTAGCTTACCTGAAACCGTAGAGTTTTATTTATTTCATTTTATTTAGTTTATTTATTTATTTCTATTTAACAGAAAAAATCCAATTACTAAATAGATGAAATAATAGCACAGAACAAAAAAAATTAAGTGATAGCACAGCATGCAAATAGCAAGATAAAAGTAATAAAAATTGCAAAAACGAGGAGAAAATAAATAGGAAAAATTACTAACAGTTGACAAATCTTTTACAAACAGAATACGAGAGGGAGAAGGGCCCAAGCTGAAGGTTATCATGGTTACGAGATAATCTGAGCGTGGGTGATTAAAAATGCTTCAAACTACGTGCAAATGGAACATCAAAGATATTCGACGATCTTGTAGCAAGCGCAATGCGCCTCACTGAAAACTGGTTGATAAGGCGAGTATCGAGCAAACCACGGCAAACCCTGTAAAGGACACGCTCATCAAGGTAGAGTTGACGCCTTTTCAGTGAAGGAATATTGAGGATAGATGAGCGTGATTCTTTAAAAAATGTAAGGAATCTGGAATTTCAAGAAGACGATCCTGGTACATCTATTTTGTACAGTTTCTAGCGTGAGTTTCAAACACTTCAAATGAGGCGAACAAACTGGCGAATAGTACTCAAAGGTGGGATGAACCAAACTAGAATAAAGTTTAACTTACGACAAAGGATCGGATGAAATATAGGAATTTCTTAAGATCAAGCCAGAAATGCGAAAGACTCTAGAAGTAATTTCAGAAATATGAACGTCGAGCTTTAATTTAGAGTCGAAAGTGACACCCAAGTCCCTGAAGTGTGTCGATGTACATAGGTACGAATTATTTAACGTATATTGAAAGCTAATAGGGCAAGGGTTATTAGAAAATGAAAGATGGACAAACTTAGAAACATTTACTGTAAGCTGGTTATAAGAACTCCAAAACAAAAAAGCATTCAAATCATCTTGAAGCAAAGCACAGTCACCGATTGACGACACTACTTTGAAAACTTTGACTTCATCTGCATAAAGAAGGCAGGAGGAGTTGATGACAACAGATGGACAGTCATTTATAAACAGAATGAACAATAGTGGGCCAAGAATCGATTCTTGAGGAACACCTGGAGATGGATGGAAGGGAGTAGAAAGACAGCCTTAAAAAGATACCTAACTGACACGATTGGATAAGTAAGAGGATAACCTGTGATAAGTAAGAGAATAACCTGTGGAACAGATAATCAGGAACGTTAAAAAATTTAAGTTGGCTAAACAAAATATTGTGATCTACTAGGTCGAGGGCCTTAGAGAAGTCCAAATACAACGTTTCGACTTGTAAACGGTCCTCCATGGCTTTTGAAGTAACGGTCATGAATTCTAACAAATTCGTTAACGTCGATCGCTCTTTGATAAAACCATGTTGTTCAGGAACAAAGCAATCATGAGTAAGTGAAAAAAGGTGCAAGTACACGATTTTCTCTAGTGGTTTGGGGAAGCAGGGTAATAAGAAGATAGGCCGATAGCTCGTAACGTCTGAGGTGCTACGTTTTTTAAAAAAATGAGTAACAAAGGATCTTTTCCAACACGAAGGGAAAGAGCCTGAAGATAAACTAGAGCTAAAGAGAAAGGAAAGGAGAACACAAAGAGAAGTAGCTAATGATTTCACAAAATGATTAGGAGTACCATCGGGACCTGAACTAACAGAGTCATCAAGTTCTAAAATAAGCTTCATAATATCTTCTGGATAGCAAGTAAAGGAAATTAAGGTGGCGTGTGTATGATTGGGAACAAAGGACTATCGCTGGGAGTAGCATTAAAAATAAAAGAAATTTGAGTTCTAAAATGTTCACAAATCTCGAGAGGTGAAGTTGCTAAGCAGCCATTCAAATGAAGCAAGAATGGGAAACTGGAAGAGGATTTAAGAGAGCACATATATTTCCAAAATGTTTTTGAATGATGTGAGTTTGGAAAGCCTTCAATACTATGAAAACGAGAAGCTTTAGCGATCTGCATCTTTTTCTTAGCTATCAACCTCAGATGACAAAAAGCTGTACGTGACTTAGGGGATCTATTACGTGAAAAGCGTTGACGAGCTGGATCTTTAGCTTTCAAGGCTCATATCGGAAAGTTACTCATAATTAGTTTTATAAAAGCTATAGCGCTGATGCTCTTTCTAACGATAACTAACAGCAGTGGTATAGAAAATTTCAAAGCGTAAGGGGGGGGGGGGGGGATGGATATCATGAGAAAGATAAGGAAAAAGAACTAAAGGTAAGCATAACAACGATTGCTCCATATAACAAAAGAACAAGTCAAGAATATGATTATTAATGTTAAAGAAATCACTAAATTGAGCCAGGGAACACATGGACATAAAAGAAGAAATTAAAGACCAAATTTGAAATGCAATAGAATCAACCTGATTGTCATCCTATGAGGGTTTGAGAAGGTTAAAATCTCCACATAAAATAAGGTGACAATTTGAAAAGTGCGTTAAGTAAATACTAGATATTTCAGTGAGGTATATATTGTAGACCAAAGAGAGGCACTGCTTATTAACATTAAGGGCCGAACCTACGCAGATGTCCTCCCTGAAATTAAAGCAGCGGTCAAGCCAGACGACACCAAAACTGCCATCAAAGCAGTTCGACCAACCCGGACCGGTGGCCTGCTGGTGGAATTCGGGCCAGAGGCCACAAACAAAGATGCATTCCGTGACGCGGTTCAAGAGGTTCTCGGAGATGCGGCAACGGTTGCCTCGCTCGAACCAATGGCCACCCTGGAAATCAGGGACCTCGACTGCGTCACGGACAAAGCTGAAGTAGAGGATACCATCAGGAGGGAGTTCCCCAGCTTAAATGAAGTCAAGGCAAGATTGACACGTGAAAACACAAGGGGGCAACGCATGGCTATTGTCGAACTAGCTGATAAAGACGCCCAGCAAATCCTGGCGAAGGGCAAAATTTATGTAAGTTGGGTGATCTGCAGGATACGGAGAAGAGCGATCCCTATCCGCTGCGTCAGATGCTTCGAATACGGACACACCGCGTATGGCTGTAGATGATCCGACAGTGCTACAAATGTGGTGAAACGGGGCACAAAAGGAAGGAGTGCACGAACGAGGCAAAATGCATTCTTTGCAAGGATGCTAAGCTAGCACCCGTCGACCTCAAACATGAGCCGGGGACAGGGAGATGCTGGGTTTTCAAGGAGGCCCTAACTAAAGCCAAATCGATACTCAAATGATCCGTATCCTGCAGGTCAATTTGCACCGAAGCACAAACGCCCAGGACCTACTTGAGCAGTTTGCGAGGGATAAGAAAGCTGACCTCCTGTTGCTGAGCGAGCAACATCATAACAAGGACTCGCAAGCGTGGTACCCTGACAAATCTAGTACCTCGGCCATCTGGGTTCGAGACAGCGCCTGCCTTCAGGTGGAGGGCCATGGACGCGGATATGGTTTTTTGTGGGTGCGGTGTTCAGGGATAACATATTTCAGTGTTTATCTGACGCCTAACGAGGCAATGCTATCTTTTCGAACAAAACTCGATGCCTTGGAGGACGCTGTCTCGAACACAGAGGGCTACATGCTGGTCGGGGGAGACTTCAACGCTAGAGCCATTGAATGGGGTATGCCACAATCCGACCCAAGGGGAAAGCAAATCTTGGACATGGCGGCCAGAACAGCGCTTTTTGTCCTAAATACTGGTAACACCCCTACTTTCCGCCGCTGGGGTTGCGTAGGAACCATACCTGATGTGACACTCGCTTCGGAGTCCCTGGTACCCAGAGTACACAACTGGCGAGTACTAGAGGACTACTTGGCTAGTGATCACCAGTATATAGCGGTTGAGATTCACAACAGTGCCACTCTGCGTGCATATGCCCAAACTTCAATCCTCGGATGGAGGACTGGGAGGATGGACGTTGAAAGGTTCGCTGACGCGCTTACGGCAGGCGCACCGTTGCTGGGAGCTCCGCCAGGGAGTGGAGGGCCCACAGCCAAGGACTTGGTGAACTCAACTATGAGTACCATCATAGCTGCTTGCGAGTCTTCCATGCCCCGTCGGAGACCCCGACACGGTAAGCCTCCAGTATACTGGTGGTCAAACGAGATCGCCGAACAAAGAAGCGAGTGTCACAAACTTCGGCGAGAGGCCCAGCGGGCGCGAACATGGGAGGAGGCAGACACTAGGCTAGCAGCATACAGGTCCGGAAGGAAATATCTTCGCAGGCTTATTAACAAGAGCAAGGCCCGATGCTGGCAAGACCTCGTGGATGATGTAAATAGGGATCCGTGGGGCCTTGGCTACAAGCTGGTCATGGGGAAACTTGGTGCCCTACGGAAGCCTTGTATACATGACGCGGAAAAGATGGACGCGATAGTGCGGGGACTTTTCCCCGCCCACCCCGTCCGTGTTGACGCTGTCCATGACGAAACAGCGGTCGAGTGCCCACTCTTCACACAGCTGGAACTGGAGGAGGCAGTCCTCTCCCTGAAAGCGAGGAAGGCTCCAGGTCCAGATGGTGTTCCAGCTGAGGTTTTGCAGCTCGTCTATCACCATTGTCCTGACTTGCTGCTCGGCACATTCAACGCTTGCCTACGGGACGGGGTTTTCCCGGTACGATGGAAGGTGGCGAGGCTCGTGCTGATCAGCAAGGGGAAGGGAAATCCCGAATCGCCGTCTGCATACCGCCCGTTATGCATGCTAGACACGGCTGGGAAAGTGCTAGAGAAACTCATCAAGGGAAGACTCACTGACGCGATTCGTGCTGCTGGGGACCTATCTCCTCGGCAGAACGGCTTTAGAGCAGGACGTTCTACCATTGATGCGATTGCAGAGGTGGTGAACGCGGTCCAAAAGGCAGAGGCATATAGTCGCATCAAGCGACGGATCGTCCTGTTGGTGACACTCGACGTCAGGAATGCCGTCAACTCCGCTAGATGCGTGAATATTCTGGACACGCTGGAAAACTCTTTTCAAGTTCCAGAATATCTATTGCGGCTTTTGAGGAACTACTTAAAAGACCGAAGCCTGCTCTACGACACGACACAGGGCCAACGAAGGATGGAAATTACATCGGGTGTTGCCCAGGGATCTATCCTTGGTCCGGACCTGTGGAACGTGTCTTACGACGGGCTACTGAGACTTGAGATGCCAGATGAGTCGCGCTTGGTCGGCTATGCGGCTCTGGTCGCCGGACGCACCGTTGAACAAGCGCAACTTAGGCTAGGTATACTAATGCGCCGAGTAAGGGACTGGATGACTGCTCGCGGGCTCAGTTTAGCACTGCAGAAAACCAAAGTGGTCATCTTGACAAAAAAGAGAATCCCTAGAGTAAGGATGATCAATATTGGAGATATACAGGTCGAATCAAAGCCAGCGGTGAAGTACCTGGGGATCGACTCGAAGATGAGTTTCTCTGAGCAAATCAGGGCAATGGCTGAGAAGGTTGCTTCGGGAATATCGGCCCTGAGTCGACTTATGGCCAACGTAGGGGGACCCAGCCCATCAAGAAGACGCCTCTTGATGAGTGCTGTAGGGTCAGTGCTACTGTACGGAGCAGAGGTATGGGGCGACGCTCCCAGCAAGGAGGTATACCGAAAACGATTGGCACAGGTACAGAGAAGAGGAGCAATGAGAATTGCATCTTCGTATCCAACAGTCTCCGACTCGGCGGTGAGAGTGATTGCAGGCGTGATACCTGTCGCCCTCCTTGCCAGAGAGCGCCGCGCTATTTACCTGCGCCGAAACGAGGATGCGAGGGAGATGGTTGTCCGCGAGGAGAGACAACGCTCGCTCAACGATTGGCAGCAGTCTTGGAGGAATTGCACGAAGGGAAGGTGGACTGCGCGCCTCATCCCGGATGTGAGACCGTGGCTAAATCGAAGGCATGGTGAGACTGACTTCTATCTGACCCAGCTTTTGAGCGGGCACGGGTGTTTTCAGTCTTACCTGCACAAGATCGGTAAGTCACGGTCTCCCGATTGTCGGTTTTGCCCAGGAGAGGAGGACAATGCCTGTCACACATTTTTTGCGTGTACCAAATGGGCCAGGCTTCGAAGGGAACTCTACAGGGAGACGGGAGAGCTCACCCCGGATAATATAGTTGCGGTGATGCTCGAATCGGTTGACAAATGGAGCCAGGTGGCACATTATGCTCGGGCAGTCCTAAAAGATAAAAGGGACTCACAGCAGCCAGAGGTGCTGGGGCTGGGGGATCGCTCTTCTGGCATTTCCTCTTCCCCTCTCCCCTCCCGCTAGGAAAGGGACTTGCCAGCTTGAGGGCGCCCCACGGCGTAACAAAACGAGACCTGGCCCGAAGTAATGTGTCAAACGGTTCCAGGCTAGGTTCTCAGATTGACAGGGGAGGTGTTTAGTGGGTAGTCCAAGGGTATCCTCCATGGGAGCCCCACACACCTACCACAAAAAAAAAGAAAAAAAGGAGACTTACAAGGTATATAAGTGCAAAAGGCAAGAAGATGAAATAACAATTTTTCCCTCGCACATTTTACAGGAGCAGTGACTACAAGATTTGTTAAAGGGAAGCCAGTGAAGTTATTCTTGTAGATGTCTAAGACACCTCCTCCGTCTAACTTGTTGGAGATTGACCTATCACAATTACGCCTAACAATTGTGTGATTAGGAAAAATTTTAGAGCCAAATATACTATCAGTCAATCAAGATTTAGTGATACAGATTATACCATCGTTAGAGAGAGAATAGGATAAAGCTAGATCCTTCAGCTGAGATCTTAAGCCCCGAACATTTTGATAATAAAAAGAAAATTTACTGCTAGAAAATTGATTTTTAAGAGGGCTATTCTGAAAGTTTTCAGGAAGAATCGATGTTACAGCTTTGGTAGGGAGCTCGGTAGAGAACGAAATTTTTTTTCCTTGAAGTTATGAAAGATTTAACAAGCACTCCAGAAGACCAGCAATCAGGGTTCAAGATGTAGTCACACGATGCCGGAGCAGTCAGTTTAAAAGAAGTGATAACTCTGTTGATCAAGCTTCTGGCAGCGAATAATTTTTAGAGATGAGCCAAATTTCTTATTTACATAATGTTAAATGTCACAAATACCGATATTTCAGAAGTCAGTTGCTTCCTTTTTCAGTGCTAACTAACTCTTATAATAATCAAACAACAGTACTTATACCTGCTTTTGTTAATCAAAATCAAATATCTACCTGAACTAATTAACAATTAATTGACAGTGGATAATTCACATAAAGGAATCTTAAACTGATTGATCCGCTCGTTAATGAACTTATCTTAATGTTGTAACCATTTAAACAGTGTTGAATGGGCGTTTCCGCATCCTGGTTCATCGTATTTGGTTCGGGTATTATTTTGAAAATTTCTATGCTTTCGGTCAAGTTTAATTTTTGAAATTGCACTGTTGATTTGATGTCCTGTATTTTTCTATGTTTTTTTATAGAATTATCTGCTTCGCTGAGGTTTCTTCGCAACGTTTTAATATTGGGCGTCGCGTTTTTCCTATGTAATATTTGGTACATTCTGGGCAGGAAATTTTGGACACACAGCTTTGTTTGTCCTTATTTAACGGGTCCTTAATAGACTTGAGTCAATTTTCAGTTGTATTTTTCTTCTCGCTAAAATTAACTCAATTTGTGTTTCTTTTAGTTGCTGTTTGAGCGCTCCCGTAGCTGAAGTGTGTCCTATAGCTACCCGCCCTAAGGTAGTCCAATTTTTGAGCATAAATTATGTTTCTTTTTTCTCGATGATACTTTTGATGGTATTGAAACTGTAGCCATTGAAGCTAGCTGTTTGCATAATAAATTTTTCTTCTTTCCGTTTTTCGTCCGTTGAAAGTGGTATGCTTTGCATTTGATTTACCATTGCATGGTATGGAGCCATCCTTTGAGAAAGCGAGTGGAAGAATGTTACCGGAATTGTCTTTTGTGTTTGTGTTGGCTTTCTGTGTATTCTAAACATGGATTCACCGTTGTTTGTATACATGCATAAGTTCAAAAATGTAAGCATATTACTATCCTCCGTCTCCATCGTGAAACCTATGTTTTTAAGTATTGAATTAATGCTTTTAAGTGTTTCTTTAAGTTTTGACGAAAAAGAAAAATATATTATATAAACAGCTAACATCAATGGCTACAGTTTCAATACCATCAAAAGCATCATCGAAGAAAAGGGAAGACAATTTAAGCTCAACAATTGGACTACGCTGCTTAAACAGAATAAGCCAAATAAAAATATAAGACGGGCAGCTATCTGAAACCTCTGCCATAGATGGTCCCAAGCCCGTTTGAGAACTCATAGCTTCCATGATTCCTCATCCCAAACCCCCCAATTTAAATGGTAGTAAATGCTCTTGGGGTTCACATTGGGTTTACTGGTTCCGCAATAATGTAACATTAAATGTCGAAAAATGCTAATAACTGTAAATACTTCAACAGCTCAGCTACTAAGTCCTATTTACACCTCCTTTGTGAAGACGTAATAACCATGCCCCTAGAATGGAGGTTTCCGCGCCTGATAACGGAATAGACGTAATAAGCATGCCGCCGGAATGAAGGTTGGACGACGGGCTAGCTCCCCGTCCCTGGAAACCTGTAATTGTTTTGAAACCTGCAGATAGGCATCGGAATGGATTGGACTCACGGCAACGACCTCGCAAACGAAAAAAGGACTATGGCATTGGATCCTGGAATGACAGATCACTCAATTACCCTGGCGCTGTTAAGGACCTTTTACAACAGGCTAGTCAATGTCAATTAAAAACACTGGCAGTCCAGGAAACGAATTGGACTAGAAACGACATTCAAGACATGAGATCGCACACAATGTTTAAAAGTGGGAAGCCTACTGGAAAACGAGAATTCGGAGTGGCCTTCATTGTGGATAGGGAGTCCAAATCGCACATTATTGATTTTAAGGCAGTCAATGAACGGATGTGTGCGATCCGTATAAAAGCGAAATTCTTCAAAATCTGGCTGATTAATGTTCACGCCCCGACCGAAGAAAAGGACAAAGAAACGAAGGAATCGTTTTACAACCACCTGAAAAGACTGGTCGACTCATTGCCCACAGATGACACAAAAATTATTCTGGGTGATCTCAACGCAAAGGTTGGCAATGAGCTATCTCATCGGGGAATGACTGGAGGATATAGCCTCCACGATGAAACCAATGACAATGGCCAGCGCCTGATTGGCTTTGCATGTAGCAGAAATCTTGTCATACGTTCGACTTGCTTCCCACATCGACACATTCATAAAATGATGTGAGTATCACCGGATGGCAACACACAAAACCAGCTCAATCATGTTCTGATACAACAACGTTGTGCCTCGATATCCGAACATACCGAGGAGCCAATTGTAACTCAGATCATTACATAATCAAATTAAACTATCGATGTCGTATGTCAAAGGCATATTCAGCAAAGACCAGCCCGCCACAAAATTTTGACATCGAAAGGCTCCAAACGGCGTCTGTGGCCGAAAATTTCACGGAGACCCTCGACAACAGGCTGGCTTCCATCTTATCAGACGCATCGTTAAAGACAAGCAACGAGCTCTGGACGGAAGTGAAAGTGGCTATCAAGACCGTGGCAGAACAGAGGATCGGGCATCAAGCCCGGCGCAAGAGAAATGACTGGTTCGATGATGAGTGCCAGAATGCGTTGAATAAAAAGAATCAGGTGTACAAAGAATACGTATGTAGGAAAACCAGGACGAAGAGAGAACACTATAAAAATCTCAGAAGAGCAACGAATAAGGTAATTAGGATTAAGAAAAGAAAACACTTTGATGACCAATTGAGAAGTATAGATGTTAGTTTAGCGAGCAATACCACGAGACAAGCATACAAAGTAGTGAAAAGCCTGAAACGTGGTTATCAGTCCGAAACCACGCTCTGTCATGATGACATCGGCAATATCATCGCTGGTGAAAGCAAGATTAAGGACAGATGGGCACCATATTTCAAGAACCTCCTTAATCCTCCGCACAGCTCCAGACCATTGGAGCCTATAGATGTTGCGGAACTCTGGATGAAATTTGTTCCATCATCAAAGCCCAAAAGAATAATAAAGCGCCGGGCATTGATGAGATTCCAGTGGAGCTCATCAAATATGGTGGCAGTAGTGTTCATAAAGCTATTCACAAAGTCATCCCGTACATTTGGCAACAAGAACATTTGTCGAAAGAGTGTAGCTAATCAATTATATTCCCTATCCACAAAAAAAAGTGGCAAGCTACAGCGCGAAAATTATAGAGGCATATCACTACTTTGTACGGCGTACAAAATATTTTCAAAAATCTTAGAAAATAAAATCGGATCATACGTTAACAGTATCATTGAAGAGTATCAAGGTGGTTTTAGAGTAGCTAGATCAACAACAGACCAATTGTTCACAGTCAAGCAGGTACTTGAAAAATCCTGGGAGTACAACATAGACGTACACCAAATTTTCGTTGACTTCAAGCAAACATACGACAGTATCGATTGTAACGCACTGTTCCAAACAATGCTTGGTATTGGCATCCCAGCCAAACTATTCCGTCTTACCAAAATGACAATGGCGTCGACAACCTCCCAAGTCCGCATCAATAACCAACTCATCGATGCCTTTGACACAAATATCGGACTAAAGCAGGGAGATGGGCTGGCCCCATTGCTATTCAATTTGGCTCTGGAGTACGTCATACGGAAGCTACCTGTCAATACGCGAGGTACATTACTATTCAAGTCGAGCCAAGTAGTGGCCTATGCGGAAGACATCAATATTCTGTCACGGTCAATAACAGCTGCCAAAGAACTCTTCCTGAAACTCAACAGCGAAGAAAAACTAGTAGGGCTACAAATCTATGAACATAAAACAAAGTTCATGATGTAGTCGAGAAAAAATACATCGAATACACAAAAAATCACACTTGGCGAATACAGTATCGAGAATGTTAGCGAATTTGGGTATTTAGGCGCCAAAATAACGAAAACGAGCAATGAAAGAGACGAAATACGCCGAAGAATACAGCTCGGAAATAAAATATTCTATTCAGTATTGACGATCTTGAAGACCAGCTGCATATACAAGAAAACAAAGCTCCAAGTATACAAATCGATGATAAGATCTGTGTTATGCTATGGGTGTGAGACATGGAGCCTAACCCAAGCATCCGCAAATATATTGAACGCCTTTGAGCGACGGGTCCTGAGGCGAATAATTGGAGCGACACTGGACGGGGACAATGAGCTGTATGAAATTTTTGACGAACCGGAGGTCTCAAGGATTGTAAGACTGCGGAAGCTGCAATGGGCTGGACACATGAATTGTATGGACGAAAAATGGATACCCAAGAAGGTATTCGTTGGGAGAACTGAAGGCCAGCGGGCAGTGGGGAAACTGAGGAAACGCTGGTCTGACTCGGTCGACGAAGGTAGTTCATCGCTGCTCGGATTCCAGAATTAGAAGACGCGGTCAACGGACCGAGACAGTTGGATGCGCTGTTCACAGGAAGCGAAGGCCCGAAAGGGGCTAAGAAGAAGAAGCTATCAGACACACTCCAGCTACAAGAGCGCCCAAACAGCAACTAAAAGAAACACAAATTGTATTAATTCCGACAAGTAGAAAAATACATCTGAAAGATCGACTCACATCTGTTAAGGACCCGTTAACTAAAGGCAAACGAAGCGGTGTTTACGAAATTTCCTGCCCAGAACGTAACAAATGTTACATAGAACTAACGCAAAGAACACCTCAGCGAAGTAGATAATTCTATAAACAAGCATAGAAAAATGCAGGAAAACAAATTGACACTGGCAAGACATATAGCTGAAACGAAACACACGATTACAACGGAAGACTTACTGGTGGCAAAACAGGTAAAACAATTTAAAAAAATAGACGTAATCGAATAGAAAATAGAAATCTTCAAAATACCCGAACCAAATACGATGAACAAGGATCAAGGCAACGCTCATTCAGCACTGTTCAAATGGTTACAACATTAAGATGAGATCATTAGTGAGCGGATCAGTTAGTACATAATTTCTTTTTGTGAATTTTCCATTGTTAACTACTTGTTAATTAGTTCAGGTAGATATTTGATTTCTGTTAACTAAAGTAAGTATAAGTACTGTTGTTTGATTGCTGTAAGAATTAGTTAGCATTGAAGAAGGAAGCAACCGACTTCCGAAATATCGGTATTTGGGAAATAAATAAAATTCTATGGTTTCAAGGAAAACTAGTGTTTTTAGTTAATTTAAATCAACCAAAGCAAAGGTATCCAAACAACTTACATACTACTTGCGTCAAGTTATGCAAATTGCGATGGGTGGGCAGTGTAGAAAGAATGGAAGAAAATTGACTAGCCAAAAGAACATTCCAGAGTAGAGCACAAGGTAGATGCCCAGTGCAAAAACTGAGGACTCGATGAGTGGAAACAAGGTCGCAGAATCATGATGTTTGGAAGAAATTAACCCTGGAGGCCAACGCACGGCTTGGGTTTTCACACCATCGTTAATGATGGTGATGGTACATTGTTTAAAAAATTGTAGCTGATTAAATTCGAATAAAAGAAGCGCTTCATTTACATACTTTCGAAGTATTTTTTGAATTTTATTAATAATTGCGTTGCAAAAATGTCTGCATACTATATTGTCGCGTGTTATTGGTTCGCGGCCAATAATTTTAATGTTCCGGGAAAGTGAAACGCAATGTCTTTTAATTTAAGTTAAAAGAATTTATTTAATTACAAAAATGCACCATAAACAATTTAACAATTTAACACTTTCACTAATTTTAATTTTCACTATGAAAAAAATCTAACACTTGTCCATAAATTTCTTATCGCAATTGTCTTCTAAATCACTTCACACTCAAATAATCAATTGTCTTTACTTCGCGTTCCACTATATCGCAGTTTTCTATCGCGGTTGTAATGAATGAACCCCCCATTCATTCAGCTCGCCTTTATATAGGGTCTCTACCTATTCACCCATTTCTCGTACATTATCGAATGTTCTACCGAGAGGTACCTGGTAGATTCGAGCAAATTAATGAATGGAGTGACGTCACTTGTAGATGTTGATCATGCTTGTTGGGTTCTCGTGGGTTCGAGTAAATTCATTTGCTGACGTTAATTATGAAAACAATTGCGACAGCAGCTCACAGAATTATTTGTACATGTAATTATTTGTACATGTAATTATTTGTACATGTAACACTGCCCCCACCTCAGTTCTTTTCGCCCCGAAAAGATGTGTCGCTATTTGTAGTCAATTCTCCCTGGGTGTAATATGGGGCAAGACGGTCCAGATGCACGATTTTCATTTTAGCTCTCGGCTTACGATGTTCCTGTATTCGGTATACGACGTCGTTGATTCGCTTTGTAACTCGGTATGGTCCCTCCCAATTATGTTGCAACTTTGGAGACCTACCCTTTTGCCGTTGCGGGCTATATAGCCACACCAAGTCATCTTGCTGGAAGCCAGTAGAATTAGCCTTTAGATCATACCTGGTCTTCATGCGGTCAGTAGCCGATTCGAGGTGTTTTCGCACTGTCCGATGTATCTGGTTCAACCGTTGTCTTAGATCACTTGCGTACTCCGAGACCGTTTGGGGTTTCTCAGGGGGTGTTCCGAACTTTATATCGGCTGGCAAACGAATAGTCTTTCCAAAAATGACTTTGGTTGGGGCTTGGCCCATCGATGCATGTTCAGCGGCTCTATACGCCATTAAAAATAGTGGGATATGTCGGTCCCAGTCCCTTTGGTTCTCGTCAACCATCTTGGCCAGGTGTTTATTGAGCGTGCCGTTGAAACGTTCGACCATTCCATCGGATTGGGGATGCAGCGGTGTTGTCCTCGTTTTCCGTATTCCGAGCAGCTCGCACATTTCGCCAAAAACTAGTGACTCAAAGTTTCGGCCTTGGTCCGAATGTAGTTCGCCAGGTACGCCGTACCTACTGACCCAATTTAACACTAGCTGTTCAGCTACAGTAGTTGCTTCCTGGTTGGGAATGGGGTAGACCTCGGGCCACTTGCTGAAATAATCGGCTACAACCAGCGTATATCGATTTCCCTATTCAGATTCAGGAAAGGTTCCTGCGATGTCAACAGCAATCCTTTCAAACGGTACCCCCACGTTATAGGTTTGCATTTGTCCTCTCAGTCGTCGCTTTGGGCCTTTGACGGAAGCGCAAATTGTGCATCTACGACACCAATCCTCTACGTCTTCTCGAGCGTGGAGCCAGTAGAACCTTTCCCGCAATTTCGCTAAGGTCTTGTTAACACCAAGGTGGCCTCCCGAGGATCCTTCATGCATTTCCTTAACCACATCGTGAATTCGGCTTTTGGGTAGTATAGTTTGCATCCTATAGGAGCTGCCATCCACCGTTTCCCATTTCCGCTTGAGTATGCCACCCTCAACCTGAAGGGAGTTCCATTGTGCCCAATAGCTTTTCAGGGTTGCGCTATGCATTGAAACGTCTTTCCACTCCGGTCGCCCAGTCGTCTCCTTCCATACGAGCAATGGTCCGATGTCTTCATCGGCTAGCTGGGCATTTCGAATCTCCTCCGATGACCAACCTTCATCGAATTCGGCCATTATCAGTCGCAGATCAACGGGCGGTTCCTTTTCCTCAATCCGTCGGCAATGCTTGCAGTTAGCTGGACATGGATGACGAGATAGGGCGTCAGCATTTCCATGAACTCCGCCCTTTCGATGAACAATTTCATAGTCGTATGACTGCAATCTTTCGATCCATCTCGCAACTTGTCCCTCGGGGTTTTTGAAGTTAAGTAGCCATCTCAGCGATGCATGGTCCGTTCGAAGAACAAATTTCTGGCCATATAGGTATTTGTGGAACTGCTTGGTGGCCTCTATTATAGCCAATAGCTCCTTCCTGGTCACACAGTAGTTCCTCTCACTTTTTGAAAGAACTCGACTGTAATACGAGAGGACTCTTTCTTCGCCATTGATCTGCTGGGAGAGTACAGCTCCAATAGCGCCGTTGCTTGCATCGGTGTCAACTACAAACATTATTCCGGGTTTCGGATACGCCAGCACGGGTGATTCACACAGCTTTTCCTTCAGGGTCTCAAAGGCTGTCTGGCATTGTTCATTCCAGACATACGGACGATTTTTCTCGGTTAGCTGATGGAGGCACTTAGCTATTTTGGCAAAGTCTTTGACGAATCTTCGATAGTAGGTCGCCAGACCCAGAAAACTTCGTAGTTGGCGCTTGTTGTTTGGTGTTGGCCAACTTTTCACGGCTTCAATTTTCTCAGGGTCTGTTTTGACCCCTTCTGCTGATACGACGTGTCCCAGGTATTTTACTTGATCTGTGAAAAGAGTACACTTCTCGGGACTAAGTTTCAAATTTGCCAGTCGTAATCGGGAGAAAACCTCTTCTAAGTTCCGCACATGCTCTTCGAACGTTCTACCGATGACGATAATGTCATCTAGGTAACCCAAGCAGGTTTTCCAGGTTAGACCACGTAGCACATATTCCATCAAGCGTTCGAAAGTGGCTGGAGCATTGCAAAGCCCAAACGGCATCACCACAAATTGCCACAATCCGGTCCCAACTGAAAATGCGGTCTTCTCTCGGTCCTTCTTGTCAATTTCTACCTGCCAGTAGCCACTCTTGAGATCGAGTGTAGAAAACCATTTTGCGTCGGCTAAAGTGTCCATGATGTCATCGATGCGTGGGAGTGGGTAACTATCTTTCTTAGTGACGTCGTTAAGCTGCCTATAGTCGACACAAAAGCGAGTGCTACCATCCTTTTTCTTCACTAGAACTACAGGCGCGGCCCATGGACTGACAGAAGGTTCAATAACGCCTTGTTTTTCCATGTCCGAGATCAGCGCGCTCACTTCTCCTTGTTTGGCTATAGGGAGACGTCTCGGTGCTTGTCGAATTGGCTTGGCTCCCTGTGTATCTATGACGTGAGTTACCATACTCGTTCGGCCTTGGTCATCCGGGCTTGTTGAGAAGATGTCACTGTACTTGGTGACCAGATTAGAGGCTGGCTTAAAAAGCTGCACTGGCAATTTGACCTGCTTCAATATTGCAGACGTGGATTCCCGGGCTTTGTCTGTGTCTTGCCTCCTTTTCCAATGATGGTCGTGAGTAGCTTCCAAAGAGGTGATGGTGGAAACAGGCTGGCAGCTACCGATGACTTCTCCCGCTTTGATGCTCGTAGTTGAGTCTGCGGTGTTAAGGACTCTAACCGGCACATATCCGTTCCTTAAAGATCTTACAAGGCATCGTCCTATAATCAAACTGCGCAATGCGGACGTCTTTGTTGGCTCTATCAGATAAGATCGGTGGTCTCCAGAATCACCATCAAGCTTGGCCCATACAATGCTTTCGGAAGAATTCGGTACATCAGTGTCAGTACATACCACTACATTCATCTTGGGAATTTGGACGCTGGGATCCTCCATCAGTACTTCTACATTCTGCCATTTCAATACACGTTTGCCCAAATCCAACGTGATTCCATGTGGTCGCAGAAAATCCATTCCGAGAATGCAGTCATCCATAATGTTCGCGACCAGAAAATTGTGTCGGAACACAAGGTCTCCCAACTGTATCGGCAGGTTGACCTCTCCATGAACAGGTGCAGTTTCTCCCGTAGCTGTCCGTAGTGAGAAAATTCTGCCCTTGTGAAGTTGTTGCTGTCTAACTAGGTCTGGTCGGATAATCGATCGGGTTGCACCAGTGTCGATTGCTATGGTGCAGTTTGCTCCGTTAACTTGACCCGGAAGGCATAAGTCCGCTTCTCCACGATGTAGTCGTGACACGGTGATAGTGGTGCTGGGGACGTCGATCCTCCTAGCCAACCTCTGCCCCACGAAGTTGGCTCTTACATGTTTCCCGACCCCTCTGTTTGAAGGGCTTCCATTCTGGGCTCCTGACTCGGTCTGGATCTCCTTCTAGCTGCACACCCTGGACAATAGCTCGGTTTTCTTCGCTTCTTGCAGTCTCTTTGTAGGTGCCCCTTCTCTCCGCAATTCCAGCATCTAGGCGCACCATTTACATGCGGGTCTCGCTCAATTTCCACGCACTCACACCTGCAATCGTCTGTCACTACCTCACGAACCCGGGCAGTGGTACGAGTCACATTTTTCGCTGCCTCAAAGTTCAGACTGTAAGCTAATGCGTCCTTAACCGTTTGCTTTTGAGCAAAACGCACGGCTTGTTGCAATTCCGGGTCCTTTAGTGCGCTGATGAATGCTTCTGTCGCTGCATCATCTCGATGTTCTGGGTCGTAGGCTGGGTAAGCCAAAAGTGCTAGTCACTCAATGTCTTGGGCTAGCTGCTGTAGGGTTTCACCAGACTTCTGCATCCGATGCCTTAGCTGTGACCGATAAATCTGCTTTAGATGATCGTCTCCATAACGCATATCGAGCGCATTCATTATAGCATTCGAGTTTGATTGCGATTCAACGGGGATCGTCTGCAAAAGCTCGGCAGCTGGTCCTCTTAGAGCAAGAATCAGCGCAGTTGCTCGGTCCTGTTCATTCCAGTGATTTGCCCTTGCGGCAGCTTCAAACTGGGTCTTGTAAATACTCCAGACCGTTTGCCCATCGAGTATTGATGCTTGCACATTTCTGTATGTGCTTTGCGCTGCGGTTATCAGCGGGGCTGGTGAAGTGGTTGCTACTGCCTTCGCAGCTTCCAATTCTTTTTACACTTTTTCCATCTCATGGTTCATTCTTTCTTCGACCTGGCTGACCTTTTCCTCGACCTGGTAAACCTTTTCTTCGACCTGGTCAACCTTTTCCTCGACGCCTTTAATTTGCTTGTTAAGACTACTGAGCTCCGCTTTTATTTCGGTGGACTGTTTTTGAAAATCTGCCTTGATTTCGATCGCTTGTTGATCCAGCTTCACTGATTGTTCATTAAGCTTCGCTGATTGTTCATTAAGCTTCGCTGATTGTTCATTAAGCTTCGCTGATTGTTCATTAAGCTTCACAGTTAAACTAGATGACTGTTGTCGCTGCTCTTGCTGCATCAGCATCAACATTTGCAATATCGCATTTTCTGGCTCCTTTGATTTGGGTGTTTCTTCTTCTCCACATTCTGCGCCTTGTTCCGCATCTGAGGGCTCACCCGCATGCAGATTCACGCCTTCCGACTCGATCGCATCACGCAAGCGTGCAATCAGTATGGCTTTTGTACCTTGTGTGGCCAGGTTTCGCTGTTCCAACTCCTCCTTGAGCTCCGATATGGTCAATTGATCAATTTTTAGATGTAAGTTTCCTGGCATTTTTATTGTTTCGGCTGTTTTTCTACCAGTTTCCACGTTAATTTTCACTATTGTGCACAAAAATGTTCAAAAGTTTTCACTTCCAAAATTTTTCTTTCGCACTTCTTGACACCACTGTCGCGTGTTATTGGTTCGCGGCCAATAATTTTAATGTTCCGAGAAAGTGAAAACGCAATGTCTTTTAATTCAA
This sequence comes from Odontomyia ornata, assembly GCA_963969285.1. Lineage (NCBI taxonomy): Eukaryota > Metazoa > Arthropoda > Insecta > Diptera > Stratiomyidae > Odontomyia > Odontomyia ornata. Next base: position 92,584,694 of record OZ017739.1, read on the forward strand.
GTTAAAAGAATTTATTTAATTACAAAAATGCACCATAAACAATTTAACAATTTAACACTTTCACTAATTTTAATTTTCACTATGAAAAAAATCTAACACTTGTCCATAAATTTCTTATCGCAATTGTCTTCTAAATCACTTCACACTCAAATAATCAATCGTCTTTACTTCGCGTTCCACTATATCGCAGTTTTCTATCGCGGTTGTAATGAATGAACCCCCCCATTCATTCAGCTCGCCTTTATATAGGGTCTCTACCTATTCACCCATTTCTCGTACATTATCGAATGTTCTACCGAGAGGTACCTGGTAGATTCGAGCAAATTAATGAATGGAGTGACGTCACTTGCAGATGTTGATCATGCTTGTTGGGTTCTCGTGGGTTCGAGTAAATTCATTTGTTGACGTTGATTATGAAAACAATTGCGACAGCAGCTCGCAGAATTATTTGTACATGTAATTATTTGTACATGTAGCAATATATATTGTATATATGCTTCTGCTTTATCGTATTATTTTGTTCTGTTTTCAATATAAAATGACCAAAGATATGTGATTCCTTCTTTGCAACCCAGATAGTTTAGTTTGCTAGTATTTTGCGACTCTGATCAACACCATGATTCCCAGAATCAGATTTTGATTACTTTTAAATAATCTTCTTGGTGAAAGCAAACCGAATTGAGTTTTGACTGCAAACAAAAAATAACCCTTTCACGGTATACTGAAGAATAATTGAATGATCGTTAATTTACAACCGTTCAATTATTTAAACCAACCAGAATTTTTAAATTTCTTATTTCATTCTTGCGATGACTTTACTTCCTTCTCACCTAGTCACATTTTGACTCAACACTGCATGGCATTCACTTAAAGAAAAGTCGTAAGCGTTTTCCATCCACAACAATGCTGAATGAATGCAAAATGTAAAGGAGTGAAAACGAATCCGAGTCTTGGTAGCAGTGCTTTTGTATGGTATTGTTGTTCAAAACTGTTCGCTGATAAAAATGGGAGGATTTTTTGCTGCTTTTCAGAGTCCTTTTTTTCCTTGAAAATCTCTTCTTATTATGAATGAAGTATTCACTGACTATTTATTGATAGACTCTCCATCACCTGGTCCGTGTTTGCGAGATAGATGTTTCGGGTAGCAATGGAACAATTCATGAACTGAACTTCGCGTGCAATGAAGGAGCACTTTACACAGATTCCTCTATCCTTCTTAGCGTGCTAAGCAAGGATATAAAACTTATTTGTGTGGATTTTGTATCTGTTGTTCATTCAACACTTTCGACAAGAATAAGGCGAGACGATAAATTTATGAAAACGTAATGGAGCAACGGTGATGTACAATTCTGTTTGTCATTATATTGCGCTAAGATACAGAGGGAAATTTATGATTTTGGGAAAATAAAAGGATGCTTTCAGTTGGGATTTATACGCCTTTATGTTTGCGAATTGAAAATGTGGAAGTGATTTGCTGAATGATGGCTCAAGAAAAATGTATTGAGATCTTAATGATTTAGCATTTTGTATTGTTAAGTCAAAGTTGCTAACTGCAGCAAAAATGAAGATAGAATGGCTGAACCCGCCAAAAACCAAATAAAGCTGAAACGATTTCAACGTCAAGTACCCTGCATAGCTCAAAAGACTGCTGAATTTGTATTTGAATCATTTTTAAAGGGAATCCATACATTTTCACATTCCACGACATAAGCATAAATTATTCTATTGGATCTTACGTTACCACTGCTCAGTATAATGGTACCACGTGAATGCAAATAGACTCAAGTCCTTGTTATAAGCAGTTCCTAAAAGAATGCCGGTGAAGCACATTTTCGAAAGGCTGAGAGAATGAGTGCAACACCCATCCTTGTATACGAGCGCAATATTTTTGAAGAGTTGCAGATTTAAATGCCATTCCATTTCAGCATTACTTAGCCTACATTGTGCTTCCTTTCAGATCGTTCTTGGTTTTTCGCAGTTTGCTCCCTCGCTTTTATGTTTTCTGCTTAGAATCAATAGACTGAAATTTGTCTTGTACGTCGAGCTGACAAGTACTCGTATTTAGAATTTTTGTGAGATATGCAACCATTCAATCAGTTTTCTATGCAAATAGATTTTCGAAGCAGAAAAGAGTTATCTCTGTTCGAAAGAAAGTACAAGAATAAGCTAGAGCCCTAAAGTTGATTCGTATTGAAAAAGTGCTCATGAAGTGATATGAGCATCAATGGTATTCTGTTCCCATTGATAAAAGTGTAGAAACTTACTTATTATATCAGGAATAACTAAAAATATGAAAGCCCTTCAACATGAAAATCAATTAGTAGTTATAAAATGTTCTTTGGAAATTCTATAAATCTCAGTAAACCAAAAATTCTTTACTAGCTGAGCTTGCAAATATCTGAATTTGTGCTTATTAGACTTGCAAGGAATATTTGGCTATTATCCTGCATTCAGCTTATTGGGCCTATTGGGCTATATACCTATTATTTAGGTACTATTTGGTCGAATATCGAATAATTTTGCATTTTGTTGTCGTCAGATAATTGATACGATAAAATTTCGGTTGATTTTATAACAATGCACATTCTATGTAATCATTAAAGTGGTTACAGGTACATAATCAACTTCCTTACTGCATTTATTATTGCGTAAACAATTACTGATTCAGAAAAAAGGTCTATTCTATCGACAACTTTGCTCAAAACACGTATTGTACTTGAATAATGTTTTATTCATATCACTCTGTTCTTATAATAAATTCTTACATATTAAGAAAAAATGTTTTTTGGAATGTTCTAATTTTTTTTGGAATATTCTTATTTTGTGAACGTGAACATTTGACCAAGTGCGAACATCAAACATTCATTCGAGAACGCGTACTTGTGTAAATGACATTATCCTTCGTGAGCTAATAGTTCCGTGAATTAGACCAGGTATTTTTCAATTGAATTTTCAGTAAGTAAATGTTGTCCGTTAAGCTTCTTGATTTTTGTATGTTTTTGCATGTTTCTTTTATCGAATAAAGTTTAGAAAAAACGAATTAAATTATATTACTCCCTTTGCTACGCCATGAAAAGTCCTGTCCAATATATTGGACATGCGTACCCAATGGTCGCGAAGAAAGCATATGTAGTGAATAGTGTAAGTATACAAGTCCGTGAAGGACTGCAGCTATGGTCTGCTGCCTCGGCGGAGGAAGATGTTGATATCCGCCGAGAATGCCCTTGTCTGAGGACGCGTGAATGCACTGACAGGCTAGCATTGTAGTGTCGTGGGGTGGGTTCATTCCCCCAGCACAAGGACCCACTACAAAAGAATTTCGCATTCACGAATTCTTGGGTCTCAATAGAAAGGCGACGCGAGGTCGAAAAATTGTAGGTAACTACAAAGGGTGAAATGACTTGTTCAGAGAACAAGTTGAGCAAGTGAAAACGGACGGACTTAGGGTAACCTCGTCGTTACCCGACGATGCTCATGGCCCGCAAATAAGAGTGGGACAACCGGTTGGTGATGGTGCCCCCTCGCACCCGCCCAACCAGATCAAGATCCATATACGTTGCAGTGGCCAAGTATTTCCCTTCTGAGTGGAAAACTCATATAACCTAAACTGTATGAGCCTTCCCATCTGAGAAGAAATACACCGGTGATAAATTTATGTCATAGAGTTATGCAATCGGATCACATAAACCTATGCCATAAAAAGGCACCTTGCTCGAGGCCACTCAACCCTCGAGAGTTCCTGAAACAAAAAGAAGGTTATTATTTGCCCGATGGCTGGCCCATGTCTGGTGGTGAGAGCCTTCCACCGTACCGGGCCCTATACCCGGTCCGACAGGTGAAAATGGAAAGACCGAAGGGTAAGTTTAGTAATTCATTTTATTTACAAGAACTACTCTTTGTTTCGCGAAATTCATCACTTCAAAAGCTCAAATAAACTTTAAATAAGAAAAAAATTATATAACATAATTTTCCATTCCATATAAATATGCGTTGTTTCTACTTTTTAATTTATAACAGAACACGCAATACAATAATAGTGAATGTGTGTGTGTGTTCCCGTGTGTTTTTATGAAAATTCAATACATATTATTTAACCCATTAACCTAATGAAACATTATATTATTTAAAATGCATTTTCCATTCATGAAACAATATGATTATTGATTGATTGATTTCCTATTTGGTTAAAGAATGATTTTCAAAAAACGTACTCTGCGTTTACAAACAATTACAGTGAAGCTGATCAGTTTTGTTCGACACATTAAAAGTTAAAGTTAAAAGTATAAAGGGTTTTAGGTAAATCTTTAAATTAAGATGCTAGGTTTATGAAAGAATTAGAATTATTTAGAACATTTTATTTTTCATAAGATGCAATAGAAGTTACTTCTCTACTAGAAGTTTAGCGCAAAAAAAACAAATCTCGTTGTCTTTTCATATAAAATCCTACTTCCTCTTTTGTTCCACGATAAAATCTATCAATCCAAATTATCTTTTTTACAACCTGTACATTCTAAAAATCGGTTTTCATATGTCCTTTGGTTCAAATGCATTAGCATTCGAATTACTGATGTTGTCCACTCAATTTTAAGTAATTAAAAGGTTGATATTTAAAAATATCAAATATTTCTTTATTCCTTTGTTTCTTTTAAAACAACCTTATTTATTCACCGTCGAATTTCGTATGGGATGATAACTGATTGATTTAACCAACATCATAAAAAAACAATATTATTTTTGATCCTCTTATGTTAAGTAATTATTTTAATGATTATCATTTCATCATATTCATTTAACAATTTAAAAATTGAATCTCAAATGTAGTCAATCATATAATGAATAATAAAAAGACATAGAAAACAAAAGGATACTTACTCATCCTTGTCCGACGACGAGCACTCGTTAACGAAGCAGGGGTGTATAAGTCCTGGAATTGTTTTGGTTCTTTGATTTTTTCTAATTAGCATCGATTTCAAAAATTATTGTTAAACTAATTTAAATCAGAATTGCCAGACAAAGTCACTATTGAAATACAAGAAAACACCACCGTTTGGAGGAATACATGCTTCATTTGATGCTTGACAATCACCAGCCGAACCGGTCCATCCTTCCTTGCAGACACATTGGCCCAAACGCATATTCCATGATCAGGGCCTGAGTACAGTAATTGATTATGACAACTCCATGGGAAGTCATCACATTGGTAGTAATTTTCGGTAATTTCTTCTTCGGGACTCGGTCTCTTTTCACATTCGCAAACACCACCCTCACGTGCATCAAATGTTGAGCACTTAGCAGAATGTTCTTCATATAAACTGTGGCCGCGTTGTTCGAAGGACCACTACATTGCATTTCCAAATCGATAACTAAACTTTCTCTTCTTTAAACCATCCGAATATATTTGGAACTTTTGGAACCATTCTTTTCGATCAAATTTTTCTTTTATCAATTTATACCTTTTCAGCGCTGCACCTTCCAACTTATACTGTTCTATTTCAATATCCTTTTTCCGTATTAAATATATCAATTCTGTATTTTGTTTGGCTAAACTGCTAACCGATAATAACAAAGGAGGCAACACTATTTCCATAAAAGTTTTCTGATCACATCTTTCCAGCTTCCAATAAATATTTAGTGGTCTATTCGATACGAAATATTTATAATCCAAATTAGCTTTAGCTTCCATAGGGTGCAAAGAGACCTGAGATGGTAAACTAACTAAAGTTGATAGGATTGTTTCATTATCATATTCTATTCGTTTATTTTGTTCCCTTGCTCTGTTCGTAACATCATCGGCAGAACACTCTTCCCGCCACAAATACTCTAAATCTCTCAAAAGAACTATCTTGATGAATCGTAAATCACTCTTTCAATCAAAGATTCCGTTCACTTTTCATTCCCTTATGCATGTCGCTGCCTACTTTTCATATTTCAGTCCGCTCTCTTCACTATTCCCATTGTATCCCGTAAACAAAATAATGCGAATCAGGTGAAACGCGAAGCAGAACGCACGCGATAAGCTTTGTTCTCAATCTCCAGTGAATTCATTTTTACCGCGTATTGCAAATAATTTCAATTGGCATCAATGACAAAACTACGCTCTTTTGCCAAGTCAAAATGTAACAAAAGTCACAATTGCACATTTTGTGGTACGGCACTCTGTGATTTAGGAGTCTTTTCTAATAGTCCGATTGTAAATGTTCAGAGCTATTCTTACAAACAGAATTCGCACAAATTAGGAACCCTTTTACATGGAAATTCGAGGATTTTCCACTGACCGTAACATATGCGCTTCGACGCCGAACGTAAACCCTCCCAAAAAAAAACTGCGATCGCATCCACGCGCGACTACCCAGTCTCACGACCTCCAGCCGACTCCCCTTTGTCTCGATCAGCAACAGCACTCGTTGTTCTCTCGCCTATACGATTTACTTCGAATTGCTGCTGCTCTTGTGTTTGTTGTTGCTGTTGTGGATTTTAGGGGAGACGTCGCCGTGCAATTGAATCCCAAGCAAGTTAGATTTGCACCCTAGTAATGCTTTCTCCCACTTTGGATGTAATTTGTAGCAATGTAGATTTGATTTTCAAAGGCAGATTCCTTGACGTTGGTATGATGTGGTTAGGAATTGAATACTTGTTTACTTGTTTTGGATTTGCGCAAAGTTTGTGTTTGGAAAGTGATAGGCGAGAAGAGTAAAAAGGTGTTCGGGCGGTTTGTTGGTAAATTTGAATTCATTTTCAACGTGAAGATACAATAATGAATCATGCGCAATAATATATCGTAGTTTTTTTTTTGTAATATCACGTTGATTTGAAACAAAATTGATATGCAAGGTGTTTGCTAGTTATTGACTATTTTAAAGAAGACATTAGATATTTAAAAAAATCTAAACTGCATAATCATTAATGTCTACTTGTCGCCGCCTATATCAATATGCGTTTAATCGAACTGGCTTCCACTTTTTCTAGTATGAATTTCAATTTTCTTGATCACCATGAGCAGTTTGATAGAGTAACTGTTGAGATTTTACCTTTGACCGATGTATCCGCAGCAAAAAACAATTAAAGAAAAAAGAAACAAGCAAGCGACTATATTTTGTACGTGCTAATTTAATGAATGCTGTATGTAAAGTGAAGTGACTGTACAAAAAATTACAATGCTATGAATGTCAAATGTATTAGTGTTTTGCAGAATGACCGTGCGATGTGGTGTCGCCACGAATCCTATATTTGAATATTTAAACGTTAACAAAAACTATAAAATCGATACATTTTAATACTCCCACCTTTTGTTAACAACCAGATAAACCAAAAACTATGTTCCAATAAAACTATTGCCATAAGCGCCAATGCAAAATAATTGAATGAATCATTAACAAAAATCTTGATTGAATCCGAAAATGTAATCAAAATGAAAAAAGTAAAATTCAATTTGTCATGCCCAATGATTGCCATATAAATTCAAATCGACTTTTTGGTAATGCTTTTGTCTAACCGTCTGCCAATTGATCATGACTTGAGATTGATTCAACTGCCAATTCCTTTCGTTCGTGCTGTTCCCGAATAAAATGATAAGCCACATCAATATGCTTTGTTCGACGATGGAACACCGGATTTTTAATCAATTTCACCGCACTTTCGTTGTCGATGTACAAAGTTGGTTCGTTCACTTGATCCGGTACGATTTCATTCAATAATCTTTTCACCCAAATCAATTCGGATGTCGCTTCAGAAGCAGCAATATATTCAGCTTCAGCCGTTGATTTCGATACACTTGATTGCCGCCTTGAACACCAAGTTATGGCGCTATGATTCACAGTAAAAATGAAACCAGTTGTCGATCTGCGTGTAACAAGATCGCCAGCATAATCCGAATCGCTGTATCCATTGAATGTAATTTCACCCGTTGTAGAGCCGTACAAAATACCACGATTCAATGTACCATTTATGTATTTCAAAATACGCTTCGCCGCATTCACATGAGTGATCGATGGTTTTTCCAAATAACGATTGGCCACCCCGATTGCATACAAAATGTCAGGTCGTGTTCCCATTGCCAAATACATAATGCTGCCCACAAGTTGTCGATACGGAAAATTCGATGGATCGCTGTCATCGTATTGCGATAATTTTTGATTTGTATCGCTTGGTACTCCCACTGAAACACAATTTTCCATGTTGAACTTTCGAATAACCTTGCGTGCATATGCCGTTTGATGTATAAAAATCGATCCGTCGTTCAAACGATCAATTTCAATACCAAGAAAACACCTGGCGTCGATTACTTTTATCTCGAACTTTTGCTTCAAATGATTGATGATCTCATCGATCACATCATCACTGTCACCAAAAATCATGCCATCGTCAACATAAATACATAAAATAACTGTGTTTTTCCCATTTGACTTTGCAAAAACACATGGATCAGCCAATGATGATTTAAAGCCGAATTCTTCGATGAAATCCTTAAACTTTTGATTCCAGCATCTTGAACTTTGTTTTAAGCCATACAAACTTTTACGTAACTTGCATACCTTGTTTGTATCATCGCTGAATCCAATCGGTTGTTTCATGTACACATTTTCACGTAGATCTCCGTACAAAAATGCTGTTTTCACGTCAAATTGTCGCATTTTCAATTTCTTTGCCGCTGCAATTGAAAATAATGTCCGAATTGAATCAAAACGCACCACCGGACTGAACGTTTCTTCATAATCAATTCCATGCTGTTGATTAAAGCCACGTGCCACTAACCGCGCTTTGTATCGTTCAATTGAATCATCCGGATTACTTTTCACCTTGAAAACCCACTTATTATCGATGACCTTTTGATCGTGTGGTTTTTCGACCAATTTCCCTGTGTTATTTCGCACAAGTGAATCGTATTCCTCTTGCATTGCTTGTAACCACCTATCGCTGTTCGGTGATTCAACTGCTTCCCGATACGTTTGAGGCACATCATCAATTGCAATAAGTGCCATTGCAACCAATGTCGTTTGATTTCGATTACGTGTACGCGATTCAAGTATATTGTCCTCATCAATATCAGTCAAACCCGTTGTTCCACGCTTGACAATTCTTGCCGCCTGTTGTTGTTGTTGTTGTTCGGCCGTTGCTGCCGTTGCGGTTGACGTTGATGCATCACTTGACTCCGCTTTATTTTGTTCAACATTCGATTGCTCAGGCTTGAGCTCATCCTCATTCTCATCCGTTTGTACCGCTTTTTCCTGACCACTGTGTACTTGTGCCAAGATTTTATTGTATTAAATTCATCCGATAAAAATTTCACATCGCGAACCACCTCGATTTTTCTTGTATCCGGATCATAAACACGATAACCTTTGATATTATCGTCAAATCCAACGAAAATACATTTCTTTGATTTTGGTTCCATTTTACGACGTTTTTGTTTCGGTACATGAACGTATACACCAGTGCCAAACGAACGAAGATTTTCAACCTGTGCCGGTTTACCACACCACAATTTATATTGTGTTTTATTCTTGACCGTGCTCGTTCCAGTGCGATTTAAGACATATACGGCCAAATTTACAGCTTCCGCCCACAAATTTTCATTCAAACCCTTTGCATGTATCATTGAACGTGCTGATTCAACGATCGTACGCATCTCACGTTCTGCACATCCATTCTGTTCCGGTGTGTATTTGACAGATCGACGATGTTGAATTCCATTTTCCTCAAGAAAATGATTCACTTCAGCATTATCACATTCCGTTCCTTGGTCCGATTGAAATGCCTTGATTTGATGGCCCCACTGTTTTTCGCTAAACTTGATGAACGTCTTGTTTTTCAAACAATAAATGAATCGCATGTGTGAAAAATCATCCTTGAATACAACAAAATATATCGATCCACCAATTGATTTATCGTATGGTCCCCATAAATCACCATGGATTATTTCACCGCATGCCTTTGACTTTTCTACACGTGATTCAAAACTCAATCTGTGCTGCTTGCCATATGCGCAACTTATGTTTTTAATATCCACAGTTTACAAAAAATAAATTATTAGAGCTTCCGCGCTCTGTTTAATTCAAACACAGGGTTTTATTCTTTGGCTAACTGTTTTTATTTTCCAGCACTAATGTTATTAATTTTTATTATCGCTCGCAACCGATCAAACTCTAACTAACTCTCTTTTCTCTCGTTCAGATTCTTTTATAACATATTTATGCTGACTTATTGTTTTCTGTAATTGATATGAAAGTAAATTCATCTTGCTGATTAGATGGATCAGAAAATATTTCTTGGCAAATTTGGAAATTCAATATCCTTTAAAATTGTTCTCAATATAAACACAACTATGAATTATTTGATTATTCAATATAAACACAACTATAATATTTGAAATTCAATATTCTTTAAAATTGTTCTCAATATAAACACAACTATGAATTCTTCTATTGCAAACGAAATCCAATCTGTTTCTTATCTTTCTTTATACCTGAGTCATCAGTTCTGGGCTTAGTTTCTGACATAACATCTCTCCCCTTAAGTTCAAATTCGTCCTCGAATTTATTTTTTCTATTGAATTTAATGTTATTATTATTTCTTTTGCAATATAGATATATAAACAAAAAGATGAGTACGATCACAATAATTAGTGTGGTTATTATATTTGATACAATATGTTTCTGCTTTGTATATTTTATTTCATTAATTTCTTTTAAGTTGTTAATGTAAAAGTCGTTTAATTCTTGCCATGTAATTTGTTTATCAAAATTTGTCAAATTCGTAGGAATAGAATTTGGAATAATTACTCTTGTACGGTATTCTGGAAATTTGTTATTAAAAGTTATATTATTTATGGTTACTGAGCAATCATTGAAAACAAATATGTAATTTCCTTCCATGTCATGATTTCTTTCATCGCAAGTATTACTCCATTTTAATTTAGATTGAATAGTTAATATGGTTCCTGTTTCTACTTCAAGGATTGAGTTCTTTGTGTTTTGTATTTTAGTACATGTTTCATTTGTGTAAAAGCATAATTGACTTTGTTTAAGATCTTTAACATTAATTTCATTATTGTATGTAAATATTTGATTATTATTTTTTACAATTGTTTCTTGTTTAAAATTAATTTGATAATGATTGCTGTCTGGAATTGGCATTACAATATATTTAAAAAGTGTTATAATTTCATGGGGGATTTTTATAACGAATAGTAATTATTTTGTGTTTTTATTATTTATTGCTACTGCTAACTCGAGGAACCTCAACTTTTCTATACCGATTTTAAAATCAATTATTTCCTGTTTTGTTAACATATTTCTACTCATTATTCCTGTTCTAGCTGATACGAGATTGTCCTGAACAATTTCTAATTCATCCTTAATTATGTGTATGTTTATGATGGATGCCAAGTATGAAAATTCTGTTTTCCACCTATTATTGCTGTCATTTACTGATTTTTCGAGGATTGCTCTATCTATTCTTATGGTTTCTATAACTTTTTTAATTTCTTTCTCTAACCTATCATTAATAACTATCTGCTGGTTTATCTTCTCTATAGTTTCGTGATTATTTTTATCTATAGTTTTAAGGTGATCTTCAATATCTTGCCTGTCATTTGCGTCCATAACTCCAAATAACCATTTATATATACTACCTATAGGATCTATTAATCCTCTTTTATTAATCAATCTTTTCTTAGTTCTTTCTTCACAGACCTCCCTAAATCCTGATTTTGCTGCCAAAACGGAGCTACAAAGGTCCTTTAATTTATTTGTTGTTGTTGGGTTTCTTATTGTAGTTTTTTCTATAATATCATTATTTAACTTATTTTTTAGTTTGATCATGGTAAATTGCTCGTTATTCAATAAATTTTCGTTTTGTCGATGCTGGTGTTCATGTGGAAGTAGTGTATACAGTTGATGTTCCAAATCGTCAATTTCTTGAGCTAAGGTCCATTGTCTATGGTCATGTATACCTAAAGAGTTTGTCTTTTTAATTTCATTTATAGCAGTTTCTATGTATGTCAAGTCAATTTTATGTATTATAAATTTCCTTGTGTTAACTAGTTGTACTGGATCCATTTTTATCTCCGTGTATCCTATGTTTGTATTTACTTCCTCAATGGTCAAGGTCGCCGATATTAACACGGGTTGAAATATCAGATACATTATCGTCGTGATGATCATGATTAAGTGTTGTCTGCGACGATTCTTTTTCAGCAATTAAACTTGAACTAGCTTGTTGTCCTTTACCTGTAATAATAACGTTCTTTTTAGGTCTCTTAATGTTGACCTTGGCTATATTGTTATTATATAGTTGTTTCTTAAATTTGGGTTCTAGCTTATGTCTATTGGCTTTGGGGTTTTTTACAAAAATTTCTTTTCTTTCTTCTGTATATGGTTCTCTTTTATTATTTTCTTTCTCCAGCATTTTTTCTTTGGCTTGTATTATGCATTTAAAGACAGTTTCTTTATCTATTTTACCGGTTTGGATATCTATTGGCCTTTGCTTTGTTGTTGAATGAATTTGCCTGTTATAGAATTCTATTGCCTCAAAAAATTTTTCTTTTGTAGTTTGGTTTACTATTTGGTTACAGCTGACTCTCATTTTTTCTTGAATTGTCTCATGAAATCTTTCAATATCTCCGTTTCCTGTATGTGAGTGGGGTTTTGTTATATGAACTTCTATGTTCTTAGCGGCATAAATTTCCTTCAACAAGACCGAATCAAAGTCTCCATCTCCTATGATTAGTTTTGGTCTTCCTATCAATGCAAGTATACTCAATAGTCCTTCTCTCATGTCTGTCATGTTTTTGGAACTAAGGATGACTCCTGTTGCAAATTTTGAAAATTTATCTATTGCTGTAAGAATGGTGAGGCCATTAACAAAGAATAAATCCATATGTACGATCTCGGTCACATCTTTTGGAGTTTGAGAAAGTTCTAACAGTGGTCTTATTGGTTTCCGATCCACCTTCATACGATTGCATTGGTTGCATACATTAATAAATCTGTTTATGTATTGTTTCAGATTTGGGTAATATATATTTCTCTTGAGACCTTCATAGTTTTCATTGATTCCCGAATGTCCTGTTTCTTTTTCATGGTAATTTTTAATTATTTCAAATAGCTCTGTTTCGTTTCCGATTTCTTTAACCATTTTATCAACTTTAATGAATTTTATTTTACTTTTATCAAACAATTCGATCAACAATTGCTGTAAGTCATTATATTGTGAGTCCGTAACTTCGCTGTATATTCCAACTTTTCCAGCTCTTAGCCTTCCTTTTAATTGTTCTATTTGATCATTAAGAGAGCCCCATGGAATGATAATTTGTTTTCGATTAAATGTTTTGATTTTATGTCTTTCTTCTATTTTTTCCACTAAAAGTATTTGCTGCTTGTATTTATTAATGATGTCCTCTTTTATCGGGATGTGATCACCAAAATTTTCGTTTTGAGAATGGATTGTTATAGAAGGATTGAGAGGGTTTTTATTTTCTTTTTTTCTTTTTATAATTTTAACTTCAGGTACTAATTGTATTTCTTGTTCCTCATCTGAAGAATTACTGGGTAGTGGTATTCCTTGGACTCTATTAGGTAATTTTTGAATGGATATTATTTCAATGTTCCTTTTCTTTTTATGTTTGTCAAGGATAACATTGATTTCTCCTGATTCTTTAAGTCTAGATAAGAAGTCTGCAGGAATATTGTCTTTACCCTTTATATAGTCCAGTTTTATGTCGTATTCTCCCAACTTTAATATCCACCTTTGAAGTCTAGGTGTTATATCTTTACCCTTAAATTTCTGGTACAACCATTTAATTGGTTGATGGTCTGTGTGTAAATCGAATTCCCTTCCATACAAGTAGGGCCTCAAATAATTTACTGCCCAGACCATTGCTAGCATTTCTTTTTCTATAACTGCATACCTTCGCTCATGTTCATTTAATGTTCTACTTATGTAACATATTGGGTGGCCATTTTGGCTCAATACAGCTCCCAGGGCATAGTTGCTTGCATCCGTTGTCACTTTGAATTTCTGGGAAAAATTCGGATGTTTGAGAACGGGTGCTGAGGTTAACAGGATTTTTAATTTTTCGAAAGCTCCGACATATTCGTTGTCGTTAAGGTTGATCTTTTTATCCTTTTTTAGATACTTTGTCATCGGCTGGGCAACTTTGGCATAGTCTTTAATAAACTTTCGATAGTAGCCCGTTAACCCAAGAAAAGATTTAATTTCTTTTGCAGTTTTAGGAATTTGAACCTTAAGAACTTTTTCGACTTTATCGGAATTTGGTTTTATACCTTCCGTTCCGATTGTGTGACCTAGAAATTGGGTTTCCTTTTTTAGAAAATTGCATTTATCCACTTGTACCTTGAGATTGGCATTTTTCAATCGATTAAATACTCTTTGTAAATTTTGTAAGTGTTCCACCAGGGATGTGCCAAAAACCAAAATATCATCCAAGTAGACGACACATATTTTATTAATTAAATCCTTCAATACTTGATTTATAAGTCTTTGGAAGGTCGCAGGGGCATTTTTTAACCCGAATGGCATTCTTGTATACTCATAATGACCACTTGACGTTGAAAAGGCTGTCTTTTTTATGTCAGATCTCCGCATTGGAATCTGGTGAAAACCCTTTGCCAAATCCAAAGTAGAAAAATATTGAGCTCTTCCCAATTTTTCCAAAATACCGTCAATATTTGGTATTGGGAACCTATCATCAACCGTTACTGAATTCAATTTTCGGTAGTCTACTGCTAATCTCCATTTAGCTTTTCCTGAATTATCAGGCTTTTTTGCTACTACCACAATTGGTGAGTTGTACGGTGATGTACTCTCCCTAATTATCCCCTGTGATAGCATTTCGCCGATCTGTCGTTTAATTTCGTCGTCGTGTATTTGTGGAGTCCTGTACATTTTTGAGTAAATAGGCTCGTCAGTAGTCGTTTTTATTTCATGTTCTACTAAAGTAGTGGCTGATAAGCAATCACCCTCCATGTAGAACACACTCCTATTTTGTTTAACGAGTTTTTCTAGTTCTCTTTTTTCTTCAGTATTTAAATCAGTCATGTCGATATTTATATTATTAGTTGGTTGCATCATATGAATTTCATTATAATTGTAGCTATAGGGGATTTCACCTTTTGTTATAAATGGGATAGTATTATTTCCAAATTGAACCACTTGATTCTTAAAATCTATCTTCGCACTTGTATTAATTAAAATATTTGTTCCAATTATTGCGTCAAATCTATTGTTGTTTAAGTTTGCTAATTTCCATATGATAAACTTCCTTATTCCTATTTCTGGCGGTGTTTTCGTAATTGTTTCATACTGAATAGCTTGAGTTCCCATAATTGTTCTGTACTGTTGATTATTTACTTTTGTCACCGGATGGTTACCTAATTTGTTTAAATTCAAAACTGATATTGTTGATCCTGAATCTACGAGGGCCTTAATTTTAATTTTATTAATATGAATATAAATTATTGGAAGATTGTATCCGAGGCTGGTTCCTGAAAATTTTGTTCTTGAATGTTTGATTCTTGAAAATTTGATTCCTGAAAATTTGATTCTGCACTTATAGGATTAGTATCCATAGGTTCTGGCTCGTTTCTGTTTTGATAATAATTATTCCTATTATTTCCGAATCGATTTGGTTGATATTGGTTATAGTTATTATGGTTGTAATATTGATTTTGGTTGTCTTCACGACGTTGATATCTAAAGGAATTATTATTCTGCCTATATCTATGACTATCCCTATTTCCTTGCTGTTGGTTATTTCCTTGCTGTTGGTTATATCCTTGATGTGGAATTTCTTCTCTATTTTCTGTCCTATTTTGATTATTCCTTTGATTTCTATTTCTGTTTTGTTTTTTAGTATTGTTTGAGGAATAGTTCTCATCATATCCTGTCTGTATAAGTGCGTTGTATTCTTTGTCCAAAGTTGAGACTCCTTTCGTTCGCAGGTACATAGCATCTGATCTGTGTATTTTATATAAAAATTTCTCTAAAATACTTGCTTCATTATTTTCTGGTTTGTACTCATCTGGGTTCTCTTCATCTAATGTATATTTTAAATTTAACTTATCTAAAATGTCTGTTAAGTAATTGTATAATTTTGTATAATTTCTTTCGTAATAACGATCTGCTAGCTCCTTCAGCCGTTGGTACGATTCCTGTACTCCAAATGCTGAGATAAGTGCTGCTTTCACGTTTCCCCAAGTTCTGTTTGCCACTCTCCTGGCTGTGACGGCTGCACGACCTTGTAGCTTTGAGAAGAGAATTTCGGTGATATATTCCATTCCTTCGTCCTCCGGGACCAATCGTAAAAGTGTTTCGACTTCCATTATATAATTTTGTAATTGAAATGTGTTGTCACCCACGAATGGAGGCATAGACCTTGCTTCCCTTAGTAACTCGTGGAACGGGATCATTTTTTTTGCTCGCTTTTTAGTGCTTCTGGTTATCAACAATTACCTGATTAACAGTTCTGGGTCTCCAGCCTCTGGCGGCCGTTGTTGAAGGTAGCTACCTAACTCAGCCACCCCCTGAACTGTTATGACTGCTCACCGCCTTCTGTGATTAGTTGAACAGGGGCAACTCTTCCTGTCAACTGTTATTAGCCTTGTCTGTTTGTTACAGCAAGGAGGCGAATTCTCTTATAATTCAGCCTACGGGGCAATGCAAACCCTTGATATTTTATGTTTGTTCATTAATTGTCACTGTGTTTTATTAATTTTATTTATTGTTCGATTTTCGTTCGAACGTCAACCGATTCGAGGTTAGATTCTTTTGTTTTTAATAATTATAAGTCACTCGGAGATCTATGAATACTTTCTCCCTCCGCGAGACACCGACTGCGCCACTTATGTTTTTAATATCCACAGTTTACAAAAAATAAATTATTAGAGCTTCCGCGCTCTGTTTAATTCAAACACAGGGTTTTATTCTTTGGCTAACTGTTTTTATTTTCCAGCACTAATGTTATTAATTTTTATTATCGCTCGCAACCGATCAAACTCTAACTAACTCTCTTTTCTCTCGTTCAGATTCTTTTATAACATATTTATGCTGACTTATTGTTTTCTGTAATTGATATGAAAGTAAATTCATCTTGCTGATTAGATGGATCAGAAAATATTTCTTGGCAAATTTGGAAATTCAATATCCTTTAAAATTGTTCTCAATATAAACACAACTATGAATTATTTGATTATTCAATATAAACACAACTATAATATTTGAAATTCAATATTCTTTAAAATTGTTCTCAATATAAACACAACTATGAATTCTTCTATTGCAAACGAAATCCAATCTGTTTCTTATCTTTCTTTATACCTGAGTCATCAGTTCTGGGCTTAGTTTCTGACATAACACGCATCCATCACAATCAAAATCCTCATCGATGAATTCAATGTTCCGATTTCGTAAAATTTTTCGTACATATGCAACATGCTGATGTGCCAAACGTTTATGCCACATTTGCAATGTGAGTGTTTTCATTGCCACATGTGCCGCTGATTTTTCACATTCCGATGCTTCAATAGGTTGTATAATCATTTGCCATAGACCACCTCTACGCAATGCAATCGCTACCACTTTGTCTTCATCATAGAATTTGAATGAATCCGCATCAGCTTTCAACTTGTGACCATTGTCCAACGCTTTACTTGATGAAAAAAGATTCACGCACCCGTCCGGTACAAAAAGAACATTAACTAATGTTTTTGAAATCCATTTCTCACCTGTGAATGTTAATGCTTTCACATTGCCGCGTCCAATGCCTGTCATTTTCGATCCATCACCGATGGTAACTGGAATGGGTGTTTGCAATTTCTCGTAATTTTCAAGCCAATCAATTCGATTACACATATGAGATGTTGCACCAGAGTCGACAAACCAAGAATCCCGTTGTTGTTGCTTTAAAATTGATTCATTCGCTTCACACAAAAATGCCTTCGATTCAGTTTCATCTTTGTTGCTTTTGTCACCTTTGGAATGCTTCAAATCAGGGCAGTCCCGCTTGTAATGTTGATCGCTACCACATTTAAAACAACGACCCTTTTGTTTGCTTTGTGATTTTTCACCTTGACTCTTCTTATTCTTCTTTTTATCGCCATCCCGTTTTGCGAAAAATGCTTCACTTTTCTCAGCCGACTCACCACGTTCAGCTTTTCGTGTGTTGATGCGATGCTCTTCCAACATTAATCTTTGTGTGAGATTATCCAATGTTTTCTCAGCTGTTGCCGTTGAATCCCAAGCGCTACTCAAATGACTATATTCATCCGGCAAACTTGATATTAATTTCGAAATCAATATCTTATCCGAAATTACATTGCCAGCATCACGTATTTGCTGCACCAAATATTCCAATTTTGCAATATTTGTAGCCATATCGTCCGATAAATTGCACTTGTATGAATAAAATCGTTCCATTAACAATTGTTTACCAGCATCGTGCCTTTGCTCGTATACAGCATGCAATTTTGTCCACATTTCAGCCGATGTATTGCAACGAACTATGAGCTGTGTTGGTTTTCGTCCAATCGATGTAACAATGATCCGCTGAGCCTTAGCATCTTTTTGTTTCCATTCAGCAATTTCCTTCACCTTTGGATCCTCTGTTGTTGCCACGGGCGATTTACTTGTTCCATCAACAATATCGAAATAACCAGCCGCATTCAAACATACTTTCACTTGAAATCGCCACGTCATCCATTGACTAATATCTTGTAACTTGTCAATTTTAATTACTTCGGTTTCCATTGCAACGCTATTATTTTATTCCTTTTGACCAAATAAAATAAATTTCAACGATTTGTCCGCAAAATTTCATCCAAACGTAACACCAATTGCTCAGCTACTCGGTTCAATACAATACAATTGTTCCAGAACGTTCGTACCGCTGCACGCGTTTGCCTGTGCTGTGTCAGTGAATTTCACAATCGTATCAACTATTGCGTCACCCTCAATTTTTGCTCACCAAAAATTCTTTTCCCTAATTATTTTGCGTTGTCTGGGCCCATAACCTGTTGAGATTTTACCTTTGACCGATGTATCCGCAGCAAAAAACAATTAAAGAAAAAAGAAACAAGCAAGCGACTATATTTTATACGTGCTAATTTAATGAATGCTGTATGTGAAGTGAAGTGACTGTACAAAAAATTACAATGCTATGAATGTCAAATGTATTAGTGTTTTGCAGAATGACCGTGCGATGTGGTGTCGCCACGAATCCTATATTTGAATATTTAAACGTTAACGAAAACTATAAAATCGATACATTTTAATAGTAACTGCTCGATTACTACACATGGGCATGTCACCTAGTAGGGTGGACCCAGGTTCCAGTAGCTCATTGGCAATTTCACTCCCTATAGATCTACTGGCCATGGAGTCGATTTCTGGCAAAAGCCTCCGGGTGTGGCCTGTTTGATTGCAGTGTGAACAAAAAAATGTCTCCTAAAACACGTCTTGTTTTCAGTTCTTTCCCAGTAAAAATGAATCATGGACGAGGTGTAGTGAAATGGACTGTAGCGATGGTCCGCTGCCTAAGCGGAAGAAGATGTTAAGATCCACCGAGATAGGCCTTGTCTGGGGACGCGTGAATGCACTGGTAGACTAGCGTTGCGGTGTCGTGGGGTGGGTTTTTTGCCCTAACTCAAGGGCCCACTACAAAAAAATTTCGCATTCATGAATTAAACTGGTTGAATGCCGATCGACTGGTGTCGTACCGAGGTCACCTACTAAGGGTTGGAACGCTTGTTCGAGAAACAAATTGGGCCGGGCAAAAATGGATGGACTTACAGAGACTTTGTCGTTACTGACAAGATTTATGGCCCACAAATAAGAGTGGGGCAGTCAGATGGCAGCGGTGACCCCTCGCACCCTCCCAACCGGATCAAGATCCAAACGTAGACGTGGCCATGCATTTCCCATTTGAGGGAAAGGTTCATACAAAAGTACTTTGTATGACTCTTTTCCTCAAATGAGAAATACAAACGTAACCGATTCATGCTATAGCGTTATACAATAAAATCACATAGCCCTATCTCATTAATGGGTACGTGAGCGGAAGGCCACTCTACCTGGCAAGAGCCCCGTTTAAACAAAAGAAACGGAGGAGTGCACCCGATGACTAGCCAATTCAAGTGGAAGTGCCTGCCATCGATGCGGGTCCTATACCCAATCAGGTCAATTGAAATGGAAAGACCAACAGTGTACGTCTAACAATTTATTTTATTTTTTTCTAGGATAAAATATTTATTTTATAGTAATCTATACGTACAAAGAGTTATCACATAAATGGTATAAGATAATAATTCTTCAATAAAAGAAATATAAATTTTTGACTTTATATTTAATTAAATGAAATTAATTTTCGTTTCCTTTTGCAGCAAATTGAATTAGAGATAGAATATTATTTTTGGCTATTAAATAAATAATATAGAAAAAGTGAGATGGTGAGGTATTGAAACCATCTAGAAACTTTATCATTAACTTAAATAAAGATAGGCCTTTGCTTTGAAAATATGATTGAGTAAGTAACAAAAATTACAAATAAATATTTTATATTCACAAATATGTATGTGATAAAGATTAAGAGTTGAAAATATAAATTTATTAGATTAGAAAATGCTAAGTATGCTTTTTGGCCAAAAACAAAAATGTTCACAAACTAATTATCAGTAAATTCAAGGGATGAATTTTAATAATCAAATATTTTAGCTTAATGGAAATTTTAACCGGGTTTCGAGCTAGATTAAATAAAACCTGAATTTAAAATATGTTTGAAATATTGTTTTACGAGTATACCAAAAAAATATTAGTACCTTTTGAAGATTCTTTTCAGGGGAAAAAAAAATTTTAGCTATCTTCCAAGTTATTTTTAACACAGGTGATTGTTTATATCATTTCTAATCGCCCTCCTGTATATAAAAATTAATCTTAAATATGCTACCAATACACTCGTTCTGCGACTAGAAGAATGATGTGAGTACCATTTGAACTTTCAAGTCTTAATTTTCCGAAAACGGAAATATTGAGTACAAGCATTGCTTTCCAAACTAAAGCACAATATAGAAAACCTCCATTTTGGACATTTTTAGGGTTTTGTACTAAAATACAAAACCCTATTGCAATCGCGACCTGTGTCCGTCTGTCCGTCCGTCCGTCTGTATGTCACAGCACTTTTCCTCCGAAACTATATAGGCTACAGCCATGAAACTTTGTGAAAAGGTTAGAAGTGGTGACTTCTTGAAAGTTCAAGGGTGGAAAAATTTTTCAAGGGGGTTTAAGGGGGGTCTCTCCATATAGGGAGGTGACCCCTAAAACAAAAATTTCACCATTGGAAGTCGAGTAGGGTGTCATTGGAAATCCGAAAAATCTGAAAAAAATCATGAATGTAGGCCTTAATGAGTACAACAACAACAAATACATGAGAAGTCGAAATTCACTCAACTTTGTTAGTAATAGTATAATTTATCGATTTTATGTTTTCTTGAATAAAATCTAAACGGTACCCTTAAATTCAATAAAATTTAGCACACAGATGACTATTTATTTTTGAAAGTTTCATAAAGATCGAATAGTATTTAACGAAGTTATAGCGATTTGAATTTTCCTGTATTGCTATGGAACAATGTGCCCTGTATTACCATATTAACATATGGCTATGGAGCCATATGCGCTTTTTACCGACTTAGCAAAAGGGCTTTGTAACCATTCTAGGATTCGAAAAAACAGGCAATGAATCGATGATTATAGTACAGGGGAGTGGCCCCTGAAAAAAAATTTCATGAAAGGTAGCCGATATGAGTATCAACTGAAAGTTCTCTATGCGAGCTTTTCAAAACAGTTCTCAAACTGACCGTTTTTGCTTCAGTGGGGACAAAGGGGGGAAATACATGAAAAATGTGTTTCCTCCCTCGCGAATGGACACCCGTGATCTAAAAAATCTGAAAAAATTATCAAGGGAGATATTTATGGGTACAACTATAACAAATACCTCAGAAGTCAAAACTCTTCCAACTTTGTTAATAATAGTATGATCCTCGAATTTCACATTTTCTCCAATAAAATCGTCTTTGACATGTGCCTTGATTTTATTTGTTGCAGGCTACCGCATTTTAAGTTGAGTATAAAACCCTTCTGATATAAGCATAGGTCTGTCTACACAACTTGTTAATCCTAAAATAACGTTTTGCTATTCGAACCAGGGGTAAATTATGGAGAAACTTTTGTGTGAAAACTAGCTTCCATAAATTAATTCCGGCCTAGAAGTATCACCTGGTAATGGAGACAGGCATCAATTATTTCAAGCTGATAAAAATGTTGATATACTTATAAAGGAGAATATTGTGTTAGTAATATTTATTGAAACTGTCTGACCTGGTAGATAACACTCCAAATTGACTGCATATATGAGATGATATCCGCACTTTTGTCCCAGTAGGTTCCTACTTGCAGAAAGTCGATCGTTCACTTTGAATTTATTGTCTATATCTTCCGATTCTTATGTTAAGACGCTTAGCAGAGCCAGGGGAAAATTGAAGGACTTTGAGGAGAATTAATTGTATAATTTGTTTTTTGCTAACGTAAACTCCGGACTGATCATAATAGTACTACTGCGAACCATGTTTTCCAAAAATTGGGGTATTAAATATGCCCAAGTTGATACAGTTTTGTTATTTGGAGAGGATGCGATCAAGACGGGAACGAGAACTCGATAGGAGAACACCTCATAGCTGTAGCAAAATGGACAGCAACGTAAGCGGTGAGTTGCAACTGTAAAACAACTTGATCTGTTTCGCCCGACTGACCAGCAATTGGCCGTCTTTCCAACGACTGTCAACCCACGTTTCGATTCGCCAGCCTCTACTGCAGCATTCGCGAAATAGCCTTGTAATTTACCCGGCCCGCGATATCGATGAGATTAATTCCACTCGTTTCTCGTTTAGGTCAAGTGTATCTGCGGTACTCCCGATCAAGCGAAGCATGTGATGCAATAAAACACTTGCACGACTAATGCTGATGACAAGATCTCTCATGAAATCTACTAAAAGCCTTTGTTGTAGAACACAGGAAAAATTCCAATGGCAAATCATACACTTTGTTGCAAATTACTCCCACAGCTTACACGAAGCTTTCGGAATAAGAGCTAATGTGATTTTTAGCAGTGAGCCGATAATTCTATTTGCACGGAAACTGATCCAAATGTGACAAAAATTATCGAACTAAGAAATGGTAAGCTTGCCACTAAGACGCGATGTTAATAAATTCACACGGCACCCATCCAAATGGCAGCAAAACATCTCAAATCAACTAAAAGAGTATCCTTGAACAAAATTTCGCCAATTTGTTCGTGACTGCCCTCTGTCAAAAATTTTTTTTTCTCTTTTTCCGTGTCCCAACGGTACCTAAAATCAGCTGCTCACTCAGCCGAGTTTTATTGTATTCGGTAATGCGAAACACAGTTGGGATGCTCTAAGTCAGTGTTCCTATATCCGAAACTTTAATTGGTAGAGTTAAAATTTTTCAAGAAAAATTAACGGAAGTAAAGAAAAATTAAAAAGGATTTTATATAGTAATAAAAGTTTAATCTCATAAAGAATATAGGTAAAGGGAAACGTTTAAATCTAATATAAAGGAAAATTGATATAAAATTACATTTAATAATAATAATAATAAACAAGTTGAGTAAGCAGGAGAGTGCTCCTACCAGAAGGTCTTTGTAAACATCCTAGGGTTAGAAGGAAGTTTTCTAATGGCGTGAATCGATAACTTGAATTATTCATCCAATACTTAGATATGAAATCGTTCAAATTTATACAAAAGATACACAGTTTCTTTCATAAGCACAGTGCAGCCGCCATTTTAATCTAGCTTAAATGATTTTTCTGAATGCTCGGCCGATTGAACATGTTCAAGTTAAACACTATTCCTTAAATTTTCATGAAAATTGAAAGAAAATAAAAGTACCTAAGTCAATTGTAAATATATGTAGGGTTTTCCAATAAGAGTTATTATTTTGAATAGATCTTCTGATTTAACACCTTGCGACTTCTTCCTTTGGAGCCACGTGATAGAGAAGGCCTATGTCGATAGCCCAGCGTCGATTCAAGATCTCAAAGATGAAATTCGTGAGGCTATCGAGGACATAGGGCAGCCACTTTGCGATTTGGTAATGGAAAATTTCATGAAGAGGAAATGGTCCTGTAAGCGTGTCGTAGTTGTTATTTGCCCAATGTTAGTTATTGCTATTAACGGCATATCTTCTTCTTTATAATGAACTAAACATCCGATCATTTATTTAAAAAAATGGCATTTTTCTTTTAATATCAAAATAACACCTCTTATTGGAAAACCCTATATGAATCATAAACACGTGTTATCGTTGTTGTAACTCCATATAATTGAAATGGCTATAACTCACTTGATTATGATTCGATCTCAATTGAATTCTGTGAACATATATATCTTATGTCAGTCTATATAATTGCAAAATTTCAAGAAGTTTAAAGTTACCGTTTTGATTTTATAGGCAAAAATGTAAAATCTACAAATCATACTATTATTAATAAAGTTGAGCGAATTTCGATTTCTAAGGTATTTGTTGCCCTTGTACTCATAAAGGTCCACATTTGTGATAATTTTCTGATTTTTCGGCTGAAAGGTGTCCAATCGCGAGGGGGGGGGACACAAATTTTGGGTACATTTTGCCTTCCCGTGGACCCCCTAATTCATGAAATGATTTTTTTATTTCAGATTCTAAAAGTTCTAATCAAGACCTTTCATTTGATACCCCACTCGACTACCTTTGATTAAAAAAAATTTTTAAGGGTCATTTCGTTATTAGGGGGGACCCCCCTTAAACATTTTTTAAATTTTTGTCAAGGCCTTAGCTTTTGAGAGGTCATCACTTCTGACCTTTTCACAAAGTTTGAGCATTCTAGCTTCTATAGTTTCTGAGGAAATCAGCTGTGACGCACGGACAGACGGACAGACGGACAGACGAACAGACGGACGGACGGACAGACGGACGGACAGACGGACAGACAGGTCGCGAAACTAGTAGGTCTTTGTAAAAAAAATTTTTACAAAGACCTAAAAAGAAACCTTTTTTATAAATAACGATTATGAATGGAAGTAATTAAATATTTTTTCCTAAAACTGCCATTAAAATTTTGGATAGGAGTTAGGAAGGTTTTCGAGCAGTTTGCTTGTGCCACTGCTTGATTACTACAGCGGCCTTAGCGAAACAGAAATTCTTGATGAGCTCGACATACTGTCTTTCATCGACGATGAATACGATGGCGCAGATGGTGACCAGGAACCAAACGTGGCAAGCATCCATGCTCTCGATTGATTGGATCAAGCAGGTTATGAATATTGCCATGTCATCGATTCATTTGAAAATGAACCCGTGGAAGAAGAGTGAAAAGTGCCGACTTTCGATTTGAAAGAGATTCCCACGGCAAGCAGAGACTCGAGTTTATTACACAAAAAAAGGAAAACACCAAGTGATGTAAGCAACCACCTGCAGCCATACAACAAAATGGAATTGCTTACGTTGGTGTTGACGAAGAGTCGATTGAGAGCATCAGTGTTGGGACCTCCCTCTGATATTTCAGCCACTATCTTGATGACGAATTTTATGCTAAAATTTCTTTCTACACCAACTTGTATCTGTTCAGCAAGATTTATTAATTATGTCTATTATGCTTTTCATTGTTATAAGTTCTATTCTCTGATCAACTTTCTAGGTGACAATAAGCTCACACCATACGATACTAATGAGGTCAGAACTTTCTTCACCCTGCACATGTTTTTCAGTCAGCGATACGGATTTCCATTTTTCTACAAAAACATGGCAGCCAATGAATTCTTCTCTCTGCACCAACGCGTTCACTTTGTCGATGAAAGTGCTCCGACATACAAGGACAGGTTGTATAGGGTTATCCATTTTATGCTTGGGAAAATAAAGCTTGAGAAAACACATAAAATATTCAGATGGAAACAAAATTTTTTATTCAATATTAAGACTGAACCCTGCCATTATACGTGAAATACAACATCATTTAAATGTCCTCTTACAGGACTCAATCCTTTTGAGGTATTTTCAATGACTTTTCCGTACATTTCCGGCAATATCTCGGCCATAACTTCACGAATATTGGTTTTCAATTGCCTAAGATTTTGAGGATGGTTTGCGTAAACACGATCTTCTACATAGCCCCATAAAAAGAATTCCAAAGGTGTTATGTCGCAAGATCTTGCGGGCCAATAGACATCACTCAATCTCGAAATCACGCTTCCTGGAAATTTCTCTTGCAAAAGTGCTCCATTAGCCAGTGGCTGCATCCTGGTGGAACCACATATTCTCCAGTCATAATCTGCAATTTCTCTCCAAAAATAATCGGTTAACATCCGTCCATAGCGGTCAGAATTGACTGTAATGGCTCTTCCTTGATCGTCTACAAAAAATACGGGCCAATAACACCACCAGACCATAATGCACACCAAACGGTCACTTTTTCCGGATGTAAAGGCTTTTCTGCGATCACCTGAGGATTTTAAGATCCCCATATGTGGCAATTCTGTTTATTCACGTAACCACTGAGCGAAAAATGAGCCTCATCACTAAAGAAAATTTTTTTCGAAAAATCGTCATCAATGGCTTGTTGTTCAATCACCCAATTCGCAGATATTCTGTGTTATGTATGGTCTTGAGGCTGAAGTTCTTGAGTGAGTTGGATTTTGTACGGATGGAGATGCAAATCCAAATGCAAAATCCGCCACAATGAGCCGTGAGACAAGCCCAAATGTTGAGCACGTCGACGAATCGACAAACTCGGGTCTTCCTCCACACTTTGAGCAACGACAGCGATATTTGCAGCAAAACGAATGTTGCGATGATACACAGGCCTTACGGTATCAATAACCGATCCAGTCTCTTCAAATTTTCTCACTGTGTTCGAAATTGTTTGCTGTGTAGGTCGATTATGTCGACCGTAATCGGCTTGTAAAGCCCTAAATGTTGATACAGCAAAATCAACATTTTTATAATTAAATTTAATAATTTGTAGTAATCTAGGAGCTATGGCTCTAAAAGCAGCGCTGACACAGGCACACAGCACCAACTCAATTTAACAAGGAGTAACCATTCAGTCACCTTCCTCATCGCAACACTCGTTTTTTTTTTCGCATGAAAAATAAGTAAAGAAAAAATTTCTTTTGTACTTAACACCCGGGAAACAAAATTCTAAAACTGTTTGAATGTGTAGTGGTTTTATTTCAATATCTTTTGAATATAATTTAACTAATTGCGGTGTAACGCGGTATGCAAATGCTTAGAAAGAAACGGTTAACCCCTTAAATTATAGGAACGATAAAATCATTGTATCATTTAAACCCCACAAAATTTGTCAAATGTTACCCATTCCAACCATAATATTAATTAAAAATTGTTTTGTTTGTCGGAAATTAACGCGTGCCTGTCCTATTCTTTCGATTTATTTCCCCCTTAATTACGCCTAATAATTATAAACATAAATTGCTTTCAATTGAAAACTTAATCGAATCTACACAAAAAAATAAACAATTTAGAATTTAAAAAAAAATAACCGAAATGAGTGTTCATTATCACCACCGTATGTTCACACATAGATGGCACTTCTATTTCCACATGGTACGAGCGAGGTTATTGCGTTTGCGTCGAACATGTTTCAGTGAACAGTTTCCCATAAACCGCTCCGTACGCAAGGCGGATAAGATAAAGTGCCAGTGAAGTGTGAGGTGAAGTGATGTGAATGGTTGGCGAGGGAGTCTTATTAAGAAACCGTGAGTAAATTAATATTAGTTTTTCTAAGGACTATTTTTCTGTTTTTTTCTTTCGAATGAGTGTATAAGTTTAAGCAATGATAACAACGTAAACGATGACATGGGCTGGAAATCAAAATTGCGGATTCCTCCGAAGGCTAATAGACCTAAGACTAGTGATGTAACAGACCCCAGAGAAAATGAATTCGGAGAATTCTGTTTGAAACGAGAAGGGCTGGGAGGAACCGTCGCCTATTCAAAAGGCGGCTATACCAATTGCTTTAAGTGGTAAGGATATATTAGCACGAGCGAAAAACGGTACTGAAAAAACCGGTGCTTATTGCATTCTCATAATCGAGCAAATCGACCCATCTCGTGATGTTATCCAAGCTCGTGCCATCGTACCATCGAGAGTGTGACTTCTGCTTGCGGGACTCAGCAGGCGGAAATCGGGTATAGGACCCGGTACGGTGGCAGGCTTCCACCCCAAAATATGAGCCAGCCGCCGGGTACAGAATAGTTCCTTCTTTTGTTTCAGGAGACCTTATGGGTTGAGTGGCCCAATCCAAGTGCCTTTTTATGGCATAGAGTTATGCAATTCAATTGTATAGTTCTATGACATAAATTGGTCACCGGGGTACTCCCCTTCTGATGGGAAAGTTCATATAATTCAAGTTGTATGAGTTTTCCACTCAGAAGAGGAATACCTGGACACTTCAACAGTTTAACATTGGATTTATTCCGGTTGGGTGGGCATGAAGGGGCTCCACCACCACCCGGTTGCCCCTCTTTCATTTGTGGGCCCTGAATGTATTTGGGTAAAGACGAGGTCACCCCAAATTAGTCTTTCTTGTCAGGTTGCACTTGTTCTCGCAACAAGTCGTAATTCCTTCGTGGAGGTTATCAACAGATTTGCGACTTCGGTCGTCCTCTTGATCTCTGCAAGCAATTCGTGAATGCGAAATGTTTTGTAGTGAGTCCTCGTGCTGGGGAAACGAACCCGCCCCACGACACCGCAATGCTAGCCTGCCAGCGCATTCACGCGTCTCCGGACGAGGGCATTCTCGGCAGGAATCAACACCTTCCTCTGCCGAGGTAGCAGAACATCGCTGCGGTCCTTCACGGACTTTATGAAAAATCTCTTATTCACTACAGATTTTAACGCATTTTCCGACTATTAAACGATCTATATTTCTAAATGGCTAATCTTCAACTAAACAAAAACACGTTTTGGATGACATTTGATTCTGACAAATGTCAAATGGCAGGGTTATACTTTCCCAAATACGAAATGGATTACCCTGTATAAAGTTCTACTAATCATGCGCCGGATTCAAGGCCGACTGTTTGAGTAAGATCTTGAAAAGAATCTCTGTGTTGATGAATAGATCATTCGCTTGAAAGGAAAGGAAAGGAAATTTTTCGTGTATTTCCCCTTTCTGCGCGCTCCCCCAAACAAAGTGTACCAGTTCAAGCCCTATTTTGATAAGTTCTCATTAGGACCTTTCATTTGGTACACATATCGGTTACCTTTGATGAAATTTTGTTTTTCAGGGGCCACTACCCTGTATTGGGAGACCCCCTTAAGCACATTGTAAAATAGATTTTCATCGTTAAACTTTGAAGAGGGCATCACTTTACCCCTATCTACCAATTTTATGTTTGTAGTCTATACGGTTTGCGAGAAGAAGTGCTGTGACACACGGACGGAAGGACAGACGGACAGACGTACAGACAGGCGCAATTTTAGTAGGATTTTGTAAAATTATTTTACAAAACCCCTTAAAAATAGCATCAAACCATGCCAGAGGAAGAGGTGTATACAGACGGGATTCTGCACCTTCCGATATTTGTCAGATCCAAAAATGCCATATGATGTATGTAAGAAAAATTCCTTCATTTTTTGCAAAAAGTGCAAGGTCACACTTTGCTTGGAAAAGCACTTTAGCGTTGGCGTCTCCTCTAACGAGCACATTCCCATCTGCGTTCGAAACAACGCTTTTATCATCGTGTTGCTCTCTCAGCAGCAAAAAGTCGGCTTGCAAGTCCCTCGCAAACTGCTCAAATAGATTTTGTGCGGTTGAACTGCGATGTTGGTTTAGCTGTCGAATGCGGGTCATTGAAGTTCCGATTTGGCCTTCGCTAGGGCTCCTGGAAAATTCAGCATTTTTCTGACCCCAAGGCGTGTCCAAAATCATGTCTTGGATCAGCATCCTTGCAAAGAATACAAAAATACATGATTATTAGGGCTTTCCTAAAGAAATATTACAAAAACGCACTAGTTTCGTATCCTGCCTGTCCATCCATCCATCCATGTGTCCACCAGTCCACCTATCCGGGAGACACAAGAATTTTTTTCAGAAACTATAGAAGCTACAAAGCTAAAAATTTGTGAAAAGGTCAGAAGTGGTGGTCTCCCAAAAGTTTATGTCTTATCAAAAAGAGAGAGAAAAAGTGTTATTCACTAGAAAATAAATTACAAGAGTAGCGTGAAGTACACCACACATTTCCAGTGGAGAGTAGTGTAAACGGTCTAAATTCAAGATGTCCAAAACCGAAAGCATCAATTCAAGCTCAAGAAGTCGTAAAAGGCACATTTTGGTCAGTGGATGAATGGAATATAAGATTCAAAAAGTTTGAAGCAGTTAACGCAAAAATAGCTACGGAAGCAAATTATGAATCATTCTTCTAACAAAAAGCACCAAAAAATATTAGCGCCGCTGAAGTTCGAAAATTTTTGGAGAAAAGTCTAATGCTCAAAAGTTGCAGAGTCGAGGACGTATCAAAGGGGAATAAGCGTAAGCGTTCGATCAAGGCTTCCATCCCACATAAGTATGCCTGGCGTTTCTCCAACCATCAATCTGAAAACGGTACTGTCAACTGAAATGGAGTGATCTTCAAAAAGTGGAAATCACGGAAGTCTGTTTACAACAAGGATCAACCAAGTAACTCTATGAATAGCATAATAATGGCTCTCACTCATGATAAAAATACAAAATTCACTCCAAGATTACTAATAAAACTGTTAATCCTTCAGATCCTTCAGATGGTAGTTTAGTGGCAAACAGTACTGTTTGTCATAGTAACCAACAGAGAGGTAGTGTTGGTTCTTCACATGAGCATTCTATTTCCACTCCTGAACTGAAGACTATGAAACTGCATCCTAAATATCCCAATTTCGTAAGTGATGGTCTTCAAATTTCATCCACACAAGTATCAATTCAGTTACCTAGCACATCAAATAACTCGTTAGCCGAAAAGGCGTCCTTTTTAGAGCCTTACTTACCTCCAGCTTTAAAAGCAACAATTAACTCTAGTAACGACCCTGAAAGTAAGTATCTCTTATCAAAACTGCGAGAGCATAAAATATATGAGTTTGTTCGACCCTACCTGGCCTACATGCATAAAGCGCCAGATACAACTTGCATTGATGGTAAAACGAAGACCACTCTTAAAGTATTGATACAAAGACAAGGTCTTCCGATAGAATTAGATGCTCTTCGCAAATTATATTTTAAATATCACGAGCAACTAGGTATCAATCTAGGACAAGCACAGAAAGATCTTTAGACCAACTTTTCACATGTAAGCTCAAATCATATATCTTCGCTTCAAAGGACACGAGAACAGCATCACCAATTTTTCCGTCCGCAATAAAAATACTTCCTCCAAATGCATCAAAATGTTCTATCGCAATTTTGGTGGTAGGAGAAGTAAAGTCAGCAAACTTTTTCCTGACGCCAAACCATGCCCATTTACTATCCTTGCTCTAACGGAGACTTGGTTGGATAACTCCTTTCGAAATGAAGGCATTCTCGATAGTAGTTGGACTATGTATCGGAATGATCGAGACTATCAAAGTTTCGGGTTGTCACAATGTGGTGGAATCCTAATTGCTGTAAACAACTCGATATTGAGTGACCTCGTCGCTAGACTACGTATAAACATTTCAAGCATACAATAGTTCGAATCAAACTTAAAAAATTTCACATGTACATTGGTGCATTTTATATCCCTCCAAAGTCCAATGCGGTCATTTACAATGATGCGTGCGGAGTTATTTCTTCACTTGCTGGCCTTTCTAATAAAGAAGATAAAATTTTTATATTTGGAGACTTTAATAAGCCCAATTTATCGTTTATAATCGACGAACTTGATTATCGTCTCCTTCCAGTTAATCTTCTGGACAACAGTGATTACAACCTTGTTACTACATTTTACGGCAATGATTTACAGCAAGTCGCTCCAACACCCAATTGCAATGGTAATTGCGCTAGCCCATAAATTGCACCAACAGTCACTCTTTGTGGATGCATTGGCTTTTCAACAATCACTTATTGATTCTTATTTGCCCAAATGCGGCAATTCTGCTTGTTAACGAGTCCACTGCGGTGTAAATGTGCTTCCTCACTGTATATGATTTTCTTTGTAAAGTCACCATTCCCTTTTGTTTGTTCAACCAACCATTCGGACTATTGCCGACGCTTGAAATGGTCAGTAGGCTTCAGCTCTTGAGTCAGTTGAGCCTTGTAACCGTGTAAGTTCAAATGTTTATTCAGAACTCGCACCAGTTATGCTCGTGAGATGTTCAATTGTTGCACACAACGACGAGTCGAGGTTGACGGCTCTTGGGCCACACTATCGCAAACAACAGCAATGTTTTCCACAGAACAAATTGGACGCGCATGCAAAGATGATTTCACATTTCCTACAGACACAGTTTGCTAAAATTCGCGCACAATTCTCATGATTGTGAACACATTTGGTCAATTATGCTGAACAAAACACTCACGAAGCGATAAATGCATTTTGATTTGAGTGCCCGTTTTTGTAAAAGGCCTCAACAACTTTAATGTGCTGCTCAATTGGCTGAATTTTTCAAATACTGAAACAAAGAAATGTCAAATTAAGTTGGGCAAAAAACTTGACGTTAAGGTGTGACTCACAATTAACATCGTGCATTATGGTTTGATCATCCTTTATAAGCTGAATACAAGTAAAATGGGGAAAAATCTTTGGCACCGGTTCTATAAAACTTATTTCATTCATTTTAGGGTATTTTGAAGTTGGTTTTATTTTTTGTATGCAAAACTGGTTTTATTTTTTATTGCAATAGCGTTATCACTCAAAGTTCATATTGTTGAGTTAATATCGTGGAAAAAATAATGATTTCGACTCGCAAAGTCATTTCTAAGCTCTATATCTCCAACGAAATTATCCTAGTCTTACTATATATTATTTGGTTATCCTCAGTGTATAAGAACAACATTTAAACTTTAAATGCACCTCCTAAATTTTTTTCACTCAAACATAAACACACATAAGGCCATAATTATATGGCCTTAAATGTATTTATATACAACATCCAGACTATAATTCGTAAATCGCTTTGGATATCTAAAGTTTATTCAATGTTTCCAACAATGTTGAAAGCCCCTGACTATATTTTTTTCAAGAATTTGATTAATTAAAAAAATAAAAAGAATAGGCAATAAAACTAAATAGATCAATGAAAATATCTGCATTTTTAAAATAATGATTATGTTTTGTAACCAAATTTAATGCTGAAGACTAAAATAAAACCTCACAAATAGTTCACCTTACATAGAAATACAGCCTTCGAAGTTACGCAAACCAGAATAAAGTTCAGTTGTAGGCTTCACCGAGCAAAACCAACCAAGCATCTAACCGTTCATCCCATGAAAACTACTATGCATCTATTCTCTCCCCACAAGCAGTTTCCGAAAGCTCGAAATTCGTCAGCCTTTACCTTGCCCAGGTACGTAGGTCAGTACAACGATTCAAAAATAGTGAACATGTGAATCCCGACTATAAAGCAGGATGTATACCCAATGTTAAGTAATGATTCGTCCATTTCAAGAACACGTGTGTGGTTGTTGCAATGTGAGGCGAGTGTATGTAGCATGAAATGCAATCGAGATTGTACCGTCCAATGCAGCATGTGGAGCTCAAACCGTTAGTAGACTCTTGTCAGTGAAGTACGAGTATTCGTTTAAATATGCGATTTAATGTGATTCGCGTGACAGGCCTTCACGATACCTCACAGGCAATGCAGTCAACGTCCTATGTGTAATTTCAACCATTTTCCAGGCATCTGTTGCTGGAGAATATTCTGTACAAGTGTGCCCATTTCTGTACAGATTTTATGGTTGGTGATAGTGAAACGTATAATTAGATATAAGCGATGGGCTCATTTAATGCGTTGCTGAACATTGAAAAAGCAGTTCTTTGATTTCTTCAGTATATACGTGATACGAAGTATCATTCTAATCTTTAACGATTTTGTTATAAGTATAAAACATGATTGAAATCGAGACTCTCTATCTGTCCATTCGTTTAAGTGCCACAGCAAATATTCTTCGAAAATTTAACAGATATACTCGTAGACACCAAATTTAGTCGGTGAATGTAAAATGATAGCATCTTGAAAGTTTTTTTGTGGTTGGGACGTAAAGACTATTTATCCGCTGAGTGTGAGGCTTCTAGACGCGCAAGTCGTCTAGACTACCCAATAAATACCTCCGCTGTCAACCTAAGAACATACGCTGAAACCGTTTTACTACGTACGTCATAAGGCGGGAGGGGAGGGATGAAGAAGGATTGCTTGAAAAGTGATCCCTCAACCCCAACATCTCTGGCTACTGTGAGCCCTCTTTATATTTTAGGACTGCGTGAACATTTTGTTCCATATGATTCCAATGTCAACCCATCCAAGCACCTCCACAATCTGGCTATCGGGGGAGAGCGCTCCTGTTTTCTTGTAGAGCATCATTTGCGTAAAAAGCATGTATGGTAGACATGAGCTATCTCTTCTGTACTTAACGTACAGAGGGGATCGTGACATAGCAATCTTATGCAAATAAGACTTAAAAACGCTCATACCCGCTCAAGAGCAAGGTCAAGTAGTAATCAGTCTCACCATGCGTTCGATTAAGCAACGATTTTATATTAGAGATGAGAGGCACAGTCCATCTTCCTACGTGCTTTTCACCCAGGGCTGGTGCAAATCATTGAATGAGCATTGTCTCTTCTTGCGGATAATTATCTCTTTCGTGTCATCTTTTGAGGTAGGCAGATAATATGATGTTTTCTTGAATAAAAGGCAATGAGTATCACTTCTGCTACAACTGCTACTACCGAATCCTTCTTCTGTACCTGTGCTAAGCGTTTTTTGTATAGCTACCTGCTTAGACCGCTGCCTCATATTCCTGCTCCATACGATGGTACAGAACTTACGGCATGCATCAAGTATTGCTTTCTTGATGGGTTGGGTGCAAGTTGATTAAGAGCCAATACGCTTGAACCATTTTTATCAACCATTGCCCTGATTTGTTCACAGAAACTTATCTTCGAATCGATCAGTAAGCCCAGGTATTTTATTGATGGTTTCGATTAAGCCAGTACTTCACCACTACTTCTCGCCCTTACTCGGGGGATTCTCTTCATGGTCAGGACAACGAGCGGTCAGAAAAAAGTTGAAAAAGGAGCTGCAAAACCTCAGCCAGGGTGCCATCTGGACCTGAAGCCTTCCTTTATTTCAGTGATAAAAATTTCTCTTCCAGTTTTTGCCACGTGTAGAGTGGGTACTCAATTGCTATTTCATCGTAAATGGCGTGTACACGCGTAGGATGGCTGAAGAAAAGTGTCCATACTATCTCGTTTATCTTTTCTGGTTTATACTTGCAGGGCGTGTTTAGAACACCAAGCTTCAACACAATTAGACTATATTCATAGACCCACGGACCCCTTTAACATTTTCCAATAGATCTTGACAGCTTCACTGCTGTTAATCAGTTTGTAAAGGCATTTATCTGCAAACTTATATATTGTTAGCCCGTTGTATGCTTCGTGCCGGTTCTGTACCCGCTGAGCTTCATACTTCTCTCACTTTTCAGCTGTTTCAACTGACTATCAATAGACTGAAACCCTGCAAGTAGACGTGATGGTGCTCACAGTTAAGCCCTTTAGTCACCTATAAATCTTTTAATAGTGGTACACCTGCTGTGAGCACTTCGGTGAACTATTCAACATCTATCCTCCCAATGTTTCACCTAATAGTGGGAAGTCAAGAGTATGGTCATTGGGAAACTTTATCATGGATCTTAAGTAAACTGTTATGATGACTACTGGCGGAGTAGTCTTTTAAAACTTTCTAGTTTTTAGGTAAATTTTCCGAGAGAAATTTATTTATTGCGGAGAGTACCTTGTTTGTTGGATAGTGTAAAAAGTATTGCGCCTTTATTGTCACTAGATGGTTGTCATATATCAACAACACTAGATGGTTGTCATATATCAACAATACTAATCAGATTGAGTCAAACTGACATGCGTTTGAAAGGTGACAGTATTGTATATCGTCATTCGTGTCAAAAGTTGTATTCAGTTAAAAATGAGTGAAATCCTTGAAAAAATTCGTTTTATTTTACAATATCACTACGATCAAGGGGAGAATGCATCACAGGCTCGTGAAAAAAATTTGTGGTGTCTATGGTCAAGATACTTCATCAAAAGCCACAACCAAGAGATGCTTCGCTCGCTTTTGTTCTGGAAAAAAATTGATGTCAAAGATGCACCTCGCTCAGGTCGACCAATCACTGAAAACGTCGATGAAATTTTACAAAATATTGAAGAAGAACGAGATATAAGCAGCCATGACATTGATAAGGAACTATATATCCATCACCAAACAGTTTTGAATCATTTGCGTAAGGCTAGATATACAAAGAAGCTGGACGTTTGGGTGCCACATGAATTAACACAAAAAAATTTGATCGACCGAATTTCTATTTGCGAAATGCTAATAAAACGCTACGAAATTGAGCCATTTTCGAAGCAAATCATTACGGGTGATGAAAAATTAGTAAAATACGCTGTATGTATGGTGGGATTCGAAAGGAATTGTTTATCATGAGGTGCTAGAACCTGGCCAAACTCTCAATTCGGCTCTGTACTGCCGGCAATTCACCAGATTGCAACAAGCAATTCAAAAAAACCTGCTAGAATTGATCAATAGAAAGGGCGTTGTCTTCTATCACGACAATACCAGGCGACACACATCTTTGATGACCCGGTAAAAATTGACAGAGCTTAGTTAGGAAGTTTTGATGCATCCACCATATAGTGCAGACCTTGCACTATCAGACTACCATTTGTTTCACTTCAAAACACAGATGGAATAATGGCTCTACCCAAAAAATGGCAAAAGGTCATAGATAATAATGGAGAATATGTACTTAAATAAAATCCATTTTGAATAAAAGAAATATTCAATCGAGAAATAAACAAGTTGGGTAAACAGACCTACGCTCATGTCAGAAGGGTTTTGTATTCAATTTACAAAATGCAGTCACCAGATAGAATCAAATCAAGAAACATGTCAAAGACGATTTTATTGGAGAAAATATGAAATACAAAGATCATACTATTATTAACGAAGTTGAACGAATTTCGACTTCTGAGGTTTTTTGGTATTGATAATTATTTCAGATGTCCATTCGCGACGGAGGAAACACATTTTTCATGTATTTCCCCCCTGTGCCCCCACTGAAGCAAAAACTGACAGTTTAACAACTGTTTTGAAAAGCTCGCATGAAAACATTTATTTCATACTCATATCGGCTACGTTTGATGAATTTTTTTTCAGGGGCGACTCTCCGGTACTGTTGTCATCGATTAATGGCCAATTTTTTCGAATCCTAGAATGGTTACAAAACCCTTTTGCTAGGAGCTCTCTCCCACCTCCTTGACTTGTTTCACTTATGAGCATTAATTGCAGGTACTCATTTTCAGTCATTCATTAAATTGAATCAAGTGTTCAAAGCATGCACCTTAAACGTTGAAGTTGGGAAAAAAAAACTCAAAGTTATTCAACCTTCGCATTTAAAGCAGCCACCATTTTGTTTTACTATTCCTGATACCACTAACTGAACCGAGTCTCAAAGATATACATGACACCTATCATTCCTGAAATTTTCATGCAAATCCTAGCAAAACTGTAGTGTCTGAGTCGGTAAAAAGCGCATGCTGTTCCATAGCCATATGTTGCCATAGTAATAAATGCAGCGCATATTGTTCCATAGTAATACAGGAAAATTCAAACCGCTATAACATCGCTAAATATGATTCAATCATTATGAAACTTTCAGGATAGATCAATCTTATAAATAGACGTCCACGTACCGAATTTCATTGAATTTAAGGGTACCGTTAAGATTTTATTCAAGAAAACATAAAATTGATAAATCCTACTATTACTAACAAAATTGAGTTAATTGCGACTTCTCACGTATTTGTTGTTGTTGTACTCACTAAGGCCTATATTCCTGATTTTTTTCAGATTTTTCGGATCACAGGTGTCCAATCGCGAGGGGGGGGGACACAAATTTTTCGTGTATTTCCCCTCCCTGTGCGCCCCCCGAAGCAAATTTTGCCAAATTAAGACCTGTTTTGAAAAGTTCTCATCAAGACCTTTCATTTGATACCCATATCGACTACCTTCAATGAAATTTTTTTTTCGGGGGGTCACTCTCCTATATGGGGAGACCCCCCTTAAATACCTTATAAAATTTTTTTGCCGTTGAACTTTGAAGAGATCACCACTTTACACCTACACACAAAACTTGATGCTTCTAGCTTAAGCAGTTTCCGAGAAAAACTGCTGTGACACACGGACGGACGGACGGACGGACGGACGGACGGACGGACGGACGGACGGACGGACGGACAGACGGACAGACGGACAGACTGGTCGCGAAACTAGTAGGGTTTTGTAAAATTATTTTACAAAACCCTAAAAAAAGGCTCAATACTTTTTAGACTTAGCAATATATATATATATATATATATATATATATATATATATATATATATATATATATATATATATATATATATATATATATATATATATATATATATATATATATATATATATATATATATGTGTGTGTGTGTGTGTGTGTGTGTGTGTAAATATGCATATAATATCGGATATAATGAAATTTGTGACCACGCTAGAGGTTGCAATTTCGCTCCGATTTTCACCAATTTTTTAGGAAAGGTATATTGAGTAAATATCTCGGTTTAGTTTGTGAACCAGCTATATCTCCCGGGCGAAAACGAAATTGTGATCATTTTAGACGAAAAATCGTGATTTTTGTGACTTGGATGAAATTTGGTGCAAAGGTTCACTAATAAAGGGTTTTCCAATAAGAGGTGTTATTTTGAATAGTCCGCTATTTAGGTGGATGTCACTTTGGAAGCTGTTATTTTTTTACATTTGACAAGTAAAAACTACGCCATTGATAGAAATGGAACAATACATGCTTCAACAGTGCATTGAAACTATTAAAACTCACTATGAAAACGGTGAAAATTTGGTAGAGACGGTTCGTAAAACTCGAACATTTTTGGATCGTCGTGAAGCACCTTGTCGGACCATAATTCAGAAATTGGTGAACAAATTTGAGCTGATTGGACAATTTAGTGATGCGAGGAATAATATTCGTGCACGTCACTCAAAAACAGCCGAGAATATTGCTACTGCAGCCGAAAGTGTTGAAGAAAACCCAGGTTTGTCCATTCCTCGTCGTTCTTTGGAATTGAGCATTCCACAAACGTCATTACACCATATTTTGCATAAAGATTTGGTTCTTAAGGCTTATAAAATTCATTTAACATAAGAATTCAAGCCGGTCGATCATCAACAACGTCGGGTCTTTGCTGATTGGGTCCTTGAAATGCATGAAAATGATCCGGAATCCGCTCAAAAAATCATTTTGAGTGATGAGGCCAATTTCCACCCTGGTTGCTTCGTCAACAAGCAAAATCGTCGCATCTGGGGCTCAGAAAACCCAAAAATTATTGTTGAAAGCCTCTCTATCCTCAACGTGTGACTGTTTGGTGCGGTTTATGGTCCGGCGGAGTCATTGGACCTTATTTTCTCGAAAATGAGGCTGGAGCAACAGTTACGGTGAATGGATTGCGCTATCGAGAGATATTTAATAATTTTTTCTGGCCAGAATTGGATGGTATTGATATGCAAAACGTTTGCCTACAACAAAATGGTGCTACGTGCTACACAAGCAACGAAACCATTGATCTTTTACGAGAAAGTTTCCGGGCCGTAGTATCCCTCGGAGAGGTGATCACAATTGGCCACTGAGATCTTGTGACTTCTTCCTTTGGAGCCACGTGAAAAAGAAGGTCTACGCCAACAGCCCAGCGTTGATTCAAGACTTCAAAGATGGAATTCATGAGGCAATCGAGGACATAGGGCAGACACTTTGCGATTTGGCTATGGGAAATTTCATGAAAAGGATATGGTCCTGTAAGCGTGGTCGTGGTGGTTATTTACCTATTGTTAGTTTTTGCTATTATTAACATATCTTCTTCTTTGCAATGAAGTAAACATTCGGTCATTTATATAAAAAAATGGCATTTTTCTTTTAATATCAAAGTAACACCTCTTATTGGAAAACCCTGCATATGTGATGAATCTCACAATAAACAATCCAAAGTTGGCTTGTCTGAAACAAAATGGTGCCTTCTCAAAGGTCGGAAAACATAAAAAAATTTTTGTTGTAGTTGTAACCAAAACTTTTAACCGATATCAATGAAATTCAGTTATTTCATAAAAACTATAAGTATCTAAAGAATAATGTAAAAAAACTGGAGGTCAGGTCGCAAAAAAGAAATGGCGGACAGTTGAAATTCAAAATTTCAAAGTCTTTTAAAAGTTGCAATTTTAATCCGACCTATATGAAACTTGGTTTTAGGATATAAATCAATAAGGTAAAGGGACTTTGACATTTGGATGATCATACATTTGCAAATTTAAAAATAGCGGCAGTTTAAATATGCGTTTCTTTTCAGGTTTTCGTGGCCCTCTAGTGGTCACACTTTCCAACAGATTTTAATGAAACTTGAAATTATGGATCTCTGTACTAAGTTTCTATAATTATTAAAGTCGAATGAAGGATAAAAAAATCGAAAACTTGAAACCTAATATTTTTAGCTGCCATTTTCACTAAAAATTGAATACTTTTGACCTGTCAAGAGTCAAACTCCGAATTGAACGAGATTTGGCACATCGATTGATGAAGTCCTAGCACACAAAGACTTAAAATAATCCAAAATCAAATGCATGTGTTCAAAATGGCGGCCCTCAAAGATCAGAAGGTAAGCGCAATTAGTTTTTTTATGTTAGTAGCAACTGAAGTAATCAATAGTTTTCATGGAAAGGTTTTAAATGACTTAACTTGGAAGTATTTATAAAGCAGACCATTTTTAGGATATTGTCAAATATTTTTACAATGCCCTTAAAAATTATAAAATCGTGACATGTCTGTCCGTCCGTCCGTTTACTCGCAAACCACATGAGCTAGAATGAGGAAATTTTCTACGTAGGTCATAAGTGGTGCCTCTCGAAATTTGTAGTGCAAGAAAATAAGGTGTTTAATAGGGGTCTCCCCATACAGAGGGGTGACTTAATTTTTTTTTTTATTTCTGTAGCCCGCTAGCAGCCAAGTTTCTCAACAGATTCTTATGAAGCTTGAAATTATAATGATCAAGGCAATTTAATTTAACCTGCCAAAAAATATGCAAATATGATGACAAATGAAAAAGTCGAAAATTTACAGCTTAATATTTTTAGCAGCCGTTTTCAATAAAAATTCAAAATGACGGCCCGTGATGATTCAGAAAAGAATTCAAAATGTATATACATACAAATGGCAACGCAAGTGCTGATTAAACTTTTATGGAAATCTTTTAAAATTAACTATGTGAGCTATTTAAGCCGACAAGCTATCACCTTTGTGTGGTAACTACTAATGTGTAAACAGCAACTGTGAGAAGAACGAAACCTGTATTTTAATGTTTATAACAATTTATTATCCGCCGATTTTCAATTTGTGATCCATACGTGTGCAACTCAATTTAATTAGCAAAATATTTGCGCCTCTATAAAGGGTCTCTAAATACGAACGTCAGCAGATTCTTTTTATGTTAATAAATACCCATGTGGTGCTACAAAAATCGCAGTTAGAAGTCCAGTAGTAGGCAAGCCAAATTCTTTTTGGAAACCTTACGCGACATACGAGAAATTTACCTTTCCGGCTGGTGCTGCCTACGGGGATTTTTCATTCTCTGTACAAGAGACTCTAAGGCTATTTTCACATTGGATATCATTTGTTCACAGCTCTACAGCGGGAATTCGGCGTATTGCCAGTATTCAGCGTGAGTTGCACTGTTCTGGGTGCAATTTTCAACATTCTTTTTTTTCGTGGATCGGTTCAAGGCATGCTCATTCGATTGCTTTAGGATTAAATTTTTGTAGCAACCACAGAAGTCATTACAATTGCAGACATTAAGTTTAAGCAGAGGGGTGCGTAACTCGGGGTGGCATACTTAGGCCGGTTAGCGCTCAGTCAGATTGTTGGTCCTCCGAGACACTGAAAAGTAACTATGAACGGATTTTTTTGTAACTGTTTACATGAATAAAAATTACATACAATCATTAAATCTTATCGACCACTAATTTGGTCTACAGATTCAATATTTTGAGATCCAGGATCCTGCTCTTCTCCTTTAGAGTGTCTTTTTATTTCGCACCAAACAACCTTAATTACTCAATAACGACGCTGTCATGGACAAATCTTTCGCGAAGTTCTAACGAGTGCTCAACTTTTAACTTCAAAATGACCATCGGAATCTTGCAAGTCTTAACACTTGAGGCTAAGCACTAGAATCTTCTGCACAATGGAGTCACAAAGGTCGTTGACACTGTTTAACTGAACCCAAAGGATTATCATCGATAATAATGACACACGTCAGGTTTTGTTTTTTTGTTTCACACAAATAGATTAGAACACACGACATTCACTTTCCTTTGAGTATAACACTCGTCCCCCACTTTTATTCACTAATACCATAATAAAGATTAATTTCATTATCTAATTTGCAGAACTTCTTCCTTTCGAGTTTAATACTCGTCCTCCACTTTTATTCACTAATGCCACAAGTAAAACTTCACTTCATTCTCAAATTTGTAGATTTTATTTCTTTTTCTTCAAAACTCAAAACCGACTCCAAATCAAAAACTTTTTCCCTCTACCAATTACCAATCAAAACCCTTCTCTTTGAATTATCAATCACGACACCGCAAAAACTCCCTCTTCTTCTCAATACCAAATGATCAACCCAAAAAACCAATCCCGCAATCCTTTCCTTCCCCAATTCCCGCTGCCGTGCCGAGGTAACGTAATCGAAGTTCAGTAGACTTCGATTTCGTTACCCACACATGTCTACTGCATCGACAAATGCAAACATTTCCATTTTGCATACATGGCGATTCGCATAACCATGATAGCGTTTGGTTATATGCAAATCGTCATATACATGGAAATAATTGCTTTTGCCGATATCGCAAAACGAGTGTTTTCTTGCGCTTGGGAGAACTTGAACCTAGGGTCGTCACAGACGAGAATCGATGACGCTACCTCTGGAGTCACCTTCTGTTGATCTCCCATTCATCCATTAAGCAACTTCAACTATAGACCTTTTTTAATGGGCATTGAAATGAAATTTGTTAGTAGAGACGCGTGCATGAATTTTTGTTAGTATAACAAATAAAATTTGTTAGTGGGAAATAATGAATGAAACTATTTAGTATGTAGAAAGGAATTAGGTTTTGTTAGTGAAAAGGTCTCGAATGAAATTTTGTTAATGGGAAGAAATGAATGGAATGTTGTTAGTAGGAAAGATAAGATTATTATTATTGTTATTTTTCGTAATTAAAAATAGGGTAAGAGGATAGAATTAACATAATGGGGAAATAAAAATTAAAAGCAAATGCTCAAATTAAAAAAAAAATAAAAACATATAAAGGGAAAATCGTATATGTGCTCAAAAGAAGGTGGAGATGTTACGGAGGCAATTTTAAGTTGCGAATAGGAGAATGCCGGCATGCCGGAATTCACAACAGCTTCCCCAACGATTACTTGGCCACCCACGGTCAAAACAATGTACTTCAAGGTATTAAGCTTGGCATGAAAAAGTTATATCGTTTTGCTCGACGTTCGGAGGACATAAAAAACGCAGTCACTGAGCACCGACTGCACATGAAACCATCCTTCCATCCGTAGAGGCCCACTAGAAAATCAGCACTGTACCGAGTCCATATAGCCGCGGTACCAGTTTTACCAATGTACCATGATGACGAACTTTTGTAGCCGTGTTGTTCATTGATCAGTCAAAATTCGGCTTTTGTGTCCTTCGAAAACTGCTCAAAAGTTTTTGGCAGTTGTCTATCCATATAGATTTACCTGCAGAATACGGTTTATCAAAATTTTGCTTTTGCCTTTACTAGGGCTCCTGAGAAAACCTAACACTTTCGTACGTACTTAAAATCTAGTCTGGTTGCAGTATCCTTGCAAAAAATACAGAGTA
Source organism: Odontomyia ornata (assembly GCA_963969285.1). NCBI lineage: Eukaryota > Metazoa > Arthropoda > Insecta > Diptera > Stratiomyidae > Odontomyia > Odontomyia ornata. The sequence goes on from OZ017739.1 coordinate 92,628,980, forward strand.
CCTCCCTTACACACTATATTCTTATATGTCTTACTTCACCACATTTGTAGCACAGTGAAAACCTATCGGGTCGGTTGCATCCCTGCGCAGTATGACCATAAACAAGCCACTAAAAGCATTGGAGTTGTACTGCTCTTCACCGTACTCTGCGGGTGATGCAGCATATTTTTTACTTTGCCCTTACTCAGGCTTTGTTCGGCATTCTTCTCCATTAGGTCGATAATGCCAATATGTTATTCTTTATTTGTTTTTCATGTAAGCCTCACTTTAATCCTGCTATCGCTAGGGAACCCTCTTTTGATCGCCTCCCCTATCTTTATAAGGTCCATAACGCAGTCAGTGTCACTGATTTTGGTTATTACTATCAGCTTTATAAAGGTATCAGTGGCTTTTTTAGCGAGAACTTTCTGGACAGTATCACAGAATGCTTCTTTATTATTGGCCTGTGCTTCAATTTCGACAAGTATGTGGCCAGGCTAGGTTAGCGCTCTGCTTTAATGGCAGACAGTTTCGGTATCTTCAGCGTTTTGGCATCCACTGACTACCGCAACACATTTGCATTAGATTGGCCATACTGGAGTTTCACAAGCAGTGCCTGTGTTGCTGGGGTCTCCCTTTCTCCTTTCTGCCTTGCATCAGGTAGTTCGTTTAGTTGAGCATCTGTGAGAACTTAATTTTTTGGGAACATTTTGGAGGCTTTTTTATCGTTTTTTTTTGGGCTGTTATGATGCAATTTCGAAGATCCCTTGTCTAACATTTCATGCTCATTAAGTGCCTCTTCTTTCCTACTTGTATCCCGGCTTCCTTAAACTAGACCAGAGGCCAGTTTGATGGTTCCTATTGGTAGAGCTATCTGCGCATCCTTGGTAGATTTTGCTCTCAGCTCTTCTTTAGATTTTTGCTCTTATGAAGTCTTCTCTTCATTCTCAGTGGTCAACAAGCTCTACCAATAATGCTCAATATAACCTAGAAGCTTCTCTAGCTCCAGGAGCCTATTATATGCACCTTTATTTTCTTTAGAGAGTTTTCCACTTTTCAGGTTTGCTTTTCTTTCCGATAGCGTTCAACGGCTTTTGGGTTTTCTAACATTATAGCTGGAGAGAGGTTCTCTATTGCTTCAGTTACATCTCCAGCAATGTTAGCAACATCGCAAAATGGCACTCCGTCGGTTTTCTTGCTTTTTTCTATTTCAGCTGCAATTCGTTTTTCGACATCAATATGGTTCATTATACGGTCTTCTCTTATTGAGCATTCCAGAACATGCGTATGTTTTCTTATTCAGCTCGTGCTCCGTGAGTATAGTTGTTATCAACTGGAGGTATTTTCGATCCTCTTCAGGACAATCATATTTCGGGTTAATAGCCAGATTTATTTATGTCTATGTGACCGATGGGATTTTCGAGGCATCGTGCCGGAAATTTTCATCATTGATAACTTCTTCCGTAGGCTTTTTGTTATCTTCATTCTGTTCATTACTGAAACGAGGATTGTACCAGCCTATATTATGGTAGTTAGAATAATAATCAGTGGATTCAAAGGGATAGCCCAAGGCATCATCATTGCTAATATTTCTTTCACCCAAAGTGCTATTGAATAGCTTTTTGAAATGTTGAACAGCTCCTCAGATGTGAATTTTGTTGACCCGTTTGGTCATTATGTGGCTATATGTTTTGTATCAGATGTCTATGTATGTTACAAGAGGAAGTATCCATTGGTTTTGGTCTACTAGGTAGTTTGTAAGACTATTCTTTAAGGTACGATTGTCCCTGTTCAGGATTCGTGAGATAGTTCAGTTGTTGACTAGCCCTTGCGAAATAGTTTTGAAAATAGTTGGGTTTTGTGAAACGGGGATTATTACTTGTTCTTGCGAACAGTTGATGTTAACTTCAAAGGATATGTTTGACGGCAAAGGATTTGTTTGAGGGAACTTTAGTAGCTGTATGGACCTGCAAGTATAATTTTGCATGGTTTCTAGATTTCTATTGAAGACCTACGATTGACGACGACGACAACGGTTTTGAGTACTAAAATTTTGAGTACTGCTGGGCATTTGGACTTCAGAATGTAAACCGTGAAGCCAAGTGGCTCTCTCAATCCGGAAAGAAAAGTGTTAAGTAACCTTTCCGTATGGCTCAGTTACTGTCACTTTTGTGTATATGCTTATGTGCTTGTTAGTACCAGAAAGTAGTTTTAAATTTCCGCTTAAAACTTTTTCACCGTATTACTGTTTTATCGGATCTTGTGTAGATCCTTTATGGGAGAGGTCTTGTTTCAGCGATAAAATTTCATAGACATTGTCGAGGATGTCGAATGAAAGACGCGGATTTCCGTCAAATTTTGGAAGATCCTTTTTTGTATCTGGCGCTCTGAGCGCATTGCAGATATCATCTGTTAGTGTTGTAATTGAGGAATTTCCGCGCATTATACTCTCAAAATTATTACGCGCTGTAAACTTTACGAGATTATTAGAATTTGCGTTTATTCGAACTAAGAAATCACGAATTATGTTAATATTATCGGCACTTGCACTTATTTTTCCCCCGCTATAACGAACCCTTGGCCGGTTCGTAGTCTTATTTTCACTTGTTTATCCAACTCTAATATTATTTATAAATACTTGAAGGTCGTAAGGTACAGCTTATGGCTTGGAGTGAAGGGGGGGATGTAGGAAATATCCAAAAACTGTTGACTCTCACGAGAGTGGAAAGCTTCGTCTGCAGTTCCTCCTTGATTTTCCACCACTTTTTGTTACTGGATAAGCACTGTACTTCACAACGTTATTCTTTCGTCACTTCAGGATACTGCACATAAACATCAAATTTTCCGGATTGATAATTAGCGATACATACTCTCGTAATCTGATAAATCGTTGAGAAATATTATTTGTCGATTTTAGACAACTGTTTTGAATGTACGAATGAATTTATTTTTCTCCATGTCGCTATTTAGTTTGGCTGAGCCAGTTAAGGTTTATACCGTAAACCTTTTAAAAAAAATATAATTTATGCATTGAAAGTTTATTTGGACATCGTTTTGGCTTATAACAGCGTTTGGCAACTATCCGACTTGGTGCGGCGATTCCATTTTATACTAACCCTAAATAGATAACCTACGTCACAGAGGCACTCGAGAGGTGAACATATTGCTATCATTACTCACTTAGTTGGCGAATGAACTCGTGCTTCTTAATTAACTCAGTCAGTGATTTAGCTCTCTTACTGTGGCTGCTTCAACCATTTGGTGCATATAGCTCAGCAGTTATAAGCACATCTTGCGCTCGTGAGGCGTGTGACCTTTTGTGTAACTTTTAAGGTTGTTATTTTTCTATGGAAAGTGCATTAGCGTTAAGGATTTTTTGGTTACTACTGGAAGTCCTTGACGCAATAATTATGATAGCAACGAAAATATATGCCATATAGAGTAGGGCAGACGATAGCGATGAGGATGAATGTCAGAAAATTGAAAGCGAGTTAGAAGATATGAAGAAAATCAACGAAACGACTATGAAGATGAGTTCATCGATCATGAACCCAAATAGCAATTAAGAAGAATGTCAGAGCATGACTCTCGAATAATTATCCCTGATCAAACAATGCTTCGAGGTAAGAATAGACATTTTTGGTATGCCTTTAAGAATCGAAACATACTAGAACATCACCCAAAAAAATTGTTTGAGCATACCGAGATTCAACCAGAATTTATCGTAATATATATGACCCAGTGTCATGTTTTAATTTAATTATCACTGACGAAATTATTGTGGAGATTTTTCAGTGGATAAATGTTGAAGCAGTATAACGAAGTGCATGTATCACTAACTTCAATTTCAGTGACACAAACTCTACAGAACTCCCAAGTTTTAATCGGTTTCCTAGTTCTAACTGCAGCTATGACAGATAATCACTTATTTACCAAAGATTTATTTGGCAGAAATTTCTCAGAAAAAAGGTATGTGGCTGTGATGAACACGGATCGTTTTCGTTTCCTGATTAGATGATAAATTCTTAAGTCTCCTTATTCGACAAGAAGATCGCCTTATATCCACAAGAAAGGCTCAGGAACTTTTTGTAAACAAATGTTAGATAAACTATTCTCCAGGTAGTCATGTTACTATCGAAGAACAATTGCTAGAATTTCGAGGAGAATGACCATTCAGAATATACATCCCAAATAAAACTAATAAATAAGGCATAAAAATCCCTAGGATATGCGAAAGTGCAACTAAGAACATGCAATGCAATACCATATATCGAAAGAGCCACTAACACTTATGAACTGCCTCAGGGGAGACGTTATGTAAAAGAGTTATCCCAGCCTTTTTATGGCACAAATCGAAACATAGCCTATGACAATTGGTTTACTTCTTCAGGAACTATACAAGCTTACTCTTGTTGGCAGTATCAGGTCTAAGCAAAGGCAAGAAATGAAAAGCAGTCGATACCGATTAATAGGCTTCGTTCACTTTTATCTTGCAATCATAAATAAATTTTGGTTATAAAATGTGTAATCATTTTAATTAGTTTGAACTTGACATTGCATTTTTGATTAAATGTTTTTCAATGACAACGTATAAAATTAGAGAGCCATTTGGGCCATTAATTTTTTGTATTTTTAGGGTTTTGTTAAAATAATTTTACAAGACGCTTCTAAAATCGCGTCGTATCTGTCCGTCCGTCCGTCCGTGTGTCACAGCACTTCTACTCGCAAACTGCTTTAGCTAGAAACATAAAATTTTGTGCACAAGTGTAAAATCTTCAAGTTCAACTACAAAAAAAATTTATGAGGTATTTAAGGGGGGTCTCTCCTATAAGGGGAGGGGCACCCGAAAAAAAATTTTCTTCAAAGGTAGCAGTTATGAATATCAGATGAAAGGACTTGATAAGAACTTTTCAAAACTGGTCTTAATATGACACTTTTTGCTTCGACGGGCACACAGGGAGAGGAAATCCACGAAAAATTTGTGTCCCTCCCCCCCTCGCGATTGGACACCTGTGATCCGAAAAATCTGAAAAAAATTATAGAGGTAGGTGTTTATGAGAACAACAACAACAAATACCTTAGAAGTCAAAATTCACTCAACTTTGTTAATAATAGTATGATATTCGAATTTCACATTTTCCCCATTAAAATCGTATAAATGATTTAAGTAGTCCTACAAAAGGTCCTTAAACTTTGTAAGTTTGATGAAAATCTAAATCTATTTCCAATTACAACAACAATAATAATAATTTTAGTATTTTATGGACTATCCATCGAATCAGTCACTGCAGTTTAGATTTGATTTTCGTGAAATTTTCAAATAAGGTCAGTAACATTGATATTTTTGGGAATTCATGCTTTGAGTGATTTTTGTTGGTTTGCAACAAAATGGCGACCGTTGGAAATAGAAAAACAATGGATTTTCTTATAAACGTGTACATCTCTTTGACATATTTCTTGCCTTTATTCGTTGCTGGTGACTGCATTTCTGAGAAGATGGGTACAAAACCCTTCTAATAGGAGCGTAGGTCTGTCTACCCAAAATGTTTAAAAGTCAATATCAAACGATGAACAAAAGTTTTTCAACCCCATAATGGAGTGGTCCACGGTAAGCAGCGACAATGAAATAAAGAAATCAACACACTAATTTAACCTACAATTATAGTTATTTTATTATTAGATATTTTTTAAAAAAAATTTTACAAAGACCTACAAGTTTCGTGACCTGTCTGACCGTTTGTCCGTCTGTCCGTGCGTCACAGCTAGTTTCCTCAGAAACTATAGAAGCTAGAATGCTCAAACTTTGTAAAAAGGTCAGAAGTGATGGTCTCTCAAAAGTTAAGGTCTTACCAGAAATTTAAAATTTGTTTAAGGGAGGCCCCCCTAATAACGAAAAGTCTTGATTAGAATTTTTAGAATCTGAAATAAAAAAACTCATTTTATCAATCAGGAGGTCCAGGGGAAAAGAAATGTACCAAAAATTTGTGTCCCCCGACAAATTTGAGCCAAAAAATCTGAAAATTGGCACGAATGTGGGCCTTTATGAGTACAAGGGCAACAAATACCTCAGAAATCGCAATTCCCTCAACATTGTTAGTAATAGTATTTTACATTTCCGCCCATAAAATCAAAATGGTACCTTTAAATTCCTTGAAATTTCGCAATTATATAGACTGATATAATATCTTTACGTGAACAAAATTGAGATCGAATTATAATTAAGTGAGTTATAGCCATTGCAATTGTATGGAATCACAACAACAATAACAAGTGTTTATGTTTGATACATATGTCATATTGACCTAGGCACTTTTATTTTCTTTCAGCTTTCATGAAACTTTAAGGAATAGTGTTTAACTTGAATATGTTCAATCGGCCGAGCATTTAGAAAAAGCATTTAAGTTAGATGAAAATGGCGGCTACATTGTGCTTATAAAAGAAACTGTGCATCTTTTGCATAAATTTGAACGATTTCATATCCAAGAATTGGATAAATAATTCAAGTTATCGATTCACGCTATTGGAAAACTTGTTTCTAACCCAAGGATGTTTACAAAGACCTTCTGGTAGGAGCACTCTCCAGCTTATCCAACTTGTTTCTTCATTTAATATTGCTGTATTTATTCTTTGCGTTCTATTTTGTTATTGAATTGCATACAGTCTGTTAGATAGAATGAATAAATAAATAAATAAACATGTGCAGCAATTTATATTTCCCAAATGAGTGAAAAAATGCTAAGGTTTTTTCCAATCTGAAGAAAGAGAAAGAATTTTCGAGCCCTAAAAGCTATCGCCCAATCAGCTTGCTGTCTAATATCAGCGAGGTGTTTGAAGTGATTCTAAACAAAAGTCAAATGTCCACATCGAGAAACAAGAGTTGGTGCCGTATTGCCAATTTGATTTTCGTTCCAGGAATTTGACCGTATATGCGATAACAATAGTAACTCTGTTGGAAACTAAAGAACAGAGAATATGTTGGAGCGTGTCTTATTGATATGGTGAAAGCCTTCCATACTGTGTGGTTAGATAAGCTAATTTTTAAACTCCTTCAGCACAGGTTCCCCAGGTACCCTGTTATACTGGGAATTATATGTTGTAACCGCTGGAATCTGACGACAATGCGTGACTTCAAGGTCTTGAATGGTCTACAGCAGGAACAGTAACTGCGCTTCTGATCTTCTCAATATTCATTCGCAAGACATTAAATTGCATTGATTTGATCATTGGTAGCGTTTACTGATGATCTGATCATATACTCGTGTACGGCAGACCAAAAAGCTACAATAGTTCAGAGCAATCGAGCAACGATAAAATCATTGTATCATTTAAACCCCTCAAAAATTGTCAAATTGTACCCATTCCAAACATAATCTTAATAAAAAAAAAAATTTTTTTTGTTTGTCGGTAGTTAAAGCGTGCCTGTCTAATTCTTCCGATTTTTCTTTTTCCCTAATTACGCCTAATCATTACAAACGAAAATTGCATTCATTTGATAACTTAAGCGAATCTACAAAAGACGACGTAAATTTTAAAAACAACCGAAACGAGTGTGCATTATCACCATCGCGGATCCACCCATAGATGTCACTATTGAACGAAACTTTTCGCGATTTTACACTATTGTTTCGTTGCTCGATGGTTCGCCCCGCCATGTTTGCAGCTTGGGGAAAGTGATAAATTAAGTGAAAGAAAATTTATAGTTACAAAAGAAAATAAGCAAAAATTCAAGGTGATACGAGCGGTGGATTGCATTGTGTTTTATTTAATTCGGCCGAAGGAATACGTAGCGCAAAAATTAAATTATTATGCGAAATGCATATAGTTGTTAAGTTTCGGCGAAAATTCGTAAAAGAAGAAAATTGAGGTTAAGAAGAGAAGAGCCAGGAAACTACTTGCCAGAAGATTTGCTTCATAAGCCAAGACTTCCTACTGATGTTTATGCCTATATGTTCTATTGTGACTTCATAATTTTCCTGGTCCTGGTAATAAGACGGTGCGAATTGGAACGCGTGAGGCTATGGTCCATTATTTCGACGCTTGCGAACGTGCAACGCTTGATTCTTATTTGCTCGAAAGCAAGAAGTATTTATTTTTGTACGAATATCAATCATTCCGTGCTTCCTTCACGCGTGTGGATGATTTAAATTATTGTTTGTATTGCATTGTTTGCGCAGTGTCGTCTATGCACGGCATCTCTACTGTTTGAGGAATTGTTTCGCAATTCAACGTCTCATTTGGAGGAATGTTAAGGTATTGCTAAAGCTGGGGTAGCGGGCAAAACTAATTTGGCTGAACCAAAACAAAAACTTCTGATTACAATATCGGGTCGTACGACAGAGTATAAAAATCCTCCGTCTCAGAAGGCTGCTGACGTTGGCACTCACGAAGGACTTGTCAGACTCAACATTACTCGCAGTGGAAAACGTACGCCACCTACAGAACGAGCTCCTGATTTTTCATATCAAGAATCCTCATCAGACTTGGCCTACACAGTGGCTTCCAAAGACTATTTGCAGTCGGAGTTTGCTGCCCAAGGGAAGGGGTTAGTGCAAAAGAGCTCTTCATCAGCACGGCTGGAGAGGCAGTCATCTCGAGAAGAGTTCTTCGAAGAAGATAAAGTGCAGTTTCGACATCATGACCTTTTCCTGGAGCGTGGAAGCCGTTTTCCTCGCCCCGCAAGCCATGCACCCCTGAAAGCGCCAATAATCGATGAGAGGCTGAGTCGGGTTCTAGATTGTGTGAACGAAACCTATTCCCAGAATAACCTTAACACACCTAACGCTATGGAATATGAGGCTTCTACTGAAACACCTGCTCAAACCATAAGCAAAGTATTCGATACTCCACCACTCCGTGATATTCAAAAGGACAAAAAAACTCATCCATTTTCCATTCAGCAACTAGTAATGACTCAGACGATAGTCCTTTAAGTGATACTAGACGTAAAAGAATCAAATATGTAGGACAGCCGACGCTATACACAGTTGAAGAAAAAGAGATCCTTGAGGGAAGACGTGAAGGATTCCGGAACCTTGCGGGAGTAAGTGAATATTCCTTTGAACCAGATTCCCTGAACGAAAGTCAAATGCCAGCTTTTAGTGATTCAGTGGTGAACCCTGAGGAGGCGGTAAGCATTCTATACAAGTTATACAATGCCGTATCTGTTTATTTTGCGGGACATAACAAGTTCATTAAGTTCTTGACCATTTATTAATATATTAAACTTTTAATGGCTCAAACGCAACACTACCTAGAATTAAACTAAAATTATCATTCGAAAGTAAAATATTGCACGCTAGTATTTAAAACAAGGCATGTGTATTAAATCAATTTTAGTCGTATAAAAGCTAGTGAAACATGACTCCATATTCCATTTTCGTATGTTTTACAACTAAGACCAAGAAAACGTTTTGACCCGAGTCGTTTCCTCGGTACACTGTTAAGTTTTGTTCTTTGTATGCTGCTGGAGAAATATCGAAAGTGAGCGAAGGTATACAAGAAGCACGAATGGGTGATTGTTGACAATGGAGTCGGAACTGTTGGGATCTCACAATACGCACCAGAATCTCTAGAAGACGTAGTATTCGCACAGCTGCGGATATTGGAACTGCTATCAAACAAAACGATGAATGCGGAGTCTTAGAGGGCGTCAAGGCAGCTGGAAGCGGACCACTCGTAGTGTGACGCATTTTGATATCCGAATTGGGAAATGTGCTAGTGGAACGTGGAAAACAACAAAAGAGATGGGGAAAGAGCTGCGGAAGACGGAGTTGGTGTAATTATGCGCTTGGTTGTGTCGAGCGGACGATAACCTATAATTTAGTGGTTCGGATTCAGTGCATTCCAGCCTCGTAGCCGCAAACGATATTAGTGAGCTGTGATTTCTTTTTACAAAACACCCCACCCCAAAGACCGACCTCTGAAAAGCAACGGAGACGGCGAACGCAGAGTCTCGGGCTTTGCTGACAAAAGCAAGTTGGCGACCATGTCACCATTGGATTAGCCGAGTGAACGCCAAAACAAACAAAATGTTTTCTTACATAAACCTATTCATAGTATGAACTGATCTCATTCGTGCAAATCATTTTCATAACGTGCAAACACTTCAAATGACGATTTAACATAAACTTAATCTAAAACTATTTGGAATAAAAAAATAAAAATATCCGTGATGTGCGAAGAACAAATTATCTGTTTATCTGCGCGCGTGATAGATTTTAAAATAAGAGAGTGTGCTTACGAACTTATTGGTGAGTCGAAACAGCCAACAATTAAAATTTGCGGGGAATACTCTGTTGATGTGAACTTTTTTTTAATTAATTATTACCAGTCGCCGTGCACCTAGAGCTGACCAAAATTTCTCAATGCAATCACGGTGTTGATAGTGCAAGGATAAATACGGGTACCCAACGCCATTTGAGTTGAGGACAAGCCACAATTACTCCATGGCCTGCCGTGATTACAGTGATTGATAACTACTCGTACACATACAATACCCAAGCCCCATTTCGATAACGATTTCAATCCGTCCGAAGAACCAGCACTGGAGCAGTACTAATTAGCTGATGCCGCGTTTGGTTCGTTTTCAAGGTTTCGGCAACCCCCGCTCTACTGATCATTGTCTGGGACGAGCTGGTTAACGGAAACACGTTCGCCATTCCTGGCATTCAAAGCGCATCGGATCGACAGTTCCTCGTGTTGCAGCGTATTCAACTGGCCCCACAATCATCGAAATGGATTTTGCGTTCTGCACCCACCGCTAGCAAGTGAATTATATTCTCCTGTGTCAGGAACTGTGGTAGAGAAGAACACATCAGTTGAGGATACCCCAGGGTTGAGCAATACATCGTGTTATGAAAAAGGCTGGTTATTCAAAGTGAAGCTCAGTGAAACTTCAGAAATTGATAAACTTATGGATGAGAAGAGTTACGAACAATTCTTGAAAACGGATTCACACTAGCGCCCGTTTCAAGTGATTTTATTACCAAATTTTGTATGGCATTCGCCCAAAGAACCTTTATATTGATAGGTGAATTATTCGGCCTTAGATCATTGTCGAATTACATTGTTGCTTTTAAGTTAACAAAAGTGAAAATTTACAGGACGTATCCAGCACCCATCGAGCGCTCGACGGAACATGCGGTGAGTCCTTTTGATTTAATAGAATTTATTTCCAATATTTTTCTATTATACGATTATTAAAATTATACTAATTATTTTATTTAAATTTCCTTATATATACTTAAATCGGGAAGATAAGTACATGATTTATTTAGTATATATATAAAGTGAGAGATAATGATGATAAAGAAAATGATGAATTAAACGAAAAAATCGGTCTTTTCCCTTCCGGTTTTTCTAACCGAGTATAGGACCCGGTACGGTGGCAGGCTTCAACCCCAAAACATGAGCCAGCCACCGGGTAATTAATAATCCTTTCTGTTTCAGGTGACGTAATGGGTTGAGTGGCCCAAACAGAGTGCCTTTTTATGGCATAGAATTATGCAATCAAATTGTATAATTCTATGACATAAATTGTTCACCAGGGTACTCCCCTTCTGATGGGAAAGTTCATATAATTCAAGTTGTATGAGTTTTCCACTCAGAAGAGGAATACCTGGCCACTTCAACAAGATATCAATGGATTTATTCCGGTTGGGTGGGTATGAAGGGGCTCCACCACCACCCGGTTGCCCCTCTTTCATTTGTGGGCCATGAACTTCGTTGGGTAATGACGAGGTCAACCCCAAGTTCGCCTTCCTTCTCAGGTTTCACTTGTTCTAGTAACAAGTCAATCTCCTTCGGTGAGGTTATCTACAGTTTTTGCGGCTTCAGTCACATTGTGAGCCATCGACAAATTCATGAATGCGAATGCCCCACGACACCGCAATGCTAGCCTGCCAGCGCATTTACGCGTCTCCGGACGAGGGCATTCTCAGCAGATCCCTCCATCTTCCTCTGCCGAGGCAGCAGGCCATCGCTGCAGTCCTTCACGGACATTGAAACTCATCTAATTCACTACAAAGCTCTATATAGAAAATGTATCAAAATGCTAAAGAGGCGAGCTTCGATATCTTCATATTGAGGCTTATTCGGAATCATATCGCAAGATCTGCAACTGTGAGAAAAAACCCCTGGATTTCACAGCTCTTTCATCGTACAGAGGGATATATTGAAACTTTTCCCGCTACTGGCTTCTTTTTTCCTGAAGCATTCGTATATTTGGACATGAATCGATGTGGCTTTCGTTCTGACTGTGTCCCAATTATATATCACAAACTTGTATGTATGTAGACGGGCCACTGATAAGACGATAACATATCATCCGAGTTTGCGTTCACGAGACCATAAATCCCAATGGAGATAATTACTTGCTAGATACGTTTAGGCTAGTCGAACTGGGACGGAGCAATCTAGGTATTGGTGGCTGAATCATAATGTCTAAACTTTTCGTGTCTATTTTCAATTTTTGTGTCTTTCGTCAAGTAGTTTTTGAGTTTCTGCTCATTATTGCTATATTTTGTTATGTTTATTATATTAAGTTTAGGGATAAGGTTCAACGTTTGGGTTATGAATATAATGTTAGCATTGTATTAGTAATAGAAAACGTTTTTGATTGAATTTGATTAGAATTAGCTTATACCATATAAGGTGAGGAACAAAAATTCACTGTTGTGTTGCAATTATAAATAATTTTTGAATATTTTCGGTTGTATTTTTCTCTTTTTTCAATTGAATCATAAAATATGTAATAATCTTAATTAATTTGAATTAGACATTGTTTTTTTGATTAAATGTTTTTCTTTATTAACGTATAAACTTAGAAAGCCATTTTGACCATTTTTCGTATTTGTAGGGTTTTGTACTAAAATACAAAACCCTATTGCAATCACGACCTGTGTCCGTCTGTCCGTCCGTCCGTCCGTCCGTCCATCTGGCTACAGCCATGAAACTTTGTGAAAAGGTCAGAAGTGGTGACCTCTTGAAAGTTCAAGGGTGGAAACATTTTTCAAAGGGGTTTAAGGGGGGTCTCCTCGTATAGGGAGTTGACCCCTCAAAACAAAATTTTCACCATTGGTAGTCGAGTAGGGTGTCATTGGAAAGGTCTCAATGAGATCTTTTCAAAACAAGCTTAAAATTGCCTTCTGAGTACCGAGGGGGGCAGGGGAAGGGGAAATGTACGAACTTTTCGCGTACCCCCCCTCGCGATTGGAAACCTTCCATCCGAAAAATCTGAAAAAAATCATGAATGTAGGCCTTTATGAGTACAACAACAACAAATACATGAGAAGTCGAAATTCACTCAACTTTGTTAGTAATAGTATGATTTATCGATTTTATGTTTTCTTGAATAAAATCCAAACAGTACCCTTAAATTCAATAAAATTTAGCAAACGGATGACTTTTTATAAGATTGATCTTTTCTGAAAGTTTCATAAAGATTGAAGAGTGTTTTATGAAGTTATAGCGATTTGAAATTTCCTGTATTACTATGGAACAATATGCCCTGTATTACTATGGAAACATATGGCTATGGAGCCATATGCGCTTTTTATCGATTTAGACACTACAGCTTTGCTAGGATTTGCATGAAAATTTCAGGAATGATAGGTATCATGAAAATGAGTACATACAATTGAAACAAGTCAAAGAGGCAGGAGAGAGCTCCTAGCAAAAGGGCTTTGTAACCATTCTAGGATTCGAAAAAATAGGCCATGAATCGATGATTACAGTACAGAGGAGTGGGCCCTGAAATAAATTTCATGAAACGTAGCCGATATGAATATCAACTGACAGTTCCCTATTAGAGCTTTTCAAAACAGTTCTTAAACTGACAGTTTTCGCTTCAGTGGGGGCACAGGGACGGAAATACATGAAAAATGTGTTTCTAAAAAGTCTGGAAAAATTATCAAGGGAGATATCTATGGGTATAAGTAAAACAAAAACCTCAGAAGTCACAATTCTTTCAACTTTGTTAATAATAGTATGATCCTCGAATTTCTCATTTTCTCCAATAAAATCGTCTTTGACATGTTTCTTGATTTTATTCGTTGCTGGTTACTCCATTTTTAAAGTTGAGTACAAAACCCTTCTGACATGAGCATAGGTCTGTCCACCCAACTTGTTATTGTTTGGAATTTGTTTAATATTCTTTGAAAATTTATAACAATTAGAATTGAATAAAGCACTTTTGACTTTTAAGGAATATATGACGACTAGGTGGAATAATTGTACTATGCTTCTGCCTTACACCTAGTCAGCTAAGTGGTTCCACATCTTGACTTTTGTCTTAGATTGGTGTAACTTCTAGCGGGGCATGGTAGTTTAAATCCATGGCTGTGTGAACGTATTTTTAAAATCTGTGGGGCAGAGAGTTAGACATGGCAGGATGTACTTTTTGAATGCCCAGCATATGCTGGCTACCTTAGTGCATGTAGCACAGCCTCGCTTAGATATACAATGTGCTCTTATGAATAATACGTTATTCACAGGATGATAACCTATTCCTAATAAGCTTTTGAAAAGCAGCTGCAGTTATGCTCAGCAAGGGACGAAGTTGATTCGGCTAGATCCTAGACGCAATAATGTGTTTGTGAACATTTTGTTGTGGACGTCTTTTTGCGACTATGATGCTAGGTGATGTTTGGGTGGACAAATTGCTGTCTGGCTCTAGCAATCTTTGGGGAATGGCGTTCTCATAGATTCGAAGCTAGATCACCAATCCATCCTTGTTGGGAGCGAGCATTGGTAACGGTATTCGGGCTGAGTAAAATGAAAATCTAAACAGAGTTTTGATCTATAAAACGAGATATGGGCAGCCCATGATAAGTTGCTGTCACCCCCTTACACAGTGAGCAGCCTATCTTGTCTGACACGAAATGGTTTTCATACTGTGGCTGGAAGTGAGATTTGCATACCAATCAATGTGGGGTAGGATCTTAACTGGGGTATCTGGACTTAATCTATTGCATGAAGGGCGTTGGCTGGCACAATTCAACCCCGTCTGTGTAGACCGTAAGATTATGTATGTAACAGGATGCTCAAGTTCTTTTGTGAATATCTCAATCAACATCTATCCATGCTTTGGACCAGTTTTTCCCTTATGCGTCTTCTCTTGGCCAATTTTGGCATTGAAATCGCATTTTGATATCGTTTTATGGAAGTGCGTATATCGTTTGTTCATGCGTATTGTAGAATTTGTCCTTAATGTCTTCTCTCTGTTTTCTATTGTAGCATGACAGTTGATTAGCCTTGCATTAAGGAATTTTATTTTGAAGCAAAACTACGTCGATAAGTTCGCTAATCGCTTTGAAGTGGGTGATAGTCTATTTAAATGAGTTACCTACGATGAAATCTATTTCAAACATGTGGATATCTTCTGACCTGCCGCTCGTAAATATAATGTGTGTTCGCATGTCATTAATTTCGTTACTGTACCATCTAGTTTTTTTATTTATTTATTGACAGAGTCAAACAAGGCAATCACGGAAAATGTACTTATATCTATATTCGAAGCTTAGTTTTCAGATAGAAAGAGAGTAATGTATACTCATAGAATTGAAAATCTTGCTGCATCTATTAATTTTCACGTTTTCTACATAGGTGGTTTTATGTTGCTCTTCATAAAGCATACGCGTGTTTCTAGTACGTTTAATAGTTTCCTTGAACATGAATCTGCTTGATAGTGATGTGACATTAACTATTTTTTCGATTTCATTAAAATTAGTGCAGAAGCTCAAGATAGTTCTTCGAGATGAGACCAAGGAAAGATTCAAAATATTAAGTTTTTGCTGGTAAAATGGCAAGATAGCGAAGTCTCTTGGGCCATAAACTTTATGCAAGGCAAAAAGAATAACTTGTTTCTGAGTAGATTTTATGCAAAGTATGGATTCCAAATAATGCAACCATATCCAAAGAGACTGTGTACAAATAAGGTGTATAGATTCTTGGTGATCCATAGGTTTTACATTTTTTGGCATGACCTTTTATGGACCCAGTATACTTCCATGCCGATAGTCTGTGTGGCCTAGTGGTTAGAGCATGAACGCATAAGCTGAAGATCCCAGGCTCAAATCTCTTTGGGAGCAACGTGATTTAGTTCAGGGGATTTTTCGGACGGACTATGAGAGTTCACTCAGTGGTGGTATGTACTGATTTTGTCAGATCATATCATAGCTGAGCAGGCACACGGGAGCATGCTACTGGCCAAACCAACCTCGGAAAAAATCAATACGGTCATGAAAATTAGATACTCTAACTATCTCTAAGCGAAGGCCCGAGAGGGGCTGTAGTGCTACAAAGAAGAAAATAAGAAGATACTTCCATGCCTGAGTAAGCATTGTGTCATCATAAGATCTGGAATTCAACTCTCTGTCCAAAAGAACGTCATGATCTGAGATTTGGTCAGCTTTTTGAAGTGCGGAGTACTTGAATACTGAAATCTTTCTCAAGAAAATATAGGAAGAAAGTTAAGTTTATACTTTGTAGCCTCGCTTAAAAATTGCTATAGTGCACGTTGTCTATGTAGTGATCTTAAATTCCATGTATCAAAGGGGTAGCCCGTTTTACGATGTGATTCTTCTTGCCATATATTTGATTCAATCTGAGGCTAACTTCATGACCTCATGACAATATATATTGTATATACCAAGAGGAGCATTGGTAGCGCTTCAATTCAACTGGTTTTGATCCATAAGTGGTATTTTGGCATTTACTTGGTGTGGGCATTCCTTTACCCGCCACCTGAGGACGCGTCCAATGGAGGACTGTGGAGTTTAGCTAGATACGATGCGTGTTTTACTTGATGGAGATTTTAATTCAAGTGATCGCTTGATTGACAGGAGTTGATAAATTCATTATATCCACTAAACAACTGAGGTCGCTACATCTCACCAACAGATGCACTGCAATCGCTCGAGTATCGCCACAATATCTTTCCCCAAGTCACTAAGTTTACTTGATTTTTGAAAGTCAGACGTAGTCTGCTTAGGACTTTGCTGAGTTGCGAATCTGACGAAATGACGAAAAAATTTAACTCCTTAATACACTGCGAGAAATTCACGGTTATATGCGCTATATCGCTTTTGCGGTCGGTCCAATTTGCATGAAAAGAAGCCTAGTGGCATTGATTTTCCGTTGATTTCCTGCTCCAAAACTGCTCCAGTAGTCATGTCTGAGGTGTCGCAATAAAGTGGAACATTTCCGTCAGGATGTGCAAGTAAAACTGCATTTGCCACCAGCTCTTTGCATTTTTCAAATGCCTTTTTTCATTTTCGAGGTCCATTGCACTGGCCGTTTGTCACGCTTATGCGCTTCTTTTATGAGGTCAAGGAGTGGTGCTTGCATATGAGTCACATGCGGGAAATAGCTTCGGTAGAAGTTGATTGTGTCAACAAAGCGACGTAGTTTTTCGACAGTTTTTGATTTTTCAAGTTTAGTTAGAGCTTCAATTCTGTGCTGTGGAGGTCTAATGTGCATTATGCATTGATATTTAATCCTAAATATCAACGCTCTTGCTTTCCAAAAACGCATTTTGCTACATTAAAGTTTAAATCATATTTTTGAAGACGTTCAAAAACTTTTAAATGGTTATGATGTTGCTGAGAATCTTTGGAGGCGATGAGAATGGCGTCTATGTAACAATGGCAAAAATCCAATCCACGGAGAAAAGTATCCATTAAATGTTAAAGCATTTGCGCCATATTACAGCGGCTGAAAGTCATCACTTTGAATTCAAACAGCCAAAAGGGTGTGATGACGGCTGTATTTTTACGATCATTAGGAGCAATATAGATTTGATGGTAGGCCCGTTTGAGATCCAGCGTTAAAAAAACTGTACAGCCAGCTAACTGGGTCGTGAAATTGCTCAAATGGGGAATAGGATATCGGTAAGGGATGGCGATACTATTTAGATGACAATAATCCCTGTAAGACCACCATTCGACTGTTTTCTTCCGCAAGGGTGAGGCCCATTCACTGTCAAATAGTTGGCAGATGTTTCTTTCCAATATAAAATCAAACTCCTTTTTCGCAGCTTCAAGTTTCTCCCCAGATAGTCTTGGAGCACGTTCTGCGACCCGTACACTTTGTGTTATAATATGGTGCTGGATTGAATGCGGCACAGCTTTTAGTACATTAAGCCGTGTTGTTTGGTCATACTCTACCAAAAGTTGAGGATATTCATCAGTTATGTCATACGTGTGGATTGCTAGCACTTTTATTGCAGCTACTGATGCAAAAATCTTTAGATTTGTATCATTATCCACTAGCTTTCTAGCCTTTAAGCCAATTACCAGGTCATGATGCTGCAAAAAATCGGCTCCTAGGATTGCTTGTGCGACGTCAGCTACTACAAAAGCCCAGATAAATTTTAGCCTGAGTCCTAATTCCATTGCCACGACTTTTGATCAGTTGGATTTAATAACTGAGCCGTTTGCGGAGTCTCAAATTGGTAGAATGTTGCTTGTTGCACAAAGATCTGAGTATGACTGATACTCCTGTATCAATCAGGAATTCATATCCAGATTTTTTGTCGTGAATGGAAAGACGGCTAGTTTTTTCATTCCGACATGCATCCGCTGATTTGCATGCCTTTGAAACTAGTTTTTTTCCTGCTCCGACTTGATGCAAGGTGCGCAACATTTTCTTGCTCACTCACCAAACCTGGAATGGTAAAAACACATACCATTTTTCTCTAAATTTTTGTAGATTTAGATCGCCGTAGATGCTGAATTTCACGAGACAGCCTTCTAATTTCCTTTTGTAACGTTTTCAGTTGTATAGCCGGTTTTTCATTCGATCGGTGGATGCAAAATTTCCATTATTTTATCGGCCTGTGCCGCTAATTGGCAATATCCGTTACCTCGCTGCCCACGAGGTTTCCGCGAATGTTTTTTGACAAAAAACTCAAAAAAAAAATTATTTCTGGTACTGTTTTTCTATTTATTTTACTACTTATGATTGTTAAAAAGTAGCCAGCATAATATTCCTTCAAATTCATGAGTTTATTTTGAAACTTCGAATTATCGCTCCATATAAGTTTTTTGCAGATTGCCAACATTATTACAGAGAGCTCAGCATCATAGATACTTTTTTCTTCAAAGAGACACATAGCTTTCAATCTCGAGGATAAATTTTCTCTTGTTAGTTACTGCTTTTAGTCCATATAATTCAAACTTGGATTTTACAAGTTGATGTAATTCGTGGAGACTTATGCCAATTTTTTGAGACAGTTTTTCAAAATCTGCAAGTAATTTAGCTGAGAAGCTAACAGCCGGCTAAATATGGATCAATAAAATACAAAATCAAACAGTATGAGCAGTATTTTGAATAAAGTTAATGAGAACCATATTTTAATTCGGCGTGAAACCTGATGATGAAATTAGCATCTTCCCTAATATAATATTCGACAATGGCTATTATTAACAGATATTTATTGAATGAATAATTTTATGAGCAAATCGCAATCAATCAATCCCTTAATGATGATTTTCCATTCACACAATAACGGCCACCCTATCAGTAGTAGCTTTGCCATCGGCCAATGTAATGTTTTTTTCGAATTTCGCATGAAGTTGCAAATTTGGGAATCCTGATGACATGTTGCGTTAGACAATGCCATGGTTGTATTTTGCCCTTGAGATTGCAAAGAGGCATCATTTCCACATTGACAAGATCGATATACCTCCACCTCAAATAGAATTATGCTTCCTTTCCGGGTATCGATTTTCCCGTCGGCAAACGCGGCTTTACAACGGCTGTACAGTATGAAAGAGAATCAACATTTTCCATAACATTACTGATGGAGAATTCCAAATCGTGTAGCAACGTGAAATACGTAATTCAAAATCGTGTGCGGTAAGTATGGGTACATAGTAAACGCTTTGAGATTACTTATGTGAAGTAGGTAGTTGAATTCGGTTTAAAGCTAACATACTACGAGTATGACATGCTGAAGGAATTTGCTTTGATATGACGTTGATGCAGAGTGAAATTACATATAGTATCACGTAGGTATCTGTTATATGAATTTAAAGCCGTCGAATAGATACACATGTGACGGATTTTCTTAATATTAAATGCTTGACATCTATGATAAGCTCATTCTTGCAGTGTATTACCCACATATGTGACCCGAAATAATTAATGAGTTCTCAGACTCACGTGGGCATGACGGTATGTCAAATTCGTCCTGTCTGACTTGCATAAATCATCTGATTTGAAATGATGTGATGCATGTATGACTCTTTAATCTATAACAATATCTTAAAATCAAAGCGTGACATATACGAGTATGAAAGCTTTTGATAAAGTGCAGAGAATAGTGAAATAGTATTATTAATAAGCAAATGCATAGTCTCAGATACAAAAAGAATATCAGTTATTCTTTCCTCAATCGTTTAAAGATGTAGTTAAGCTACTTCTAGAGGGAATAAAACATTCAATCGGCTGTTGAAATTTTCCTATATTGCCCTTATTTTGGAGAATTTTTATTTAATTGTTATGATTTCTAAAAGAATTCGTCCGAGAATTTATTTATTCATTCATATAGGATGCTCCAACCATAATGCATGATGAACCCCTTACTGCATGATTTTTTATTTTGCGACCGAAAAAATATATGCATGTAATGTAAAATCAAAAATGAAAAGACACATATTTCAGTATTTTTAATTTTTTAAAACCTTTATTAGAAATTGCTTATTTTTGGTTTGGTCCGAATATGGCAGAACATACATAAATGGCTGAATAATAAGTCATACATTCCTTACAATTTTACTTATAAGGAATTATAAAGTGTGGAACAGAAGGAAGCAGTTTCTCTTATCATTAAGACATAAGTTTATTTTACTCTTGTGACATTAAATATGTGATTTTCCATTGCACTCCGGTACCTTACAGCGTTGTCTGTTTGTCTAAATAGGGAGGTGATCTCCCTGGTCTAGACGCACATCCTGAGATGGCATGATGGCTACTGGTCCTCTTGCCTTCTTTTCTTCAATCATGTTCTCAAGTGCATTTGAGGGTCGTCCTCGTTTTGTACTGCTCCTAAGTTTATTGGCCCAGCACAAGGCCTCTGCTACAGTTTCTTTGAAGTCCGCAAGTGCAAGCAATTCTTGGTCCTCAAATCTACGCCTATAAAATAGCCAGGCGTTGGCGGTGACCATGTGCATCATGTGAACTAATATTCCATGGCAAAATTTTTTTTGACCTTATTTGGATTCTGTAATAACCCAGGAGTGCATCTTAAAGATCAACGCCACCCATATGTTGATTATATGTTATCACAGCTTTTGGGCATGGCATTCTAATATACGTTTTCTCCTTTTTATTATAGTGTCTAGCATCCGCAAGTGGTTTGCTGCCTACGTAAGTTGAGGCCAAGGTAACAATCCTGTTGTCATACCATGTCGTTACAGAGATGTCGACATTATCCACCGTTGTCAGCTTCTCAACCACAGTACCCTTTCCTATTTTTCTTGGGTCTTTTCCGAGGGAACTTTATACCCAGGGATACGATTTGATTTGATTGTACCTAATGGCAATACCCTTTTCTTTGCCAAATAAACTAATAACGGCAATGATGTGTACCAGTTATCGAAAAAAAGTCTGAAATTTCGTGCTTCTGGAATAGTTCTTGCAAGACCACTGACCACATTACTGGAAGTGCTTATGTTTGGTAAACTTCAAATACTTTTTCTGGTCCACGAGCCCATGCATATAGTTCGAAGTCATGGCTAAAACCAGAGGAACCGCTAATAACAAAATTTTTGAAGTCCCATTTATGGGGCTTTTCGGCATTACGTTGCCTCATAGTTGAACGACTTTAAGTCGGAATTATCTGCCCGTCCACAGCTATATCCTTCTCTTTAGGGACAGTTAACAAACGCTCTCTAACTTGATTCATTAATGGACTAAGTTTGTGTAACGGATCATAGCCTGGTTGCCCCTGAGGCCCGTGAGTTGAGTTTGTATTGAAGTGAATATAACGCTCAATCTCTTCAAAATGGTTACAAGACATAACTGAGCTGACTTTGAGATGTCTTAACGTTTCACTCCAGTAATCACTAGTAGTTGCAGTTGAATAATAGACATCATAAGACATATACCTACAAATTGTTCAATTTCTTATGGTCATGGTTTGTTGAGATATAAGAAGAAACATGTCGTCAGTGAATAAGTATTTAAAAAATTGTGCAGGTGTTTCCAACCCCATTATCATTGAAGGCAAACTTAAATTACCAGTAAATCCTAAGTCAGAGTCCATTCTTTCGATAAAGCCATCCCTCCATCTGGTGTATTAGCTCTTGTAGCACTTGAACGTTCCTAGTAGGTTCAGACAAAGAAATTAAGTCTCCTAGATCAGCTTTAGACTCGTCTTCAGTCTCGGGCACAGTTATCGATGGAAGTCTTCTAACTGGCCGTCCCACGAGATCCTCATCTTCAGACAATTCTTCATCTGTACTGCCCTCAGGTATACTTTGAATAATGGTATGCACACCACCGTAAAATCTGCGAGGATCTATGACCCCTGAATCGTACAGTATTAGCATAAACCTAAAAAATACAAAAATATTTAAGAAATAAGATAAAACTGTGTTTTTTATTTCATCAGTATTATGCATGATGCGTTTAATATGTTCCAAAGAAGCTTTGAATATTTTTACATGTTGGTACAAATAAGATCCAAAGAGAAAATACGACTTTTGTACCCATTACATCAATAAAAACAATGAAATTTTACGTTTTTTACGTAAATAAAGGTTCATTTAACAATGATCTTTCTCCCAAACGATTCCTTTACGTTAAGTATTTTCTTTTTGGATTTTAAATATAAACACACTCACTGTAACTGTCAAAAGTTGATTTGCAAACTTTGAACTAAGGTATAGTTCGACTGGCAGCTTATAGATGGCATTGAAATGATTTTGTATGGCTCCAAAAATGGCACAGCATGCAGAAAACGAGAAAAAAGTTAATAGATTGTAAATTATAAGCAAAACTATTGTTTGGTTCAAATTTGGACCGCAATGCAGTCAGGGGTTAATCGTGAGTCATACCTTAACTTCAAGTTTTCGCCCAACTTAATTTAACATTTCTTTGTTTCAGTGTTTGATAAATTCCACCATGAAGGGGTTCACAATTGAGCCGCGCGTTAAAGTTTTTGAAGCCTTTTACGAAAATGGGCGTTCAAATCAAAATGCATTTTGTGCACTTTGTGATTCTTTTGGTCAGCATAATCGACCAAATGTGTCCACAATTGGGAGAATCGTGCGCAAATTTCAGCAAACCGGGTCAGTAGGAAATGTGAAATTGCCTGTGCATGCTCGCCCTGTTCGTTCTGCGGAAAACATTGCTGTTGTTCGCGATAGTGTGGCAGAACAGACGGAAGGAAATTGTGACTTTAGAAAGGAAATGATTTTCAGCAACGAGGCACACTTTCACCTCAGTGGACTCGTTAATAAGCAGAATTGCCACATTTGCATAAATGAAAATCAACGAGTGATGTTTGAAAAGCCGATGCATCCACATAGGGTGACTGTTTGGTGCGGTTTATGGGCTGGCGGCATCATCGGGTCGTACTTGTTTGAAAATGAGGACGGCCTAGCAGTTACCGTGAGTTGTGTTCGCCATTGCGAGATGATTACGGACTTTTTGTGACCGGAAATTGAGGTTATGGACCTAGAAGATATGTTGTTCCAACAGGATGGTGTCACTTGCTGCCCAGCCAACGAAACAATGGCTCTTTGGCGCGAGAAATTCAATGGCCCTATTATCTCACATTGTGGAGATGTTAATTGGCCGCCACGATCATGTGATTTGACAGCGTTAGACTTCTTTCTCTGGGGATATTTAAAACAAAAAGTGTACATCAAGAAGTCAAGAACAATTCAAGAGCTAAAGGATGAGATAATTCGGCACATTAACGACATTGAACCTCAATTATGTTTTAGAGTCATTGAAAGTATGGACCATCGGATAGAAGTATGCCGCCGTAGCCATGGCGAGCACTTGGGTAATATTATATTTTACGCATAATTGTCATGAGTTTTCTTTTTATAATAAAAAATATTTACATAGTTCTCTGAAGACTTTTTTTTGTATTTACAATTAACATCGTGCGATTTGGTTAGACCACCCCTTATAAATCCAGTTTGTTAGATTACCAATACAATTCAGTTATAAAATGGAACAAAACAAACCGTGAGAAATAAAATATGCAAAAACAAGCTAAACAATTAAATAATATTGATAAGAACCAAAAATAAAGCAATAATAAGAACTAAGCCAGGGAAAAATCCTCGTTGGCACCATCACACAGTGGGCTTGAGAAAGCAAAAACCTGGCCAAAAACCATTTTTTTGGAAGTTTAAGTCGCGTTTTGAAAATTGAACCAGGCAAGATATTAGCATACTTAATCTTGCGATCTAGCCTCACGACGCAACAGGAGTGAGTCGATTGACCAAGAGTCGGGGTTGAAGAGTGATAACTGCCATGTTCGAGAAATTAAGCAATGGAACTTTTAGTCTTTACTTATCACATGTACGTGCAAGCATCTCTTGGTAAAGCTTATTTTGTGTTAGTATCAAGTGTTGTAATAGTGCTATGTCCACGTATTTCCAAGGAATAATTGCTATTTATATTCATGGCTTAATCAAAAGACGCAACCGATTTCTCAAGTAAGTATCGATTTTTTTTGTATTCAAATTGAGTTTTAAGCTCTACAGGATAGCACTCCAGCCTTAAGGGTATTGTAAAACAATTTGAAATTCAAACAACGTCTTATAAATATCAAAACTTGCCCCATACACATATTCCATGAATTGAATTTGGAAAACTAATAAAAAGTTATTATGTATTCTGATTTGCCGCCATTTTATTTACAGCGCGCTTACTTCAATGTCTGAGTGAGCATGCTAACACATCTGTCCAAAAGTTTAAAAACCTTAGGTGATTCACTCTGATTTCTCAACTTTGTATACCTGGCATTTTAACCAGTATAACGATTCTTCAACAGATTGTGTAATCACCGCTTTAAGTGATGCACCAAAAATTATCTTCGCTGTGGATACCTGAATTGTATTTGGCACTTGAATCAGTGCAGTGACTAGCTAGACATTCCGAATTGAAGTGACTTTATTTTCTAAATCTAAAGTTATACTCGTATATACATAAAATATGCTTACAACTACATTCTTACTTCTAATAATAAATTCCCATTCCCATGCTTGAAGTCACGGCATCAGTATTCCTCGATTCATGAAAAGCATTCGTTCCCACAATCTGAATGCAATGTCGCGGAATCAAATTTACGCGAGACTGGAAATTATCATTTCCATGATATCAGGTGGCACGTTCTGTCTGGTGCATTGCATATTTTGTTGATGGGACATGGGAATGACAATTGCCTTGAAAATGATACATATTCTGAACATTCTCCCCCGTTGAATGGCTATTCAACTTGACCTCTGTTTCTACGGTAAAATCAGATGGCTATCCTTGACATGGAGCAGGTGTTGGCTTCCGTATACATTTATAAAAGAAACGTTGAAATGCAAGATACACAAGTACAAGGTGCATTCCAAGATAAACGAGACTTTTGTCAGATTTTTTTTGGAAGTGCCATCTATAAATGTGATGCGTTGGAAATTCACATCCCTCCCTGACTTTCAATGAAAGTTTGGTGACATTCGGTTCAGTGGAAGCGAAGTTATCGCGTCTCAAGTTACAGTTTGTTTGTGTCATTGTATTAATCGAGCAGTCACACAATCAAACTGCTCGAAAACCTTCCTATCTCCTACTCGCAATTTTGTGACTCTATTTTGTGAATCTATTTTTTTTAGGAATACTTTTTCGTTTTATTAATCTAATCAAATGTTATTTTTGATCAATTTACCTTTATATTAAAATTTAAATGTCTCCCTTTAATTTTATTCGTCATGAGATTAAATAGTAAAAATTTCTTTACTTCATTTAAATTTCTTTACCACATTTAAATCTTCTGTACCTCATTCAAATTTCTTTACTACAAATTTTCTTCCTTCATTTCAATTTTCTCGACTGTAATTGAATTTTGTTATAAAAAAATTTCAAATCTACATGTAAGTTTCCGGGCTTGAGGAACGCTGATGTAATACTCCTTAACGGTGTATTTCAACCCGGAAGAGAAGTGAACAGGGTGGATGAAGTCAGCTGAGGTTTCACCGTATGCACGGCATGAGAAGAAAAGACAAGTTTTGGAACGGACCGAAGAGTGGAATAATAACCACAATACGGGGAGGATATAAGAACGACGGTGGCTGGGACTAGAACGTCGTAGAATGAGAGCTGCGTGGGAGATCCGAAATTTAAAAATATTAAATCTATTTGGATGCGCGGAAATGTTGATAAGATTTTTTTTCGGAAAACAGGCTATTTGTCGCAGATCGCGAAAGTAAATATCCCCAATTTTAAAAGTGAAGATGCATGTGTGAATTTGCCATTTCGTTTCGCATATACATTTGCTTTGCGCTCTTGTATGTGTGTCGGTGCTTTTCCTGCCACGGAATGGATGATGTGATATGGGTTTGGGCAATTTTGCACGGTTGTGAAATAGAGGAAGAATCTTCGAATTCGGGAGTAGTGTAGTTGTCGGCTGAACAAGAAAAGTGAAAAGGTAGACATTTTTTTAAAAGCCAATTGTGCAAATATCAGGAACTATGTGAAGTGAAGGAATGAAAATTGTTTCAGGGAATTAGTTAGAAATCTGATTTCTATCGCTGGTAGTCGATTTCAAAATAATTTTAAGTGTCATAAGAATATTGGCTAGTTCTCGACAAGTGTGTGTGAACGAGCAAAAGAAAGGTTTGAAGAGTGTGTTGGTTCGATGGTTTGCCGCTGTTTCATACGTTTGCCTATTGGTGAGCTTGCTCGTGCCCGTAGTCGATGTAACTTGTGAGAATCCCGAAGTGATGTGATGCGACAGAGATCGGTGCGTTTGCGCATACTATAGTGCAACAAACACTGCCACATGTACGTGTTCATCCGAAGGAAATATAAACAAAATCAGAAGTTAAACATTGTGTCAGACGCCAAAGAAAGCGATCAAGGTATTTCAGCAGTTATTGTATATTAACCCACATTTCACACGTGCCAATGAGGCACATCTACGCCTTGGATTCATTTGGTGACTACGAGGCATCGTTGGAGCACTGGCAGCTTGCATTGCTTGATGCAGCACCCTGTACATTCAGCAAACTTCAAATTCGTTTTCACGTCGCTCATATGTGAAGTTCCAAATAAACATAAAGTTGCCAAAGAAGAGTACGAGCAGCTACTTGCTGAAAGCAGATCATACCTTCATTAAAAGCCAATATTTATCGACAACTAGGATGGATGTAACAGTGTTTAGAATTATTAGGTGAAAAAAAAGACAACGTGAATCATTTGCAATACATTGCCTACAAAAGTCAATTGAAGCCGATTCAAAATCAGGACTCATTAAACTTTCTTGAAAGATGTTTTGCTGTTATTAACAAAGTCCATGACGCCTTTATAGCTTATAGAAATTCAGTAGAGAAAAGGGATTGAACATTTTTTTAAATTACAGGAAATTCACTTATTAGCAATCTACATACATCATCAGCGGGCGCCCACTGAGATGTAGGGTAAGTACCCTTTTGGTTTGTTTGTTACATGTAAATTTTTCTTACATATACGATTTTTAGACAGTTTTAAATATACATATTCTTTTGGACTATACAGCTCAATACTTTGATTCAATTTGATGATATTTTTCCAATTGTTAGTTGAGAAGATGTAAAAATAGTCGCAACCAAAAAATCTCATAAAATGATTATACTTTTTTTTTTGAAGCAATTTGCCGTATGTTAAGCTTTACAGAAATTTTCATGAATGCCTTTTCATTTATTTTACACTAATTTTTTAACATGGGGCAATGAACAATGTATTTATTTAAAAAAAAGGGACGGAAAAATAAAAATGTAGAGATGAATTGCTAAAACTTTACGATCTCGGTCCTTTCATTTTCCCTCATACCTGACTGGGTATAGGACGCGCAACGATGGCAGACTTTTCGGATAATATGGGCCAGCCATCGGGCGCGCTCTACCGTTTTATTCTTTCCAGGGGATCTTGCTGGGTAGAGTGGCCTTCCGCTCGCGTGACCCTTTATGGTGTAGGGTTATGCGATTCGGTCATATAATTCTCTAACATAAATCGATCACGTCTGTATTTCTCTTTTGATGGGAAAGTTCATCCAAATTATGTTTGTAGGAGTTTTCCACTCAAAAGTGAAATATATGGCCACGTCTACGTTTGGATCTTGATCCAGTTAGGAGGGTGCGAGGGGGCACTCCTACATCTGGATGCCCCACTTTTATTTGTGGGCCATAAGGATGGTCGTAATGATGAGGTCTCCGCCAGTCCCTCTGTTTTTGCTCGTCCCAACTTGTTCTCAGAACAAGCAATTCCAACACTTACCTGATAATCTCCTTTTTTTCGACTTCAGTTGACTTTCTTGTTAGACCCAAGAATTCGTGAATGCGAAATTTTTTTTATAGTGGCTCCTTGTGCTAGGGGGGAAGAACCCGCCAGACGACACCGCAACGAAAGCCTGCCAGCGCATTCACGCGACCCCAGACAAGGCCAATCTTGGCGGATCTTACCATCCTCTTCCGCCGAGGCAGCAGACCATCGCTGCAGTCCTTTACGGACATTTTTATACCTATTTCACAGCATCATCGGTACAAAAATTAGTTTCAATAGCTAATATCAAATTTTGTTTTAAGATTGGTAAAACGTTTACTGAAACATTTGAATTGATGAAAAAAGTTTATGGCGATGATTGTCTATCTCGTGCTAGAGTTTATGAGCGGTTGACACGTTTCGGAGATAGTCGTGAGGGCATAAATGACGATGAACGTACGGGCCGCCCAAAATCAGTGACCAACGAAAACTCAATCGGAATCGTGCGTGAATTTATGAAAAATGAGGAAAGAAAACATAGAAGGTAATTCTAATCAAGATAATGACTTAAATTTTATTCAGTATTTAAAAAATAAAAACAAGGAGAAAAAACCAGCCCGCAGTTCTGCTGGTTCCTCTGAAAAAGTTTCCAACAAGACAGAAAAAGTTACGCCAATCAACGTATTTGGACAAAACGGAAAAGATATGGTTCGGCTATTGGTAGCTGAAAAAAACTAGCCAATTTCGAGATCAAAAGAGTCAATGTCGAAAAATCAACCATAAGGACAAAATCACTGATTGACTTCAAATCAGCCAAAGATGCGCTAAATTCTGGGGAGGTTCCACATTTCACCAATACCCCAAAAAGTGAGAAAAATCAAACCTTTTTGCCGAAAAGTTTGGACTGCGGAGAGGATACGTTCAAACTTCTTCAAGTGCTCAAAGAAGCTGCATCAGATATTCAGTCAAAACCTTTGCGATAAGAAGGTCGACCATAGAAAGGAAGAATTTGCCACATTACCTGGTACAAATTGCATATAAGAGCAGTCCAAGTGCCCTTCAACAAATAAGGTACTTGAATTTCAAAGTGGTGAGGTGGGAACGCCTCCAGAAAAGAAAAGTCAACCAGTGTTACCGGTGTCAAAGATTTGGAAATTCGGCTGCCAGTTGTGCCATGCACTATCGGTGGGCCAAATGAAAAGACGTTCATGCTCTCGGTAAGTGCGAATTGGCTAGACGGAGCTTAAATTATACAGCGTTAACTGCGGTGTTTTTGGTTACTCAGCATCGTATCGAGGATGCTCCCGATATCAAGATGCAAAAGTTAAGTTTGCTCCAAAGCAAACACAAGTACACCGTAATATCATACCTTCCAACTTCGTCAAGCCCGGAGTATCATTTACACTCACCGCTAGAGGAATAATGTAAGTAGCAATAATGAGCTGCTTTTCAAAAATTACCACCAACTTAATTCTTTATCGGAGGAAATCGACAAACGAGATTCAAACATTAACTTTGCTTTACAGCATTTAGGTCTTTCAAATGCCTCATAACGACTTGTCATCCAGTCATATTCCCATAGATAGGCTTCGCCTCATATCGATCAATATCAACTCTATCGTCGCTATACATTGACGTGATTATTGCCTTGAATTTATTGTTACGCAACAGCCTGACATCATACTTCTCACTGAAACCCACCTCAATGCATGGCACTCCATGGAATTCAAAGATTTTGCACTCATAAGAAACAATACGGTAAACGGTGATGGGGGAGGTGGGACTGGGATATTGGTTCGAAGACCCTATTGTTTCCAAAATATTGAAAAAGTCGAATTTAAAAACCTTGAACTTCTTGAAGTGTCCGCCATCAAAATTTCACTGCCAGGTGGTGATAACCACTTCGTTATCCTGAAATACTAGAATTGAACATGCTGCATAGTTATTATATTTTTACCGGTGACCTGAATGCCAAGTATACATCATGGCTTAACGGCACCAATAATTCAAAAGTTTTATTCCTCAAATCGTGGATAACAGAGGACCAAATTGAATACAGGTGCAACCTATTTGGGTCGGAGTTCCCAACATACCCTAGACATAGGCAAGACTTGAATTCAGCTTTAATAATCCTCAATGGAAACTGCAGGTGCTTCTTGACGATAGTGACAATAACGCAATTGTAATGGAAATCAATCATTAAAGGGGTGGTGTCTTCCTCATTCCAGTTCAACATGAAAACCATCGGTTGAATTTCAAAGAAACAGACTGGAGAAATGTTTGAAAGAAGTTTAATCGGGAGTACCAGAAGCAATATCCTCTTTCTGATGATGGCAATGCTTGCTCAATGGTTCTTAATGACAGAAATCTAACTAACTATGAAAACGATATCTATTTGTCAAAATTAGAGAAGCTAACGTTGGAAACCATTGAGAAAGTTGTTCCCAAGATTAAACATCGAAGCAATATGGAAGGATATTAAACAAAAAGATTGAAAAGCCTTCTTCTTACATGCGTCAATAATGTTTATCGGAGATTTTTGGACTACAACCATCCCTCGTTGGCTTTGTTGAATTTACACCTGAAGAATATCCGGAACTTAATCCGTTCATACTTCAGGAGTGAGGTCAGCATTCAATGGGTGGAAAAACTTAGGAGTAGTAGCCCACTGGGCCCAGATGGCATTTTTGTGAAAGCGAATAGCATATTCCGAAAGAACTCTCGAGTAAAGGTATCGAATCTTGGAGTCACAAGGGATGAGATAAATGTTCTCGATAGGGCTGGAATCGAAATTGATCGTACAACTCTGAACAGAAACGGAAACAGGATTATATGTGAGGGATTGCATAAACTTGCCCTGATTGGAACACATTTTGAATTGGCTCATCTACCAAACTCTGAGAGAGAGAATGAAATATTTTCAGAGGTCATTGAAGCAAAATTTCCCGACTTCCAATCAAACCTGAACGGTGAATCAATTTCATCATTTCAATGAAACTTTAGCATCTGAACTCATCCAGAGCTTGAATCTTAATGATTATTTTGTCAACTATGAAGAACTGATGGTATTCCAAATGTAGTTCTCCGACATTTCCCTGAGGTTGCTATTAGGAATTATTGCATATTGTTCAACAACATGTGGAGCAATCCATATTTCCCACATGAGTAGAAAAAGGCAATGATATTTTCGATCTTGAAGAAAGGAAAAAATCTTCGTGCCCCAAAACCTATCGCCCAATCAGTTTACTGCGTAACATCAGCAAGGTGTTTGAAGTGATTCTAAACAAAGCATTAAACGCCCACATTGAAAAATATGAGTTGATGCCGGACTGCTAACATGGTTTTCGTGCCAGGAATTCGACCAAACATGCGATAACGAGAGTAAGCGTGTCTAATTGATAAGGAGAAAGCCTTCGATATGGTGTGGTTAGATGGACTAGCTTTAAACTCCTTCAGGACGAGTTCCCCAGACACCTTGTCGCCATGATGTGCAATATGTCATACCGAAAATCATTTGTTGTAATTGATGGAAATCTGACAACAATGCGCGAATTCAAGGTCTTGAATGGTCTATAGCAGGGGACAGTTACTGCACCTCTGCTTTTTTCAACACTTATTCCCAAGTTATTGAATGGCTTTTATAATTGACTATTGGTACCATATATACGGCAGACCGAAAAGCTACAATAGTTCAGAACAATCTTCAAAAATGTTTAATGATGTGCAGTTGCATACTGAAAATTGGTGAATTAAAATTAATGCGCAGAAATGCGAAACACTTTTATTTCGGACAACGCGGCAGGAAGTGAGTCAAGACATGAAACGTAATTGGAAGGATTTCCACATCATGGCTAGTGAAGGTAGTTCAGAACATGTTCCACAGAAATCCTGTGTTCGATACCTCGGTATTAATCTCGATCAGTATCTGGTACTATACTGAACATATCGAAATCATGCTTAGTAAGGCAGATAAAGCAGTCATGGCTCTACGAAGCCTCAATGTGACCGCTTTCATCAAAACTATCATTAGAAGCCTGTCCACATAAATATGTGAAAGAATTTATCTATTTTTATCACCTATTACAGAAAATAGGTCATATACAACGGCAAGAAACATTCTCTCTAAGCATTAGCAGAATTTTCGAGGTCTACAGATTCTAAGAATGAAATCATTTTGTTTCCTTTACCGTACAATAATTTTTATTTTATTCGTATATACGTATTTTGAAGCTTACTTAGCTTCTTCTTCAGTACAACTAAATTACTTATTCTATATCTACCTTTTTATATGCTAAAGGTTTACGGATTAGGGCTAATGACATGTTTGAAAAGGATACTACTACAATTCCCTGTGTCACTGTTCATTCTTAATCCTAAGGGTATTTTATTTATTTCCAGGCTTTCAATTAAATGTAGTTTATTGAACTAAGTTACTACTTTTATGACTTATAGGTCATTAAAATTAATTGTATGTTTATTTTTTGATTATATGCTCAGCGACACAGAAATTTTGGGCTGTGCCTTTATTTTTCGTTACTAAACAATTTGCTTCATTACTATGCTCGTTAAACCTAATATTTACAAGTCTTTTTGTCTATCCTACATACATTTTATGGCACACTAGGCACGCTCTTTTATAAATCCCGTTAACTTCTTCTATTGTCTTGACATCCTTTTCGCTACCTATCCAGTTTTTCACCTTTTTTATACTCCTATTACCATATACCTGAATATTATATTTCGCTAGCTTTTTCCTGATTTCCTCAAATAAAGAAGAGCTTGGAATGCTGATTCACTTGGTAATCGCTGTTTGGATCGCTTTCTCCTGCTTGAGCAATGTTGATTTATCGTCACGTTGTTTCCTTTTGATCTTTTTGTTAATTATTTGCACTATATCTGTCTTCCTAAAGCCGTTCTCCATCGCCGTTTCTCTATATAGCGCTGTTCTTTTTTGTAGTTTTCACGTGACATTGGTACACTAATGAGCTTATGTACCATACTATGATACGCTGCCATTTTTTGGGTGTATGTATGATTCGAGTCGCCTGTTATAGTTCTTTGTCTTGCTGAAGTCTTCCTGTACACTGCGAAAGCTAACCGATTTCCTGCACGCTTAATATTGATATCCAGAAATGGTATAGTTCCATCGATTTCCTTTTCCATCGTGAAGTTTATGTTGTAACTTATCTTATTTATTTCACTTAGTATTTCTCCTATTTGGTCCGTTCGAACTACCGCTATAACGTCGTCAACGTATCGATACCAGGCTTTTGATTATTATTATTGCTTTTCTGGCTATCTCGTTCTCAATGTGATTCATAAACGTTTCGGTGAGCATAGGCGATAGTGGATTTCCCATTGCTACACCCTTCATGGTTTAATAGTATTGTTACATGTAGAAATAATTCTGCGAGCTACTGTCGCAATTATTTTCACAACCATTAAGAACATCAACAAATGAATTTACTCAAAATCACGAGATCCCAACAAGCATTATCAACATCTGAAAGTGAGTCACTGCCCTTTCATTACCTGCTGGAATGTTCCCGCTAATTCACCAATGTACGAGAACTGAGTTGAATGATTAGAGACCCTATATAAAGGCGAGCTGAATGGATGGGGGGATCATTCATTCATTACAACCGCGATAGAAAACTGCGATACGCGAAGTACAGGTGATATTGATTGTTTGAGTGGGAAGTGATTTTAGTAGACAATTGCGATAGAAATTAATGGACAAGTGGAAGGTAGAATTTTAATAGTGAAAATTAAAGTTGTTAAATTGTTAGTGAAGTGATAGTGCATTCTTGACAAAATAAATAAACTCTTTTAATTTAATTTAAAAGGCATTGCATTTTCACTTTCCCGGAACATTAAATTATTGGCCGCGAACCAAAACACGCGACTATTGTGTCGAGAAGTGAGAAAGAAAATTTCGAAAAGTGAAAACATTTAAACATTTTTAAAGTGCACAATAGGCGAATTTAACGTGGAAACTGTTGAAAAAAAAAATAAGTCGAAATAATAATGCCACCAAGCTTACAGTGAAAAATTAATGAATTTACCATGGTGGGTGAGCCCTCAGATGCAGAAAAAGGCGCAGAAGGTGGTGAAGCAGAAACACCAAAACCAAAGGAATCAGAAAATGCGCTGATGCAAATGCTGATGCTGATGCAGCAAGAGCAGCGATAACAGTCATCCAATTTAAATACGAAGCTAAGTGAACAGTCATCTAATTTCACTGCGAAGCTAAATGAACATTCAGCAAAAATGGACCAACAAGCGATCGAAATCAAGGCGGATTTACAAAAACAGTCAACTGAAATAAAGGCGGAGCTCGGTGGTCTGAACCAGCAAATTAAATGCATCGAAGAAAAGGTTTATCAAGTCGAGGAGAGAATTAACCATGAGATTAGCCAGGTTGAGGAGAGAATGAACCATGAGATGGAAATAATGAAAAAAGACTTGGAAGCAGCGAAGGCAGTAGTAACCCCCTCACCAGCCCCGCTTATAATCGCAGCGCCAAGCACATCCAGAAATGTCCAAGCACCAATATTCGATGGGCAAATGGTCTGGAGTATTTACAAGATCCAGTTTGAAGCTGCCGCAAGGGCAAATCACTGAAATGAGCAGGAACGTGCAACTGCACTGATTCTTGCTCTAAGAGGCTCAGCTGCCGAGCTTTTGCAGACGATCCCCGTTGAAATGCACTCAAACCCGAATGCTATAATGAATGCACTGGACATGCCTTATGGAGGCGCCCACCTGAAACAAATTTATCGGGCAAAGCTACGGCATCGGATGCAGAAGTCTGGCGAAACCTTACAGCAGCTAGCCCAAGACATTGAGCGACAGGCACTTTTGGCTTACCCAGCGTACGACCAGGAACATCGAGATGACGCAGCAACAGAAGCATTTGTCAGCGCCTTAGAAGACCAGGAATTACAACAAGCTGTGCGTTTAGCTCAAAAGCAAACAGTCAAGGATGCATTGGCTTATAGCCTGAACTTTGTGGCAGTGAAAAATGTGGCTCGTACTACTGCCTGGGCTCGCAAGGAAGTGGCAGACGAGTGCAGGTGTGAGCGCGTGGAAAATGAGCGAGAGCCGCAAGTAAATGGTGCGCGTAGATACTGGGATTGCGGTGAGAAAGGGCACCTGCAAAGAGAATGCAAGAAGCGAAGGAAACGGAGCTATTGTCCAGGATGGTGGAGATGCAGACCGTGTCAGGAGCCTAGAATGGAGGCCCATCAAACTGCAAGGGCCAACTTTGTGGAGCAAACGTTAGCTAGGAAGATCCACATACCCAGCACCCCCATCACCGTTCCAAGGCAACATCGTGGAGAAGCAGACGGATGCCTTCCTGGTCAAGTTGATGAAGAACATTGCACCATAACAAACGACACTGGTGCAACCCGATCGACGATCCAGGCCGACCTAGTGAGGCCCCAACTACTTCACAAGGGCAGAGTTCATGTAAATGCTGACGCCCTATCTCGTCATCCATGTCCAGCTAACTTCAAGCATTGTCGGCGGATTGAGGAAAGGAGCCGAGCGTTGCTCTGCGATTGATAACGGCCGGATTTGATGAAGGTTGGTCATCGGAGGAGATTCGAAATGCCCAGTTAGCCGATGAAGACATCGGACCATTGCTCGTATGGAAGGAGACGACTAGGCGACCTGAGTGGAAAGACGTTTCAATGCATGGTGCAACCCTGAAAAGCTATTTGGCACAATGAAACTCCTTCAGGTGGAGGGTGGCGTACTCAAGTGGAAATGGGAAACGGCGGATGACAGCTCCTATAGGATGCAAACTATACTACCCAAAAGCCGAATCCAGGATGTGGTTAAGGAAATGCATGAAGGATCCTCGGGAGGCCACCTTGGTGTTAACAAGACCTTAGCGAAATTGCGGGAAAGATTCTACTGGCTCCACGCTTGAGAAGACGTTGAGGACTGGTGTCGCAGATGCACAATTTGGGCTTCCGTCAAAGGCCCAAAGCGACGACTGAGAGGACAAATGCAAACCTATAACGTAGGCGTGCCATTCGAAAGGATTGCTGTTGACATCGCAGGACCCTTTCCTGAATCCAATTGGGGAAATCGATATACGCTGGTTGTAGCTGACTATTTCAGCTAGTGGCCCGAGGTCTACCCCATTCCCAACCAGGAAGCAACTACCGCAGCTGAACAGCTAGTGTTAAATTGGGTCAGTAGGTGCGGCGTACCTTGCGAATTACATTCAGATCAAGGTCGAAACTTTGAGTCACTAGTTTTTGGCGAAATGTGCGAGCTGCTTGGAATACAGAAAACACCGCTGTATCCCAAATCCGATGGAATGGTCAAACGTTTCAACGGCACGCTAAATACACACCTGGCCAAAATTGTTGACGAGAACCAAAGGGACTGAGACCGACATATCCCACTATTTTTTATGGCATACAGAGCTGCCGAACATGCATCGACGGGCCAAGCCCCAGCCAAAGTCATTTTTGGAAAGCCTATTCGTTTTCCAGCCGATATAAAGTTTGGAACACCCCCTGAGAAATCCTAAAGGATCTCGGAGTACGCAAGTGATCTAAGACAACGGTTGAACCAGATACATCGGACAGTGCGAAAACACCTCGAATCGGCTACTGACCACATGAAGACCAGGTATGATCTATAGGCTAGTTCTTCTGGTTTCCAGCAAGATGACTTGGTGTGGCTATATACCCCGCAACGGCAAAAGGGTAGGTCTCCAAAGTTGCAACATAATTGGGAGGGACCATATCGAGTCACAAAGCGAATCAACGACGTCGTATATCGCATACAGGAACACCGTAAGCTGAGAGCCAAAATGAAAGTCGTGCATCTGGACCATCTTGCCCCATATTACACCCAGGGAGAATTGACTACAAATGGCGACACATCTTTTCGGGGCGAAAAGAACTGAGGTGGGGGCAGTGTTACATGTACAAATTATTCTACGAGCTACTGTCGCAATTGTTTTCACAACCATTGAGAGCATCAACGAATGAATTTACTCGAAATCACGAGAACCCAACAAGCATTATCAACATCTGAAAGTGAGTCACTGCCCAATGTACGAGAACTGAGTTGAATGATGAGAGACCCTATATAAAGGCGAGCTGAATGAATGGGGGGATCATTCGTTCATTACAACCGCGATAGAAAACTGCGATACGCGAAGTACAGGTGATATTGATTGTTTGAGTGTGAAATGATTTTAGTAGACAATTGCGATAGAAATTTATGGACAAGTGGAAGGTAGAATTTTAATAGTGAAAATTAAAGTTGTTAAATTGTTAGTGAAGTGATTGTGCATTTTTGACAAATTAAAAAAACTCTTTTAATTTAATTTAAAAGACATTGCGTTTTCACTTTCCCGGAACATTAAATTATTGGCCGCGAACCAAAATCCGCGACAGTATTCACCTCGAAATGTACAATAATTTTCGCTCATACAGACCGAAGCGAGATTAACAAGTTGTCTCACTTTTTTCCCCCGATTTGGAGTTGCATCAAATTTTTTCAGCCCTTCCTCATATGCACATATTGCCTGCTTGACTGGAGTGTTCGAAAAAGTGCAACAACGTCAAATGATACAACCGATTCTCCAAGTCT
The DNA here is from genome assembly GCA_963969285.1 of Odontomyia ornata. Lineage (NCBI taxonomy): Eukaryota > Metazoa > Arthropoda > Insecta > Diptera > Stratiomyidae > Odontomyia > Odontomyia ornata. The sequence continues at coordinate 92,667,050 of OZ017739.1, forward strand.
TTGATTTTTTCAATGAGATCTAAGGAATTTTTTACGGACCTTTTTCCATAGATGTCACCTAATTTTTTGCTTTCCGCTACTATCCACTTTGCTGGCTTGTAGGTTGGAGAGTGGCCATTTGCTATTATTTCTCTGGATTGGTTGCCCTCCGTGTGGGTCTTAGGGTGAACCCGTATCCTAGGAAGGTGAGCCGTATACAAACATTGAAACAACATTGTTGAAGTATTTAATTGAATTCAAAGTATTTCTCAAATTGAAGAAGCAGATGGCAGGATTGAGTGAGGACATACAATTTTTGAAAATTTGTAAAATGGACGGACTTACTCTGAAATCTCACAGTGTTAAAATATGTGCTGGAGCGCTCTATATCGACGATCAAAAAAAGGTTGTAGAAAGGAATCTAGTCCAGCGCAGCATCAAATATATACACTCAAAACTAGCAGACAAAACACTGGAAGCATACTCTTCACATTTAAAATTAGCAAAAGAAGTAGCGGAATGCAATATTCCTATCGAACCAATTTTATTTAAGATACGAGGTGCGTACGAATGCCAAAGTTACAGGAAGCGAGCTATCCACGATAAGAAATTGTGCAATCTTCGTTTGGAAAAACCAAAAGCGATAAAACCAATGGTAAAAAAGAACCCCAATATGGTAATCAATAGATCGACTGTCAATTTTACAAAAGAAGAAATGGTATTAACAAACAAAGGACTAAAGTTTTCAGTTCATTCTACGGAAACTTTAGCAAATACACTTAAAGACTTAGAAGCGGGCATTAAAGCAATAGATCCTGAGTTAAAAGAGGAGATTCGTTATAGTGTAGACCAAATAATGAAGAAATGCGACAAATAAAGAATCAAGTCAAACGATGCCAAGATCTTAAGCGAACTGAAGAAAAAGGAGGTATATATAACTAAAGCGGATAAAAGTAATGAAACTGTCATAATAAACAAGAAAAATACGATGATTTAGTGATGGAGAAGTTGAATAGAGGTAATTTCTTCCCACTACGTACGAATTCAATAACGAACTCAATTAAACGTGTTGATAAAGCTCTTAAAGAAGCGAAAAGTATACTGGACAATATGCCAAATTTTAAAGTGACAAACCCTGCCCTTCCTAGGATACGAGTTCAGCCTAAGACCCACAAGGAGGGCAACCAATCCAGAGAAATAATAGCAAATGGCCACTCTCCAGCCTACAAGCTAGCAAAGTGGATAGTAGCGGAAAGCAAGAAATTAGTGACATCTATGGAAAAAGGTCCGTTAAAAGATTCCTTAGATCTTAATGAAAAATTAAAGACTTGAAGTTAAGTGATTCAGAGTCGCTTGTATCATTTGACGTTGTTGCACTTTTTTCGAACACTCCAGTCAAGCAGGCAATATGTGCATATGAGGAAGGGCTGAAAAAATTCGACGCAACTCGGAATGGGGGGAAAAAAGTGAGACAACTTGTTAATCTCGCTTTGGTCTGTATGAGCGAAAATTATTGTACATTTCGAGGTAAATACTATAAAACCACGAAGGGTGTAGCTATGGGAAATCCACTATCGCCTATGCTCACCGAAATGTTTATGAATCACATTAACAACAAGATAGCCAGAAAAGCAATAATGCCAAAAGTCTGGTATCGATACGTTGACGACGTTATAGCGATAGTTCGACTGGACCAAATTGAAGAAATACTAAGTGAAATAAATAAGATAAGTTACAACATAAACTTCACGGTAGAAAAGGAAATCGATGGAACTATACCATTTCTGGATATCAATATTAAGCGTGCAGGAAATCGGTTAGCTTTCGCAGTGTACAGGAAGCCTTCAGCAACATAAAGAACTATAACAAGTGACTCGAATCATACACACACCCAAAAAATGGCAGCGTATCATAGTATGGTACATAGGCTCATAGTGTACCAATGTTACGTGAAAACTACAAAAAAGAACAGCGCTATATAGAGAAACGGCGACGGAGAACAGCTTTAGGAAGACAGATATAGTGCAAATAATTAACAAAAAGATCAAAAGAAAACAACGTGACGATAAATCAACATTGCTCAAGCAGGAGAAAGCGATCCAAACAGCGAATACCAAGCGAATCAGCATTCCAAGCTCTACTTTATTTGAGGAAATCAGGAAAAAGCTAGCGAAATATAATATTCAGGTATGTGGTAATAGGAGTATAACAAAGGTGAAAAACTGGATTGGTAGCGAAAAGGATGTCAAGACAATAGAAAAAGTTAACGGGATTTATAACAGAACGTGCCCAGTGTGCCATAAAATTTATGTAGGACAGACAAAAAGACTTGTAAATATCAGGTTTAAGGAGAATAGTAATGAAGTAAATTGTTTAGTAACGAAAAATAAAGGCATAGCCCAAAATTATAGTTTTAAATCCTGTGTCGCTGAGCATATAATCAAAAATAAACATACAATTAATTTTAATGACCTAGAAGTCATAAAAGTAGTAACTAAGCTCAATAAACTAGATTTAATTGAAAGCCTGGAAATAAATAAAATACCCTTACAATTAAGAATGAACAGTGATACAGGTAATTGTAGTAGTATCCTTTTCAAACATGTCATTAGCCCTAATCCGTAAACCTTTAGCATATAAAAAGGTAGATATAGAATAAGTAATTTAGTTGTACTGAAGAAGAAGCTAAGTAAGCTTCGAAATACGTATAAACGAATAAAATAAAAATTATTGTACGGTAAAGGAAACAAAATGATTTCATTCTTAGTATAAAGAACCATATACAAACATTGAAACAACATTGTTGAAGTCTACAGATTCTCCATTAGGGGATATATGGACAAATTCCTCCTCATCTTGTCTTATGAAATATAGAATTTCTTCTGTCATGAGGTTCTCTCAATTCATTTTCCCTTTCTTTGATGAAACATAATTTTTTAGTAAATATGTACTTGAATGGGCAGTGGTATGCATTTCATACCACTTCCTTGTAACTGTAATACCAAACTTGGGTTGCACTTTTCACTCAACAACTTATCACACCGAGGAACAACTATGTTTTCAGTTTTAAAAATTTTGCGCACTGTGTACTCATGAAAACATACGAATGAAATGAGCGTTCTCAACTAGTGATCAAGTCACCGGCATAACGGTTCTAGAAAACTCGGAAGTTGAGTTCTGAGTAAAAAAACAAAAAATCATTTGATAGAAATGAGTTTGTCGCATGGAAAACAATGGTATTAAAAGTAAACCATTGCCCATACTGCCCAGGAAAATTTTTAGAAAGCGGGGTATAAAATATATTTATAATTAGGTTATAACATATTAAGTGTTGGATAAAAGTTCACTGTTGTGTTGAAATTATAAATAATTTTGAATAGTTTAGGTTGGTTTATTTCTCCTTTTTCCACTCAAATCATAAAATATGTATTAATCTTGATTAATTTGAATTTGCTATAGTTTATTTGATTAAATGTGTATAAATGATAACGTATAAATTTAGAGAGCCGTTTGGGCCATTCAGTTTTTGTGTGTTTATTGTTTGGAATTTGCTTTATATCCTGTTAAAATTTATAACGATTAGTATTGAATAAAGCGCTTTTGACTTTGACTTTAGCATAAATGCATAGAGAAATACCACCCGTAATCCCAAATGCAATAGCGCTAATTTGGGCTAGACTCAAATTTTTCCACGTCAGTGGCGCTTTCTCGCTTTGTATATACAATGAGCGCCAAAAGAAAGTATACACCTTAGATACTTGTATTAAGAATTTTATTAAAACAAGGTAATTAACAGAAAATGAAAAATGTGTATAAGGAATCAAAGATTTATTTAATAAGAACTGAACACAACATAAACATTAAACAAAAGTAATACACAATAAAGATAAATTCACTTTTACCAAAAAAAGACCAAATTTCACGCGTCAAAAAAAAAACGTAAACAGCAAACAAAACATAACAGAACTTCAGCAGAAAAAGTCGATTTTTTTAATTTTTCAATATTTCGTTTGTTTTCCTTTGGACTTAAGCACCTCATTTAGTCTTCTAAGCATCGACGTGACAAGTTTTTTTGTAACATCGGGAGAGATTTGGCTCCATTCTTCCCTTATAACCTTCTTTAAGTCGGCTTTGCATGAAATGACCCTTTGCCTCACTTTTCTGTCAAGGTGTTCCCACAGATGCTCGATTGGACTAAGGTCTGGGGACTGCGGTGGATGATCAAGTGACTTAAGAGTCCGGTACAGTAGCCACTCTTTCACAATTTTGGACGTATACTTTGGATCATTGTCCTGTTGAAAGATCCAGACAAGCCTAGATTTTCGACGCTAGGGGCAACATTGTCCCTCAAAATGGCTAAATAGTCCATTTTGTCCATTGTTGAGTCAACAAAAACCAGATTACTAACACGTTACCGCCACACACCCCAAACCATAACTGAACCGCCACCGTGCTTAAACGTGTTGGTAACACACTTTTCTTTGAAGGTTTCATTCTTAGCATGCCATATTTTTGGAGGCCTTTTCGAGCCGAAAATTTCGAATTTGCTCTCATCTGTATATAAAACGTTTCCCGAAAAGATGGAGCCTCGTTTTTGTATTTTTTAGCGAACTCCATACGCTTGATCTGATTCGCCTTGGATATGCATGGGTTTTTCCGTGGTATTTTTCCAAGTAGACCATTTTTATGAAGCGTTCTCCTGGATGTACTCGCACTTACTGGTTTGCCTGATGCGTGCGTCTTCTGACAATTTAACTACACGTGAGGCTGGATATGCCCTTACTTCTTTTACTACAGCTCTAACTTCAGTACCACTGAGCCGCTTTGGGCATCCAGATCTCGGTAAATCTTCAACGAGATGATGTTTGGCATAATATTTTTTTTTACTTTGCAGTGGTTTCTGTTTCTGTCACCAAAAGACAAAGTTCTTCCCCGAAATATAAAAGAAGCGAAGTAAGTGTTACCACTGTTTACTTTTTTTTGACGCGTAAAATTTGATGCATTTCCACTTTGGTGAGATTTGTGCAATGTTGCCACTTCTTTTGATTTCATGTTTAATATTAATCAATCTCTAAACGGTTTAGTAGTAAACTCATTAATATTACTCTTTATCGCAAGTCAATAATAGCTTTGTAATGTAACAATTTAAATATAAAAAGTTGGTGTTTACTTTCTTTTGACGCTCACAGTAATTCCAAACTCTCACAAAAATAATTCCCTCATTGAATGATTTGAAAATTTATTGCCCCCTTAAATTTCACTTGGCTTGAACATATCAATTTTTAGGTCTTTAAAAAAATTTATAAAGACATTGTCAGTCCGTCTTTCCGTGCATCACAGCAAGTTTCCTTGGAAACTATAGACGCTAGAAAGCTCAAATTTCGTGAAAATGTCAGAAGTGGTGGTCTCTTAAAAGTTAGGCCTTACCGAACATTCCAAAATTTTTTGAAGGGGTCACCCTTATAACGAAGCGGCCCTTAATTAAAGGTAGTCAAGTAGGATATTAAATCAGAGGTCTTGATCAGAACTTTAAGAATTTGAATTTAGAAACATATTTTGTGCATCAGGGGGTCCAGGGGAAGGTAAAATATAATAAAATTTGGTATCATCCCCTCGCGATTGGACACCTTTGAGCTGAAAAAATATCACGGAGATATGTGTTTATGAGTGCAAGGGCGACAAATCTGTCAAAAATCAAAATTCGCTGATTGGCAGATTTTACATTTTCGCCCATAAAAACAAAACGGTACCCTTAAACTTTTTGAAATTCAGCAATTATATAGGTAATATAAGATATTCATGTTCACAAAATTTTATGGAAATTCAATCATAATCAAGTGAGTTATAGCCATTTCAATTGTATGTACTACAACAACAATAACATGTGTTGATGCGCGATACATATTTCAAATTGACCTAGGCACTTTTATTTCCTCTCAATTTTCATTCAGCAAAATTATTTAAGCTGGAACAAAATGGCGGTTGCAACGTGCTTATGAAGGCAACTCTGCATCTTTTGCGTAAATTTGAACGAGTTGTTACAAAAGTATTGGATGAATAATTAAAGTCACCGGTTTACGCTTTTAGAAAACTTGTTTTGAACCTTAGGGTGTGTACAAAGACCATCTGGTAGGAGCACTCTCCTATTTTCTCAACTTGTTTTTAATTCTTATAAATTATCATTTCAAATTGGTCTTCCATCTATTACTTATTTTACAGTATTAAATTATCAATCAATATTTGAAACGATTATTTGTACATTTCACCGCCTAAACAAAATATAGTAAAATGTTTCCAATTATCAATTCACATCATTGAGCTGAAAATACTTCTTCACCATTTATGCATGAATGTAGCTTTTTACTAACAGATAAATTTAACTGTTCAAACATTTTTCAGCTATGACCATACTCAATCTCTTTTCCTACCCAACTAACCCCAAAGACGAGACTGAATTTAATAATAAGCCTTAAAAGAGCTCAGGGACCCATAATATTCACTATTGCGCAGTAGGCAATTGGATCTCTTCAAAGAGATACATTAGGTATTTTAGCAAATACTAATTTGGTCGCAACTCAAACATTTTTCCAAAAAAAAATCGAAATTGAGCTATTTTAAATATTAAAGAATTCTAAATGCATGTTTAACATACCTTATTCTATGTCTATGGATTACGAAAGAGAAGTTTTAAGAGAATATGATTATGGATTGTCAAAGAGAATCTGAAAGATATCACTCACATTTCACTCAAAGGGGAGTCCTGAGCCTGAGTGAAATTGATTCACTCCAATTCATTGTCCTTTGTACGGCAACTCGAAACCGATAGAATCCGAAAGTCTTCCCGAAAATATTCGGAAGGACGAAAAATGAGTAGTAAAAAGAACTCTCCTTTCGCCAGACTATGGATACTTTAATGCTCCCCAAAAGAATGAATCCTTTAGTAATCGCAAGGATTTCGGACGGTACGGTGGCGTTTTTATGCCGAGTTAGTATTAACTTCGCGAAAGCAAAGAAAATTGTTGGATCAAATCTGTTGCGTACATTTTCATTCATTTCGTCAAAGTTCCAATTGTAGTAAACTAAACTATTGGCAAAGGAAGTGATTTCAGGAAGTTCGGGAATAGTTCTTTGCAGGTCTATAGTAGACGAATCCTTTTCTGGTCATTTAAACGGTTCTGAATAAAGTTAATACTATTATTCTATGCAAGTGCAATGATTTGCAATAGCAAGTGTTAAACAGTGATCCCTGATAGCTGAAATAAGGAAGAATTTTGTGTCGCGGTACGTGAGTGTTGAGGATATAGTTAAAAAGTCCTGCGAACGAAAGTCATCTGTTTAGTGCATCTCATCTGGTTCGATTTTAAAAGCGCATTGAAAGAATTTGGAATACACTCTTCCGGCTGCACCACCCACATTCTCGCCGATTGAAAGGACGTACCTTATTTCCTGAATTCGATTCATAAATACTTAACTACACGGGAAATTCTTTCGGGTATGTGCTCCACATATGTATGTACAATGTTGTTGGAAAAGTTGTAAGAGGGTTATAAGTTGCTTCTTTTCAAGCTTCCTTTTGCTGGTTGAGCGGGTTTCCTTTCGTCTTGCTCTGTTTAGACTAGTTATACAGTACGAAATTGGTATGAGTCTTATTCTAAAGGAAACTGTTTGCACTGTTTCGTGATCAAGAATTCATTGTATGAGCATATATGAGTCCTTGTGTGAGTATATATATTGACTGCACTCTATCACAGGTATCGCACGTATCTCCATTTTACATCCGACTTCTCTTTACCTGGACTTGTTTGGTGCCCTATTAAAATTGTATCAATTCCAAACAAATTTTGGATTAAATTTTGTTTCGTTTCTGGTCTGGTGAGGTTGTGGCAAATTCGAATACGAGGTAAGCCAATTGGTGTACGTTTCACGTGGGATGAGTGGAAAGCAATAATGCAATAGTTGTCGTAATTAGTGGGAACACAACACAGAGCGGATGTGTTTTGATTAAATAATTTTTCCAAATTAGACGTAGTATGAAAAGTAAATGGTTTGATGAGCAAAATTTTGATGAGCAAAATTTTGATGAGACGCATCCAATCTTTTCAAGGTAATTAAATTTATAATTTTGTTATATGATTTATTTGGCAAAGCGCTGATTTGTTGGATTTAGTTTTGAATTTTTTGATTTTTTGAAGCTATTGTAAAGCTTTTGGAATCTCCGTGTATAAACTTTTTGAAGACAACAATATAAAAAAGATAAAAGAGAAGGTTTTATAAGCAAATTACCATTAAGGTTTTGAGAGTTATTGCGAGAATAAAATGAATGTTCGTTGTTAAAGGTGTTAAAGCATAAATGGAGTATTGGACTTTATTTCTTTGTAATGATTAAAATCAGGCTACCTTTCTTTGAATGATTTTGAGCATGTAATTCGCAGATTTCTAGATTACATCAATAGTATATAATGATAGAACTTGAAAATTCCTATAGAGGAGAGAAGGACCATTCAAGATAAAAGAAGGATCTGAAAAAAAAAAAACAAAAGAAACAAGGGAAGAGGTATAAATATTTTTCAATATTCCATCTGGTGTCGGGAAAATTAAAACAAGACCACAAAATTCAAATTCAAAAGTTCCAAACAGCTCTTTTTTTAATGAATTTATACATAATGAACTTAGGTTGGCTAAAGTGGCTTTATCTAAAAATACTACGAATTGAACTGACAAAAATAAAGATGTAAAAATAGAAATTGTCGCTGGTACTGGCGCATCTTCTTCCCTCAGTGATTTCACAGATAACGACTTAATCAATTTTTTATTATCTAGGGAAAACCTAGTTACAAAATTAGATATTAATGTGAAAAAACCTGTTAATTCAAGTAATTTAGATTCAAGTAATGTGACAGTGCGAAAATTATAGAGGCATATCACTACTTTGTACGGCGTACAAAATATTTTCTAAAATCTTAGAAAATAAAATCGGATCATTCTCCAACAGTATTATTGGGGAGTATCAACTTGGTTTTAGGGCAGGCAATTGTTCACAGTCAAGCAGGTACTTGAAAAATGCTGAGAGTTCAACATAGACGTACACCAAATTTTTCGTTGAATTCAAGCAAGCATACGACAGTATTGATCGCAACGTACTGTATCAAATAATGCATGGTTTTGACATCCCAGCCAAATTTATCTGTCTTACCAAAATGACAATGAAGTCGACGACCTCCCAAGTCCGCATCAATAACTAACTCACCGATGCCTTTGACACAAATATCAGACTAAAGCAGGGAGATGGCCTGGCCCCATTACTATTCAATTTGGTTCTGGAGTACGTCATGCGGAACTTACCTGTCGATATGCAAGGTACATTACTATACAAGTCGAGCCAAGTTGTGGCCTTTGCGGATGACATCAATATTCTGTCACGGTCATTAACAACTGCCAAAGAACTCTTCCTGAAACTCGACAGCAAAGCAAAACTAGTAGGGCTACAAATCAACGAAAATATAACGAAATTCATGACGCAGTCGAGGTAAAATACCTCAAATCCACAAAATATCACACTTGACGAATACAGTTTCGAGAAAGCTACCAAAGTTGGGCATTTAAGCGCCAAAATAACGAAAACGGGCAATGAAAGAGACGTAATATGCCGAAGAATACAGCTCGCAAATAAAATATTCTATTCAATATTGATGATCTTGAAGACCAGCTGCATACAAAGCTCCAAGTATACGAATCTCTGATAAGACATGTGGGTCTGCAAATATATTGAACACCTTTGAGCGACGGGTCCTGAGGCAAATAATCGGGGCGAAGCTAGACGGGGACCAATGGCGAATTCGATACAACCATGAGCTGTATGAAATTTTTGATGAACCGGAGGTCTCAAGCGGAAGCTGCAATGGGCTGGACCAATGAATCGTATGAACGAACAACGGATACCCAAGAAGGTATTCGTTGGGAGAACTGAAGGTCGGCGGCCAGTGGAGAAACCGAAGAAACGGTCGACGAAGACAGTTCATCGCTGTTCGGATTTCGGAATTGGATGATGCTATCAACGGGCCGAGACAGTTGGAGGCGCTTTTTACAGGAAGCAAAGGCCCGAAAGAGGCTGTAGCGCTAAGAAGAAGAAGAACGTGACTAGATTTACATCATTAGCTAACAATCACCCTGAGCAAACTAGTTCACTTCCAGTTGAAATAAATAATATATCTAAGTTAAGAAAACTCCTCCAAAATTAGTAGGGTGATTGTGATAGTCAACATTCCGTAAAAAGTCCGCCTTTTGTTGTTGAGATGCAATTCCTTTAGTATTTCTTGTGATAGAATTTCTTCAATATCGTGATCGCTATTGCCTGGTTGTATGAGAGGTGGTGAGGCTTCTATGCTTGTCATTTCAGTGGATGTAAATGTCTCTCTGTTGATCATGATACTAGCGTTGTCGAATTAAATCAGGTAGCTTCCGCACAGTCGTTGATCCGTGTCATTGGTGTTGATCGTTCCGTTGTTATTCTTTAGAAAGATTATGCCGGGTGCTAATTCCTCTTATGACGGTAACTGATGACCGTTTGTTCTTATACAATTACTTATCTTATTACCAAATATTTCTTGTATATATGGTAGGTCACTTATTTCTATAATATTTTATTTCTTACAAATTGGAATGTAGTTTATTGTTTTACAATTGTTGATAATGCCAAAAATTGTTTCCTTATGTTTTAAAATATATTGGTAATCGATTTTGTTTGCCAAAATTGTTGTAAACCGTAGGTTGATGTATTCAAAGAAGAGGTTTACAATTCTGTTTTTTTTTTTCAAAAAAGCTTTCACTACAGTCTTTTAATATTAATTGTTGATAACACTTAACTAAATATAATATTCGTGATTGCTGCAACCAACCCGATGAACTCCGATCCGGTTTGACAGTTCAATCCCGCGCGCCCAAGCTTAGCTCGATAGTCCATGTAGAAGAAAAATAGGAGTCCTCCGAGCTTTAAGAGCGGTTAGATCGAGCAGTCAAAGTAAAGAAAGATTGCACATAATACGAGCTTTAAGAGATGTTGATTGAAGCAGTTCGGGTTTACCACATTCTTCCCCTCTTAAAATCTGACGAAGTGATTTAATTTTGATTTGACTCCCCGACTTGTTCGAATTGGGTAATGAAGCTCGACTTCAACTTCAGGTTCGTCTTGAGTTTTTCATCATTGTGAGCGCCAGAGTGGTCGTCATGTCGAGGATTGTTGCCAGGTGTGATAATCGGTTCAACTTCACCAACTGGCAGATTATTTTCGTCACTAAACTCGGGCAAGTCAAACAATTCAATCAATTCGTTTTTCATATATCGGCGTTTGAGTTGAATTGTATGAGCTCGTACGGTTCGACTCCCTGCAGGCGTTGTAATGTCAATCGAGTAATTGACAGCTCCATCTTGGCTTTTCACGAAGCCAGGCGTCCAATTCCAGCTATCATTGGTTGTGTGGAGTTTGTAAAGGATTTCATCTCCGGGTGAAAACTCTCTCGACTTTGCGCCGTGATGCAAGTTAAATTGATTTTCCATTTTTGCTTTTTCTGAAGGAGTTTGATCGATTTGAGGCTTGAGTAAATCAAGTTTTGTGCGCATCTTACGGCCGGTCATCAATTCGAATGGTGATTTCATTCACAGATTGTATGATGGTTTGTAGCGATACGTCATCAAAAATTCTCGCAATATTTGTTCGATGGTTCCGTCGGCCTTCTGTAAGCCCTTTTTGAGAAGGTCAACGAATCGTTCCGCCTGACCATTTGACTGAGGGCTGTAGTAGGCGGTCGTAAGATGCTTGATACCGTGTGTCTCGCAAACGTTTTCAAACGAGCTTTACACGAATTGAGGTCCATTGTCCGTGACGCAAACTTTGCACAGATCCTATCGGGCCAGCACATCAGCAAAAAGTTCGACCGTCTTTGTACCGGTTATTGTTGCCGTTTTTATAACTTCTGGCTACTTGTTATAGGCGTCAACAACCACTAGGAAGTAGGAGCCGCTTATGGGGCCGGCGTAATCAAGATGAAGGCGCATCCATGGTTCCAATGGCATGGGCCAGGGCTGCAAAGTACATTTGCGTGGTGCCTTTGATTCCCTCGCGCAACGTTCGCAAGTCTTAACGATTACTTCTATAGCTTTCATTATGCCAGGCCAGAAGACTTTGTCGGCTGCCAATAGCTTCATTCCGCACTCACCTGGATGACCTTCATGTAGGTTCTCAAGAATATGTGCTCGCAGTTTTGATGGAATGATGATTTGTTCGCCACGGAAAATGCAATTTAGTACGAATTTTAGCTCATTGCGGTGTCCGAAAAAAGAAGCGACTTCGATTCCTTCAATCTGACTTTTGCGCTGGGGCCAGCTGTCAGTCACAATGAATTTGATCATTTGCTGAAGATTTGGGCAGGCTTTCGTTTCTTCTTGTACTTGTTGGAAGGTGACAGGAAGCTCCTTTGCTGACTGTATTGCGAAACATAACAACTGTTCGTCATTGTCGTCAATTCCCTTGACTTACACCGCAGCAATAATTGTCTCTTCATCAGCTTTCATCTGTTTTGACATAAGGCGAGATACGACGTCAGCATATCCGAAGCTGTTGGTTTCAATAAATTCGAACTTAACATCATAAGCCATGATGATTAGTTCCCATCCCTGTAGTCTGTTCGCTGTATATACGGGAATTCCGTTTTTCGAACCAAAGATGGACAACAGAGGCTTGTGATCGACTTGCGCGGTAATTTGTCGCCCAGCGATGTAGAAATGTGATCGCTTTAAGCCAAAGATGAGTTCTCGCGCTTCTTTTTCAATTTGGGAATAATTTCTTTCCGCTGAATTGAATGTTGTGGCGAAATGCATGAAATGATGCAGTGAATTGTCGTTGAAACGGTGCATGAGGGCAGCTCCCATGTCGTCTTTTGACGCGTCTGTCGCTAGAACGATGGCCTTGTTGGGATCAAAGTGCGTAAGTACCAGATCTGATTCCAGGATCTTTTTGAGATTGTCAAAAGTTTCCTGGTGAACATCTTGCCATTCGTACTTCACATCTTTCTTGAGAAGTTCGTTCAGGGGACCCCTCAGCGTCTTCATTAACTTGATATACTTTCCATAGAGATTGACATAACCTAAGAATGAGCTAACTGACATTAGCTGGCGGAGGTGCTGATGTGACTTCCCAAATTTTTTCAGGCTGTGGTCGGATGCCTTTGTTGTCGATGACATGTCCACAGAATTGCACAGACTTCTTACCGAACTGACACTTGATGTTGAGTTTGAACCCGAATTCCTGCAGGCGTTGCAGTGTTTTCTTCAACTCCTGCTTGTGGTCATCAGCATTCTCACCGCTAGTAACCATGTCGTCGATGAAACCGAACGTTGAGATTCCACTGAGCATCATGTCGACAATTGGTTGAAATTCTCCTGGGGCTGTTTTAACGCCTTGCTGGACGCGATTGGCCTAAAACAATCCAATATGGGTGTTGATGGCCATCACCTTTTTGGATTTATCGTCGACTTCTACTTGAAAAAAAGCGTCTGATAAGTCGATTGTGCTGAAAACTTTTTTCCTGCGAAACTTGCGAAAATTTGATCGGGTGATGGCAAAGGATCCTTATTTGGCTCAAGTGCTTCATTAAGACACATCGAACAATCAGCACAAATTCGAACTCTTCCATCCTTTCGTTTGACTACAACAATGGGTGCTGCTCACTGAGAATATTTGATAGGGCTGATAATGCCCAAGTGCTGCAAACGTTCTAGCTCAGTGAATATAGTAGAACGAGCTGCTTGTGGAACTGGACGAGCTTTTCGGGAGACTGGTTGAGCTCCCGGTTTTAGTTTGAGTGAGACTTTTGCTTTGTTATAACAACCAAGGCCATTTGAGAAGAGTTCATGAGACTCTGATTGTACTTCTGTGGTCAGGTCATCGCAAGATGTTGACCTGACTTGATTGCAGACATTGTCGATTGGAACACCCTATAAATTGAACACATTGATCCAGGGAATGCCGGTGTAATGAAACAGCATCCCTGCTTTTGAATGCTATCCAGAGTAATGTTGCACCACAAGTATCCCAGTAATGAAATCACGTCTCCTGAAGCACTTGTTGCGTTCGTTCGATTTGATGCAGTCAGTTTTGAACGTCCCAACGTGTCTCAATTCGCTTCAGAGATGATTGTCATGTCTAAACCTGTATCAAACTGCATTTTTAGCTGAACACCGTTGACAATCGGCTTGAGAAACTTCCTGCTTGAAACCAAGTTGACTTTTGATTGTACTTGGTTCGCTTGCGGCTTGTTGTCGCCCTTCTTGTTGTATTTTGTGTTGCGTTTCTCTCGAAAATCCTTGTAAATGTTGCAGTAACCTGCCTTATGTGACTTCTCGTTGCATCTGCTGCAGGTCTTCTCCTTGAAGGGGCAATCTGTCAACGCATGCCTTTCGCCACAGCCGGGGCAAGCATACGGCGGATGACCGGTTTTATCACCCCAATGGCTCTTACCTGGCTTACCACTTTGACCCTTGAAATGATGAACAGCATGAACCTCAGAAGAACCCGAAGATTCACCCACTTTTCCTTTATCGATCTTCAAACAGGTGATACGTTCAGCCTCATTCACTAAGTCCTGAAGGTTCAACTTGTGGATTAGAGCTCTTGCCGCATCGTTGGCTGCTTTCTCGAGTTCGATGTGTTGATTCTCGACTTTTCTGAGAATTTTTTCAAAGATCAGCGAGTGATGTGATGACGTGAGACCACTCACAAAAAACAAAACTTTGAAGTCGTCAGACGAGCATCGAGCGATTTCGAATTTCTCAGCATTTTTGTTAATGCGCGCTGCATACTCACTAAAATCTTCACTGTCGAATTTTTCAAGCTTGAAGCACTTGTGCCGCATTGCGAACTTTGTTTCTTTGTTACCGAAAAGTCGCTTGAGAGTTCTCACTGTGTCAGCGAGTGTCCGGTCTTGAGGGTTCTGTGGTAGAATTGAGTCTGCGTAGCGTTGGTACTGCGCTTGTGGAAATTTTTGAAGAAGAAGATGGATCTTTGATGGTTCAGCAAGTTCGATTGCTTGTGTTGTAAACAGCGATTCGTAGCGTTTGTAGTACGCTTTGAATGTTTGATTGTTGTCCGGATCGTAATCGAAATGCACCATGAAATCGGGAAGACATTTCACTTTGAAAGCTGTTAAATCTTGTGCTGGCGCTTGGCCTGGTGCAGCTGCCGTGTTCTGTTGTCGCAGCAATTGTTGCATTTGCTGATTTTGTAGAGCCATTTGCTCTTGAAATAAGTTGCAGAAAACTTTGAATTGGCTTGAGTCTATTTTAAGGTTAGACACACGTGTTTTCGTAATTCCTTGTCGCCAATGTTGTAAACCG
Organism: Odontomyia ornata; assembly: GCA_963969285.1. Taxonomy (NCBI): domain Eukaryota; kingdom Metazoa; phylum Arthropoda; class Insecta; order Diptera; family Stratiomyidae; genus Odontomyia; species Odontomyia ornata. The sequence goes on from OZ017739.1 coordinate 92,682,416, forward strand.
TAGGTTGATGTATTCAAAGAAGAGGTTTACAATTCTGTTTTTTTTTTCAAAAAAGCTTTCACTGCAGTCTTTTAATATTAATTGTTGATAACACTTAACTAAATATAATATTCGTGATTGCTGCAACCAACCCGATGAACTCCGATCCGGTTTGACAGTTCAATCCCGCGGGCCCAAGCTTAGCTCGACAGTCCTTGTAGAAGAAAGATAGGAGTCCTTCGAGCTTTAAGAGCGGTTAGATCGAGCAGTCAGAGTAAAGAAAGATTGCACATAATACGAGCTTTAAGAGATGTTGATTGAAGCATTTCGGGTTTACCACAGAAATAACCTTGTTTATAGGTCTAATAAAAAATGTCTCCGAAATTTATTTCAGAAGTGGTTGATACATTTACAATATAAAACAAATGAGTTGAATACTGACATCTGCGAATACCAGTGCATCCTCAACGTTATTATACGGTATGTGATTTTGCGAAAGATTTTCTAAAATGTTTTTTACTTCCTGTTTCGAAAGGATCCTTTGGTCGGCAATATTTGCTTTCGCTACCTGGATGGCTTGAACTAAGTTAATTAGATCTTCTTTTATGATTCTTGTTTTGTACTGTGTGCTAAGTGCCAAAGTGTTTTCAAAAATGCTATCCTTTTTTATTGTGTTTACAATTTCGTTTGTTATGTTTGTTATTCTGTTAATTCCATCATTGCTGATTGTTATTTTCATTAGCTCGTTAGTTTTTCCTTTCGTCATTACATGATCATCATGATCAGGGTTTCCCGCGATCCATTTAATTGCAGAATCAATAAAATTTAGTGAAAGTTTGATTTTATATTGGTCAATATTGCTGATTAAGTTTTCTATCTGTTTAATTTCGTGGTCAAGGAGGGAATAGAAAGGATTACTGGGTTGGATTTGGTTTATCAGGATGCATGAAACTTTTTGCGTGAAGTTTTTGTATTGATCTATTGGTATTATGTTGATCAACTTAAGATTTCCCACTTGGATCTTGGCTGTTCCGGTTCTTAGTACCAAAAAGTGGGTGTTTGACTAGTCAATAATTTGTGCGCTGGCACATGCTGCTGCGGCGAGGAATCTGAAAGTGTAAATCAATTTTTTTTGTCACTTTTGTGGATTATTCTTCATGAACCAGTTACAATAAAAGATGGTGTGACCTCTTTTACAATTCCTCTCTTGTACCTTGGTGAGAGCTTAGTACCACCACGTTTATTATTTTTAACTTAAATGACCTCCCCTACTTTGTAAGCTTTTATTGGCTGTCTCGGTTTGTTATGAGATGCGATATCCCTTTCTTGTGTCTTTTTTAGTTGCTCAAGGTTATCTTGACGACATTTTTCAAGCATCTCGGGGTCAGCGGAGACAATTCTTCCATAGAAGACTTCGATTGGTATTTTCTAGTAGCTGAGTGTACACTACAATTGTACTCATAGATCGACCTTTCGAAAAGTTCCTCAAAGGATCTGTGTGTCCCATCTGTTTTAAAGCATCACATTATCTTTATTAAGGTGGAATGGAACCTCTCAATCTGCCCATCAAACTAGCTTTTATAGGCTGGTATGCGGTGAATTTGGATTCCGGGTTGATCTTGCATCATAAAGGTAATTGAAGCGGAGTTCAGAGATTTTTCTCCATTTATTACCACGCTTTTAGGTATACCAAAGGATACAAGGAGTTGTCTTAGAGGCTGACAAACATTCTTTATGGCTCGGGATCTTAATATTTTAGTTTGGGCGAATTCAGAAAATTTATCAATGGCTGTGAGTACTTTATGTGATTCTGTGAGGTAGATGGATCTTCTGGGATAGGAGTGTTACCGAGTATAGAGTTGTTGGTATGCCTATCATATTTTTTTTCCATGCATATGACGCATTATTTTACTATTTCCTTGATTTTGGCATTCATTTTCGGAATGTAGTATCTCTTTCGAAAATTTGTTTTCTATTTTCTTTTGCACTTCTATGTGCGCATTTATGGACTTTTAGTACAATTTTCTCTTGCTCTATTTCACCACGTATGTTTTCGGCTTCTTTTTGCGTGAACCTTATTTTAAAGTTGCTGAAATAGAGGACATAAAAATCCTGAAGTTTTCCCATTGTTTCTTCAGTTGCCAAGATGCCATTGATGACACTTGGATTCAGATACCTTTTAAGTATACCAATGAGGGTCTCACATGTATACACTGGCTCAAAAAATACATGTTTTCAATAATTTGGGAACGTTCTTTCACATGCATAGTTTGTAGTTTCACAATTTTTTTAAATAAGCTGCGTTCGAAATGCATTAATGGGGGTCTCAACTTATGGTATAAGCTTTTGGTCTGAGGTGTCATCGCTATGGGTTACAATTGAAAGTGAGGTTATATTACTTTTCTGTGGAGGTTTGGACAGTGCCTCAGCTAATATATTTACCTTTTCAGGCTTGTATTTCAATTTGTATAGATACTCTTCGAGGATGGCTTTCCATCTCTTCATTTTCGCGTTAGTATTTTTATTGCTTAGTGCAGTACTGGTGGTCAGTAAAGATACAGATTTTCCTAGAGCCATAGAGATAATCACGCACCGATTTAAGGGCCCGTATTATCGCAAGAATTTTTTTTTGCTGCGTAATTTACTTCTTCCTCTCTTAGAGTTCTGGATAGAAACGCTATTGGCATATCTTTCTGCAACAGAACCACACCAATGGCATGTTGAGAAGCGTCTGTCGTGAGATCAAATGGCTTTCGGGAATCTGGAAAACGGAGAGTTACATCACGTGAAATAAAATAATTCTTGATCTTTTGAAAGGCTTCCACTGCATGTTGAGATAGGTTTATGCGTATTTTGTCGGACATATGTTTAGAGATGCGTCCTTCTTCTCCTCGTAGAAGTGATGTTAATGGGGTAGGCAGCTTGGCAAAGTTACGGATAAATCTACGATAGTATCCGGCCATCCCCAGGAAGGATCTTTTATTCCTTCAACGTTCCTCTAGGAAATTTTGCAATAGTCTCTACCTTATCCGGATTGGTTTCCATACCTTCTTCGGAGATGGCAAAACCCAAAAAAGCCACAGATTTTTTTTGGAATTCGCATTTGTCCAGTCGCACCTTGATATTAGCTTGTTCTGACGTTATAAATACCTGGGCAATATTGTTCATGTGCTCCTTCTCATCGGCACCAAATATGATGATGTTGTCGATGTAGACATAACATCTAACACCGATGAGTTTGCGTAAGATGTCGTCAAGTGCTCTTTGAAATATGGATGGTGCATTTTTCAGTCCAAATGGCAACTTAGTGAACTCATATTTACCATTTTCAGCTGAAAAAGCAGTTTTCTCTATATCCGATTCCTTCAATGAAATCTGGTGAAAGCCGCTCTTTAGATCGATTACCGTGAGTAACTAACTATTGCCAAGGCTTACGAGAACTTCGTTAATCTCCGGTATTGGGTATCAGTCAGGTATTGTTATGGAGTTCAGTTTCCTGTAATCTATAACAATCCTTTACTTGTGCTGTCCACATGCGTCCAATCTCTTTTTCACGACCCACATGGGGCGTTGTATGGTGATCTAGACGGCCGTATAATGCCATCATCTAGCAGCTTTTGGATCTCCCTTTCGACAACTGGTTTGAGAGCGTAAGAGTATGGCTAAGATCGAGAATAAACTGGGTTATTATCCGAAGTGTGGGTCTCTGCCTTAATTGTGGTGACAAAGGTTAATTTAGCACTAGGCTCTGAAAATAAGTTTGGGTGTCGTTTCATCAAGTACAACAGATTGGAGATTTGCTGCCATGTCAGATGCGAAGTGCAAATTCCAGATTGTTGACCGATTCTGAAAGACGTTGTTTGATTGGGATTCGTATATTGTTCTTGAGCAGGGTAAAATTTTCTGCTGTGGAAATTGCAGCACCTAATTCCTTCAGGCTGTCATTTCTTAGGATTCCATGGAATGATTTCAAGGTAGGTAGAATGAAAAACTTTGAATTCAGGGTTGATGGACCAAACAGGTTAATGGTGGGATGGTGAGTTATCTCTACATTGCCTCCGACTGATTTTGCCAAGAAGGGTTTTTCGTTAGGGTATATGTGGTGAACACAGGAAGGTTGTATGTAGTTTTTGTTTGACCCTGTGTCAATGAGAAACATGTATACTCTGCCGCTACTCACTACGAGTTCAAAATATGGTAGTGAAGAGTAAGTCATTCTAAAAAATGAATGTCCTGAAAGTCTTGATGTTCTAAAGGGACTTCAAATTCTTTGCTATCGTGTCTCCTTGGATTTTGATCTAAAAGATTTGGGCTGATTTCTATATTTTGAACACCAGTTCCTTTCGAATACCATGCTTCGTCCCATGTATATGCTTCGTTTACTTCTTTTCCGAACTCTAGCGTCTCTGGGTCGTACTCTTTGGTTAGATGAATCCGTTGTTGTTTCCTCGAGAATTGTAATTGTTCTGGAGGCGGTCTCTTTGTAGTTTGGGGTTGCTGTGGTTGGTACTGATAGTTGATCATACGAGAATGTATAGTTTGATCAATATCCATGGGTTCTGGCCGAGGTTAGGGCTTTGAAGGAAGTTGATGCATATTTGGTGGTTGCAGGTTATTTGCAAAAGGATGGATTAAAATTTTGTTGGTGGTATGGTTGTTGAACTTGTCGTTGTTGACGTATGAGATCAGAAAAAATGTATACCGAGGTGCTGGTATTGGCTTTTGTCTGGGAGGAACGGGCGATGGTGCTTGGACCAGTGAGCGTCTAAATTTTTTGTTGCTGGTATGTGCATGTTGTTGTCGATAATTGATATTCTCTAGTTTCATGCACAGACGAAGAGCCTGCGGCAGATCAGTAGATTCTTTTATACTGAGGAGCCTGGACAAATCTACATTAAGAGCTGATATTAATGTGTCTAGCGCTTTGTCCCTATAAGTGCGGATTAAAAGGTTCCTCGATTTGGTACTCAAATTCAGGATCGATATTTTATTTAAGATTATAGATAAATGGTGTTATATTGTCTGATAAAACCCTTGAATGGTGTCGCTCCCTTGTATTAAGCAAGTGAGCTGATATTCCAGAGTGCTAACATCCTGCTTATTAGCGTAATGCATTGTTAAGCACTCAGAAATACGGTCCCAGTCTAGAGAAATATTGTACGATTCCAGGCCGTATCGGCATTTCCAGTGATCTTGTTTCTTATTACGTGCAAGATTTCGTAATAAAGAGGTATACTCTTTTGGGAATCCCAACAAGTGCCTCAATTGCCTGAACAGTGGTAGTGCTTGAAAATTGAGCATTTTGAGGTGCCTGTGGAGCGGGTTCTTGAGGAGGAGTGTTGGAAATATCTGGTAAAATTGCAGGTCTAATTAGGTCGTTTTCGTTTCGAGACATGATCACGTTTTTAAGTTTTCGAAATGTACCTTCGATTCCCGAAAAATTGATAGGTAACTTACTTAAAATCTGAATTTTTATATTTCACTTCGCACTTAAATTTTGAAAAAAAATCGAATAATCAGCACTTCAACCGCATAAAAACTAAAAATTGAATGTGGACTTCACTTTAAATTATTTGTTTATCTAATGGTTCCCAAGGAAATTGAAATAAAAGGAAAGGAATAAATGTAGAAATCCTTCATTGTCTTCACAGGATCCACTAAGTTTGAAAACACTTCTCACAATTTTGTTTTCAGATTTTTGATTGTAACACTATGATTTTGCTCTTTTATAGTTGGGAATGCTCTTTACAATAATTTTATAAATTTCTTGATATTTTATCACTAGCACAATTTAAATATTATTTTTCCCTGCAAGATGGCTATCGGTTCTTGCCAACTCCTTTTTGCTACTCAGCTACTCGGGGGCCTCTTTTCCTTGATGGATTGTTGGAGCCAAAGCACGGCACAAGTTGGTGAACTTTTCAAGTATCGCGTTACTCGTGTCTTTCGTACTAAAATTCCGCGAGTCCTTTCGCGCACGATACTTTCGAGCGATAATTAACGCGTTTTCGTACTACGTTTATCTCGTATTTTTTCCCTGCTCGGGCGCCAGTTAAGAAAACTCCTTTGTTTTTCTTATTAAAAAAATAAATTTTATTGTTGCCAATTTGAGGAAAGGTTAACAACTCACTACAATTTATTACTTAGAAACTAATGTCGCCTCGCTATGCTGATGTTCGCAGAACGTGACCGGCAGATTCCCAGACAGGTATCGGATGCGCGTGGTGCTGACGATTGTCTAGTTGCCAGACAGGTGTCATGTTGGGTATTTTGAATATGTTGCTGGACAGAACTGTTGGGGCATCAGGTGACGAGATGAATGTGGGAAAGTTGGAGCTAGTGGTATTAAGTTCTACAATAAATATTCAGTAGTTTTTTTCAAACATTCCCAGAAACGAAATATCGGGTGAACTCATTTTCAAACTCTTTTCAAAAAGTTTTAACTTATAGAATATTTGGAGGTCACTCTTTTATCGCTCCGAAAAGGCGTAGGCCTACTTTAATAGTTAAAGGCCTAAGTGCACTTTTCCCAATAGTAGAAATTAAAATGATATACTCGTAATCATGTTAGCTTCTGATACTGGAGATTTAGATATCTATAATCTTTCTTCGCCTGGTCTCGTAGTAATGGGGTTGCATTAAATATGTTTGAGTACTTTTACGTTCTGAAAACAATATTTCGAACATTTTTGAAGAATTCATTTTGAATTATTTGAGAACAACCGAAACGAGAACACTTGACCGAGTGCTACCGATGTTAATGTTTTGGACATGGGGCCATGAACTGTGGATATGTAATCAGGTTTCTTGGAACATATTGATGTCATTTGTTCAAGGAAAAATAGCGATAAAAATCTATCAAACTCTACTGTATCTTCTGTATTTTGCGTGCTGTGCTCGTCTTATTATCCTGCAAATTATTCTGGCTATCCAGAGCGCATAAAGCTTAAAGCAGGAATTGCGAAAAAACGTACAAATTAACTGAGCTTCACCGGATTTGTCCCGCCTATTGGCAATAGTTATTTGCCTGATACTATTTTTTAGAAAAATGGGTTACCATGTTCAGCCTTATCCAGAAAATCTAATGATTTATTCTATTCTGCAATTACCAAAAGCTCACTACTACGTCTGGCAATATGGTTAGTGATATTCAGGAAAATTGTCTAGCCACATCAAATTGAGAATTCCTTCATCATTTCGGAGTTTCTTTTTCTGTGCTCATTTAAAAAGAGTTCTTACTATCTTATAACCTTTTGAATTCTGATAACTAGCCAGAAGCCCATTTTAGTTATTTTCGCAAGTATTGCGAGTAGTCAATAACTTAAAAATCATTGAATTAAATATATTTTCTCTTCAATCACATGATAAAAAAATTGCTTCGCAATTAATTCTTGATCGTTATCTCCCCGACTCACCTGCCCGCAAGACATAATCCATTATTTAATAACTTCACAATTCTTCACAATGATGCTGGTAGGAGTACAACTACTCTTGCACATTTAAAACATTGGGTGATCGAAATATCTTGCAATATTTTCTCTTTTTCTTTTCTTTCTTATGTAATTACTATATTGCATATGGGGACTCATGGTGGCCACATTAAAAAGTTATTTTTGGGTTCTTTATATTTTCTCTCTAATTCAGGCTCCCTCTTGATCTCTCATTTTGACTTTTTCTGAATATTTCTGATTAATTTGACTTTTTTGTGGGGTTAGGGATTTAAATGTACGGTATCATAGCTGGGATGACTCTAGTATTAACTTTAATTGTAGAATCATTCATAATTGGCTTGTATCAGGTAATAGCTCCTCTTTATCTATTATTAACGCAAGCGACCCAACTTTGCCTATTGGTAACTCCTTTTGAGATAACTTTTTAGTGTCACCACCTCTTTGGAGTCCTAATCATGATACGGATCATTGCTTCTCTTTTCCAGCTCCTTCTGATTATCATGCTCTCTTTTTATCTTTGCCTTTTTAGATCATTATCCAATAATCCCCTGTCGCTCTCTAACACGTTCTTTCAAAAATGTAGAATGGACACATTTTGATAATTCCCTTTTTGATCTATTGGAAGGTAAATTTTCTATAGACCAGATACTAAATAATAAGCGAATTGATACGTCGATTCAATTTCTTTCTAGGAGTGTTGCTGAATGTTAGGATTTCTTTGCTGCTGTATGAAAATTCTTCAATTCTAAATAACAAAGTTTTTCCCAATGAACTCTGCACCTCATTTGCATTTGAAATTTATGGCAGCAAAAATTAAAAAGGTTGTTTTATCAAAATTATAATAGAGTCAATCCTATTAACATTTTCTTTCTTCTTCTTCGTATCATTACAGTCCCTTTTGGGCCTTCGCTTCCTGCAAGTAGCGCCTCCAACTGGCTCGGTCCATTAACCCCTTCCTCCGATTTCAGAATCCAATCAGGAATCAACTGTCTTCACCGACCGAATCAGAACAGCATTTACTCGGTTCCCCCACATGGGCTCAACCCTCCAGTTCTTCCAACGAATACATTTGGGTATCCATGGATCATTCATATGATTAATGTGACCAGTCTATTGCAGTTTCCACCATGTTACAATCGTTGATACCTCCGGCTCGTAAAAAATTTTATACAGCTCATGGTTGTGTCGAATGCACCACTGGTCCCCATCTAGCTTTCCTCCGATTATTCGCCTCAGGATCCGTCTTTTGAAGGCGTTTGCGGGTGCTTGGGTTAGTGGACCTTAACCCACCCATAGCATAGCATGAGTCTTATCAATGATTTGTACATATACGTGAAACTTCGTTTTCCTGCGTATGCAGCTGGTCTACAAGATTGTCAAAACTGAATAAAATATTTTATTTAGAAGCTGTATTCTTTAGTGTATTTTATCTCTTTTATTGGCGGTTCTTGTCCTTGGGCACCTGAGCACAAATCTGCCCATATTTTCAATATTGTTTTCAGCAAATGTGATATTTTGGGCATTCGAGATATTTTGTCTCGACTGTGTTATGAGCTTCGTTATATTCTCATCGGTTTGTAGCCCTACTAGTTTTTCTTTGCTGTCGAGATTCAGGAAAAGTTCTCTGGCATTTGTTAAAGACCTTATCGAAATGTTGAGGTCATGCGCATAGGATACTACCTGGCTCAACTCATATAAAAACATACCTCGTGCATTGACAAATAGCGTTCTTATGACAGATTCCAGAGCCAAATTGCAAAGCAGTACGATATTTGCTTCAAAGGCGTCAGTGAGTTTATTACTGATGCGGGCTTAGGAGGTTGTCGACGTCACTTTCATCTTGGTATGATGAACCAACTTGGCTCAGATACTAAAGTAAAGCATTGTTAAGTACAACATGTTATGATCAATACTGTCGTAAGCTTGCTTAAAGTCAACAAAAATTTTATGTACGTCTATATTGAACTCTCAGCATTACCCAAGTACCTGATTGACTGTAAACAATCGATCTTTTGTCGACGTTCTTGGTCTTAAGCCACCTTGATGCTCCTTAATAATACTGTTGGCTATGATCTGATTATATTTTCTAAGATCTTTGAAAATATTTTGTGCACCATACAAAGCAATCCTATGCCTCGATAGTTTTCGCACTGTAGCTTGTCACTTTTTTGTATATAGGGAATATATATGTCTAGCTCCACTCGTTTGGCATATGTTCTTGTTGCCAAATATACTGCTTGACTTGGTGAATAGCTTTCTGAAAACCTAAGCCTCTATATTGGAAATATCATCGATGCCCGGTATTTTATGATGGTGGAACAAACTTCATTCAGAGTTGGTGGGGCCAATGGAAGTTTTCCGGGAATATCTTTAACCTCTGATGTTCTTGAGCTATGTGGAGGATTAAGAATGTTCTTGAAATATGATGGCCATCTTTCCTTTATCCAAGTTTCATCAGCAATGACGTTACCGATATCATCACGATAGAGCGTAGTTTTGGGCTTTTCACTGCTTTGTATGATTGTCTTGTGTAGCTGCTCACTGGACTTACGTCTAAACTTTTCAATTGGTCATCGTAGTATTTTCTTTTCTTAATTCTAATTATCTTGTTCGCTACTTTTCTGAGATTTTCATAAAATTCTCTTTTCATTGTGATTTTTCTATCTAAATATACTTTGTACACCTGATTTTTTGTCTTACGTATTCATTCATTGACGTCCAATAATCTGTTTTGCTAATTGTCACCTTCACTTCTTTCTATAGCCCGTTGCAGGTTTTCAGTGATTTATCTTAAACAAAAGGTGCTAGCTGGTTTTCGAGTGTCTCCGTGAAAATTTTAGCCACAGACGCCATTTGGAGCCTTTCGATGTCAAATTTCTGCAGAGGGCTGGTCTTTGCCGAAAACGCCTTTGATATTTGACATTGATAAGTTAATTTGATCAAGTAATGATCTGAGTTACAATTGGCTCCTGGGTGTGTACAGACGTCAAGTATGCTCGAGGCTCAACGTTGCTGGATCAGAACATGGTCGATCTGGTTTTGTTTGTTGCCATTCGGTGATACCTAGGTTTTTTTATGTATGTGACAACGTGGAAAGCAAGTCGAACGTATAACTAGATTTATGCTGCATGCAAAGTCAGTCAGGCACTGGCCGTTGTCATTTATTTCATCGTGAAGGCTGTAGCTCATTGCTAAACTAAGCGTTGAGATTACCCAGAATTATTTTTGAGTGTTTTGTAGGCAATGGGTCGACTAGTCCATCTAGGTTATTGTAGAACGTTTTCTTCTTTCTTCCCTTAGATAAAAGGTTAACTACTTGAGTAAAATTATGCGAGACATAAGCCGTGTAGAATCAAATTTGATTTACAAAATTTGGCTTCTCTGAACACCTTTGGATGTGTTCAAAGAGCCCACTCTATTAATCATAATGGCCATGTTTACTTTTCAGTTGAAATAAATTTAATACCTGTTTTAGATTTATAGTGAACATTATAAAGTTAATCCTTCAACCAATACCGCCCTTATAATTCTTATAGAAAATGAAATCCATTCTTTTCAATCAGATTTTGCTGGATTATATTTAACAACTTTTCTTACTACAAGTCGTTTATCACATCCTACTTCCTCAAACAATTGTGAATTTTTTACCAAAGGGTTTTCCAATAAGAGGCGTTATTTTGAATAGCCCGCTATTTCGGTAGATGTCACTTTTGAAGCTGTCATTTTTCAACGTTACACAAGTAAAAACTTTGTTATTAATAAAAACGGAACGATACATGCTCCAACAATGCACTGAAATTATTAAAATTCACTATAAAAATGGTGAAAATTTGGCAGAGACGGTTCGTAAAACTCGAAGATTTTTGGGTCGTTGTAAAGCATCTTGTTGCACCGCAATACAGAAATTGGTGGTAAAATTCGAGCTGTTGGACAACTTAGTGATGCGAAGGATAAAACGTGTGCACTTCATTCAAGAACAGTCGAAAATATTGCTGCTGTAGCCGAAAATGTTGAAGAAAACCTAGGTTTGTCCAATCCTCGTCGTCCTTTGGAATTGAGCATTCCACAAACGTCACTACACCGTAATAAAATAAAAATTTGGGTCTTAAGGCTTATAAAGTTCAGTCGACACAAGAACTCAAGCCGGTCGATCATCAACAACGTCGTGTCTTTGCTGATTAGGTCCTTAAAATGCATGAAAATGATCCGGAATTCCATCAAAAAATCATCTTGGGTGATAAGGCCCTTTTCCACCTCGTTGGCTTCGTCAATAAGCAAAGTTGTCGCATCTGGGGCTTGGAAAATCCAAAAATTGAGTAATGAGGCCTATTCCCAGCTTGGTGGCTTCGTCAACAAGCAAAATTTTTCGCATCTGGTGCTTAGAAAACCCAAGAGTTATTGCTGAAAAGCCTCTCTATCCTCAACGTGTGACTGTCTGGTGCGGTTTATAGTCCGGCGGAGATATTGGATCTTACTTTTTCGAAAATGAGGCTAGAGCAACAGTTACGGTGAATGAATTGCGCTATGGAGAGATGATTAATGATTTGTTATGGCCATAATTGGATAGTAATCATCTAGACAACGTTTTCTTTCAACAAAACGGCGCTGTCACTCAAGCAACAAAACCATTGATCTTTTACGGGAAAAGTTTCCGAACCGTGTTATCTCTCGAAGAGGTGATCACAATTGGTCACTGAGATCTTGTGATTTAACACTTTGCGACTACTTCCTTTGAAGTATCGTGAAAGAAAAGGTCTACGCCAACAACCCAGCGTTTGCTCACTAGACTTACATCTATACTTCTCCATTGGTCGTCATAGTATTTCATTTATATAAGTCTATTTATCTTATTTGCTATTCTTCTGAGATTTTCATAGTGATCTCTCTTGATCCTGGATCTCTTATCTACGTAGTTCTCGTACGCCAGATTCTTTTTGTCTAACGCATTCTGGCACTCATCATCCTGTCAGTCATTTCCCTTGTGCGGTCTTGATGTTCGATCATCTGTTTTGCCATGGTCCTAATAGCCGCCTTTGTTTCCATCCAGAGCTCGTTGCTTGTCTTTTTGTATGCATCTGATAAGATGGGAGCTAGGTGGTTGTCGAATTTTTGGCCACAAACGCCGTTTGGAGCCTTTCGATGTAAAATTTTTGAAGTGGGGTGGTCTTCGCAAAATTCGCCTTTTACATACAACATCAATAGTTCGATTTGATCATGTAATGATCTGAGTTACTATTGGCTCCTTCGTGTGTGCGGACGTCAAGTAAGCTCAAAGCCAACGTTGTTGAATCAAAACATGGTCAATCTGGTTTTGTGTGTGTTGCCATTCGGTGATACCCAGGTCATTTTATGAATGCGTCAATTTAGGAAGTGAGTCGAACGTATGACTAGATTTCTGCTACATGCAAAGTTGATCAGGTGCTCACCGTTGTCATTTGTTTCATCGTGTAGGCTATATCATCCAGTCGTTCCCCGGTGAGATAGCTCATTGCCAACCTTAGCTCTGAAATTACCCAGATTTATTTTAATATCTTTTGTAGGTAATGAGTCGACTAGTCTCTCGACGAATATTTATCAGCCAGATTTTGACAAAATTCGCTTTTATACGGACCGCGTACTACCACTCATCGACTGCTTTAATGTCAATAACGTGCGATTTGAACTCCCTATCCAAAATAAACTCCACACCGAATTTTTGTTTTTCAGTAGGCTTTCCACTTTTGAATATTGTCTGTGATCTCATGTCTTGCATATCGTTTCCAGTCCAGTCCGTTTTCAGTATGTTTAATTGATTTTGACTGGCCTGTTGTAAGAGGTCCTTAACAGCACCAGGGTAATTGAGTGATCTGACATTCGAGGATCCGATTTCATAGTCTCTTTTCCGTTTGCAAGGTCTTTGCCGTAAGTCCAATATCCATTCCAAGGCCATTCTGCAGGTTTTGAAACATTGCAGGAATTTCCAGGGATGGAGAGTCTCCCCGTCGCCTAACCTCAATTTCGGTGACGTGGTTATTACTTCGATTCCATATCAGGTCCGAAAGCTCGTCTGCACCGTCTTACGTCCCTACAAAAGAGGTGTAAGTAGGATTTAGTAGCAGGACTGTAGATGTGCTTATAGTTATTAGCATTTCTCGGCACTTGATTTCTCATTATTGGGGAGCCACTAAAACCAATGTGCGGCCCCTATAACTTTTACTAACATTTAATTGATGGTTTGGGATAAGGAGTTATGGAAGCGGTGAGTTTAGAAAACAAGGCGTTCCCTCCTCTTCTCTCAAACAGGCTTCGGACCGTCTACAGTGGAGTTACCCACAATATTGGTATTCACAAAGTCAATCGAAGCATGGCTTCAAAGGTCATTGTTGCTGTTGCACACTTAAACACCTACTTAGGACAATTATGCCCAATGTTTTAGGCTCTAATTCAACTACTTCAAAGAGAGCAACGCAAATTTTTCATATATTTTGACTTTGCATTTCTGTCAGCTTTGTTATTTGACTTTCAACACGTAATCTTGATAGCTATCACCGTTCTTATAATATGATATAATACATGACGCTTACAAAATAAGTTGGGGGTTATTTAAACGTATGATGCATCCTCTCCTAAATTTCGAAATTTAACGGTGTCAAAACTTTTCGGGGTCATCGCTTACAATTTAGTCAAAAAATTTTTGTTTGTAGTTTCGTATGCTTTCGACAAAAATTGCATTAATGGGAGGATGGACAGGGAGACAGTTCACAGTGTTGTAAATAAATAAAGTCAACAATTTCCATAATTATTTGTATTATATTTGCTTAAATTCCAAAAAAACCCCAAAGTATACTCATTCAATATCTGATGGTGCTCGAATAAAGTACTCTATCTGTTATTTTTTACTTGTTAACTTAAGCGGATCAAAAATGATATGCTTTATCATTATATGCATATAAAGTAAATATTGGTAAACCAAAATGGATACAAACGAAATATGCACATTATAAAGCTGGGAGTTTACTTTTAAGCAGCTTTAACTCCTATCCTATTCATACATGAAAATGTGCAATCTTTATTCATACATGAGCGAATGAAACTCGAATAAAACCGAGAAGCGTGACTGCACACACAAATATGCATTATTCTTAGCAATCGATTTAATATTGATTTACGGTTGGTGGCTACTTATCATATAAAAGGACAAGGATCAATTCAATAAAGTAATGATGAAACAATTTGCCTACAAATTACTTAATAATAGTATAAAGAAGACGACGAAGGGAAGAAACTGAGTTGAGTAAGAAAAAAGAAGCTCCATAAGAAAAGTTTTGTAGTCAAACCAGTAATGTCCTCAAACCAGTAAATTAAGAGACTTCTCTTAACTCAGGCAGCATATCGAATGGACAAATATAAGAAAAATTATTTGCATTAGGTTATCTTTTAATGAAAATCAAAAGATTTCGCTTTGATATCCTTAGCACTTAACTACCTACCATAAACTTTTTTCACACATTTACCTATCATACGCATGTAAGACTCCTCATGAAAATAATTCCCTATTGTAAAAATAATAAAGGAACGTTTGGTTTTTTTAAAGCCGTTTTGCCTTGCATCATTGAGTGAGCAAACGCATTTTGACTTCTTTGAGTCATTCTGAATACACTAAAGATGACTCCATATGCCAAATCGTGTCAACTCACTTATTAAAACAAGGCTCGATGACTTTACAATAAACAAATTGGGTAAACAGACCTACGCTCATGTCAGAAGGGTTTTGTATTCAATTTGCAAAATGCAGTCACCAGATCGAATCAAATCAAAAAACATGTCAAAGACGATTTTATTGCAGAAAATATGAAATACGAAGATCATACTATTATTAAAAAAGTTGAACGAATTTCGACTTCTGAGGTTTTTGGTCATAAATATCTCCCTTGATAATTATTTCAGATGTCCATCCGCGACGGAGGAAACACATTTTTCATGTATTTCCCCCTTGTGTCCCCACTGAAGCAAAAACTGACAATTCAACAACTGCTCCCGTGAAAACTTTTATTTTATACTCATATCGGCTACGTTTGATGAATTTTTGTTTTTCAGGGGCCACTCTCCTGTACTGTTATCATCGATTAATAGCCAATTTTTTCGAATCCTAGAATGGTTACAAAACCCTTTTGCTAGGAGCTCTCTCCTACCTCCTTGACTTATTTCACTTATGAGCATTAATTGTAGGTACTCATCTTCAGTCGTTCATTAAATTGAATCAAGTGTTCAAAGCATGCACCGTAAACGTTGAAGTTGGGAAAAAATAACTCAAAATTATTCAATATTCGGATTAAAAACAGCCACTATTTTGTTTTACGATTACTGATACCACTAGCTGAACCGATCCTCAAAGATATACATGAAACCTATCATTCTTGAAATTTTCATGCAAATCCTAGCAAGACTGTAGTGTCTGAGTCGGTGAAAAGCGCATGTTGTTCCATAGCCATATGTTGCCATAGTAACAAATACAGCGCATATTGTTCCTTAGTAGTACAAGAAAATTCAAACCGCTTTAACTTCGCTAATTGAATTTAAGGGTACCATTAAGATTTTATTCAAGAAAACATAAAATCGATAAATCATACTATTACTAACAAAGTTGAGTGAATTGCGACTTCTAACGTATTTGTTGGTGTACTCACCAAGGCCTACAATCCTGATTTTTTCAGATTTTTCGGACCACAGGTGTCCAATCGCGAGGGGGGGGGACACAAATTTTTCGTGTATTTCCCCTCCCTGTGCGCCCTTCGAAGTAAATTTTGCCAAACTAAGACCTACCTTCAATGATATTTTATTTCGGGGGGTCACTCTCCTACATGGGGAGCCCCCCTTAAATACCTTATAAAATTTTTTTGTAGTTGAACTTTGAAGAAATCACCACTTTACACCTTCACACAAAATTTGATGTTTATAGCTTAAGTAGTTTTCGAGAAAAACTGCTGTGACACACGGACGGGTAGTTTATTTACTGCCATACTTTCCACATAGCAAGCTCATTACAATTTACGTAACTTCATACAAGAGAAAACAGGTGGATCATCAAAAAGTTCATACGACTCATCGTTGTAACGTAGTCTCCACGTTTTTTCTTATTTTACAGGGCCGTAGATTTTCTGGAATACTTTGCGTTTAAATACATCCGCTGCTTTTTTGGATTCAATCATCAGCGTTCACATTTTTTCAACATATTTAATTCTTTATTTTAATTTTATAAGTTCTTTTTTGGGTCCCAAAGCTTTTGTTTACATTAATCTCTAAAGCTAAGATATACATATTTGTTGTTCTTGTAAGTCTATTGGCCATTGGGCTCTCAAAACTACGTCTTTCTCATTTCTGTGGTTCAAACCAAAATTTATTTTTCTTCGATGACGTCATGAGCTTTGTTTTATTTGCAGTGATTTGTTGCCCTACTAGTTTTGCTTCACTGTCGAGTTTCAGGAAGAGTTCTTTGGCAGTTGCTAATGACCGTGACAAAATGTTCATGTCGCCCGCATGGGCTACTATTTGGCTCGAATTGTATTGTATTGTATTGTAATTACAGTGTTTTTATTCTGTCTCTATTTCTACTTCATTCAACTATTTGGCTCGAATTGTATTGTATTGTATTGTAATGACAGTGTTTTTATTGTCTCTATTTCTACTTTATTCAACCACCAAAAATCTTCATTGCTGTACTTATCACTAAACATATCGCATTAGGCTCTCCAGTATCTATATTCTCTGGGCAAGTTATTCGCCTGTTGGTGTTACATCTATGCCAGTGATACGCCACATTTGTGTCAAGTATTATTCCTTTAGAGTCGAGATATGGGAGTATTTCAAGAAGAATGAGTCCTATTGGCATAGCTCTATCGAAGTAGATTGATTTCGAGTAGTAAGGTTGACTAATCCATGGGTTGTCTGTGGGCCGAGTTATGCAATTTAAAGTATGCCTTCGAAAAAGATGTACCATGAATCTGTCGATTCTGGTTACTTAAGCTATTTCATAAATCTCTCTATTCGAGACATAATGCAGGTAGTCAGTTTTGGCTTTTCGATAGACGCCTGTACATGATCACTTTTGCCTCAACAACTCGGAGTTTCTCAATTGTCGAGGGGCTTTGGTTGAACAAAATTGAAAAACCATACGTTAAGATGGGGCAGACTAAACTTTTGTAACTAATGATTGTCACCTCAGGCAATAAGTTCCCTCATAAAAAAGTCGTTTGAGTGGCATAAAGGCATTTGTAGCTTTATCAAGCTGCTACCTTATATGTGCTGTGAGATGAAGGCATTGATCCAAATGCATTCCTAGATATTATACATGGGTCCTTTGTGGTATTCTTTCGAAATCAGCTACAAGGTGTCATCAAACATGCTCTGAAGCTCCTTCTTTACTTTTATGCCTTTTTGTGTTCAGTGTAGCTGTTAAGATCATCTACAAATGCAACCAGAGCTCTTTTCGGTGATCCTTTGAAGCCTAATGTCTTGAGTAAAGAGCCCAATAATATTACGAAGAGAGTAGGTGCTGTTACCGTACCTTGTTGCAATCCGTCAGATATTTGAAACTGTCTGTCAGGAAGAACACCTCCTGATTCCAATTGAAATGGATTCTTACACAACATATCGATCAACAAAATAATTAATTTATCTTGGATTAGCATAAAAATCTATCTATCGAACTAAACAGTGTCAAATTGTATTACGTTTGCTTGTGGATTAATTCTAGACTCAGCTCAATGACGTTTAACTTTTCAATAGGCTCGGAGATAATGATATGACCGTATATATTGTTTGCCTTGCAGGCATTACCTTCTTCAAGGAAAAGTTAATCTTCAGCTGTTATTTTCAAGTCAGCTATTCCATCCAATTTCTTCCTCCTGAAAATGTAGTTAATTTGGGCAAACATTCTGGCAGTGTCTTCTGGACGTATTCTTTGAAGCTTGTCTCTTCATTGGTAGTTAATCCCCCCATTGTAGCTAAGTTTTATGACATAGCGTACAACTGACATCATCTGTTTTGGAATTTGTAAATTATTATCGCTGTCATTCTATTCTAGCTGTGCGATATTTTCCATTATGTTCAGTGGTTTAATCTTAGGAACAGTATTTTGGGTCGTTTTGTTTATCAGTTTCTCTAGTATACTCAAGTACTTATCAATTTCGA
This sequence comes from Odontomyia ornata, assembly GCA_963969285.1. Taxonomy (NCBI): domain Eukaryota; kingdom Metazoa; phylum Arthropoda; class Insecta; order Diptera; family Stratiomyidae; genus Odontomyia; species Odontomyia ornata. The sequence continues at coordinate 92,701,015 of OZ017739.1, forward strand.
TATCGGTCAGATTTCCATTGTTAAGAGCAATTCAGCCAGTTCTCTCCAAGGCCATCCCTCTTGTGTCATTTGATGATATTTTACTGGAGTTTGTCCCAGTTTGTCTTTTTGTAGTTTAATTTATATTCTGGGTCATTGAAGGCCAGCAAGAAATGGTTGCCCGTATCCGGTGACAAGTTCATTTGTATGGCCCTATGGTCGCTGTCGTAGTCCAAGGTCCTAAGTTTGTTTTGTGCTAGTTTAGACACATATCTAATACACACACATCCAGAGATTATCTTGCGCGGGGTAACATTCCCTCGCTTGGGCCATATAATTCGCATTCAAATTCGATAGAGTTTGCTTCAAGCCACTTTTTGAGAAATATTCCTCTGCAGTTATTAAAGGCTTTCAACGATTCTCTTTGTTTTGCATTTAAATCACCAGCAAGAATGAAATAATTATTCAAATTGTGGAGTGGAGTGGAGACAATGTGCAAATATTTATCACTTTGCAATTTTAACCGTATGCACTCACCTCAAGACATTCAAATCTACTGAATTCTGATTTGATTCGCGCCTGATGTTTGTATGTATTTTAAATAAGGAAGCATTAATTGCATTTTGTCTATCAGTTCTGATAAAGACAAAATCTTGGAATTGTACATTATGCCTGCAATTGAGTTTTGTTTCCGAAAGTAACATTTCATAAGGTTTTTTTCTAACAAAATTTAGCAGACTTGCACGTCTGTAGATGTTTGCAATGGAGTTAGCATTTAATGCAATAATTGAGAGATTATTTTTTCTGGTAGAAACATGTGGATGATCAACCATAAATGTGGTGAGTTGCTTCAAATATATGGTTGATTTTTCTGCTATGATCGCTCAAACATCTTTTAATTTAAATTATCACATAATTTACCAATCTTATTTTCTAGTCCCTCTATACCAATATCTTTGTCACAACTCTCCGGAATACTTCTACTGGCTGCTGCATAGCTCACAAATTGGCAAGATAACGTGGTCATTGGCTGCATTTGACTTTTCTGGGAAAATTGTGAATGCATTTGCTTCTGATTCGGCATCATGCTTCTAGTTGTTACTAGCCCATCTGTTCACATCGCTTCGTAAAGTGGACACCCTTTGAAAGACACGAAGTGTCCAAATTGTCGGCAGTTCACGTAGTAAATTTTGTTCTTTTCATTCTGCTTCTGAACACTGCACTTATCTGGCTCATGATACTCGTTGTACTTGACACAACGGGATTTCATGTTGCAATTTACCGCGGAATGTCCAAATTACTTGCACCGAAAAGACTGCTGAATGCCTGACTTTTAATTTTTCAAACCACACTACTTGATGGTTTATGTAGCGAATATCTCTAGATATATTTACCATGTATATTGGCAACATCTTCTTGAGTACCATTGAGCATCGTGTTTCGGATTGTTTTATTTGAACAAACTTTATATCGCTCTGTTGACGTTCAACCTTTTCCTGGATTATCTTCACATCTTCTGTGTCACATAATCCTTTAAGCAGAAATGTCTGCAGTTTTTTTTTCCCTCTTGAGATGTATGTATAAAATTTATTTATTTCTTTCTATTTAACGGAAGACACAAAATATATTAAATAATAGCGCAGCAAAATAAAAAAAATGATAACATAGCAAGGAGAAAAAAAAAGACATGCAAATAACAAGATGAAAGTAATAAAAAGTGCAAAAACGAGAAGAAAATAAATAAGAAGAAATACTAAGAGTTGAGAAGAAGACAGTTGATATATCTTTTATAAACTAGATGTGAGAGGGGAAAGAGCCCAAGCTAAAGGTCATCACGGTTACGAGGTGATCTGAGCATGGGTGAGTGAAAATACACCAAGCTACGTGCGAATGGAACATCAAAGGAATTAGACTTATAAAACGCAGAACGCGCCTCATTGGAACCTGGTTGACTAGGCGAGGTTCGAGCAAACCATGAAAACACCTGTAAAGGAAACATTCATCAAGATAAAGCGAAGCAATATTGGGGATAGATAAGCGTGATTCATAAAAAATGTAGGGAATCTGGAATTTCTAAAAGACTATCCGGGTAAATTTTTTGCTCAGCTTCTAGCGTGAACTTCAAACACTGCAAATGAGGCGACCAAACTGGTGAACAGTATTCAAGGATGGAACGTAGCAAACTAGAATATAATTTAGCACACGACAAAATATCGGGGAAAATATAGGAATTTCTTAAGATCAAGCCAGAAATTGCGAGAGGTTTTAGAAGCAATTTCAGAAATATGAACGTCGAACTTTAATTTGGAGTCGAAAGTGATACCTAAGTCTCTGAAGTGTGTCACCGGTCATAGGTATGAACTATTCAACGTAAATTGAAAGCTTATAGGGCAAGGGATATTAGAAAATGAAAGATGGATGCACTTAGAAACATTAAGTGTAAGTTGGTTATAAGAATTCCAAGATAAAATGGCATTCAAATCTTCTTGAAGTAGGACACAGTCATCGTTAGACGACACTACTTTGAAAACTTTGACGTCATCTGCATAAAGAAGAACGGTTGGTGAGTCATTTATAAACAAAGTGAACAATATTGGGCCAAGAATGTATCCTTGAGGAACATCTGAAGACGGATGGAAGGGGGTAGAAAGACAGCCTTAAAAAATACCTTACTGACACGATTCTAAGAGGATAACCAGTGTAGCAAATAATCAAGGACCTTAAGAAATTTAAGTTTGCTCAACAAAATATTATGCTTTACTGAGTCGAAAGCTTTAGAGAAATCCAAATACAGGGTTTCGACTTGACTTAGGGCTTCTGCCTGCTTCTAGGCCTCCATCACTTAAACAAAGTCACTTGCTTTTATCACTTTAGTAGGAGTTTACATTTTTTTGACTTTTTTAAATGTAAAGATATTCACTTCATATGAGTTTTTTACTAATTTGACAAGATCACTCGAGTTTTGCTCAAAAGTATTTATTGGTGGCAACTTCGTTTTTTGGACACTTAGAAAATTTTTTCCGAACTTTCATTTTCGATTTCTAAAAAACTGATGTTCATTTCACTATCATTAAAATTTTTCTTCTTCTTGTTTTTTCTTTTCATCACTTGCACCCACTCTGATGGCGTTGGATCTAAGCCCATATCTCGGAGTTTACATTCTGCACTTCCGCTAGCAGTTAGAACAGATGCATTATCCACTGTTGACAGAGATTCGCTTTCACAAATATCAATACATGTGTCACTTATAAGGGCAATTTTATCACTTTGTAGATGATAAGTTAATAACATCTTTAATTTCTCGAGTTCGTTTCGAAGTTTTTTTGTTTTCTTCCATTTATAAGTTTTTTTGTGCGGTAACATTTCGTTTCACTAAGTTTGGCTGGCGTCCAAGTTTGCGGAGTGGCATCTTCTTATTAACACGACCATTGGCCATTTGTCCAGTTCAAACATTTTTTTTTAAATACCTCCATTCCCTACCACTCGTTCCATCACCCTTTCACCCTCACACAACGCACCTGCGATTTGCACTTCAGACGTCGTCGATTCCTACGTGTGCCTCCAGGCAATGCTATCAGTATAAGGGGCACACAAAATGCTGCGATGTACTCCTTTCCTGCTCGTCTAGACCAATTCGTGAACAGTTCTCAGGGATGCAAAAAAAATATTATAATAATACGACACAGTTAAAAAACTCTGAGTTTATAAAAACTAACTGTCTCTGAATATCTCAACGTTAAGATCAAAAATGCCCTAAGATACTGCATTTTCAATCCTCCGGTTTTCATTTTCTATCCTCCGGACTTATCATCATTTCTTTTTGGGTTCTGACAAGCTTTTTAAATTCAAGCTGTTCCCCACACTTTATCCGAAAAATCGTCTATTTCGATTAATTTATTATGTATTATAATATTTTTTTTCTATGCACTTTTGAGCGAACCATTAAATTTTTTTTTCACACTTTCAAATAATCCACGAACACCCATTCTTCTAATCGGATTAGATCATACAACCACTAAGCGGAACATTTTCACACCTAGGTGTGAAGAATTCTTGGTTTGTGTGCACATTTTTACACGAATTGTTTCGGATCATTCTACTGGTCCTTAATAGACCAGATCTACTTATTACTTATATTTTCTCACAATCTGAATTTCTTGGACCTCAAGATAAAACGTCCAAAAGTATCGAATGCTTAATCCAAACTTCACATCCTTTATTCAACATTTATGGACGACGCCCTAATTCAAAGTACAAATACTCATGACTAGGTCCACTAAGCCCAGTATAACATCATGGTTCATTCCTTCACTATTTCATAAATTTAAATGTTAACTTTCTAAAAAATATTGTAAGTGCATACAAAAGAAGAAACTTGAATCTAATACTTCTTCTTCTTCGTAGCACTAGAACCCCTCTCGGGCCTTCACTTCGGTCAATTGGCCGTGTCTTCCAATTTTGAAATCCGAGCAGCGATGAACTGCCTTCGTCGACCAAGTGAGACCAGCGTGTCCTCGGTTTTCTCACTGGTCTTCAGCCTTCAATTCTGCTAACAAATACCTTTTTGGGTATCCGTTGTTCGTCCATACGAGTGTCCAGCCCATTTCAGATTCCGCAGTTTTACAATCGTTATTAAGACTTATTTAGCTGGGATGCCAAAGCAAAGCATTATTTGGCACACTAGCTTATGATCAATAATGTCGTATGCTTGCTTAAAATCTACGAAAATTCGGTGTACGTCTATGTTGAACACCCAGCATATTTCAAGTATGACTGTGAACAATTGGTCTATTGTCGATCTACGTGCACTAAAGGCACCTTGATACTCCCTAATAATACTGTTGGTGTATGATCCGATTTTATTTCCTAAGATTTTTGAAAACATTTTGTATGCCGTACAAAGTAGTGATATGCTTCTATAATTTTTGCATTGTAGTTTGTCACTTTTTTTGTGGATCGGAAGTATAATTGATTGGCTCCACTCTTTCAGCTTATGTTCGTGTTGCCAAATGTGCTAGATAACTTTGTAAATACCTTTATGAACATTACTGCCACCATATTTGATGAGCTTCACTCAAATTTTATCGATGTCCAGTACTTTATTAATCCTTTGGGTGGCTTGATGATGGAACAAACTTCATCCAGAGTTGATGAGCCAATGAAAGCTCTTGGTAGGCACCTATAGGCTCCAATACTCTGGTGCTGCATGGAGGATTAAACATGTTCTTCAAAAATGATGCTCATCTTACCTGAATCTTGGTTTCATTAGCGATGATATTGCCGATGTGATCAGGACAGAGCGTGGTTTTGGGCTAATAAATACGTTTCAGGCTTTTCACTACTTTGTATGCTTGTCTTGTTTTGTTGCTTACTTGACTTACATGTCTACTTCTCAATTGGTTGCCATAGTATTTTCTTTTCTTGAATCTAATTATCTTATATGCTACTCTTTGAGATTTTCAAAGTGTTCTCTCTTCGTCCTGGTTTTCCCACCTACGTGTTCTTTGTATGCCTGATTCTTTTTGTCCAACGTATTCTGGCACTCATCATTCAACCAATAATTTCTCTTGCACCGGGCTTGATGTCCGATTGTCTGTTCAACCTCGGTCTTAGAAGCTGCTGTTGCTTCCATCTAGAGTTCGTTGCCTATCTTTAACGATGCGTCTGACAAGATGGAATCCAGCTGGTTGCTGAGGGTCTCCGTGAAATTTTTGATCGAAGATGCCGTTTGGAGCCCTACGATGTCAAATTTTCGAAGTGGCCTGGTCTTCAGCAAATATGCCTTTGACATACAACATCAATGTGTTAATTTGATCAAATAATGATCTGATCTAAAATTTGCTCCTCGGTATGTACGGAGTTCAAGTATGCTCGAGGCCCAACTTTGTTGGGTCAGAATATGGTTGATCTGGTTTTGTTTGTTGCCATCCGGTGGTACCCTGGTCATCTTATGAATGCGTCAATGTGGGAGACAAGACGAACGTATGACTAGATTTTTTCTACATGCAAGGTCAATTATGCACTAGCCGTTGTCATTAGTTTCATTTTGAAGGCTTTATCATCTATTCGTTGGCGGATGAGATAGCTCATTGCCAAGCTTAGCGTTAAAATCACCCAGAATTATTTTTTTGTTATTTGCAGGCAATGAGCTGACTAGTCTCTCTAGGTGACACTTATACTTATATTGATTGTATTTTTTTAAGGAGAAGGCTATAACGACAATATACTAATTTTTCTGTTTTTTTGCGACAAAAATCAGATTCCCCTCTATATTTTATGCAAAAACTTATATTAACAAAGTCAAACGTATCTTTTGAACATTTGAAATATACTTAGTTATACGTGTAACATTCATGTCACAGAAAAATAACAAAAACAACAAAAACAACTTTCAAATTATACAGATAAAGGAGAGCATCTTCTGAGTAAAATTTGCAAAAATTCCCGAAATCTTCCTCTAAAATAACATTTTCTTGCTTATTATATCAGTTAGAAATACGACTTTTGTTTTGATTTGTTTATTTACACTCGTTATTTCTTTTTTCAAAGTGCACATGGTTTTTTTCCGTTGTTTTCCTTATTTAGCGCTTATAAAACATAGTGCCCTTATGAAGAGTATTACAAATTTGTTTGTGACGTATACAATAGACTAACAGCTACAAAACGAGACCAACATTTTTATAATCAAATGGGAATTGTGATTGCAGTGGACAATCAAAGCTAAAGATCTAAAAAGGAAATTGACGTGTCCATGCAAAGGGTGGTCCAACCAAAACATACGACGTTAATTGTGGATAAAACAAAAAGTTTTCAGAGAATTATGTTAATATTTTTTAATCTAATGGGAAAATTTATGACATTTATGCGTGAAACAAAATATTGCCCAAATGCTCGCCACAGCTACGGTGGCAAACTTCTATCCGATGGTCCATACTTCCAATGACTCTGAGACATAATTGAGGTTCAATGTCTTTAATGCGCTGAATTATCTCATTCTTTAGTTCTTAAATTGTTCTGGCTTATTGACATACACTTTTTCTTTTAAGTATTTCCATAGAAAGAAGTCCAACGGTGTCAAATCACATGATCGCCACAACGTGAGATAACACGGTCATTGAATTTCTCATGCCAAAGAGTCATTGTTTTGTTGGGCAAGTGGCACCATCCTGTTGGAATTACATATCGTGTAAAAGTATGCCTCGTGGCTGAAGATGATTTTATTTGTAAAGTTACTATTCCCTTCTGTCTGTTCAACCAACCATTCGGCGTATTGCCGACGCTTGTAGTGTTCAACAGGCTTCAGTTCTTGAGTCAATTGAACCTTGTAAGCGTATGAATTAGAATTTTTATTCAAAATTCGCATCAGTAATACTCAATTGTTGGGCACGACGACGAGCACGACGTGTAAATTAAAATTTTTATTCAAAATTTGCATCAGTAATACTCAATTGCTGAGCACGACGACAAGTCGAGATTGACGGTTCTCCTGCTACACTATCGTGAACAACAGCAATGTTTTCCGCAAAACGAACTGGGTGAGCATGCGCAGGTGATTCCGCATTTCCTACAGAACCGGTTTGGTGAAATTTGCGCACAATTCTCCCGATTGTGGACACATTTGGTCGATTATGCTGACCAAAAAATTCACGAAGTGCACGAAATCATTTGAACGCCCATTTTCGTTAATGGCTTCAACAACCTTAACGCGCTGCTCAATTGTGTACTTCTCCCTGGTTGAATTTGTCAAACACTGTAACAAAACATTATGGTTGGATCACTCTTTATATGCCTCCTGAACGTCATAAAAAATTTGTATTTTCATGCAAACTACTACTTATCTACACGACGGTAATTAAGCATAGGTAGCTATAAGACGAAATTAAAATTTCGGAAGATAATTTGCCTAAGATATCTCGACCACCAAAACACTAGTTTGGGTTAAGCCTTTCAGGTAAAATGATAAAACTGAAATTCGCGAATTCAAAGGGAGAAAAGCCGATTTAAAATTTTAGCCTGGGGTGACACATGAAAAATTGAAAGCTTTTGGCTTTCAACCACTCAAACTGCTCTTTAAATATTCCAATGTAATGGTTCATGTGAAAATTCTGTTTAGAGTTTTCTCATGCAAAGGATTTCACAAGAGAAATGTTAGGAAAAGAAGGTATCGAAGAAAATAATGGGTCTGAAATATCCAATTAGAGCCATATGGTGATGTTTATATCATTGTTTGCTTGAATGTTTTAGTAGAGACTTTTCTTAATGTAATATATTTATGAGTTTTGGGTTATATTATCTATTGGGTGTGTCAGCAAAATCTGGTAAGAACACACAGTTTATAATAATTATTATTTATTACTTATGAACTATCATTTAACACAAAAGTTATTATATCTTTATTCTAGGTATACTCCCTAAATGCATAACTCAATGTAACCCCCGCTTGCTTAAACCAATTTTAAGCAAGCGGTTGGGTTCTCTACCTGTACCGGGAGCACGTCTTCTTTAACTGCTCTCGTTGCAAATCGACAAATGCGGCTTCAACAGCAGCCTATAAAGACGTCATACTATGATGCCTGGACTTGTTAGTAATAACGCTCTATTATTAATTACCCAGAGTGTTTAAATCTGGGTGTTGAGAGGGTAAAGCCGGATGCGATCCGCAACTTCGTTCTTCTGTGAAGACAGAAGCAAGTGACAGCGGGCAGTTCTTTTTGTTTTAGTAGCCTTGGCCGGCATCTGTCGCACTTTCATTACAAAGGACGTGTACACAGGTCCTCTTCAGCAAGTCGACACATGGAAGCCTCACTTACACCTAAGATGGCCACCATTTTTCTGGGTGAGATCCTAGGCCTTGAGCCCTTCGAACAACTTCCGGGATCTTTGCCGTCTTCTCCTTCGCATGAGTTTTCCTTGCTAGACTAGAAGAACATCCTAACAATTTTCCGCGACGACATATTTCTAAGCAATATCGTAAACTATGAATTCCTGATACCTGAAAAACCTTATGATTTCTGTTGGCCACCGTCCAGCGTGAAGTCTTTCAACAACCTCTGCTCTTCAATTATATTTAGCATTCTATTGCACTAACTCTGCAATTTAGAATTCACGCACGAATGCACACACGTCTACTCAGTTGAAATGACAAAAATGACTGCTGTTATTGAGATTCACTACAGCGACAAATTAATGTAAAGTTTCCCCGGATATTGCTGACGCACTCTGTATATAAAGGGTGATTCATTATGAGGTTTGATTATATAATTATCATTAGGCGGTTTTTGACAGATCACGCGTGACTCCTGCTAAATTGTTATGTAATTTTTAGGGTCTTGTAAAATAATTTTACAAAACCCTACTAAAATCGCGTCCTGTCTGTCCGTCTGTCCGTCTGTCTGTCCGTGCGTCCGTGTGTCACAGTAGTTTTTCTCGGAAACTACTTAGGCTAAAAACATAAAATTTTGTATGTAGGTGTATAGTGGTGCTCTCTTCAAAGTTCAACTACAAAAAAATTGTATAAGGTGTTTAAGGGGGGCCTCCCCATATAGGAGAGTGACCCCCGAAAAAAAATTTCATTGAAGGTAGCCGATATGGGTATCAAATGAAAGGTCTTGATAAGAACTTTTCAAAACAGGTCTTAGTTTGGCAAAGTTTGCTTCGAGGGGCGCACAGAGAGGGGAAATACACGAAAAGTTTGTGTCCCCCATCGCGATTGAACACTTGTGATCCGAAAAATCTTTAAAAAATCAAGAATGTAGGCCTTGGTGAGTACAACAACAACAAATACGTGAGAAGCCGCCATACGCTCAACTTTGTTAGTAATAGTATGATTTATCGATTTTATATTTTCTTGATTAAAATCTTAACGGTACCCTCAAATTCCCAGATGACTATTTATAAGGTTGATCTACCCTGCAAGTTCGATTTAGATTGAATCATATTGAGCGAAGTTATAGCGGTTTGAATTTTCCTGTATTACTATGGAACAATATGCGCTGCATTTATTACTATGGCAACATATGGCTATGGAACACCATGTGCTTTTTACCGACTCAGACAATACAGTTTTGCTACGATTTGCATGAAAATTTCAGGAGTGATAGGTGCCATGAATATCTTTGAGAATCGGTTCAGCTAGTGGTATCAGTAATCGTGAAACAAAATATTGGCTGTTTTAAATGCGAAGATTGAATAATTTTGAGCTATTTTTTCCCAACTTCAACGTTTAAGGTGCATGCTTTGAACACTTGATTCAATTTAATGAATGACTGAAGATGAGTACCTACAATTAATGCTCATAAGTGAAACAAGTCAAGGAGGCGGGAGAGAGCTCCTAGCAAAAGGGTTCTGTAACCATTCTAGGATTCGAAAAAATTGGCCATTAATCGATGATAACAGTACAGGAGAGGGCCCCTGAAAAAAATTCATCAAACGTAGCCGATATGAGTATGAAATGGAAGTTTTCATGGGAGCGTTTCAAAACAATTCTTAAACTGTCAGTTTTTGCTTCAATGGGGGTACAGGGGGGAATACATGAAAAATATGTTTCCTCCCTCGCGAACGGACATCTGAAATAACTATCATGGGAGATATTTATGAGTATAACCATAACAAAAACCTCAGAAGTTGAAATTTGTTCAACTTTGTCAATAATAGTATGAGCTTCGAATTTCATATTTTCTGCAATGAAATCGTCATTGACATGTTTCTTGATTTGATTCGATCTGGTGACTGCATTTTTTGAATTGAATACAAAACCCTTCTGACATAAGCGTAGGTCTATTTACCCAACTTGTTATTCAATATTGTTTGACAAATTATCGTAGAAAGACTTTCACCGCAACAACGTATCCAAATTCTTCAGCTGTACTACGAAAATAAGCATTCTGTGAGATAGGTTCTTCGTGCTGTTCGAGTAAATTATGGTTTGCATTGTCGACCTACTGGAACCACCACCTGAAACCCAGCATACATTATTGCATGATATTCGACCGATGAGACCGCATTCACCACATAGCGAAGAGAATAGAGCGGCTGTCGCTGAGGTTTGGCTGAAGACCGTGACAAATCAATTTGAATCAACAGCTTGGTTTTTCGCACGCAACAACTTGGCGTATTTTATGAAAAGGTCTTGATTTTAAGGCGTACTAAGTTCCACTCGCGTTTTTTGTGAATGGGTGCATTTTTGGCTCAATAAAACAGAATTACCGTATTTGGACTGATCAACAACCTAAAGAGCTTCAACAGCTACCACCGCAGCCACAGAAATACACAGTTTGATGTGGTTTGTGGGCTGGTCCGTATTTTGTTTTAAATGAGTCTGGTCAGAACGTTACCGTCAATGGCTAGCGCTATCGCACCATGATAACGGACTTTTCGGTACCTGAAATTATAGCCCGTGGTATCGGTGCACTTTCATTTCAACAAGACGGCGCTACTTCACATACAGCGAGAGGTACAATGGACTTATTGTAGAATCATTTTGGTGAGAACCTGGTTTCACGTTTTGAACCAATAAATTGCCTGCCTAGATTGTATGATATCACACATTTAGCTTACTTTCTTTGGGGTCACATGAAGTCTCTGGTCTTCAGGGACAAGTCCGCTTCAATGGACGCTTTGGAAGCCAACATTACTCGTGTCATGCGCGAGATACCTGTCGCTACGCTGGAACACTTCACTTATGGCGTAGTCATGGTCAACATTTAAACGAGATAATTTTTTAAAAGTAAAAACTATCGATTGTCTTTTTGACTCACGATAAAATTTTATTATAGAGTTCAACTTCATGCTATTCATTTGAGATTAAAAACCAACCCTCAAAATGAATCACCCTATATATAGACATATATATATATATATATATATATATATATATATATATATATATATATATATATATATATATATATATAATATATATATATATATAGGGTGGGTCATATCAGTGTGTTATTGCAACATGATAACAGACTTTTTGGTGCCAGCTTTGCAAGAACTTCAAGGCAATACCTCGAGGATGTGGTTTCAACAGGATGGGGCCACATGTCATACGGCTAGGGTATCCATAGAGCTGCTGAAAAATGTTTTTCCCGGAAAACTCATCTCGAAAAGGGGGGATATTGAATGGCCCCCACGTAGCTACCTCAAATCGGTAGTTTACGAGAATAATCCGACCAATTTAGAGCAGCTGAAGAAGAATATTATTCAGGAAAGTAACAAAATACCGAGAACAACTTTTCAACGAGCTATCCAAAATTTGCGACTTCGGTTCCAAGAGTGCCAAGCAGCCGAGGGAAGCCATGTGGACAACATTATTTTTAAGTCTTAAAAATTCCTATGCTTCTACTTTTTAACAATACAAATATATTTGTGTTATGTTTCGTAGTTTTTTTTAAGTCGAATATTTAAACCGCCAACACCCTTATGGCCCACCCTGTATATATATATATATATATATATATATATATATATATATATATATATATGTATATATATATATATATATATATATATATATATATATATATATATATATATATATATATATATATATATATATATATATATTTGTTAGAAATTAGGGTTCATTATGAGACTGACATAAAGATGTGTTTATCTAACTTGAAATATTCTTACTTATTTTAAATGTTTGGGGTAAATTTTGTAATTAATCCTTAAATTTTAAAAACTACTTTTCAAACATCCCAATTTAACCAATTAAAATAAATCAATGCTGAAAGGATACAAACCTAAAGCCAAGGTTTCCTCTAAAATCAATTTTGACATCCCTTTAGACAATGCTCATGTACATTTCAATGAATACAACCAAACCCTTTATATCAGCTTACTGTTTTCTCCCGATCCTTTATATCAGCAAAGCAGCAATTCAAGGATAAAGATGGAACACTGGTCGAAAACTAAATGTTAATGGCTCAAAGCATCCCCAATGTACAATTATATTGGCTTTTAGTCCCCCTAATTTCAAATGCCTGGCTTCCTCTTGTGCTGCACTCATACCCGAAATACACACATCCTTAACATTGCCATGGACTGGCCATGGTAAAAGTCTTCGGAACAGTCCCGTATTGACTTCCGTAACTATGCTCTGATTAATGCTTCCTATTTGCCATCCTCAGAGAAGACTTGAGACGTTACTTCTGTTCTAACACGACTCTACTGCTTCCGGGAAACAAATCCTCTTACTTTGCAAGAACAGCTACGACTCGGACTTTCCATAGGATATCCCGTCTTAACTCTCCGCTTATGTTCGTATTTCGCATGGACAACTTCACACCCGCTCAACCTTATGTTATAGATAGATTCTTGTTGCTTAACAGTTCTTCCATTTCTTTTTTGTTTTAAGTTTATTTGTTGTCTTTGCAGGGAATGACTTAACGGTTTTGCCAATTAAATTTGCTGGAAGTGTGTGGTGTCTAAACATCAGGAGCAGGAAGAAATCACAAGTCTGACAAGGAAACTTTCAAAGAACGACAAAGACGTGCGATTTCGCAACAAGAAGTTGAGGGCAAGAACAAAGCGGAAAAAAACGGATACGGGTGCTTCAAGTGTTACGATATAACGTGCAAGGACGCCAAGGCATATTTAAGTGGATACTAAAAGGTTCACATCGACCCGGTGAGGAACTGCGACTTCACGAATAAGAGTGAGATACGACACGTAACCGTCGAATGAGGTGAGAAAGTCGTTGATAGTTGAGAACGTGACGGTGGGAGATAGCTCACACTTTCTCCGATGTATGTGAAATAATTACTTATACGTTGCTATTCTGTGGTGTTTTAAGTTGAATTACATGAGACCCGGGAGCTGTTCATATGTATATCGTAAATATTTAGTGAAAAAAAAGTGGAGAAGGGCGCGAAACGTTTGTGCTCTTCACAGCCGCGTCAAGTGTTGAAGGGGGTGTGTTTTTGTCAATAAAGGGATCACGTGGAATAGCTCCAAGCATTTCACTTCAGCTTGCTTACAGGTTTTGCAGTACTTTTAACGAGACAAGTACTATATGTACATCAACACAGCAAGTGGCGTGTTCTGCAGACATATCTAAACTAGTACAGCGCGACACCAAAGGTTAAGAACGACGACATCGAGGAGTACGGATATGAAGGCAAATTGAATGCTATATCCTCCCCAAAACAGTGATACTTGCAAGAGAACACAACAGCCTGCTGTATGATCGCCTTAAAGATTTCACGTAACGATAACATCAAAGGGATTATGCTCCGAAAATGAGTTTATCTTCAACTGCTCTCATAATCTGTGGCTGTTGTTTACTTCAAGGTAAGTTCATTTATTCCTTTATTTTCTGTCTACGCTTGGTAGGCTTTGACGTTTGGAAAATACTCATCTGAGTGTTTATGATTTGATTAATTAGCTATAGACATTCGATTTAGATACAATCCTCTTGGAATTTTATGCGGGCTTTAGATACCGGCATTATTTTATGATGAAACAGTGTTGCCATAATTACCGCAGAAGATTCAGAAACTGAGATAATATTAAAAAGCTATGAAAGTGATTTTTATAGTGAATTGTTTGTGTTTTACCACAGACCATCTCAATTTTTCTTTTTAAGAAATTCTGATGTAAAGCATAAACAGTTAGCTACAGCGTATCTAGACACGCAAAATTGTTGAGATTTTTTAAAAGTAATTTTTATAGATTTTTTATTCATTGATAAATTCAATGCGATATTTCAAACAAATTTTAATATATATTATCTGCAACGTAATATTCAACTATAAAATTAAATCAACAAAACCAGTAATGAACAGAAGGAAGCTTAAAACTAATGACATCACGAAATAGACAGATATGTACGTATTCCTAGTAACATATAGAGGTGGGAGTTTACAAATCAAGTTGCTGAGGTTGGCGCTACGTTATTCATATCTGTATTAATAAGACATCGACAGTTCTTTAAATTTATGGTCGAATGTCAGCTGTTTATCATTTTAGATTATAAATGAATAAAAATGTATGTGCATATAAATTATAGTAGCAATAAAATATGGTTTTTGGGCTTATAAAAGTTCAACCCTATCGCAATGAAAAAAATCCCCAAAGCAACATCAAAAAGTAAAAAATAATTTGATTGGCCGCCACTTTGAAAGTTAAAACAGTTTAAGGAAAACATTCTGTCATACAAATACTTCAAATTTAAGCCATATAATATATTTAGTACTTTAGTTGCAGCTAAAATAACGATTTTTTTTTACTGTCTGACCTTTAGGAGCCACCGTTTTGAATTTAAGCGTTTGATTTCGGGTTATTTCAAAAGGAATTTATCTTTAAGTCTCGTTTCCAAGTGTGCCAAATCTCGTTTGAATTGGAGTTTCACTTTTAACAGAACCAAGATATTTTTTTTAAACGGCAGCTAAAAATATTAAGTTTAAAATTTTCGACTTTTTTATTTATCGCTATTTAACTTGCTCTAATAATTCACAATTCCCAGTTTCATCGAAATCGTTTAAAGAATTTGGCAGCTAAAAGGCGGATTTAATATGCGATTTTTTCATATAATCGCATATGAAATCCGCAGCCATTTTGAAACTTGCATCTAGATGATCACTCAAGTAACAGAGTCACTACAGCAGATTTTTTTTGTGGTTAAGAGGTGAATGCAATTTATGCAGGCAAGACCTGAAACGTAATTGGAAGGATTTCCACATTATGGCTGGTGAGGGTAATTCAGAACGGCTTCCACATAAATCCTGTGTTCAATAGCTCGGTATTCATCTCGATCAGTATCTGTACTATACTGAACATGTCAAAATCACGCTCAGTAAAGCACAAAAAGTAGTCAGCTTCTTCGGAATCATATCGCAAGATCTGTAACTGTGAGTGAAAACCCTTGGATTTCACAGCCGTTCCACCCTATAGATGGGTATATTGTGACTTGCCTCACTACTGGCTTCGTTCCTCCAGAAGCATTCGTGTATTTGGACATGAATCGATATGTTTTTGATTCTGACGACGTCCCAAACATATATAACATATATAGACGGGCCACCGATAAGAAGATAAAATATCCTCCGAATCTGAATTCACGAGACCAACAATTCCAATGGAGATACTCATTTGTTAGATTCGTTGAAGCTGGTCGAGCTAAGATGGAGCAATCTAGGTATTGGTGGCTTTCTCGTTACTTAGTTTTTTAGATTCATCTCATTATTGCTACATCTAGTGTTGTTGCTTATTTGTATTATAAATTAGATATAGGTTTTAATATAAGGTAACGTTTTTTTTTTTTTGATTGAACTTATTTAAAATTAGGGTGTAACATATTAGGTATAGGATATAAGTTCATTGTTGTGTTAGTAATATAAGTAATTTTTGAATAATGTTGGTTGGTTTTTCCTCCTTTTTCCAATTGAATCAAAAAATATGTAATAATCTTAATTAATGTAAATTTGCTAGTGTATTTTCTTTTAATTAGATGTGTTTAACTGATAACGTATAAATTTAGAGAGCCATTTGGGCCATTAAGTTTTTTATAGTTTTATTGTTTGGAATTTGCATTATGTTCTTTTAAACATTTATAACGATTGGTACTAAATAAAGCGCTTTTGACTTTGGGGCTTCCATGCTCACAAGCGACTAGACTATCCATTGAACACCCAGCTTGGAACGTATTGACACATTATTTCGGGCCAAGTCTCGTTTTGCTAGGCCGTGAGGCGCCCTCACAATGGGGAATCCCTCCTCTAGCGGGAGGAAGAGGGGAAGAGGGATCGCTAGACAGGTGATCTCCCTGCCGCGAGTCCCCGGATGCTGCTAGTACCTTTCATCTTTTAGGATTGCCCGCACATAATGTGCCACATGGTTCATTTGTTACCTGATCCAAGCATCTTCGAAACTACCTGTTTTGCGTGAGCTCTCCCGTCTCTCTGTAGAGGTCCCTTTGCAGCATGTCCCATTTTTTACATACAAAAATGTGTGCTTATCATCATCTTCCTCTCCTGATGAAAATCGACAATCGGGGGACTAAGATTTACCAATTGTGTGCAGGTATAACGTAAAACATCCGTGCCCGCTCAAAAACTAGGTTAGATAGAAGTCTTTCTGACCATGCTTTTGATTTAGCCACGGTCCCACATTCAGGATGAGGCACGCAGTCTTCTTTCCCTTCGTGCAATTCAACCAAGACTGTTGCCATATTTTGAGTAAGCACTGTCTCTCCTCGCTGGCAAGGTTGTCTCTCGCATCCTTGTTTTGACGCAAGTAAATAGTGCGGTGCTTCCTAGCAGAGAGGGAAACACGGTTCATGCCTGCAATAACTCTCACCACCAAATCAGTGACTGTTGGATACAAAAAAAGTAGTCCACAGTGCTTTCCTTCTCTGTAGCTGTGCCAAGTGTTTTCAGTATACCTCCTTACTGAAAGCGTCGGCCCATATACATGCAGCATCCATCAAGAAGTGTCTTCTGGATGGATTGGCTCCCCTAACGTTTTACCCAGAGAAACTTATCTTCGAGTCAATCAGTAGTGCCAGGTACTTCACCGTTGGCTCCAATTCGATTAGTATGCCTCAAATGGTGATTGTCCTTACTCTAGGGATTCTCTTTTCTTTCAAGATGAGTACTTCGGTTTTCTTCAGTACTAAACTTAACCTAAGAGCATTCGTCTAGTCTCTAACTCAGCGCATCAGCATACCTTGCCTAAGTTGCACTTGTCCAAAGATGCATCCAAAGGCTAGAGTCACGACATCATGAACATAGCCAATCAAGCGTAACTCATCTGGCATCTCCAGTCTCAGTAGCCCGTAGTAAGGCACATTCCACTCGTTTGGGTCAAAGATAGATCCCTGGTAGCGTGCATCCTTTGTTGGCCCTGTGTCGTATCACAAAATAGGCTTCGGACCTTCTAGTAGTCCCTCAAAAGCCACATTAAATATTCTGGTAATTGAAATTGGTGTTCCAGCGATACAAGACATCCACCCATCTAGTGGAGTTGAATGCGTTCCCAACGTCAAGTGTCACCAACTGACTGACCCGTCACTTTGTGCGGCTACATGCCTCTACCCTTTGGACTGCGCTTACCACCTCTCCAATCGCATCAATGGAGGAACGTCCTGCTCTGAGGCAGTTATGCCGAAGAGATAGGCCCCAGTGGTACATAACCCGTATACCCTATGTATACTGGTACGAACTAGGAGCTCGCTTTGATGTGCTGCCGATAAACATCATCAAGGCTCCCGGGGCGAGAGAGAGAGAGAGAGAGATAGTCCTCCATAACACTTACCTGCTACTCTATCCATCTAAACCAAATCAACAAAGGCAAAAGTTTATTTTAAATAATTTATTTTGTTCTGCTATCCATTCCCTTGAAACATTTATGCAATATTATGACCACATTGATTAATTAATTATGACGTCTTTGAATTACACTTTGATTTGAAGTCCTCTGGTGTTGGCGGGACTCATCGCGCTTCCCATGTGAACGTACGTTAGCCCGTAGAGTAATCGGAGAAGATGAGTAAATGGATCGGGGTGGCCACACGGCGTGAAATGCCAAAAGACCGATTGAGTATTGTGGCGCAAGCCAACCCCTCACCCATCACCATTTTATTGAGCACTGAACAACACCTCCGTCTAAAACTTCAACTGCGTAATTACTCCTTGTACTTTAAGAATGGGTAATAGCGCGCTCCCTACTGGACTCAAATAAGACTCCTCAACAGTTCCTTCACGGCTATAGATATCAACTCAACTCGAGCTTTTGTTCTACTTCGCCGTTAAAATCGCTAACGTGATGAGAACGTGAGTTCTCATTTATCAGGAACTTCTCCTCCCCGCTGCGCCTTATTAATTTGTAGATGATGAGAGCCATTCTACGATATTTACGATATTATCATAGCCAGCTTGAGGTAAATATCTTGCATATGAGCGCGGAAAGCTTTTACCCCCATCTTCGCCCTAGCTCTCAGTTGGCTGGCAAAAGCTTTTACATATGTACGCAAACTTTCGTTCTGTTCATCTTTACATTGCTACGGGCATTACTGGTCCCTGTTATATGACCGTTGGGAAGTTTTTAAATGATCGTGGTGATTCGTTTTGATTCTTTATATGTTCTCCATTATGGCCAGCAACCTTATTATGCATGAAATACTAGTTAATAGCTGGAGATTGCTTCATAAATACATTTTCCTTCTAAAAATTAATCTGTTCATTTCTTAGACTTGTTTTGCTAATTAATTAATGGTTTCTGAATGATTGTTTGTGAAAATTGAAATAAATTCTTTCTTCCATTCATCAGGACTTACAAATAGCCTTTAATACTTAGGCATGGTTTATTAATATAATTATAAATTAACGTGTAGTTTGAGTATACTAATTAAAATTAAATAGTTATTAATTGGCGTTTTCTTACATTTCATTCTAAATAATTGTTTAGGTCATACTGTTGAATTTTGTTCTGTCCTCAAGTTTACGTTCAATTAATAAGTATGGAAGTTTTTATTCGCTATAGTGCTAGGTAAAATAACCCAGTTTAAATTAAACTTTCGATTGCAATATTGAGTTTATTTTGAATACAAATTGGTAGAGTAGTAATTCTAATTTATTTTATTTGCTATTGTTTTTAAATGGCATTATTCAGCAATCCACTATAATGTATTGTTAAGATTATTCTTCGTGTAAATTTACGTGCAATTAATAATGTAGAAATTCAGATTTGTTTTATTTGCTGTAGTTTAACATGGCATTATTTAACAATTCGGTATAAATCAGTGTTTGGCTTATTTGGAGCACAAATTTACGTACAATTAGTAATGTAGAGATTCAAAATTTGTTTTATTTGATGCAGTCTTAAGTAAAAGTTTGACTTTTTACAACTATGTATTAATATTTTGTTTGATTCAATCGTTAATTGATATCCACTGTGGATTCTTTTCAGCCAATACGATGGAAATTCGGCATATTTCCGGTATTTGACGACCTTGACGACCAGCTCCATACACACGAAAACAAAGTTCCCAGTATACAAATCTTGGGTAAGACTTGTGCTATGCTATGGGCGTGAAACATGGACTCTAACCCAAACATCCGCAAATATATTTAACGCTTTTGAGAAACGGGTCCTAAGGTGAATTATCGGAGCGATTTTAGAAAGGATCCAACCATGAGCTGTATGTAACTTTTAACGAGCCTGAGATCTCAACGATTTTCAGACTGCAGAAGCTGCAATGGGCTGGCCACATGAATTGTATGGATGAACAGCGGATACCCAAAAAGTTATTCGTTGGGAGAACTGAAGGCCGAAGAGCAGTGGAAACCCAAGGAAATGGTGGTCTGACTTAGTCGACGAAGACAGTTTATCACTGCTCAGATTTCGTAATTGGAGGACGCGGTCAATGGACCGAGACAGTTGGAGGCGCTATTTGCAGAAATCGAAGGCTCGAGAGAGGCTGTAGTGCTAAGAAGAAGAAGAAGTGCGACAAGTGCCATCCTGGCCATCATTTCAAGGACTTATTTTCCCCGCAGATTTGTTTGAGGCATACCCCATTCAATTGATTTAGCGTTGAGGTTTCCCTCAACGAGCATATTGCCGTCTGTGTTCAGGACAGTGCCCTACAAAGCACTAAGCTTGTTTCAGTTAGATGATATCAGTTCGTTGAGAAAGTGGTCTCTGAGCACCAAACCCTCACGAAACGAACCCCTTGTCCACAGCTCTCTATCTGGAAATCACTTTTTGAACTCAGATGGAGGCATTACCATTTTCATAAGGATGCAGAACTTTTGACTTGACTTTTATCATCATTTGGTTCAGTTAGCAGCAAAAAGTCAGCTCTCATGTCCCTTGCAAACAGTTCAAGCAAGCTTTAGGCCGTTGAGCTGCAGTGTAGGTTTTGCTGTAGGATATGGGTCATCAAAGCTCTAATTTTGCCTTACCTAGGGCTTTACAGTAAACTAGATAATTCTGTGATCCCCAGACGTGCCCAAGATCCAGTCTTGGATCAGTATCCTTACAAAAAATACAGTATGCCTCCTTTGTACACTCTTTTCTGATGTCTCGTTTTAAAGCATTCGTAAAATAGGGAACTTCTACCATCTCCTTCGCATTTAAACATTGAAGAGGCACTGCTCTTTGCCATATACTGCAGACGACCCACCTTTTTCTTACTTTGCTCATATTCAAAAATTGGTCGGCGTCCTTTTTGGCCAAATCAATGATGGCCATGCATTGTCTCCTATGCTTTTTTGGTGTGAACCTCACTTTGATCCTGCCATCATTAGAGAACTCTCTTTGGAAGGCCTTTTATACCTTGGCCAGGTCCCTGACGGAGCCAGTGTCTCTGATTTCGATCGTTGCTATCGGGTCAAGTGAGGTTATAGTTGCTGCGTCGCAAAATGCTTTTTTATTGTCGACCTGTGCTCCACATTTGACCAGTATGTGCCCCGACGGCGTGAGTCATACTCTTTTAATGGCAATGTTGGTTTCTCCGAGCCTTAAATTTCCCCTCATATCCCGCAGCACTTCTTCATAGGACCGGCCATCTTGGGATTTGTCGAGCAGTGCATACTGCTGGGGTCTTTGTTGAGGCTTCTTTCTCTCCTGTTTTGCATCAGGTCTTTTTCTTGTTGGGCGTCCATGTCAACCTTATTTCCTGGGTCGTTTTGAATGAGTTTCTCTGCGGCTTTCTTCGCTCCTTTTGTCAGCACTGCCTGAAATTCCTAATCTGGCATCCAACGTCCATCAACCCCCCCTTCTTTCCTTCTTTTATCCCGATCTCATTCAATTGCGATAAGCGCTACTCTTTTATTGGTGTTTGATGGTGGACCTATCTACACGTGCCTTTTAGGCTTAGCCCTAAGCGCTTTCTATCTTTCTGCCCATCTTTGGCCATATAGTCCTCTTTGGCCTTTCACCAGCTCCTTTGGTAATATTCTATGCGGTCGAGGAGCCCTCTAGATGAAGGAGCCCATTCTTTACTCCTTTGCTGGTTTTTGGCGGGTTGTATGCAGATTTCGTTCCTTTTGAAACGTATCCCACTTTTCGGACTAGCCTTTCTTCTTCATGACACTTTGCGGCAATTGTACTTTGTGACCGCCTTTCTTGGGAGAGGTTATCGGCTTCTGTTTCCGAGTACAGTACTTCTAACACATTTTCCATGATAGCAGTGAAATCACACAACGGCACTTTATTTGTTCGGTCACTCCTTCCTTTTCCTGCCGAGATCATTTTGTTAACTTCAGGATAATTCATTATTATTTCGGGATATAAGACCCTTGCTTCGGCCATTTTGATAGCGATCACAGCAATAACCATCGGATAGCTGATTACCATCTACCTTAATGTCATGTTTCATGAAAATGCATGAAAATTGTGGCTTTTAAAATTTGACTAGTTGCCATTTTGAAATTTAAAATTTGCCTTCAAATTTTCTTATTGTTCCCTAGACACTTATAGTTTCTATGACACTACAAATTGAAGGATTAAGTCATAACTATAAAAACATTTGTTGAACGTTTTTCGACCTTTGATCGGCTACAATTATGTTTCAGACAGTTTGACTTTAGATTGTTTTTTGGGAGCTTCTTTTCATACTATCATGAACCTCTGTACCGAATTTCCTTTAAATTGGAGTTATAATTTGTACAGAACAGAAATCAGACTAAAGTATGCTAATTTGTCAAGTAAGCTACTGGAAGACAGCTTACGTCTTTAGGCTAGCACCAAAGAAGACCAAAGTGGTCTTCCTGAGAAACAAGAAATTTCTAGGGAATGGACTATCTACATCAGGTAAATGCTGGTTGAATAAAAACCAGCTGTAAAATACTTGGTAGCATCGGTGACCTCAAGGATGAGTTTTTCAGAGCAAATAAGGGCGATGGATGACAAGACTCCAGCAATAATAGTATTCACTAAATCAATCGCCAAGATATGGAGACTCACCTCAACAAGCAGGTAGCTTCTGATGAGTGCCATGCCATCTGTACTATAAAACTCTACTGATCAGAACTATGAGACGACACTCTCAGCAAAGAGGAGTTGTATCAAAGTGGTTAAAACGGATACAGAGATAAGGAGCGCTACAAATTGCAACTAGACAGACTGCACAGTCTCTGGGGTGGCTTTTTTGGTGATCGCTATGATGATACTGCTACAGACAAAATCATCACAATGCATCACAGCTATTTAATGGTCGTAGCTAGAAACAAATGTATCTACAGACCAAATATGCATGGTATAATAATTTTCTGTTATAGGAAATCTAACCACCTGTGGGCATGCTTTGGTGGTCCCTAAAGATGTGAAAGCGCCCCTTTTGAGACAACTCACTAACCAAGGCATGGTTGCAGTGCAGGCATCGTATGAAGAAGACATGGGTTAGCGAGACATTATTGTTGTATTAGCCTACCTTACATACGACAAAGCTCTATCTCTAGGCAACGGACTGCTGAGGGAGGTGGTAGGATATGCTGAGTCCCTTGGCATTGACCTGATAATGAGTGCCATATGTGGAACACAAGCAACAATAATTGTCAAGGTAAACAGCTGTTGAATTTTATAATGTCTAGTGGACTGACAATTTTGAATATGGGCTTAAAACATACTCTTGTCCCATCCAATAAACAGGAAGTAATAGACATGACTCTAGTCTGGCTGAGGAAAGCGCAAGCGATTCAAGGCTGGAAGATCTCGAATGAAACTATGCTTTCTGATTACATATATCTTGGTTTCATGTCAACACACATATAAAGGGGAAGGGACAATACAAAAACTTTAGGGAAGCAGACTGGAAGACGTATGAGTTTGAAGTGGACGCGGAATTATCTGTACTACCTTAGCTTGAAATTGGACAAATGGTCAAATGGTCAATAAAAGTATTGAAGAATTCAACACAACTCTAAGTTACTATTTAGAAGCCATCTGTTTGCTGAATTGAAGCTCAAACAGAACAATGGTTCTGTCGTGGAATCAAAATGTGTAAAAGCTCTGAAAATCTACTCAGAGGCTGACTAGTGGAACGGTAGGACTCACAAGGTGAATGTAAGAGGAAACTGAGAAACCCCAAACTGGCCTTTTTATGAAGTTTCGGCGGGTATTTTGAGGGTAAGTGACTACAAAGCCCTCAATTAGGACCGTACTGTTGAGCAATGCTCAATTAAAAAATCTTATAGTACGTTTTTGGAGTCGGATCTGGACTCACAGGAAGCTCTGGATGTAATCAAATTGCTTATTAGTATGGCGCAATCATCTTGATCATGCCCCGCAAGGAAGAAGAATAGGAAGGAGAAGTTATGATTTAGCAAAATAAATGAATAAACAAATATCCAACATATATTGGACTCCTTTGATAAAATTTAACCATCAGGAATTGATGGTATTGTTTCCACTATACAAGGTGTAGTCCAATACTTTAATGTTTTGTCTGAGGAAGATCTTAGTATCAAACCTGGTACTAGCTTACATATAAACACCTTGGTAGATAGTTAGAGCACCTTTCATTCCGAAACCTGAAAGAAGTGACTACTCTGAGTCTGGAAGCTTCTGTCCTATCAGTCTTGCTTTATTTCGCTGAAAGTACTAGAAAAGCTTGTAGACCAACACATAAGATGAACGACACTGAAAAAGGGTCTTCTTTGCATTACACACTAAGCATATTAATAGAGGAAATTCTGTAAAACTATTCATCGTAGTTTTCCAGCTTCAAGTAAGCGGAAAAAAGCTTAGAACTCTTAATGGGTCAATTACATAGTATACTTCCCTTTGTGCTCATTTATAAAAAAAAGGTTTTACTGAAGACTCTTTTTACCAACGGTGCTTAGAAGAGGATAAGACAACCATACGCTATGTATGTGAATGTTCGGCTTCTACCTTGGCCAGGCTACACATCTTTCATGCCAAGGTAATGAGCTGGAATATTTTTTTGCAGAAAAAGGAATGGATCTACTTCTTTACTCTCAAATATGGAGTAGGGTCTGATCGATGGGGTTGTTGAGTGCAATGGACTCAAGAGTACTGAAATAACTACCTTACCCATACATAAAATAAACAAACAAAAAATTAATTTTTCCTATCCTCGTGATTCAGCCGTGCTAGCATGCATTTGAACTTGAAATACTAAATCACTTTTTTTGCTTAGATGCACACCAACAAACGATACTCAATATTCCTTTTTTGTGCTCGCACACGATGAAGATGAATCTCATCACGAAAATGTAACGTGAAGCAGCAGAAGATGGGATATCTCAATAGCTTTAGCGTACTGTTGCACCCCTCAGCTGAACCTAACGTCCTGATGAAACGAGTCCACATGCGAAAACTTTACGTTCCAACAAGAGGCACTACTACGAGTGGAAAAGAAGGAACTACAGCTCAAAAATTAATAGAGGAGTTGCCTGCCTTTGAAGCCAGTCTAATGCACGATAATTGTAATAGCTTAAGTTTTACAGTCACTTCCGGACCTTTGTTTAGAGATAGTCAGAGTATCTCATTATCTTGATCAAATGTATCAGCACTCGGAAAAGCCGTGTTTTTGTTCGCCTAGCTGCAATGCAATTTTAAGCCAGTACTTGTCGTCACCAACGAAATTCGAACCAGGGACCTTAGGCTTACAAAAGTGGCACTCTAACCATTACACAACTCGCACTAGATAAGATCGCTGCAACGTCATCTAATTTGCATGTGAGCATGCTACTGCTAAGAGCATATAGTACAGTAATTTTCTATTGCATTTAATCTATATATATATATATATATATATATATATATATATATATATATATATATATATATATATATATATATATATATATATATGTATATATATACATATATATATATATAGAATGATTTTAATTTCCATTAGATGGGCAAACGTTGCTATTGTTATTGCTTGCCATGTCTTTATAATTTCTGAATTGCATGCTTAATCACAGATATCTACAGGTTGATCTTAGAAATCAACTGTCAGATCTTAAAACTTAAAATTTAACTCAAAGAAAAGAATAATTATGAAGCAAACGCTCAAAGTAGGTGCAAAAGTCTTGGAGATGATTGTGATCCTGGGTGTCTCCTCCAACGTTACAAGGGAAGGGATAACAGAATAAGATTGAATAGGGAAGGTGTTTAAGATTTAGATAAATACACAGCCTGAATACAATTGGAAAGTTCTGTGTGGTGAAAACACTTTGAACTAAATCCCGGTCAAAAATTTCTTCTTTAAGGGCCGATTACGAGACCATTATGAATCACAATTGATTTAACAATAATTTAAACAAAACCACAGAAACTTTGTCGCATTTAAAGATGAACGACAGAACGATAAAGAGTCTTAGGTAACTCCAAGTCTGATTCTAGCCTTTATATCGTCCAAAGGGGGATATTGACATTGATATGAATGAAGCAGAATACGTCGGTTGTAATACATGATGGGGGATTTCAGGTATATAAATCCAACACTTAAAGTGAGGCGAAAACATAGATGTCAGAGAAAATAGATGCAAAATACATCGAGAGAGTTGAAACATTTCATGACGTAGCGTAAAGTTGGCATCTTATCAGCTGTTGATTCGAATTTCAAATGAGTTTGACGTAATGTTTCCGACCGAATTTCGCGTCTTGAAATAAATCAATTTTCCGTGCGGCAATCCTAATTTAAACGAAATAAAATATTCGACATACCTTACCCTATGAAGGATACGTCTCTGACATGCTTCCGATAGCTGTTTTGACAATCCTAAACACATTATTTAATTTTTATTTTCGCAACACAACAACACTCACGATCACTGTCAAACTTTTCAGTTTAATTTATTATTACTTTTACAACTCTTTGGCACTACATTCAATACGATTTATCTTAAAAAATTTTCTGGGTACTATGTTAAATTTCCCGTCATCTGCTGAATTTTCACGAATCATATGTTTTAAATCATATGATTGAGTTTTTGTTGACAATGCGTTGGGTCAAAGTATAAGAGGAGTGGAATTTTTTTGAGAGCAGCCATAGAGTGACTTGAATGTGTGGACTCTATAGTGGCATGAAAGGCAGGAGGATGTCAGTTTGCATGCGGGAGGAAGGTATATATGTAGTAAAACACCTTCACTCACGTATGAATAAAAGTATACATGATTCACGTGCGTAGCTTTACATGGCTTTGGGCCAAAAGCATGACAAAATAAGCCGAACCATTAAGAGAGTCCTCTTTGGCAGAAGGGTTTGTGAACCAATTAATACGAGGGTCATTTGAAAATTTCCTCGCCTTTTAAAGAAAAACAAATAATTCAAACCGAATAAAACCTTATTTCTCGACAAGCCAAACAAAAACAAGTCAATACATTTTGTCAAACGCTTTTCCCAACCCTTCCCGCCATCAGAAAAAAATTCTTTAGGTAAACCTGAAAAATACAGGTTTACTGCCTCTTTAATCTTGGTATTTGACCAGAGTTTTTTCCACCTAGAATTTTTCAAGCTGGAGAACAAAAAAAAGTCACTCAGAGTCAGGTCTGGTGAGGGTATTGAAGCAATTCAAACTTCAATTCATTCAATTTTACCATTGCGATCATGCATGTGTGGACTTGCACGTTGTTTTGACAAAACAGCATCTTCTTTCCCGCCAAGTGTCGCTTCCTCTTGGGTTCCATCTTGAATTGGTCCAGTAACGCAGTATAATAGGGTCCGTTAATGGTTTTACGTTTTTGAAGGTAATCAGCCATAATTACTCCACAGCTCTAACAAAAACAGTCGCCATCACCTTTCTGGCTGAAAGAACGACCTTTGCCTTCTTCGGATCTAGTTCCCTCATACAATCCATTGCTTTGACTGTTGCTTAGTATCTAAAGTATGGTGATGGATCCAGGTTTTTTCGACAGTAATTTATCAGTGCAAAAACTTAGTAGAATTCTTTTGAAACAGCTAAAGAGTCTCACGCAACATGTCCATCCGCACCCGGTTTTGGTCGATCGTCAACAAGCGCAGCACCCATCGTGAAGATAATTTTCTCTTGCATAAATCTTATGCACCAATTCAGTTGATATTCCACACACCTCTGCATTTTCTTTAATGGTAAATCGGCGATCTTCCATCACGTTTATGTGCTCTAAACTGACGATATCTTCCATTGAAACAGTTTTTGGAGGTCCAGAACGTTCATCGTGGAAAATGGTTGAGTGACCACATTTGAACTCTGCCACCCAATGTTACACAGATGTAACTGAGGGCCGCAATTCACCATACACGGAGTCTAACTCTTCTTTCACTTCCTAAGTTTTTCCCTTTCAAATAGAGGTACTTTATCACCGCTCAATACTTGATTTTATCCATTGTTCTTAACAAACGTCACATGTCAACTTTAGAAGGGTACTGTTGTTAATTTCAGTGGGTTCGGGTTTGAAAAAGTACATTGAACTAAACTTCAGAATAAATACTATTATGTTGACACACAACTATTCATAAATATATTCAATTAACCAGAGATGTCTTTGCAACTAACCGACACAACTTTTATGCACGAGGAAATCAGACGGAATGAATATTATTTCATTTTCTTTTGATTCGTGTAGCAAAAATTAATTCAAAAATCATTTCCCGACTACTAGTTTTCTACGCCAGTAAATGCAAGGTAAGCTGTCAGTTGACAAAATCTCAACACTCCTCCTTGATCAATTTACAGCGGAGCGTCCCGAAAATTCCTGTGTTGAGCGGCGAGGATGTCTGGAATCTGCTTGCTGCTCAAGACGTGCTGCAATGCCACAGTGTTTCTGATGTGTTGCTGGATGTTCTTTTGTGGTATTTCGATGTGCTTCTTTCTTCTGGCCGTCTTTCCATCGTGTGCATTTTGTAGCATGTGTATGGCTGACATGTTGTCGACGTACAAAAAGATCGGCAGCTAAGATTTCAGAATGCCAAATTTCAATGCAATTCGTTTGATCCAGCACACATCGTCAATCACTGACACTGCTGCTCGGTACACGGCTTCTGCAGTTGAAGTCGCTACCAGACGCTGCTTTTGTGAATACCAGATCACTGGCCCTCCTCTCATCACTAACACACCACTCATTGACTGTCCTGTCTCAGATCTCCTCCAAAGTCTAAATTGGCGTAGACCAGGAGTATTTTGTCTCCTCCGAAATGAATTTCGGCTGTCGTGAGCCCTCTCAAGTCCTGAAAAACACGTTTCACCATCGCCTGATATCTCTTCATAGGCTTGTTGCAGAATCGAATGAGGTAGTTCACGGCGAAGCTTATGTCTGGCCTTGTTATTGTGGCTAAGTACAAAAAACTTCGCTGGAAGTGCCTCGTTGTTCTTGAAGTCAATCGTTTGGTTAATCATTCCTGGCTCAGTGGGTGTGGATGCTGGATTGCGCTGCTCGAGTTTCATCTTAATCTTAATTTCCATGCCCAAATACGTTAACTTATTTTGTACTTTCTTGAAGAATGTTATCACGAATTCATTGGTTATCTCGTCTAGGTGTTTGTTTATTTCTTCTTAATCTTTGCCGGCTACCAATCCATCATCCACGAAGAGTGAGGACATAATCTGTGATTATGTGTCATCTGTGTTGATCAAGCCTATCTTCTTCTCAAAGTGGGTGGTGACTCTCTCGTTCTACATCCTTGGAGCTTGTTTAAGTCCGTAGAGGCTCTCGTTCAACTTACAAACTTTCCTGGTTCTATCATCGAGCCATTCAGGCTGGTGCATATCGATGTCCTGCTCCAGGTTCCCATACAAGAAAGCCGTTTTTGCATCGAACGATACCACCTTCATTTTCTCCGACACTGCGTGACCTAGGAGTAGGCAAATGGATGCATGGGGAGCTACTGGGCTGAAAGTTTTCATGTAGTCCACTCCCTCCTTCTATTCAAATCCGCTTGCCACTAGTCTGGCCTTAAGTCTCCCATCCGCCTTCTCTCGAAGTACCCAGCGACAAGTGATCGGCTTCGCTCCTTCTCGACAGTCCACCAGTTTCCAAATTTTCATCTCCATCAGCGAGTCATACTCCTCCTGCATTGCTCGTCTCCACTTCTCATCTCTAAGTGCCTCACTCACCGGGATGTCCTCCTTTTCACCAATTATGGCTACTTTCGCACTCTTTCTTCCACGATGAGAGTCAAGTACGCAGTCTTTCAGTTTCAGTGGTGGTTACAGAGTCCAACGATCTCACAGAACTCCCTTTCCTGACTCTTCTTCTGGTGCTGGTGTCTCATTCTCGTTGTCGCTTGGCTCCTCAGCATTTTCTCTAGCTCCCCAGTTCTCGTCTTTTTTGTCTGTCTCGCTACTGCTTTCTTCTTGCTTCTCAGGTATGCCCTCTGGTGCCTGTGCCTCAAGTTTAGTTCCTTGCCTCAGTCTCATCTTTTCCTTGTCAAAGGTCATATTGTCTGAGCTGAAAATTTCTCTTTTCTCTTTTCTCTTTCAGATATACCCAGTAGCAGGGTGAATCAATATCATAGCCAACAAGAACTCCCTTTTCTGATTTTCTATCCATCTTGCCTCTTTTCTGTTTTTGTATCAGCACGTAACATTCGCATCTAAAGGGTTGCAGCTTCTCAATCTTCATTTTTCTTTCGAACCAAAGGTCTGCTGGGCTTTTCCCTGATACGTTGGTGGTTACAGTTTCTCGTCCAACTCGTTCATGTGTATCACTGTTCTGGCTGCCTTGACAATGTTTCTCACTTCTCTCTCAATCCTTCCGTTCTGCTCTGGCGTGTGTACATTTGTGAAGGTGTGGAAAATTCCCAAGTTGTCCATCATCTGTTTGGGTTTTGCATTCTTCAGTTCGGTGCCGTTGTCAGACCTCAGGTTTTTCACTCTCCGCCCTAGCTCGTTTTCAACGAGTCTCAGGTAACATTCGATCTTCCCTGGTGCTTCACTTTTCGTCTTCATAAAGTAACAGGTTCAGTTGTGAGTTAAATCGTCCTTGAACATGAGCCAGTACTTCGTTCTTCCAAATGACGGGATGTTCATCTCGGCGGTGTCAACGTGCACGCGACATAATGGTTGCTGAGCTGTCTTGGTATTGTTTGGGCGTGAAGATCTATGTAGCTTGCCATACGAGCACCCTATGCATACATAGTCATTCCAGTCATCAATGTATTTTATTCCTTTCCTTTTCAGTATGTCCCTCACATACTTGACATTTTGATGGGCGGTTTGCTCGTGCCAGACTTTGAACCACATGGCCATCAAACTTGTCTCTTCTTCTCTTCTGAGCATCATTTTCTAGAGATTTCCTTTGCGCAATTTCCCTGCCATCCAGACTTTAATACGTTGACTTGTTTCCGTTTGCCTTCTGTACATGTCCCTTGTCTAGCATCTGACTCACTGAGAAAAGATTAAAGTTGAGTTTTGGTACGTAAATGACATCTTCTAGTACCACTGGATGTGCTTTTGACCATCAAATGCTTCCATATCGATGTTCCCGACTGCAGTGCCATCTGGCCTTAATGAGTCTCCAATCGCAATTGAGATGGGCTCGTCCAACTCAACAAGCTGAACAAACCACTCTCGGTGAGACGTCATGTGTTGCCGGCTCCACAGTCTTGATACCAAGAAGTGGCCTTGTCCTTCGAAATGTCGCTGTCCACCGTCGAGAGTGTCGTGGTCAAAAATGCCTTCCTATTTGTTTTCCCGTTTGTTGACTTATTCGCTTCTTCTCGAGATTCGCAGTTTTTTTCGAAGTGTCCCTTCTTCTTACAGATATTACATGAATACTTCTTCATGCAGTAGGCAATGTATTCATCACATGGTTTACCTCTGCACTCCTTGAGCGCGTGACCTTTATTCCCACATTTGTAGCATGCGAACTGCGACTTTCCCTACTTGCTGTTTGACAGTTGTCCTTGTTTCCTGCGTCTAGCCATGAGAGCGTTGTTGGTGCTGCCCTTTGCATTTATCGGCGTTTCTTTGAGTCGCGCGTCCTCGAGTCTCAAACGTTCCATGAGCGTTTCCACGTTCTTTGCTGCTCCGATCACGTTGTCCCATGATGTCCTGAAATGTGTCAAATTTGGCGGTAGCACACTCGTGATCCTCGTCAGGATCTAACTTTCCTTCACAGGATCATTTTCAGTTGACACTTCATCCGCGAGATCCAAAATCTCCATACAGTTCTCAACAGCTGACTTGCTTTGATCACACTCATAGGAAAAGAATTTGATTCGGGACGTTTCTAAAGTTACATCAGTCTTTGTACCATATAAACTGACTAGTTTGTCTATCATATCTTTGGCAGTTTTACAATTTGCAATTTTGTTCGCAATCTTGCTGTTTATATTGTTTGAGCCACAACATCTTTCTTTAACCAAGCGGCGACTGTATCAGTTGACGCAGCATCTACTGGTCGGGCCTTTGCACCCGTTATCATATCATACATATCTTGGTACTTAAGTGCTAGGTTTAATTTAAATTGCCATGAAATGAAGTTGACATTTCCTTGACTATCTTCACTTAACATTTCCAATTGAGACTTTACAGTATCCATTTTGAATCCCTCGTGACGATTTTCTGACTTAAAACGAGTTGCGTGTTCGTTGCTCAACGTTGACTTGTTGTGCGATGGCCTTTTCAATGTCTCTGATTTGTAGGTTATGTTGTCCTTGCCGGTTCTGACGTCTTGGACTGCTTTCTCGACTTGCCTGACAATTCCCTTTCCTGACTTTTAAAGATATCCTTTTACAGCTGCCCTGGGCCCATAACCTGTTGTTAATTTCAGTTGGTTCGGGTTTCAAAAAGTACAACGGACTAAACTTCTGAATAAAGATTATTATAGCGACACACAACTATATATTACGACACACCAATATACATGAATATATTCAATTAACCAGAGATGTCTTTGCAATTAACCGACACAACTTTTATGCACGAGGAAGTCAGACGGAATGAATATTATTTCATTTTCTTTTGATTTATACAGCAAAATTCAATTTGAAAATGATTTCCTGACTACTAGTTTTCTATGTCAGCAAATGCAAGGTAAGCTGTCAGTTGATCAAATGTCAACAGGTACCATGTGTTTTGTAGTGATTGGAATGGCATGAAATCTTTATGGCATACATATGTAAAGGCCAACTACATATTGGTTGGCAAGAGAACTCCGGTCAGGCCGGAAACTTTTCAAATGAACTTCGCATGTCAAGCAATTCCATAAATTAAAATTAGCCACCATTTAGTTTGAAATGTTTTCCTCATTCCCATTGCTTGAATATGACAATAAAACATTTCGAAAGTTTGTGACAAAATTCCTTAATATTTGTTGTGTCTAGGCCCGTTGCGTATCTTCCCAGTTCCACATGTTGATTTTGTTGCAATTGTGAAATGTTCAATCGACTGTAACGTAGCTGTTTATGACTCGATCACTGTGAAATTTTCAGGCCACGTTTAGATACTGTTTGAAAAATTAAATAATAGTATTTCGCGAATTTAAGGATCCCCTTTCGATTTTATTGTCAAAAACGTAAAATTTATAAAATGTATTATCATTGATCGAATTTCGACTTGTGAGGTAATTGTTGACCTTGTATTTTTAAAGACATACCTCCATGATTTGCCAGATCAAAAATGACCAATAACGAGGAAGAAACTCAATTTTCATACATTTCCTCTCCTCCAGGACCCTCGAAACAGAACATGTCAGTTTAAAATCTGTTTTGAAATGTTCTCATCAAGACTTTTCATTTGATGCCCATATTAGCTACCACCTTTGATGAACTTTTTTTTCCAGGGCCACTCAACTATATGGAAACTCCCCTTAAACACTTTATAACAATTTTCCGTAGTGAAACGTTAGCGACGGTACCATCTTGCACCTACTTGCAACATTTTATAGTTCTAACATATTGTTACATGTACAAATAATTCTGTGAGCTACTGTTGCAATTGTTTTCACAACCATTAAGAACATCAAAACGAATTTACACGAAACCACGAGAACCCAACAAGCATGATCAACATCTGAAAGTGAGTCACTGCTCCATTCATTACGCTGCTGGAATGTTCCCGCTAATTCACAAATTTACGAGAACTGAGTTGAATGATTAGAGACCCTATATAAAGGCGAGCTGAATGAACGGGGGGAATCATTCATTCGACCGCGATAAGAACTGCGATAGAGTGTGGGAAGCGATATTGTCGAGCAATAGAAAAGTGATTTTCGTAATAGTGAAGTGATTTAGAAGACAATTGCGATAAGAAATTTGTAGACAAGTGTTAGATTTTTGATAGTGAAAATTAAAATTAGTGAAAGTGTTAAACTGATTATTGTGCATTTTTGTAATCAAATAAACTCTTTTAACTTAAATCAAAAGGCATTGCGTTTTCACTTTCCCGAAACATTAAAATTATTGGCCGTGAACCAAAAACACGCGACAATGGTGTACAGAAGTGAGAAAGAAAATTTTGGAAGTGAAAACGTTTAAACATTTTTAAAGTGCACGATACTGGAAACTGGTGGGAAAATAGCCGAAACAATAAAAATGCCAGGAAATTTACATCTAAAAATTAATCAATTGAGCATATCGGAGCTCAAAGAGGAGTTGGAACAGCGACATCTGCCCACACAAGGTATAAAGGCCATACTG
This sequence comes from Odontomyia ornata, assembly GCA_963969285.1. Lineage (NCBI taxonomy): Eukaryota > Metazoa > Arthropoda > Insecta > Diptera > Stratiomyidae > Odontomyia > Odontomyia ornata. The sequence continues at coordinate 92,735,537 of OZ017739.1, forward strand.
ATTGCACGCTTGCGTGACGCGATTGAGTCAGAAGGCGTGAATCTGGATTTGGGTGAGCTCTCAGATGCGGAAAAAGGCGCTGAAGGTGGAGAAGTAGAAACACCAAAATCAAATGAGCCAGAAAATGCGCTAATGCAAATGTTGACGCTGATGTCATCCAGTTTAACTACGAAGCTAGATGAACAATCAGCGAAGCTAAATGAACAGTCATCCAATTTAACTGCAAAGCTAAATGAACAGTCATCCAAGCTGGACCAACAAACGATTGAAATCAAGGAAGTGCAAAAACAGTCAACCAAAATAAAAGTGGAGCTCGGTAGCCTGAACAATCAAATGAAATGCGTCGAGGAAAACGTTTGCCAGGTCGAGGAGAAGGTCAGCCAGGTTGAGCAGAAAATCAACTATGAGATCAGCCAGGTCGAAGAGAGAATTAACCATGAGATGGAAATAGTGAAAAAAGAACTGGAAGCAGCGAAGGCAGTAGTAACCACCTCACCAGCCCCGCTTATAACCACAGCGCAAAGCATATCTAGAAATGTGCAAGCACCAATATTCGATGGACAAACAGTCTGGAGTATTTACAAGACCCAGCTTGAAGCTGCTGCAAGGGCAACTCGCTAGAATGAGCAGAAATGAGCAACTGCACTGATTCTTGCCCTAAGAGGCCCAGCTGCCGAGCTTTTGTAGACGATCCCCGATGAATTGCACTCAAACCCGAATGCTATAATGAATGCGCTCGACATGCGTTATGGAGACGATCATCTGAAGCAGATTTACCGGTCACAGCTAAGGCATCGGGTGCAGAAGTCTGGTGAAACCTTACAGCAGCTAGGCCAAGACACTGAGCGACTGGCACTTTTGGCTTGTCCAGCTTACGACCCAGAACATCGAGATGATGCAGCGACAGAAGCATTCATCAGCGCCTTAAAGGACCAGAAATTGCAACAAGCCGTGCGATTAGCTCAAAAGCACACGGTTAAGGACGCATTGGTTTACAGCCTGAACTTTGAGGAAGCGGAAAATCCGGCTCGTAGCACAGCCTGGCTCCATGAGGTAATGGCAAACGAGTGCAGGTGTGAGCGCGTGGAAAATGAGCGAGAGCCGCATGTAACTGGTGTGCCTAGATGCTGGATTTGCGGAGAGAAGGGGCACCTGCAAAGAGACTGCAAGAAGCGAAGAAAACTGAGCTATTGTCCAGGATGGTGGAGATCCAGACCGTGTCAGGAGCCTAGAATGGAGGCCCATCAAACTGCAAGGGCCAACTTCGTGAGGCAAACGTTAGCTAGGAGGATCGACATCCCCAGCACCCCCATCACCGTGCCAAGGCAACATCGTGGAGAAGCAGACGGATGCCTTTCTGGTCAAGTTGATGAAGAACATTGCACCATAACAAATGACACTGGTGCAACCCGATCGACGATCCGGCCAGACCTAGTGAGGCCCCAACTTCTTCACAAGGGCAGAGTTCATGGAAATGCTGACGCCCTATCTCGTCATCCATGTCCAGCTAACTGCAAGCATTGCCGGCGGATTGAGGAAAAAGAACCGCCCGTTGATCTGCGAGTGATAACGGCCGAATTCGATGAAGGTTGGTCAGCGGAGGAGATTCAAAATGCCCAGTTACCCGATGAAGACATCGGACCATTGCTCGTATGGAAGGAGACTACTGGGCGGCCTGAGTGGAAGGACGTTTCAACGCATGGCACAACCCTGAAAAGCTATTGGGCACAATGGAACTCCCTCGAGGTGGAGGGTGGCGTACTCAAGCGAAAATGGGAAACGGCGGATGGCAGCTCTTATAGGATGCAAACTATACTACCCCAAAGCCGAATCCACGATGTGATTAAGGAAATGCATGAAGGATCCTCGGGAGGCCACCTTGGTGTTAACAAAACCTTAGCGAAATTGCGGGAAAGATTCTACTGGCTCCACGCTCGAGAAGACGTAGAGGACTGGTGTCGCAGATGCACAATTTGCGCTTCGGTCAAAGGTCCAAAACAACGACTGAGAGGACAAATGCAAACCTATAACTTGGGGGTACCGTTTGAAAGGATTGCTGTTGACATCGCAGGACCCTTTCCTGAATCTGAATGGAGAAACCGATACACGCTGGTTGTAGCCGATTATTTCAGCAAGTGGCCCGAGGTCTACCCCATTCCCAACCAGGAAGCAACTACTGTAGCCGAACAGCTAGTGTTAAATTGGGTCAATAGGTACGGCGTGCCTTGCGAACTACATTCGGATCAAGGCCGAAACTTTGAGTCACTAGTTTTTGGCGAAATGTGCGAGCTGCTCGGAATACGGAAAACGAGGATAACATCGCTGTATCCTCAATATGATGGAATGGTCGAACGTTGCAACGGCACTCTCAATAAACACCTGGCCAAGATGGTTGACGAGAACCAAAGGGACTGGGACCGACATATCCCACTATTTTTGATGGCGTACAGAGCTGCCGAACATGCATCGACGGGCCAAGCCCCAGCCAAAGTCATTTTTGGAAAGACTATTTGTCTGCCAGCTGATATAAAGCTCGGGACACCCCCTGAGAAACCCCAAACGATCTCGGAGTACGCAAGTGAGCTAAGACAACGGTTGAACCAGATACATCGGACAGTGCGAAAACACCTCGAATCGGCTACTGACCGCATGAAGACCAGGTATGATCTAAAGGCTAATTCTACTGGCTTCCAGCAAGATGACTTGGTCTGGCTATATAACTCCCAGCGACGGCAGGGTAGGTCTCCAAAGTTGCAGCATAATTGGGAGGGACCATACTGAGTTACAAAGCGAATCAACGACGTCGTATATTGCATACAGGAACACCGTAAACCGAGAGCCAAAATGGAAATCGTGCATCTGGACCGTATTGCCCCATATTACACCCAGGGAGAATTGACTACAACGGGCGACACATCTTTTCGGGGCGGAAAGAACTGAGGTGGGGGCAGTGTTACATGTACAAATAATTCTGCGAGCTACTGTTGCAATTGTTTTCACAACCATTAAGAACATCAAAACGAATTTACTCGAAACCACGAGAACCCAACAAGCATGATCAACATCCGAAAATGAGTCACTGCTCCATTCATTACGCTGCTGGAATGTTCCCGCTAATTCACAAATGTACGAGAACTGAGTTGAATGATTAGAGACCCTATATAAAGGCAAGCTGAATGAACGGGGGGAATCATTCATTCGACCGCGATAAGAACTGCGATAGTGTGTGGGAAGCGATATTGTTCGAGTAATAGGAAAGTGATTTTCGTAATAGTGAAGTGATTTAGAAGACAATTGCGATAAAAAATTTATGGACAAGTGTTAGATTTTTAATAGTGAAAATTAAAATTAGTGAAAGTGTTAAACTGATTATTGTGCATTTTTGTAATCAAATAAACTAAAGACGCGACAATATGTATATGGTTTACGAGAAGAATCGCTGCGACACACGGATGGACGGATAAATCGACACAGGTCGGATTTAAGTAAAATTATTTTACAAGACCCTATAAACAAACTCAAACATAAATAAAATCAAAGCAAAAATGAATTTTGGAATGTACAGACCATTACTCATGCGTGACACTCCGGAGTCTTAGCCCAAAAATTAAAATTTATAAACTCCGATTTCTTAGAATTCAACCAAATGAAAGTTCGTTAATAACGTATTGTATTTAATGAACAAACTTCAAATAGACCTGGTTTCACGGAAATCGCTGTCATATCAAGCATTTTATGAATCTACTAAAAACTTTCATACATTCCTACCACTGCGAAAAAGTAAACTTTTCAAATAAATTCAAAAATTCATAACTTTGTCGGAATTCAACTATCCACAAAGTCAGAAAGCCACAAAACCAAATGATATGGAAAATCGTACAATCTCCAAAACGATATTCGGTTGATGAAAAGTATGAATTAAATGGAGTCTGCAGCTTTATGAATGCTTAATTGATTCAACTTGGCAGGTAAGTAATGTGTAAATAAGTTTTTGAATATCAACCGCTTCAACTTATTTCTCAGAATTAGATCCAAACCGCCTTGAAGTTGGCTGTTCACTTTCCCATGATTTCATTGTTATGTAACTCACATCTAATCTCGATTCATCCTTTTTAGCCAGACTGATGGCATACGTTCAACGCAAAGATTGTTCCGCCGCAGGCCGTAGTGTTCGTCAACAAACCCGACAACCCTATCTAAATATTACTCACAGCAAAAACAACCGCTATCCTTTCGAATCGGCAAACTTGAAACGGGCTCAGATATTTCGCCATTTTAGACAGAATATCTACAGCAAAAAGATGCCTCCACAAATTTTTGATGATGATTTTTATCTTTGGCATTCGCTCTGGAATGGTTTGTAGCGGTTGGTGCTCATGATGGTATTTCATCCGTTGTTGTAAAGTTTCTAGTGGGGTGTAATCATTCGAATGGCGCAAACCAGCTTTCTCGGTGATACTGGACTTTATATTCCATGCCTGCAGTGACTGACTACCCCCATCCAATCCGCCCCTATTCCTTCGTTAGAAAAACGAAAATATTTCTTGTATCTTCCCTCGATCAGACGTCCTACGTGCATTGCCAAGGGGTGTGAAAGCAAAGAATATAACTTTAATTTTCAGGGCAAAAGGAAAAAGTTTTCGGGCTTTGTGTATTTTAAAGTATTTTAAGATACTACGAGAAGAAACTTTGAGATAACGTTATTAATGGCGTTTGAAATTGGGCGATTTTAAATAGAGCACAACGAGGATAAGGATTAAATATTGTATTCAGAGAAATATTTTTCGATTTGGATGCTGGGTTTGAATACTTTTGTAGAAAACTGCCGTTTACTTTGAAAAGTTTTCGTAAAAAGCGGTAAACTTTTTCAAGGATGCGTTAATATCTTTCAACTGTTAAATTGCTGAGAGGATGAAATTTTGTGTGAAGCAGCTGAAAATATTTGAAAACGTTTTCATGCGGCTAATTCGAAGAATATCTGACAGTGGATGTAATTTATTTCCTTTAATTATTTGCACTTGGAGATTTTAATGTAATCTATCAAAATGGCTTGTTATTTATTATTATTACTTTTTGGATACAGAAGAAGGGATTTAGTAGAAAAAAAAATCAAGTCATCTGTATAGGGTTTTAAAAGTTTTTCTGGATCCGTATAGGACAACAGGGATAAAATTCTCCCTCTATTAGCTATTAAAAGCAAGCTCAGGTGGAATGGCCAAGTCTGGGAATGCATTCATGAGCTGGCACTTAGCTAACTGAGGTGTCATGGAACGGGTCACTACAAACAATTATTTACACGTATGAACTACGATATTTAAATGAGCCAAGGGAGAAACTAAAGGGGAGATCACACAAAAACAAAAGAGATCTCAGTTTTCTATTTTATGCTCGCATGCGGTAAAAATCGATCCCATGTGATGTGATAGGCCCTGGAGATTGATCCTAGCATACATCCCTCAGCCGGACCTTGTGTCCTGATGAAACACTTCCAAATGCAAAGAACTTCCATCTCGTGTTGGAGGCAAAAACCGATACATTTAATATTATAAAGCGTTTTCAATTAGCGACATAACAATTTTGTGCCTTCATATGAACGCACCCTTAAACATTTTAAATTAACTGTCAATGTCAAAAAATTAGTTTAAGTCAACATTTTCATCAAAATCAAAATCACGAACCAGCGACGTTTGAAAATTATTAAAAATTATTATAGATATTCTGAGTCGGTAGTCACAACTTACTATAGTGGATAGATTTGAGTCAAAATATTGGTTTTTGGACGTCCCGATGCCAAAAAACGTCGCATCACTCGAAGTGAAGGAAATATCGTAGCCGTAAGTGCATCGATTCAAAATGAGCCAAAACAGTCGATTTCACGTTGTTCTCAAGAATTGGGTATCGCTCAAACGACACTGTGGCGTATTTTGCGAAAAGATCTTGGCCTACATGGTGACAAATCAAATTGACTCAAGAACTTAAGCCACTTGATAATTCGAAATGCCGAAACTTCTCCGATTGGGCTCTGACAAAGCTTGAAGAAAATGAAGAATTTCATCGAGAAATCATCTTCGGCTCATTTCTGGCTCAATGGCTTTGTTAATACGCAAAAAATGCGTTATTAGTCGGCAACAAACCCACACATGCTTCTTAAGATACCATTGCATCCGCAAAGATTTACTGTTTGGTATGGTTTTCATGCCACAACCCGTATTTTTTCATGGATGAAAACGATCGTCATTTTGTGGCCAGAATTGGATGAACTTGACATCAATGATATGTAGTTTCAACAAGATGGTGCCACTACTCACACAGCATGCCTATGGAAAGGCAAATTTGGTAAACGTGAGAAAAGGTCTAGTCGAGTGGCCGCCCCGTTATGCGTTATTGGTCTATGCCAATGAGCTAGCAACATTAGATGGGTTCAAAGAGAACATCCAACGCGAAATCACCAACGTCCCGGTCTAAATGTTTGACAGAGTGGTGGGAAATTTGGCCCAAAGAATCAATTGCTGTAAACGGGCTTATTGTGGTCATATGACCGGAATCGAATTTTATTCTTAAAATAAAATTATCGCACTATATCCACAATAAATTTGAACTCAGTATCCCAAATATATCTGTGTTTTATTCATACGTACAATTGTTATGTTCTTAAAGGAATAAGTTTTATAATATTTTTTTTTATGGTTGGGAGGTAAGTGTCATTTACGCACTAAGTGTAGGACTCTCATGCTAGCAAGTGAATGGACTCCCCTCTAAGTACCTCCCCCGTCAATCCAAAAATCCTAGCCTGGAACCATTTGACACATTATTTCGGGCCAGGTCTCCTTTTTTCCGCCTTGAGGCACCTTCAAGCTGGGTGATCCCTTTTGTAGTGGAAACAGAGAGGGGAAGAGAAACTGCTAGACGAGCGATTCCCTAGCCTCAACGCATATAATGTGCCACCTGGTTCCATTAGTCAACCGATTCAAGCATCACCACGACTATACTATCCAGGGTGAGCTCTCCCGCCTCCCCGTGCAAGTCCTGTCGCAGCCTGTCCAATTTGGTGCACGTAAGAAATGCGTAGCAGGCATCGCCTTCCTCTCCTGGTTGAAACCGTCAATCGAGGGATCGTGACTTACCAATCTTGTGCAGGTAAGACTGAAAAGACCCATGCCCGCTCAAAAGCTGGGTCAGATAGAATTCAGCCTCTCTGCCTAGTCGATCAAGCAAAACTCATCTCCAATCTCAGCAGCCCGTCGGTAGACACAATCCACAGGTTTTGATCAAGAGTAGATACCTGGGTATGGCGGTTATATTATATTATATTCAAAATAATTCAATAATATTCATTCCATTCATAAAATATACTGTGCATAAAAATACTTTACTTTTGACACATTAAACATATCATGTAAATCTAGATACCTATATTGTTTTTACGATTGAATATATAGATTGTAAATTAATGAAGTAAGTTCAGTAAGTTCAGTTCATTCAACGAATTCTGTTCTTTCTCAAATATTGTATTGAGAAAATTAATTAATAAATATAATTTAATTTATTCAGTTCGTTCTTAATTATTGTACTTTTTGAATTTATAATAAAATAGTATTCAATACATAATCTTTATGCTTATAAACAATAACAAACCAACTACCAAGAACGAACAATTGGTGACCCCGATAAAGCACAAGTGCCTCTTATTGAAAATCCAGGTCTTTTTCAACACGTGGACTTGCAACGGAAGTTGTCGTAACCTTTAAGAAGGACGAGCAGTATCACGGTAGCTAAGCCCGAGCTGCTATTGCGAATATGAAAAAAAACCAACAGAAGCAAATTGTCGAAGCTATAGCTGAGAGCGTTCTCTCTTCGGCAAAGTCAGATATTGTAGGAGGTAATTTAGAATGTCCTGTTGGTGTCAGTGCTGCATTATGCGAACCGGAGAACCACACCAATCTCTCTGCTATTAATAGTTCTATGCAAGGAATCAACACAACAGTCTCAGATTTGGCAACCATCACTGAGAATTTGGCACTGAATGACAGTGGCAAAGGCAGGCTAGCTATATTCAAGACTCCAGGCTAGAATTTTTTAAGAAGAAATTGTGAGATTCCCTCACAAAAGCTGTGACTCGCGTGTCGTGGAAGATTGAATCGCGAAGAAAGTGAAGGAATCTGATTTTTCGTGGCGATTAAGTCGGTTTGTGCGATTGACTCACACCTTGATAAATGAAATATTATTTCGTTAGAACAGAAAAATAAGCGAAAAGGTCAAATCGCAATTTCATTTGCAATTTTCGCCAGTTGGTGGTACATTTACGGTCGTGTGTCAGCCCGCCCGCCAGCGAAACGCAAATTAGAATTGTGAGCAATTTCAAATTTAGTTATAGCATTTGGACAGAGCCTTAAGAGCAAAGCAAAACAATCATCAAATCAGCAGGCAGCCATTGATTTAGTACCGCGAATAATCCGAGAACAGGCGGAAAACTGCGAAAAGTTCCAGCAGAAAATTCCAATCAGCGAACTCGTAAGACATCAAAAGTGGAAAACTACGAGCGAGGAGCGAATATCCAAGAAGGAACTTAAGTAAGAGAATTTATGTACAACATAACTTTCTACAATTACACACATTTTAAATTCACACATATATACCAGAATTTTTAAATATTTCAAATATCTCTAAATATTTTTTTTTTTAATTTTTAAAACTGTAAATTTTAACGATTAGGCCGCAGATTAAGGGTAGGATATATCCTGTGACAGGGGGGATATATCCTGCCACAGGGGGGATTTATCCAGCGTAGCGTTCCCAGAACCCTAAGGGATTTATTTTTGCAGGAATATTTATATCATTATAAATTAAATTATGTCTCAAGATAATTTTCATGATGCGAGTCCTTCAGGGGATTCTACAGTAAATGCTGTAGCAGTGAAACTGCCTTCATTTTGGAAGGAGTTTCCTGAAACATGGTTTAAGCGTTCGGAGGCTCAATTCGCTCTGGCTGGGATTACGACAGAGAGTCAATTAATTTCGAATCTCACTTTATGAGATAGACAGCCCTCACAACTTCTTCGTGAGATGAAACAACTTGGGGGGGGTATAAAGTTTGAGATGATCTTTTAAGATCATTATGGCTTCAAAGAATAACGGAAAACATGCAAGCAATATTAGCATGTAACCGGTCCAGCTCTTTGAATGATCTGGCATCAAGTGCTGATAAAATTTTTGAAGTTTCAAATAGACCATCAGTATTTTCATTTGCAAATTCCTCCAAATCAGAACCAAACGTTCAACAACAAATTACAGAGTTAAAAAATCAAATTGCAGAACTTACCAAGGCTGTTGGAGAATCATTAAGATTTATAAGTCTAACAAGGAACGATGGCCAGTTTTAAGGTTTCTGTTCACGTAGTTCATCCAACAGGCGCTCAAAAGATAGAGGATTTTATTGGTATCATGCTAAATTTGGTGTCAATGCACATAAGTGTATTGAGCCATGCAAATTTATTTACGAAAATTCTAACAAGACTTTCAATAATTCAAAAAACTAAATCCTCTAAGTCTCCGGCGGCAAACTTAAGTAGTATTTCTTCTAGCCGCCTTTTAATTCTCGATCATTCTTCAAAGAAGAATTTTTTAATCGATGCAGGTGCGGAAATTTCCGTGATTCCGAAATCAAATAATTTGAAATTAATTCCATCGGGATTTAAACTTTCTGCTGCTAATGCATCTTCCATTAATACATATGGCAGAAAGTTATTAACATTAAATTTGGGTCTTAGAAGAGATTTTTCATGGCACTTTATAATTGCTGATATTACACGTCCCATTATAGGAGCAGATTTCCTTGGTCATTTCGGTCTTTTAGTAGATGTAGCTAATAAAGTTTTAATTGACCCAGTTACCAATCTTAAATCAATAACTTCTATTTCTAAGGAAGATTATTCAAATTTATCAATTCACGTTCAATCGGATGTTGATCCTAATATTAAAGAATTATTAATTAAATTCACTAAAGTTCCAATACATAATATTAAACATAAAATTGTTACTTCTGGATATCCAATCATGTCCAAACTTAGACGTTTAGCTCCGGACAGATCAGAGTCAGCTAAAAAAGAATTTAATTTTCTTCTGGAACAAGGCACCTGCCGTCCTTCAGACAGCAAATGGTCCTCACCGTTACACATGGTAAAAATAAGTGATGGTGAATGGTGTCCTTGTGGAGACTACAGACTTTTAAATGCCATAACCGTTCCAGATCGTTATCCGATTCCTAATATTCAGAATATTACTCATTTTCTGATCGATTGCAAAACATTTTCAACTTTAGATCTTACCAAGGCATACCATCCAATTCCAGTCGAACCCAAAGATATTCCAAAAACAGCTATATGCACACCGTTTGGACTCTTTGAGTTTACCCGAATGACCTTTGGACTATGCAATGTTGCGCAAACTTTCCAGCGATTTATTAATTCTGTATTGAAAGATCTAAATTTTTGTTTTGTATATCTTCACGACATCCTGATTGCATCTAAATCAGTTTCTGAGCATTTAGTTCATTTGGAAATTATTTTTGAAAGATTACAAGAACATGGTCTTATAATTTAGATTAACAAATGTAAATTTTCACAGACTGAGATAAAATTTCTTGGTCATTTCATTTCGTCTGAAGGCATTCGTCCAGTTTCAGACAAGTGTCAAGATATTCTTCAATTCAAATTATCTGAGGCTATTTTAGAAATCAGACGATTTTTAGGCATGATAAATTTTTATCGTCGTTTCTTGCCCAATGCAGCTCAACATCATGCTCTACTTAACAGTTATCTAATAGGAGCTAAAAAGTCAGACAAAAGAAAAATTAACTGGACTCCAGAAGCTATTAAATCTTTTAATTTTTCAAAACAACAATTATTCGAAGCAGCAGTATTAGCTTTTCCTAACATGGATGTTCCTTTAGCAATTTTTGTCGATGCTACAGATATTGCCATTGGTGCAGCACTCCAACAACGCATAAATGATGACTGGCAACCCTAGGTTTCTTCTTTAAGAAACTCTATCAAGCTCGAAAAAATTATAGTACTTATGACCGTGAATTGTTGGCGGCTTATCAAGCAGTAAAATATTTTAGATTTTACACTGATGGTCGTTCTTTCACGCTTTTCACAGGTCACAACCCATTAATATATTCATTTCGACAAAACCCAGCTAAAGCTTCTCCAAGGCAACTCCGTCAACTAACATTTATTAGTGAGTTTACTACACACTTTCGACATATTTCTGGCAAAGAGAATGTAGTTGCTGGTTCTCTTTCTAGGATTTCTCAAAGAGAAATTCCTAGTACAATAGAGCTTTTTCAGAAGCACAAATTATAGATGAATGTTTGACAAACTTGAGAACAAATTCGAAATTTAAGTTTATTCAAACTAATTTGCCAAATTCAGATATTGAAGTTTTTTGTGAAATTTCTGATAAAACTATCAAGCCTTACATTCCAGAAAAATTTCGTGAACAAGTTTTCAAAACAATTTAGCACATCCTGGAGTACGGACTACTCGTCGCATTATTGCAAGCATATATTTTGGCCTTCATTAAACAAGGATGTTGCAAACTGGACTCGAAGTTGTTTAGATTGTCATCGTTGCAAAATTTCAAGGCATAATAAAAGTGAAATTAAGACTTTTCCATTGGTATCTAAACGCTTCAAAGCAATTCATATGGATATTATCGGACCACTTCCTTATTCACAAGGTTTCACGTATTGCTTGACAATTATTGACCGATTTTCAAGATGGCCAGAAGCTATTCCCATGACAGATACAACAGCACAATCTTGTGCGGAAGCTTTATGCAGTGTTTGGATTGCACGTTTTGGAGTTTCTGAAACCATAGTTACTGATCAAGGTAAACAATTTGAATCACAACTATTTAGCGAACTAGCAAGGACTCTAGGTTTTAAGCGCAACCGTACTACAGCTAATCATCCTCAAGCTAACGGTATGATCGAAAGATGGTATTGTACGCTTAAAGCGGCCATTATGACACATAATAATCCTTCATGGACCAAGAGCTTACCTTTTGTGATGTCAGGTTTGAGAAGAGCAATCAAAGAAGATCTTAATACTTCTCCAGCAGGGCTACTTTATGGAGAAAATATCAAAATTCCGGGTGATTTTTCAATTCCATCATTTGATAAACAAATACAAAATGATTTTTCTAAAGATCTGAAAACTGCTTTGTCGGTTCTCAAACCTATTCCGGCTGCAAATCATGGTAATAATAACACAAAAATTATTAAAAGTTTAGATACATGCACCGAAGTTCTAGTCAGGGTAGATTCGGTTCATCCATCGCTTAAACCACCATACTAAGATCCCTTTAAGATATTGCAAAGTAAAAGAAAAATATTTCACTATTGAGATTAATAATAAAGCGTGTAATATTTCGGTAGATCGATTAAAACCTTGTTTTTCCGCAATTAAGAAAAAAGTAATAAAAAATAATGAAAATATAGAGACCAAAAAGTATCGTTTGACATCAGTTAAAATAAAACAAGATATTTATGAATGGCAAACGTTCCAATAAGTCTCAAAGAATGATTTTACATTAAAACTAAAAAATAATCAGTTAGCTAACCCCACATGAGTAGTTTTATTTTTATCGCGAAATATAAATATTTGACTGGGGGGAAATTCTGTGGCGTTTATATCATATTATATTCAAAATAACTCAAAAATATTCATTCCATTCATAAAATATACACTTCATAAAATACTTTACTTTTGACACATTAAACAAATCATGTAAATCTAGATACCTATATTGTTTTTAGAATTGAATTTATAGATTGTAAATTAATGAAGTAAGTTCAGTAAGTTCAGTTCATTCAACGAATTCAGTTCTTTCTCAAATATTATGTCGAGAAAGTTAATTATTAAATATAATTAAATTTGTTTAGTTCGTTCTATAATATTAAAGAAAAGTTTATTCTTACAATCACAAACCAACTACCAAGAACGAACATGGGTAACAACCGATGTAACTTACATTCTTCTTTGGCCCTGTATTGTATCGTAAAGCAAGCTACGGTCGTTTAGATAGTCACTCAGAAGCCGGAATGAATATTTTGGAATTTTTCCAGCGTATCCAGAATATCGGAGTTGAAGACGTTCTTAACATTGAGTGTCACAAACCGGATGATCTTTCGTTTAGTGCGGCTGTATACCTTTCTCTTTTGAACCACGCCGATCATCTCTGCAGTCACATCAACAGTGGAACGTGCTGCTCTAAAGCTATACTGCCGAGGAGATGAGGCCCCAGCAAAACGAATTGTGTCAGTGAGTCTTATCTTCATGAGTTTCTCTACCAATTTCCCAGCCGTGTCTAGCATGCATAATGGGCGGTATGAAGACTGCGATCCGGGATTTTTCTTCTACTTTCTGACGCAGCACGAGCCTCGCCACTTTTCATCGTACTGGGAAAACCCCATCCCATAGGTGAGCATTAAATGCGCTGAGTAGCGAATCAGGACAATGGTGATAGACAAGCAGTAAAACCTCAGCTGGAACACCATCTGGGCCTGGAGCCTTTCTTGCTTTCAATGAAAGCACTGTCTATTCCAGATCCAGCTGTGGGAAAAGTGGATACTCGATTGCTGTTTCACCGTGGTAATGGTCAAAAGCGACGGAATGGGCGGGGAGGGATGCCCACAATATCACGTCCATTTTTTCTACATCATATATGCAAGGCTTCCACAGGGCACCAAGCTTCCGCATGACTAGCTTGTAGCCAAATTCCCTCGCATCCTTGTTCACATTGTCCACTACATCTTGTCAACAGCATGCCTTGCTGTTGTTAATCAATTTGCAAAGACATTTTGTTCTATATATACTGCTATCCGCTTGCATGTCTCAGCATGGTTTCGCATCCATTGAGCCTTACGCCAAAGCTTGTGACACTTCCTTCACCTTTCAGCGATTTGAGTTGACCACCAGTACACTTGGGGCACGCCGTGCCGGGGTTTTTGACAGAGCTTAACGTTGCAAGTAGTCCTTATGATGTTCATAGTCGAGTTTACCACGTCTTGAGCTGCCAGTTCTTCTGTTCCCAGTGAATCACCTTGCTGCGGAGCACCTCGATGATGTTCATCCTCCCGATATTCCGCTCAATTGTAGAAAGTCGAGAGCATAGACGTCGGGGACAACATCGCTGATCTTAAGCAGAATGCACTGAAGATCATTAGTTGAGTAGTCCTCCAATGCTCTCCAATTGCGTACCCTACGTACTAAGGACTGTGCGGCGAATGTCACGTCGGTATGATTCCCTCGCAGCTAATATGGTGAAAAGTTGACCTTGTATGACGAGTCTCATCATGGCTGCTATTTTTAGGACTCGTTTTTCCCGTGGATCTATTTGAGCCATGCCCCATTTGATTGCTTTAATGTTGAAGTCTCCCCCAATGAGCCCGATGCCGTCTGTGTTCGAGACAGTGCCCTCCAAAGCATTAAGATTGACTTAAAAAGATTATATCGATTCATTCGGCGTTAGGTGCATACTAAAGAAGGTGGTCCTGAGCACCACACTTACACGAAACGATCCCCCACCCACAACTCTCCCCCTGGAAATCACTGTTTTGAACCCAGATGGCGACAGTACCTGATGATGCAGAACTATTTTTTTGCTGCTCATTCAGCAACAAAAATTCAGCTTTCATGTCCCTCGCAAACTACTCAAGCAGCTGTTGGGCAGTTGAACAGCGGTTTATGGCTAGTTGCCGGATGCAGGTCATCGAAGCTCTGATTTTGCCTTGGCTAGGGCTCCCAGGAAAATCCGACATTTCCCTGATCCAAAGACGTATCCAAGATCTTATCTTGGATCAGCATTCTTGCAAAGAATGCAATGTGCCACCTTTGTACGCTATTTTCTTTTATGCTCATCTCACAAATTTGTAAGATAGGGTTATCGAATCGAGTCCTTTGCATACTTGTGCGGCGTGACCAAAGCCAACGCATTTGAAATATTGAAGAAGCGCTATTCTTTGCCCTATCCTGCAGATAACCCACCCTATTCATGCTTTGCCCTTATTCAGATGGCCAATGGTCAATGATGGCCATGCGTTGTTCCCTGCGTTGGGCTGCCACCGGGCCTGGCTCCGGTTGATGTGCATTGAAGGTGTGCATGACACGGTCTCCACTGCTTCGATTGCTGTTGGTTGCGATACTGACCTGGATGAAATGCCAATTGCTATTATGCTCTGCGGTGTCTTCAATGTTTGGAACACCCTGAACGTGTTGAGCAGTGTGATAGTCTATTGTTTCGAGAAAAGCAGGCTTGAGCCGCTCGGTGGAACTATTGGCTGTGCGTCAGTTGATGTCGGTGGTGACTTTTATTTACAAATGGTTGTCGCAAGTTTCGTTAAGCTGTAGTCGAAGGACGCAGTTGGTTCATAGTTTCTCGTAATTTAAGTTGAAATTCATGTAGTACAACGGCTGCTTGCTGCGGAACAAAATATTAATTCTCCGGCAAAATTAAGCGTCGTTCTGTATATAATTTCTGCACAAGAAGCGGCTAGGTTCTCCTTGACGGTTCCACGTAATCCTAATAAAATGGTGAGCAGTATGGCTGGAGAGCCAAGACTAATTTTGCCCGTGGCACATGATTGTCACTTGAGTGTGTTGTGCCAGGGTTTGATTAATCCGTTAGATGCGAGGTGATAGAGTGACGTCCTGGTCCGATTATATCCGGTGAGTGCCTTGATTTGTTGTAAATGTGCGTGGCACGCTAAACTGGGCTATTTAGTTATTGAAAAATACTTGAGAAATGATTCCAGCTCATCGATTAGTCAACGGTATTGCCGAGGGCCAATTTGAAAATTGGTCAGTTACCGTGAGACAATATTTGTAACCTTGCGATGTTATCAAAGGGCCAATGATAATCAATTGTACATGCTGAAATCGTTCATTGGGCATCGGAACGTTTTGTGTCGAAGTTTTTAGGTGGCGGCTATTTTTCGATCTCTGGCACGGTACCTAATTATATGCCTATATTCGAATGTTCCTTTTCTTGTTTGTTTATATGAATTTCCTCAATAAAGACTTGAAAGCTGCTCGGCCGCTTGAATGTGATGGATGATGAAAAACGTCGAATAAACTTCTACGCAATGTTAAGGGAATGAAGTGACAGACTATCGAAAGTGACGTGTTAGTAGTTCCAAGAATATACGAGTATCTTACTTCCGTAGAAAACTGGGAAATGAAGCTCAGATGACGAAGTTGCCATGATAATACTTTTTCCGATTGTAGTGTAAATGCGTGGGCAGGTGGCTTGTGCTCCGTGAGAATGTGAAACGTTGAGCCTTCCAAATAGTGCCAAAAGTGACGTACGCTGCTGTAAATGGCCAGCAACTCACGGTTGTACAGGCTGTAGCTAGTTCCCAATTTGGATGACTTTTTCTGATAAAAAGCAAGTGGTAGCCACTTGCTTGCTTGCAGCTGCTCGAGCACTGTACCTATCGCTCCCGTAATGCATCAGTAGTAAGCCTCAGTGGCTTGATTGCCTGTAAGTGTGCTAGCAAAACGACGTTGTCCAGACTATTTTTGCAATTTTGGAACGCTTTGTCTATTGCTGGTGTCCAAATGATTGGTTTTTTGTCATTTCCCTTAGAAGGAGAGAAGCAATTATTTAATGGTGCTAGTAAACTGGCTGCATTTTAAATGAAGTGCCGATGGTTGTTAATGTATCCCAGCAAACGGCGAAGCTCCGCGGCCAGAATATCGTCGACGTAGCTAATACAGCAGTCAAAGCCTTAGAGTACCTTGTCCATAAGCCGCTGGAACGATTGAGCTACGATGCGTGGAACGAACGTCATTGCAATGAATTCATACAAGCCAAAAGGTATTATTTTCGCTGTTCTTGGGATGTCCTCTTCTTGCATCGGGATATGGTAAAACACCTTGAGTAGATCAATTTTGGAAAAGATGGATAACACAGTGGTGGCATTTAGTTATCGGTAGTTCCCGCACGTTCACCAGAAACAGATACAGGGGGCTCACTCAAGGGCTGCTTAATGGGCGACCCAATCCCTTGTTCTGTAAAAATTGGGTTTCAGCTCTAGCGATCTTAAATTTCTCTTGACAAAGCTATCGAAGGCGCTCAGCAGTAGGCGGGACTTTGGTAACGATGTAGTGCCTGGTCGTATGCAATGCCATTTCAGCTTTAATGGCCAGATTGATTATACTCGGGAACTCCTGAGTATCTCGTGGTACTGTGAGTTCTTTAGGATACTCAGTGATCCATCCTCTAACTGCAACCTTTAACGCTGGATTGCATCGCCGTCACTTTTTAATGTCCTTTAATAATCCATAATGGTTGAAGAATTACACTTCTGAAATAGGGTGTGCAAGCTGCACAACATGGAATTGCCAATGGAAAGAACGTTGAAGGCCAAGCGACATGCTTAAAGTTATCTTACCGTAAGTATCAATCGGTATGCCGTTCGCGGTGAATAATCTGTAGGTAACACATTTTCGTTTTGTTCCTCCCGACGTCAGAAGAATGACAGACACGTCTGCACCTGGGTCGATTAAAAATTTATTGTTGATTTTGGATTTCGTATTTCTAGGTACTTTTGACAAGAATCACGAGCCTTTGCTTGCTGAGCTAATGATTTGAGATATTTACCGACTATGAAACATAGAAACGGCATGGTGGGCGGCAGCATATGGTGGCCACCCCGAAACACATGCTATAAAAACAACAGATTGCTTCTTGTTTTCTTGGTGTGGCGTATTGGACCCCAGCATTGATTGCACCATGGACGTCTGCTTCCGACATGTGGTTGGATTCTGTTGATCTACTCTCTTGGCTCAAACGTTTGTGGGGCAACGTTTTCATCGTGGTAAATTGCAACAGGCTGTGTATTATGACAAACCTGTACCTCGGCAGTAGCATCACTTATAGAGCAACTAGTAATTGTATCTGCAGCTACAGCGAGGATTGATCGTATGTGTGTGGGAGGGCGTTGAAGCCACAATATTTTCAACATGGTGTCGGACATAAAATTTCCAGCCACTGACTGTAATTGGGCCAAAAATTGGGATGGTCGTTGCTTCTCAAACTTACGACCATACAAAAGATGCCGAACATGTTCGTGGTCCTTGAGAGCGGAAACTACCAAGAGTCTCGCTTTAAGGGCCTCTAGTTTTCCAGTAGCGGGTGGCAACTCTATAACATCAGCCACTAGTGTGATGATTGATCTATCCAGTTCGGAGACAACTTTGTCGAAACGGTATGTATCGCTCATAATATTATTCGCCCGTAATTCCACCTTAACACGTGCCGACCTACAATTCTGGCTTGCTCTGCCAAAATTGTGGGAGCTTACAAGTGGCAGCTTGAATTTCTGCCTCTTCTTGTGTCATTCTTGTGCCGGCAGTCACTTGGCTTTTTGAGCTGCTGTCTGCATCGTGGAACTCGTCGCTAACCATAATTACTTGTTTCGGCGGAGTTCCCAATGTACAGACAATGGTTGCACAGGAAGGATAAACAAACCGTTAATATTAGATAGGTAAACTTTATTGGCTAGAGTTCGAACACGCTATTTATTCCGTCGTCGGGGAAATCACCTGTGCTAAATGATTGCTGTCGAGTGAGTGGATGCGGCCCTCAAGCTAGTTCCAAACCTCTTCTTTTTAGCACGTTCCATGCTGAAGGTGTACTTACACGCAATGTGTAATGGTGCTTTTTAGCGCGACTGAAACCTTCTGTTAATTTTTGTAATAACCACTTTTGCAAAGCCCTAAAAACCCAATGCGTCTGCAATAAAATTGTTGTAATTGGAGTTGTGGCCAAACACTTAGTCGGATATTAATGAAACCTTACAGAATGATACAACTATAAGTAGTTAGAGAACGGTGAAAAAATTGCAAGGTCAAGTTAAAAATTTTGAAAATACCGGCTAGTCGGTTTTCGAAATTTTAAAGGCTTCTAAAAGCCACAATTATGATTCAAGCCACAATTATGATTCAATTCAAATTTGATATTAAGGTGAATAGCAATCATCTGATGATTTGCTATTAGTGTAGACATCTAGGTGTAAGTTCCAAAATGGTGGTCATTGCTCAAATATGCGTAAACCTCTGGCGGCTCTGTTCATCAACATATTTTGATGCAGCACATTGCTTCGAGCTGAATTTCGTTTTGCTACGCCATGAGGTGTCTTTAAGTTTGAGACTCCTTCCTCTAGTGGTAAAGAAGGGAGGAGGAGGGACACCTGAAAAATGATCCCCCAAACCCTTGCTTCACCGGCTGCTGCCTTTCTTGGGGTTTTGTAAAAAAAAACGTCCACTGCCCTTTTCGAATTCGCTCGTCAAGGCCCATGTTTTACTTTCATATAATAGTACAGAATTATCTAGTGATTTTGCCTGTGCACAACTCTGGACCTTAGAATGTGATAATCAACTTTACTTAAAGTTTTTATGCGGTGCCAAATCTTGTCCTTTTTAGTGCCTCTTCTATTAAGGTTGACTTCAAGATACAATAAATGAAATTATCCTCTCTTTCAAGGCTTTGTTCTGTTGGACTGGAGTGTTCTACCCCGTTTGAGTCATAAATTAAGTTTGGGTTATGTTAACTCGTAGGTGAACTAGGTTTATTTCAGATTCTAGGCTTGGAAATAATCCTCAGAATCTGAGATTGAACATGCTCCCCTTGTTTTAAACATGATTTCAATTTGAAGCTGCCCGTTAGTTCGCCATAGATCTCGACCTGGGGCTATATTTTTGTCATCGTGTCTCTAACCACGTTGACTACTTGTGTTGGGACGTTAAAGTCAATCATAATTTTGAATAAGGTATTTCTGTCAGTACTGTCAGATGCTGGATTGAAGTCAAGAAAGAGTTTGTGCACATTGATGTTTAATTCGCGACACTTTTTTAGCACCTATTTAACTGATAGTATTTGATCTATTGTAAACCATCTACTTCGAAAGCCTCTCTGATACTCTCCTATAATACGTTCATAGCACGACTTATATGTATTTCTTTCTATGATTTTGGAGAGCACTTCGTAAGACATACACAACAGAGAAATACCTCTAAATTACTCATAAAATTTTTAACCCAAGTATCAAGTGCTTGTGTCTATTTTAAGTTTTTAAATTTTCACAAATTAATACAATTCACTTTTTGCCCACTTACTGGGATAGTTCCACCATTGAAATTGATTTAGAAACCACCAATCATAACATCTGCCTGAGTAAATAAAATGTATCACTCATGTTTGTTTTTTTTGATACTTTAAACATTTTGGATTATGGTCAAATGGTTCATCAACTCAAATACTTTAGCAAGAATTTCTCAAATAACACCTTAAAGAAGAACTTGACAATTTGCCAAAATTTCCGTTTTTATAAGCATCTTTCAAAGTGTTCAAGAGCCGGATTTTACATATAAATCTACCTTAATTACCTCCTTTCCTGGACTTTCTTATGATGATTACATTCTTATTTGCTTGTAGTTGGTCAAGGAGAGTATAAAGCCAACAGCTCTTATTCTGAGAGCTTTAATTCAATGTTAAGCTAACGAAATACGTAAGCAAATGTACATTGCTACTTTGCTTTGGCCAGCACATTCTCATAGGTATCCAGAGGATATTTATTTTCTACTTCATGTCTTCTACTAGAGGCTGGTTCTTAGGATTTCAAAGAACAAAGCTAATTGAACTTGATAGTGCAAACACAATTATGAGTACGCCTTTTACTCTTGTAGTATGAAATTTTTCGTACCGTCTTCTGTATCCTGTACGTATTCAAGTCTCCAAGTATCATCTGCTTTTGTGGCATTCACGAACGACAAAATATTTTTGGACTGTTCTACTTAATGTTCTGGTTTCTATGGAAAAGCAGATGCTACACTTGTAGTATTCCTTAGTGAAGGTAAGTAGAGAAAAAGTGTTTTGTAGCTGTCTCAAGTGCTAAGAAGGTAAATGAAAGAATGTTTTTTTTATTAAGGAATAGCATTTTTTTGAATCTTTTGATTTGATGATACTACAAAGATTACGAGAAGTCTTAAATTCACTTCTCAAGGATATTATTTACTGTTTTGACCAAAGAGCAATTCTAAGAAAAAAGGCGATTCAGTATTTTAGCTGACCTCATTTAAAGCATGTTTTTATATATCAAGTCATTGGTATTGGGATAAGTGTTTATTGTACTTTAATTTAAAAATAGTCTCTACATTACGCAGTTTCAGTAGCAACCGTATTTAAAAAATGGCAATGTAACATATGGAAGAAATTACTGTTTTCTTTTACCCAACTTTCAGTTTATCTGTATATCGTGGCATCACTATTGATTTGTGAAATTATCAGTGAATGTAGAAAGAATGGAGGATCCAGCTACCCAAAAGAACATCAAGGGTGAAGTGCAAGGAAGACGTCTAGCGGGAAGAACCTGGACTTGCTCGCATAACGCAATAGAAGCTGACAGCAGCTCCTTGTTGGGACTAATCAACTGATGAATGGCATAACAGAACTGTGATAATTGAATGAAATTAATCTTGGGAGCCAAGGCTCAACTGTCGCACCTTAGATAATGATGAGAATATCTTATTTACCAAAAACTTATATTTGCAAAATGTTATGGCTCTACTTGCTGTGACGCACTAATAGACAGACAGAGGGACGGATGAACGGACAAAAAGTACTGATTTTAGTAGAGAGTTTAGTGACTCTAAATTATTTTTGCATTAGAATTTTGGCTCTAGGTACCAATCACGCTGAAGTTGAAGCGCTCGCCTTCTCCAGCGCTCATTTATACTTATTTAGTTCACAGGCCCAGCAGGAGTGGTGGGTTGAGTGAGTAGCTAGACCCACTCGAGAAATCCCGAGTTGGAAAATTATCCACTCGAAAAATCAAACACCATATATCGTCAACTTTGTCGATTTATACATTTTAAATTTTACGCGGGAAATAAGCGCGCTCAGAGCATGCGCATGGTGTACGTGTACATTTAACACACATTGATGCCAACGACGGCTGTACCTATATAGCTATGTAGGTATACTATATGTGTCTGGGTTTTTATGATTACGTTCGTTGTATTCTTTTATTCGCTCGTGTCGTGTGCGCTTGTGTGTTAATATTGAGTAAGAGTTTGCAAGGGGAAAAACGAAACGAGTGTGCATGCTATACAAAGTACAACAAGACGACAGATAGATAGATTCGTCGTGCGACTGATGAAAAGTAAAAAAGAGGATTGCGTAGATAATGACCAGAAGCGGATCGAGAAAAAAGCCTCAAGATAATGATAGTCCAAATCAAGGAAGCAACAGCGACAACAAAAGCAATTTTAAACGGTGTAAAAAATTATTCGTGGCTCGAACTTAACAAAAACAATTATGGAATTTGCAGCATCTATACTGAAGCGTGTGAACGGCGGTTAATCGTTTATTTCAACTCGCGTACTCTAAAATCAAAACGAGCCTGGCTCGATGATGGATTTTCAAACTGGAAGTATGGGTCAGAGCGGATGAAGAACCATTCGTTAAGTGTTCTACACTTCAATTGCACCTGAACACTGGTAAACCTAGGAAAAATGAACGTTATACAAACGTTATCATCGGCTCATTTGAAACAGATGCTGGAAAATAGAACGATGTTACCTTAAAAGCATTGACAAAACAGCATTTGCCTTTAAGCGGAGAGAATATTGACGAGAACTCCAATTTCATGGCGTTATTGCAGGTGCTACACCCAAAAGGAATTAGGGTGCTGCGGCGAGGCTTACGCATCCGGTTCAGCACCACCAAGGTCCCAGTAAGCTGCCAAGTGAGAATACGGCTTGCTGGTTTCTCTTTCTTGCAGCACAAAAACGGCAACTTCATCACTATACTTTTAATGTCACTGAGAAAACTCATGCAACTTAGCGCCACCGTTTTTTTGCCAGAAATTTAGAATGGCTACAAATAAACACACTTTCTTCGGACCTCCCTAGCAATGGAACAAAAGTTATTTTCAACACTATACGACTCGTCTCATTAGGGCACTTCCGGCCTCTAAACGGTGTTGAACCTTTTCTTTCAGGATGTGAATATTGCTGGCCAGTGGTTCTACATATTCCTTCCAAATTGAGTTGTTGTTTAATTAACGCCGGATCTGACGTGGCATATACTTTCACATCAACCTACCTATCTGCCAGCATGGGTTATATTTATAATTTTTTACTTTTTAAAAATTATTACTACAAGCAATCGTACTTAAATTACTGCTACGAGTAAAATTAGAAGTGTTAATAAAACTCTAATTGGGTGCGGCTTAGGATTGTTTAGTTTAATGAGTCACGCGACTGATATGGTAGTGTTCAGGGTGAGGTAATGTTGATGCCTCTCTACTCCATCTGTAACAAAGGCTCGCTCGGAAGACGTTCCACTACTGAATGCCTGATTGCAGAAAGATGGATACAGATGGCTCCACCATGAAAGTCAAAATGAAATACTCGATCTGATGGCGACTGCAATCTTGTCAAAAATCATGGACGAGATAAGAAAACCGGAGAATTTTTGTATTCTACTAGAAGAAATCGCAGATGCGTCAAAAATAGAGCAAGTCTCCGTTTGCCTTAAAATGGTTTCCGAAAATTTAGTTGCAAATAAGAATTTCATCGTATTCTTTTCAACGCCAAACACTCAAGCAGAAACTTTATTCGATTTTCTTGACTACATTTTTATCTTGAACTCGTCGCTTCTCTCAAAACTAAGAGGCCAGTACTACAATGGGGCATCAAATGTTTCTGGGAAAATCTCAGGATCGCAGGCGCGTATACGTGAGGAAGAACCTTGAGCTTTGTTTGCGCACTATAATGCCCATAACGTGAATCTGGTTATCCAAGATTCAATTGAAAAGGTACGACCAGCCAGGAAATTTATTAGATTAATCAAGGATTTGATCAACTTTGTCCGAGATTTGCCAAAATGCTGCGGTTCCTCGAGAAGTCGCCTCGAAATTTTCAACTCAATATCGAAATTCAAATTCTTCGCGGACCTAGGAGTGAGTACCTCTGTTATTTCAGTTTCCTACAAGTTGTTTGCGGCAAACCGATATACGCGGTGGTTAAGCTATCGCGGCTTTAGTTGGAACGCAGCGCATGTTCCGCTGGTGTTTTTATGTCGCTTAAGTGTCGCGCCTTACCTTGCCATTGATTCTCTTGGACATTTTGGTCTACTCGACGATCTGTGGAACCGCAAGCTTTCGAACCCTATTAGTCGGGCGGCTATATCAGTTTGGTCAGGCAGCATCATCAGATATCCGTTTCAACCGTCGTTGGAGGTTCACCATACTAACCGCTGCTCAAGGAATTTTCGGGTAGTCTCCACATGCCCTTCCATACAACACACTGAACATTTTGCAATGACTACTGGCCCCCCGTTGGCAGATTGGGCACGTCTAATGAGCCAAAGCAAGCTACGCATAGCGCGGGAAGAGTTCAAGTTTCTGCTAGAAATGGCCGTCCAAGATTCCATGAGCAAAGTCACCTACACCTCGTCCCAAAGAAAAACGATACAATGCATCCATACGGGGATTGTCACCGCCTAAATTCCACTACAATTCCGGATAAATATCCAATGCGGCACATCGAGGACATAGCCATAAACTTGAGCGGCATGCATCTATTCTTGAAAATCGATTTATTGCGCGCATTCTACCAGATCCAGTAGTGGAACAGGACGTCCCAAAAACGGCGGTCATGACTCTGTTTGAACAGTTCAAATTTACTGTAATGACGCTTGGTCTTCGTAACGTGGTGCAGACTTTTCAGCGCTTCTTGAATGAGGTGCTCCGTGGGCTCGATTACTGCCTCGGTGATGTACTGATTGCGTCCAAATCGGAGAAGGAGCATTTACAGCATTTGCAAATGGTGTTTCAGTGTTTGTAGAGTCAAAAATAGTTTTTATTAAGCGCACAGAAACGAACTTTATCAGTCAGCGTATAAAACCAGAAGAAATTATATGCACAATAATTTAAGCTAGCATATTTAAAAGTTGTTCGGCATATTTGACCTAATTCACGGAGAGATGGCGCTCTGCCGCTTCCAGGTCCGCTACAATGCTTCCTCCCTTAGATGTGTCAACATCAAATGTGACTCTCCGTTTTTTGCTTTGATTCGGTCCCGCGTACGTTTTTGTAATTGGAGGTCTTCGGCTGTTATAATCGGAAAATGATGATGGCGTTGGTTGTCCAATGTCTGGGTTTAATATGTAGGCCGGTTTCAATCTGTCGATTGATATTAGTGATGTTCTGCCGTCCATGAGGATTTTGAAGATTTTATCGGACGTTCGCTCAAGCACGCAAAATGGACCAACATAAGGCTGCTGCAACGATTTTTTGGCCACGTCGACTCGTACAAAGACGCGACTGCATGTTGCCAACTCCTTGAAAATAAATATGCTGCTATGTCGATGGTGTTCGACAGGTGTTGGCCGCAGTCGTCACATGTCTTTCGATATTTCGACACAAATGCTGTCTCGTCGCTTTTATTGTCCGTATCTTCAACAAAATCTCCTGGAATCCGCAGTGTGGTACCATACACCATTTCCACTGCAGTACATTTAATGTCCTCTTTGTAGGCAGATCGAAGGCCGAGAAGAACTGTAGGCAGAGCTTAAAGCCAGTTTTCGTCTTCATGACACATGAGCGCTGCCTTTAAAGATCCATGCCAGTGTTCCACCATTCCGCTTGATGAAGGATGGTAAGCAGTCGTCCTGATGTGCTTACAACCAATTATTTCGGTTAGCGAACGGAAAAGCATCGATTCGCATTGGCTACCGCGATCTGTTGTAACGATCCTTGATGTACCGAAACGTGAGACCCAATGGTGATAGAAATTGGTAGCAACTGTGTCGGCGGTGATTTCGGTAATTGGTATGGTTTCCGTCCGTCGCGAGAAATAATCGATCATCGTAAGGACATATTTAAAATTGTTTAAGACTGGCAGTGGAACAACTAAATCGAGATGTATGTGGTCGAATCTTTTATCAAACTTCAACGGAAAAGTTGTGACGTATCGGCTAGTTTTAGAGCATTGGCACTGAATCCACGATTTTGCCCAATTCGCAATACCCTTGTGCATTTTCGGCCAGACGAATTTTTCACGTAGTAAACGAGTGGTAATCTTGCCAATGGGGTGTGATAGGCGGTGCACAGAATCAAATGCTTGACGCCGAAGTGCTTGTGGTATGTAGGGTCGTGTGATACCTGTCCATAAGTCACAGTACAAATGCTTCCCACTTTTCTGTACTTTCCGCAAATCCAACGATGTTTCCGAGTGTAACAGACTTGGCCCTTCACATTCCAGTATTGCATCAACTTTTTCTGGTAGCGGCTTGATTCCTTCGCTGCTTACCAAAAATCCCAAATAACGTACCTTGGGCTTTCCAAAATTGCATTTGGTGACGTTTATTTTGATGCCGTGTTCTTTTAATCGAGTGAACACTTCCTGTAAATGTATCCGATGTTCCTCTTCGGAACTGGACGCGATTAGGATGTCATCCAGGTATCCAAAACTGTAGCTTAGTTCCGAGAGAACAATGTCGATATACCTTTGAAAGGTTTGGGCTGCATTCCGGAGTCCAAAAGGCATCGTCAAGAACTCAAAGAGTCAAAAGGGTGTGATAACCGCTGTCTTTTCGATGTCCTCATCTGCAATCGGCACTTGATGATAGGCACGGACTAAATCTATGGTCGAAAAGGTTGTCTTCCCGTGTAGATAATGATGAAAATCTTCCATTCCTGCCACTGGATATCGATCTGGTATCGTAACTGCGTTCAGTTTTCTAAAATCGCCACAGGGTCTCCATTTTCCCAACTTTTTTGGGACTAAGTGTAGTGGACTAGCCCACGGGCTACTTGAAGGACGACATATTCCATTTTCCACCATATACTCGAATTCAGCCTTTGCGGATTCATATTTGTCCTGCGATAATCGGCGAACTCGTTCCGTGATTGGCGGGCCTTTCGTCAATATGTGGTGTTGGAGTATTGTCTTTTTGGTTTGCGGCGTTGTCAGCGAACTCGTCAGCTCAGGAAATTCGGTGGGGATGTTGTGAAATGGCATATTTCTATTTACAGTGGTGATTGCTTCGGTTGCTTTATCTAAAAGTGTTGCGACAGCTTCAAGATTTGTCTTACCATCCACTAACCGCTTCCGCTTGACATGAACGAGCAAATTGGAGTGTTGTAGAAAATCAGCTCCAAATATAGGATGATCCACTGTGGCAATGCAAAAACGCCATTTAAAAATCCTCCGTAATCCAAAGTCGAGCAAAAGGAACGAACGAACGAACGTGTGGATTGTCGTTTCATTTGCAGCGTACAATTTCCGTTTTTCCTGATGCGTTTTGTCCTGGCTAGGGATTACCGATACTTCTGCACCTGTATCCACGAGGAATCTTAGCCCTGTTTGCTTGTCGGTTACTGGTAGACGTTGTAACCATAATGCACGTAGAGCATCTTCTGGCAGTTGCGAGCCTGCCATGTTTTGCATCTGACGAAATAGATGTGATGGCTTTTGGTCACGCGATTCGAGCTCCGTTAGCACTTGCGTTAGCTGCTGCTCTGGAGACGCCGCAAATTGAGCAATCAATTGCGGTTTTAGCTCCTCGTATTTATTCCTGACTGACGGATGTTTTACTACCACCGCAACCTGCTTGAGGATGGTAATATCCAGGGACGTCACTACCCCGTTAAATTTTGCCGTATCTGAATACACTTTATAATGACCGAAGGTGGATTCAATCTGGGAAAACCAAAGTTCAACTTGCGACTCCCAAAATGGCGGTATTTTTACATCACGCACGGC
Organism: Odontomyia ornata; assembly: GCA_963969285.1. Taxonomy (NCBI): domain Eukaryota; kingdom Metazoa; phylum Arthropoda; class Insecta; order Diptera; family Stratiomyidae; genus Odontomyia; species Odontomyia ornata. Next base: position 92,763,376 of record OZ017739.1, read on the forward strand.
TTCTAGTCGAGGGGGTTCACTACCGGGGCAAAATTCGGGGTTTCCGTAGGAATGTTTCTCTCTCCGGGCGTTGACGATTCGCCACCGGTCGCCATTGTTTCTAATTTTTGTTTTCCTCACTTGTTTATCAATAACAATAAAATGTAAACACCAATTATAGGAACTTGTGAGCGCGTCGTTTCCTATATTAACAAAACATCTAAATTTTGTATAGTCAAAAATAGTTTTTATTAAGCGCACAGAAACGAACTTTATCGGTCGGAGTACAAAACTAGAAGAAATTATATACACAATAATTTAAGCTAGCATATTTAAATGTTGTTCGGCATATTTGACCTAATTCACGGAGAGATGGCGCTCTGTCGCTTCCAAGTCCGCTACATTGCCACACAATTCAGGTTGGTCCTCTGTTACATATCCGGGGATAGCAACGACTTTCTCGTGTAAGTTCGATCAAGATGCCAACTCGTATTAGCAAAGAGAGTTCGCTCAAGAGCAGAGCCGCGATATCGATCAGCTGCTCCGGAGCAACAATACCTTAGTGAAACTTTTCCATCGTTCCTGCAACCTGCATCAAAAGTTGGTTTACGACGAGTCTTTAGGGCAGCCGAGCCCTTTCGTCCCGATTTTCGCGCAAGAAATATTTCGAAATTTTTCACCAACTGGCCCATCCCAGTGCACGCAGGAAAGATTGTTTGGATAAATATAAGGTATAACATCCATATTCAGGCTCGTTCGTGTGTGCGGTGCTAGCGCTTGAAGGCATTTTGTCGTCAGAGGAGTCCAATGCACACGTTTCTGGTGCCCAACGGTCATTTTCAACACATTCGTTTGATCATTGTGGGGCTGTTCACCGCGTTATAAGGGTTTATGTATTGCCAAATAATGATGGATCGTTTTTAAAGGTGGTTAGGGGCCATCCTCATCCCCGATCAGACAGGAAAACCCATGGCAAGAGCGTTTTTAGGATATTGTAAAATCATTTTACAATACCCTACTAAAATCGCGTCCTGTCTGTCCGTCCGTCCGTGTGTCACACAACTTTTCCTCGCAAAGTACATAAGCTAGAAACATAAGATTTTGTATGTAGGTGTGAAGTGATGCCCTCTTCAAAGTTTCATCACAAAAAAAAAATGTATATGGTGTTCAAGGGGGGCTCCAAAAAAAAGTTTCACCGTATGTAGGCAATATGGCTATCAAATGAAAGGTCTTGATTAGAACTTTCCAAAACAGGTTTTAAATTGAGGGGTGCAGGAGAAGGGCAAATGTACGAAAATTTGGTGTCCCCCCACCTTTGACCCGAAAAATCTGAAAAAAATCACCGATATGTAACTTTAGGAGTACAAGGTCAACAAATACCTTAGAAGTTGAAATTCAATCAATTTTGTTAATAATAGTACATTTTATAAATTTTACGTTTTTGCCTACAAAATCTAAATGGGACCCTTAAATTTCCCACAAACTACAATTTAAGTTTTTCGAAAGCAATTGTATATGTTCTGAAAATTCCACAATAATCGAACAATAAACAGCTACGTTATAGCCGATTGAATATTTAACAATTACAACAACATTGACACGTGATACTAGGGAGATACACGTTTGCAACGGACCTCACTACTATAAATATGTAGGAATTTTAATAAAAATTTTAGAAATGGTTTGTAATATTGATGTGTTATCATGACTGATGAAATGATGGGGTCAAAACACTTGAAAAAAAAATGGCGGTGAATATAAAAATATAATAACCATAATAATTCTTCCAACTCAATTTATGGAATCTGCATATTAGTCAAGTTTTGATAAACAGAATATATTGTTTGATTTACTAATTGTTTTACAATACCCTTCTGGCAGGAGCACTCTCCTGTTACTTCAACTTGTTCAATAACTGGATCGGCCGTTTTGGTACATCTCACCTTATCATAACAGATCAGGGTACTGAGTTTCTTCAAAATCTGGATGAACAATTTTCACACCCTGCCGAAGAAGAGGACGAAGAAACGAAGGAAGCGTTCTACAATCACCTGGAAAGACTAGTCAATTCATTGCCTATAAACGAAACAAAACTAGTTCTGCGTGATTTCAACGCTAAAGTTGGCAATGAGATATCTCATCGAGTAACAACTAGAGGACATAGCTTCCACGATGAAACAAATTACATTGGCCAGCGCTTGATCCCCATATGGCAGAAATCTAGTCATACGTTTGACTTACCTCCTTCATCGACGCATTCATAAAATGACTTGGATATCACCGGATGACGACACACAAAACCCAATCGATCATGTTCTGATCCAACAACGTTGAGCCTCGAGCATACTTGACGTCCATACATACCGAGGAGGCCAACACAAGAAAAATTGTTGGTTTATGATGGGTACCAGAATACGTTAGATAAAAAGAATCAGACGTATAAGGAATACGTAGGTAGTAAAATCGGGATGGAGAGAGAATACTATGTAAATCTCAGTAGAGTAGCGAATAAGATAATTAGACATAAGAAAAAAAATACTGTGACCGCGTGGCTTAGAGGTCAGAGCATTAAGCCTGTAAGCCGAAGATAGCCCACGTGGCTCAGTGGTCAGAGCACTAAGCCTGAAAGCCGAAGGCCTCTGGTTTGAGTTTCGTTGGCGTCAACGAGATTCAGTTCAAGTGATTCTTCGGACGGACTATAAGCCTGTTCAGTTATGACACACGCTGGCTTAAAAATCAGAACGTATCGCAGCTGGGTCGACGAAAACACGGCCAAAGCGTGATAATGATCATATCACATTGTGAAGTGCCGATACATTCGACCATGACAATAAGATACTCTAACTATCTCTAAGCGAAGGCCCGAAAGGGGCTGTAGTGCTACGAAAAAAAAAAATGACGTCCAATTGAGAAATATAGATGTAAGTTTAGTGAACAACAACGCAAGACAAGCATGAAACGTGGTTATGTGTTATGATATGGGTGCAAAATATGGACCCTAACGCAAGCATCCGCAAACATATTGAACCCCTTTGAGCGATGTGTCTGCGGCGAATGATCGGAGTGATGCGAGACGGGGACCAATGGTGAATTCGATACAACCATGAGCTGTATGAAATTTTTGACAAATTGGAGGTTTCAACTATTGAAAGACTGCGGAAACTGTAATAGGCTGGACACCTGGATCGTATGGACGAACAATGGATACCCATAAAGGTATTCACTGGGAGAACTGAAGCCGGAGACCAGTGGGAAAACCGAGGAAACGCTGGTCTGACTTGGTTGACGAAGACAGTTCATTGCTGCTTAGATTTCGGAATTGGAGGACGCGATCAATTGACCGAGTTAGTTGGAGGCGCTTTTTGCAGGAAGCAAAGGCCTGAGAGGGGCTGTAGTGCTACGAAGAAGAAGAAGAATGATCGATACGATAAAATGCTACAGCATATATGACTGAATGCTACTAGTCACCCACCAAGTTATCAAACACAACAAGTTTGTGATTGAGGAACGCGAATACACCATCTACACTGATCATAAACCATTAACTTTTGTATTCCAGCAAAATCCGGATAAAGCGTCACCGCATCAAACCCGTCAGCTAGACTTCATTGGGCAATATTCTACTTATATTGGCCGTATTTCAGGCAAACAGAATATCGTCACTGACATTTTATCTCGTATTGAAAGTATCCAGACCCCACAAGTTCACATGATAACAAGTTGGAAAGTCTATAAAATAACAAAATCATGTGTTATTGTTGTTGTAATTGTAGGAATTTCAAATGACTGTAACTTACGTATATAACTTTCGATTTTCATTAAATTTACAATGATTGGGAACCTTTTTAAGACTACTTAAATATAGAATTTCGACAATTTTATTGGAGAAAATGTGAAATTCAAAGATCATACTATTATTAATTAAGTTGAGCGAATTTTGAGTTTTAAGGTATTTTTTGTTATTGTGCTTATAAACACCTGCCTCCATAATTTTTTTATGATTTTTCAGACCACAGGTGTCCAATCGCGAGGAAGGATATTGAATTATTCGTGTATTTCCCCTCCCTGCAAGCTCCGTACATGGGGAACCCCCCCCCCCCCTCTTGAATTCCTTGTCAATTTTTTTGTAGTAAACTTTGAAAAGGGTACCACTTTCCACCTAATATATATATACAAAATTTTTGGCTTCTAGATTAAGTAGTTTGCGAGAAAAATTGCTGTGACACGCGGAGGAACGGATGGACGGAGAGATGGACAGGCAAGTCACAATTTTAGTAAGGTTTGGGTATTATTTATTAAAAAATCCTGAAAAGAGCTCATCTTAAAGCCAACGACTCCGAATACAAGCGACTAATTATTGGCTTTTAAGCCACACTCCAGTTGAGACGAATGCAGCTGCCAAACTCAACTGCAAGTTTCAATGACTGAAATCTGATCATCCTTCGTAGAGTCGATGTGAAAGAATATCTTTCACCTAATCCTTTGACTCTCATACCCAGGCAAACCGGTAACAATCAATCTGACCACCGAACGCTATGTCCGGCCAAGCATCAAGAAGGATATCAAAATATGGGTCGTTTCATGCATTCAGTGCCAGAGATGCAACATTTTGCGTCACAACAAGGCACCTGTCGAGAATTTAAAAGCTCCAGATAGACAATCAACCGCATCAACATTGATCTTATTGGTCCACTAATTCTCACCAACGGTTTTAGCTGCTTCCTGACATGCGTGAAGTCATTCAACAGATGGTGCGTAATCATTCCGATCACGAAAATTACAGCAGTAGAAGTCGCAAAAGCACTGGTTTATGGCTAAATTTCTCACTATGGCATGCCACAAACCATCACCGCAGACCAAAGCGACAATCCGAATCTCTGTCAAAAACGTTCGGAATTAAACATAATTGAATTATGGCCTATCATTTGCATTCACTTGGAATTGCCGAAGGATTTCATTAGACGCTGAAGCAGCAACTGGACGAAAAAGCTACTGATCATCATGCTAGAACTCAGAGCAATAAGCAAATAGGACATCAACGCCTTATTAGCTGAAATATTGTTCAAAATATTCATCGAGTTCTCAGGAAGACATTTTTGATATAAAGATAAATAAAAATGTTACTTCCAACTTTCTGAAGGAGTTTAAGTAAGGGTTTAATGACCTTAAACCAATTGTTATGTCACATCATTCAAATAAAAAGTCCTAGTTCAAGTTCAACACAAGAAATACTCTCACATATTCATTCAAGATGACACAGTAAGGGTATCGCTCAAAATTATTTACGCAGTCATTAAAAGGACAAATAAGTACGTCAACATCGACGCTCACAGTAAGAAACAACTAACAAGCCCTAGAAAACCAATGGTTCGACACCAATCAAGCAAACAGTCACGCTAAAGCTAAACAAAGCCGTGACCAATGGATCAAATAAGAAGCTACCAATCAAAATACGTAGCAAAAGAACAGTCAAAATTTCCTTACAAATAAAGCATCTATTCAATCAAAACCATTTGATTTATGGAGGAAACATGTAACAGCTCACCGCTCCATAAATTATTTTCGCATTAGAAGTTCGGTTCCAGCTGCCAACAACGGTAAAGTTAGAGCGCTCGCCTTCTTCAACGCTCAGTCATACTTTTTCAATTCACTTTATTACACCCAAAGGCAAAATACTTTCCCTAAAATTTGCTACCCTATATACACCACCTCTAAACGCTAACACTAAACTTCCGATTTACTTCGCGCGATTCACTACACAAGCCGCACCCGTTATAACCTGAAACTCAACTTTAATTAGGTTCTTTAAAGAGAATTTACCTTTTTTTCCTGGAATTTAACTTTAATTACATGAATTAAATTTCAAACATGCAAATTCATCACTTATTGTAGTTGCGCAATGTTAAAACTAGTTTAAACTATCATTTTCAAGCGAATACAAAAGAAAAAGTTTTTAAGAAGGAAAACTTACCGTCTACGCATTTTGAAGGGGCCCTTTTTCCGCTGCTTTCGTTGACGGTATTCCACTTGTTGCTCACAATTCTTCCTCGTTGCTTTATTTCGTTCTCCTTGATTCGCCACTTGTTGTACAAAATATCTCTTCGTCGCTTTGCTCCGTCTTACTTGCGTCGCTACTTGCTGTTCAAAATACCTCCTCGTCGCTTTACTCCATCTTACTTGCATCGCCACTTGCTACCACTGCTTTTAAAAATCCACCGACGCTCATCGCTTCACTTTTGCATCACTTCGCCAAACCCAAGACGAAAGAGACAACGCGTCATTCTTCGCGCTCTTTTATAATTTCCCTCTAACGGGCAATGTACCGCTCTCCGACCGAGTTCTTTGTCTCGGGCTCAGCCACCTCTTCGGAGTGGTTCTCCTTATTACCGAGGAGTGGTTTCACTCAGACTCAGCGTGATTTCCACTGCACCTTCAATTACTCTGGTGGCGATCACTTCAATATCGGCTGAATCGGCTGAACAACTTCTCTGACAGTTTGTGCTGTCAAATCAGATTGTAAATAGAAGTGAAGAAGTGGAATTGATCAGATTGTAAATAAAAATGAAGAAGTGAAAATTTTATATTTCGTCGGCGTTAATAAAGTGAAATGATTCGTCGTTAATAAAGTGTCTTGAGTTATCTAGGTCATTCTTGGGTCGGCATTGCCAAAAACCGTGTTTTCTCCCCAAAAGGTTTGTAAATGAGTTTTCTCGGTAAGTGTTATGAAAGACGGGAACAATTCAAGAAATTTAGGTCCCCCGCATAATTTTCTATGAAATGCATTCAACGTGGAATGTAATTAATGGAAATACATAGCGAAAGGCGGTATCAGAGCGCGGAAAATCTCACAGTTGTATGCGTAATTGATTCTGATGTTTGTTTTTATTATTGATTCCGATGTTTGTTTTTATATTTTTTATCTCTGATGTTTGTTTTATTTACTCATTGTACACTTTCGACCAATGCCAATTCAATGTTGTTTACATGACGGTCTGAAACATTTTGGTCCCACAATTTTTTTAAGTGCTTCTATTACTTTACATATTTCCTAGGAATTTCGTGAACAGTGATTAATCTCGCGCGCGGTCATGGGAGCTTGTTATTCTTTAAGTGAATGAAAGTAATTAAGTGAATGAAAGTAATGGATGTTCCTATAATAAAGCAAAAAGTAAAGTACTTTGGCCAAACGTGGTAAATCTCGCGTCGACTTCCCATAATTCTACACAATGCTTACAATTATGTTACACACTTGTTGAAAACATGTCCTAGTCCATTTTTGTATTAGTAGGCGTGTAGAAGCTTTTTCGCTTTTCATGTTCTCCTTTGACGGATTTGTTCGATGTTGGGCGACTTAAAAGTTCAGATGTTGATTTGCTTCTTTAACCTTTGGCCGCAGGCAATCCTTCGTCATGATACCCAATATTGAAGTCGGTCGGTACGTTTCCACAACTCGTCCCGTTATGGCACTTCCGGTCCCTAAACGGCGTTGAACCTTCTCGTTCAGTATGTGAATGTTGTTTACCAGTGGTTCTAGGCATTCTTTCCAAATTAAGTTCTTGTCCGCATAACGCCGGACCTGAAGTGGCATATAATTTCGCTGCAACCTATCTATCTCCCAGTATGGGTTATATTTATTTATTTTATTCCACTTTACAAGAATCAATACTACAATACTCGTACTAAAATTACTGCTACGAGTACAATTAGGAGTGTTAATCAAAACCCTAATCGAGTGCGGCTTAGGCTTGTTTAGTTTAACGAGTCACGCGACTGATATGGTAGTGTTCGGAGTGAGGTAACGTTGATGGCTCTCTACTCCATCCGTAACAATTTTCTGTGCTCGCCTTCTTCAACGTGCACACACACACACTAACGTCATTCGATTTGAGCTGAATGCACACTCAATAAAGTTCCAGTTTCCAGTTAGAACCATTCTTGGGTGCACAGCTTATTCGCTTCTCAAAGTCAGAGATTTTATAAACTCCAACGTTTCCATTAAAAATAAGAAGCCATGTTACCTGGTCAAAACGTTTGGTTTTAACTTTGAAGGATTGAACCTCTTCAGTGGTGTAAAGTGTTTAGTAGCTTATCATCCACCGTTGGCACTGAAGTATTGTTAACTTTTTTCACAGAACCCTAAAAATGAACTAGCATGAGACACTGAAAGTTACTTTTTGGCTGTAGTGAAGAAGGTAGATGTAAATGTCCGTAAAGGAATGCAGCGATGGTCTACTGCCTCAGCGTAAGAGGGTGTTGAGATTCGCAGAGATTGGCCTTGTCTAGGGACGCGTGAATGCGATTGTAAGCTAGCGTTGTGCTGTCGTGGGGTGGGTTCTTTTCCTCAGTACCAGGACCCACTGCAAAAAAATTTCGCATTCAATTAAAACATGTCACATGCCGATCGACTGGTGTCGAGGCCGAGGTAACCTAATAAGGGTTGAAATTGCTGGTTCAAAGAACAAATTGGGCCGGGCAAAAACAGACGGACTAGCGGAGACTTCGTCATTACTGACGATACTTATGGCCCAGAAATGAGAGTGGGGCATATTTTAGACGTACTTCAAATTTAATTCAATTTCATTAGATATTACTTAATGATGATATAGACTAACTGATTTTTTTGTCTTTAAAGGAAATTTAGAGTGAGGGTTAAGGAATAAAATTCCGTGAATTGAACGATGCCGACCTTAGTGTCAAAGTATGCTCATGAATCTTCACTGTACGTAAATGCGGCTTCTTAGCAGCAAACCTTTTCATTTTTTTTTTTTATCAAATGCTTGTAATTTATATTTTTTTGCCCAGTATTATATAATATTCAGTGAGAAATGAGATATTCTGAGTTGAAGAGTGTCAGGGAGGACTAGAGATTTACATTTTGCACTTAACCGTAAAATGGTTTCACTTTTCTTCCTCATTTACACATTTTTCAGACACAGCACACAATTAAGATATGTGTAAAGGAAGAAGCGAACACACGTTGGATCGTAAAATGGTTTCACTTCTCTTCATAAGTTGCACATTTTTCAGCTCGATCCAAGGGTTGAGTACAATTAATTGGTTTTGAATTACACTCGGTTTCAATTCACTTTCTGCATTGACTTTATGTAGGATTTGAATCAGATTTTACACTCTTTTCAAAAATTTCCAACAATTAGCTTTTGACATGAAAACTTACACGCCCCAAGCGATAAATTCACAATCTCATACGACTCGGCTTCTCATTGCGTTTTTCCAATTTACGAAATGCTGCCTTTAAGTTACTTTTGTGTCACGTCTCAACACCTGTCCGAATATTTCGTGGAACTTCATCTCGACCCAAAACTGAATACCTGCAAATTTTCCACCAAAATCAATCTCAAGAACGAAGCAAGGAAACCGTGAGAACATTACGTTCAATTTCGATTCTCGAGATCGACTTTAGTTTCGGGTCTGCAAACAGTTTCAAAATGCAGTGGTTGACATTCCTCGTCATCTCTGTCCAGCCAACAGCGAGCATAAAGCAAGCACCAAAGTTGTGGAAAAGTGTGGACAAAACGAGGACAATGCGCGCAATGCCTTCACTAATTCATCGGATGTGATGGAATAATAGACCGGCAGGAATTGGTTATGTGCTACACAGGGGCACTCGTCAATTAGTGGTTCGTTTCTCACAACTCGTCCACAGTTCTTCGATATGAATTTTACTACATCGACTGTCCGAGCAGGTGAATTGCAACAGTAATGATAACGTTCACTTTTCACTAGATACAAACTTCGCCCAATCCAAAACGTTTATGACTGGCACTAGCTGTGGTGGATAAGCTACCGTACTTGGTGTATAGTGAGATATGAATCAGGTGGATCACTCTAGCATGCACGCACTACCACTGACTGCACTAAGCGAAGTTAGCAACCGCAACAAGAAAGACAATTATATTTTCGCTTGAGGGTGTTTTCATAAATTATTTTGGGGTTTTTAGTAGAACAATTCACAAAATAACACGCGCAACGATTCATCAATGACTTCCACGACTCCCGTTCTTCTTTCGACTGCCGGTTTGTTCCTCGTCGTCGCCTTACGGGACTGCTCCAAAAACCAGTCGGCGAGCTTTCCATCCACTTTTCTTCTGATTCCAAAAGTGCGATCGTCGAAGAGCTCCGTTGGAAAGGGGGCTGCCGTACCCAGATTTCAATTGCAAATTGAAACGATGAGTATTATTTTAAATTTACAGTTGAAATTTTGATCCGCAATATATTGATTTTCGAGCAGTTTGCTTAGGCGACTACTCGATTATGTTATTACATGGTGACAGCACATAGGAGATTTCAATCAAAGTAGTACGCCCACTGGGTTGTGACATACTTCTAGAGATCATATTAAATGGGTGAGGGTAAAATGTAGTAAAAGTTAACTTTGTTTAGGTTTATCTAGCAATGGTAAAAAGAGAGCTGGGCAAAACTCTTTCGAAATATGCACATAACACTGTTTGGAATGACAAGTAAAAAGTTATTAATTTTAACATAATTCAAATCAATGTCTCTGAATATAAGATGCAATAGCTGATGAATTAATCACATAGAGAAATAGTTATGATCAAATAGCCCAGAGATCGGTAAGGGACCACTGACCTCTGGAGAAGCATGGGAAACGGATTTCCATAATGATGTCATTCGCGGAGCTTAAAGCAAGAAAATAGAAAGCTTAGAAATTGTGATTTATAGGTATCACAAATTTTCAAAATAGGATAACACATTTAATGATGGCCATAGCGCTAGAGGCTCTTCCAACCTTCCATAGGGTGTTCCATTGGTAAAAAACCAACACCATACTTTTTTAGCTACCCTAAAAAAGTTGGACTATGAAGTAAAAGTAAAAATTTAGCATTTGGTAGAAATCAAAGTACGAATGAATCTCGCTAGCTCAGCTAAACAAATGTCGAGATTCAATTGCATTCCTACGTTTTATTTGAAATTCATTCTTACGTAAATTTTTCCTCCAAAATGCAAATATTGAATCATTTTGTAATCATCTCAGAATAACATTTGCAGTCGCTTAAAATTCGCTTGAACGGTTATTGCAAATAATTTCAAATCAATAAGTTATTCATTCTTTTCCGTCGATATTTGTGCTCCCTATTTCTTTGAATGGCAAAATATTTCTTTCTAATTTCATAACAAAACATTCCACCCTCTTACTTAACAACACTGAAAAAGTGAAATTCACCCCAAGAAATTAATTTCTTCATCATACATTATTACTGAAAAACATTAAACTTTCCCAAAAGTTGAGCGAAATATTTTTATAGGATACACAACTAACTACCAACCGCTTGGAAGTGACGTCTTGCGCAATCAAAAAAAAAAAAAAAAAACTGTTTTCTTAGTAAATCCCTTCATGGAAAAAATATGTATTGTCGGAAAAAGTCTTCAACACAGACATCCCTTATCTATCAATTTTTCAAGCAATCCACTAGAGATGCCTCACCGCATCTTTTTTGGGGAATCTTGTGGTGGAAAAGTGGTCAAAGAGGCAGTGCTGGTTACAAGCGTGGGAGGATAAGGGATTGTTCTTTCTGTCAAATGAACCATGTGATTTTAGCGGGAATATAATGAAGGGAGTTGCAATCAGATGAACAGTGTGTACTTACTGGAAAATGTTTTTATGGGAGTTTAGAGAAACAGAAAGGGATGATTTCTTTGCATTAATATAAGGTGGGATGGATAACAGATGTACTTTTTCTCAGCTTCTTATTGCACGGCAACAACTGCTTGGAAACAAAAATGAAATCCTGAGTATGATACAGCTTAAAAATGAAACTTCATGCCCACATTGCAGGAGCTTTCATTTGATCCTTACGTTCAACGGACCAATTACTTCAAATCAGAACCTACTTAATCTGTCTACTTTTGATTCAGGATAGTCTTTTCATCCTACATTAGAAGTGTGGTACGAGATCGAGTTCATAAAAGAACATCAAAAGCTGAAATCGTCTAAACCCTTATTATCTCTGAACAAAATGTCAAAACAACATCTCACAGGACCATCTTTAATCTGCCCACAAAGTATCCACTGAGGATACTATCAAAGCGGAGGATTAATTTAGTTTTCAAACAACTTTCCTTGTTTTTCTCCAGCTATTAGCACTAACAAGTAAATTTATGCAGGGTAATTTGAAAAATTCAACCACTTGAAAAGAAATGAGATACTTACTTACACGTCTATAATATGAGGTTATCTTCTAATCCCAAGGAAGTGTAGTAGAACGAGACGTATTTTTTCACCTTAAAAAGCTTCCTTTTCAGATAAGTCAGCTCACCCCGGAATGTTTGCTCTCTCTCGAAAAGGCGGTCAGGCAGTTTGTCTCATAGTTGAGTGAATGCAAATGAAGATATGGGTTGAACAGCGCGTTCGCATCCCGCCAGGCTTCTATATATCATCAAGACAACAGATATGACATGTACATCAACCCTCAGTACAAAAGACAGCAGGATGGTAGTTTTTAATCCGACAAAATCTTCCTAGGAAGTCTTCATAAAATATCTTAGTCTGTATATATTTGTGACCCAAATAAAGTGTCCAATTTGTAGACAGAGGAAATTCCTTTTGTTGCGGAAAAGGGATTCGTAAGGCAAAGGACACGATGGAGTGGATTGGTGGTGGATGTCCTTTTTCACTGTATTAACCATGATTCAGTGGCCATGGATCTTTGACAATATTAAGATGGTTGCAAAACATATCAGGGTAGGAATAAAACGGTGAGTTGGCCCTTTTTAAACAGTTTTATGCTTTTTTTTTACTTCGCCTTCAAAGGTCTGTTGATAGGCGAATGGTATTAGAAACATGTTATAAAGTTCAGGGTATTTTTGTAGTGTTATCTTTTCTAATAGATTTTATGACTGTGGAAGGAATTATTATTCTAGTAAGCTTTATTATTTTACTGGAGAGAAATGTAAGGGTAGGGAACTAGGTATTGATCCTGGGATGTTGGATAAAGTTTACATGTTAAAGTACGTTCACTTTATAGGCCTTTGTAAAAAATGTTTGTAGAGAGCTACTAATTTCGCGTTTTGTCTTTCCGTCCGACTGTCCGTGCATTACAGCAAGTTCTCTCAGAAACTATAGAAGCTAGAATTCTGAAACTTTATAAAAAGATCAGAAGTTATGGTCTCTCAAAAGTCTAGATGTTAAGACATAAGGAGATGAATCAATAGGGAACATTTTAAACTATAATTAAAGTTAAATTCGATTTAATTTAGGGTGAAATCTTTCCTTTTTAGGGTTTTGTTAAATAATTTTACAAAACCCTTCTAAAATCGCGTCCTGTCTGTCCGTCCGTGTGTCACAGCAGTTTTTCTCGGAAACTACTTAAGCTAGAAACATCAAATTTTGTATGTAGGTGTAAAGTGGTACTCTCTTCAAAGTTCAACTACAAAAAATTTTTATAAGGTATTTAAGGGGGTCTCCCCATACAGAGGAGTGACCCCCCGAAAAAAATTTCAACGAAGGTAGCCGATATGGGTATCAAATGAAAGGTCTTGATGAGAGCTTTTCAAAACAAGTCTTAGTTTAGCAAAGTTTGCTTCGAGGGATGCACAGGGAGGGGAAATACACGAAAAATTTGTGTCCCCCCCCCCCTCGCGATTGGACACCTGTGATCCGAAAAATCTGAAAAAAATCAGGGATGTAGAACTTGGTGAGTACAACAACAACAAATACGTGAGAAGTCGCAATTCACTCAACTTTGTTAGTTATAGTATGATTTATCGATTTTATGTTTTCTTGAATAAAATCTTAACGATACCCTTAAATTCAATGAAATTCAGTACACAGATGACTATTTAAAAGTTTAATCTATTTTGAAAGTTTCATAAAGATTGAATCATATTTAGCGAAGTTATAGCGGTTTGAATTTTCCTGTATTACTATGAAACAATATGCGCTGCACTTATTACTATGGCAACATATGGCTATGGAACAACACACTACAGTTTTGCTAGGATTTGCATGAAAATTTCAGGAATGATAGGTGGTTTTTTTTTTAAAAGTGCTGTGCATCGCATTTTGACCAAAAATTTAGACAAGAGAAAGATGTGCGCAAGATGTGTGCTGCGTTTGCTCACAATGGAGCACAAACAGCAACGTTAGGATGTTTCCACCGTGTGTTTGACAATGTTTCGCAGCAATAAAGCTGAGTTTTTGCATCGATTCATAACCATGGACAAAAAATGGGTCTATCATTTTACACCTGAGACCAAAGAGCAGTCTGTTCGTTCTTGGTAGTTGGTTTACGATTGTAAGCATAAACTTTTCTTTCTACAATTAGAAAGATTATGTATAAAATAATATTTTATTATAAATTCAAAAAAAAAAAATTCAATAATTAAGAACGAACTAAACAAATTAAATTATAATTATTAATTAGCTTTCTCAAAACAATATTTGAGAAAGAACTGAAGTCGTTGAATGAAATGAACTTACTGAACTACTTCATTAATTTACAATATATATATATATACAATTCTAAAAACAATATAGGTATCTAGATTTACATGATTTGTTTAATGTGTCAAAAGTAAAGTATTTTTATGTGCAGTATATTTTATGAACATAATGAATATTTTTGAGTTATTTTGAATATAATATAACCGCCACAAGTCAAAGCAGTGGGAAAAAGGAAAACCGGCTCTAAAGAGAGCAAAGACAGTTCAGTCAGCTGGCAAGGTCATGACATCCGTTTTCAGGAATGCGCATCGAATAATATTAATTGATAATCATGAAAAAGGAAAAACAACCAACGGCGCATATTATGCAGCTTTATTGCAGCGTTTGAGCGACGAAATCAAGAAAAAACGGCCCTATCTTACGAAAAAGAAAGTGTTGTTTCATCACGACAACGCACCAGTTCACACGTGCGTGATTGTGATGGCTAAAATCAATGAGGGGAAGTTGGAACTGCTTCTACACGCACCCTTTTTGCCAGATCTGGCTCCCTCGGACTATTTTCTTTTTTCGATTTTGAAAAAATGGCTCGGCGGCAAAAGATTTACCAACAAAGAAGAGGTAGAGTCTATGGTTAACAGCTTTTTTGAGGAGCTTGACGGTTCCTACCATAAAGCGGGTATTGAAGCTATTGAACATCGTTGGGAAAAGTGTTTCGAGCTGAAAGGAAAATATGTTGAAAAATAAAAAACACGGGTACTTTTGGGACAGCCCTCGTAGCTCTTGAAGTCCGTTTCATTTAAGCTTGCTGGGAACAAAAGAAAAGGTGATTCCGATCAATCTAGCCCAATAAGTTATCACATTAATTTTCATTGGGCTTGCTGAGACCAAATTTGTGGCAATTCAGATCAATCCAGAGCAGCAGGCTCTCACCTTAATTTCAGTAAGTCTGATCACTCACTTATTAATCAATCATCTACTCTATCATTCCTTCATCCTCCTGTGATCTTCCTATTTGTTTTACTTACCAATTTATAATACAAATTAATTTACTTCTGTTACGACTCTAAACTTGTATCATTGTCACGACAACCAACAAAGAATATTATAACTTAGCTCCCTGTAACTGCTAATCATAAAACCACTTGTTAACTTATGTGCTTGGAATAAACAAAAAACAAGTTGGGTAAACAGACCTACGCTCATGTCAGAAGGGTTTTGTATTCAAGTTACAAAATGCAGTCACCAGATCGAATCAAATCAAGAAACATGTCAAAGACGATTTTATCGGAGAAAATATGAAATACGAATATCATACTGTTATTAACAAAGTTGAGCGAATTTCGACTTCTGAGGTTTTTGTTATTGTTATACTCATAAATATCTCCCTTGATAATTATTTCAGATGTCCATTCGCGAGGGAGGAAACACATTTTTCATGTATTACCGCCCTGTGCCCCCACTGAAGCAAAAACTGACTGTTTAAGAACTGTTTTGAAAAGCTCCCGTGAAAACTTTCATTTCATACTTATATCAGCTACGTTTGATGAATTTTTTTTCAGGGACCATTCTCCTGTACTATTTTCATCGATTAATGGCCAATTTTTTCGAATTCTAGAATGGTTACAAAACCCTTTTGCTAGGAGCTCTCTCTCGCCTTCTTGACTTGTTTCACTTATGAGCATTAATTGTAGGTGCTCACCTTCAGTCATTCATTAAATTGAATCAAGCGTTCAAAGCATGCACCTTAAATGCTGAAGTTGGGAAAAAATAACTCAAAATTATTCAATCTTCGCATTTAAAACAGCCACTATTTTGTTTCACGATTACTGATACCACTAGCTGAACCGATTCTCAAAGATATTCATGACACCTATCATTCCTGAAATTCCTCGCAAATCCTAGCAAAACTGTAGTGTGTTGTTCCATAGCCATATGTTGCCATAGTAATAAATGCAGCGCATATTGTTCCATAGTAATACAGGAAAATTCAAACCGCTATAACTTCGCTAAATATGATTCAATCTTTATGGAGCTTGCAGGGTAGATCAACCTTATAAATAGTCATCT
Source organism: Odontomyia ornata (assembly GCA_963969285.1). Classification (NCBI taxonomy): domain Eukaryota; kingdom Metazoa; phylum Arthropoda; class Insecta; order Diptera; family Stratiomyidae; genus Odontomyia; species Odontomyia ornata. Next base: position 92,779,844 of record OZ017739.1, read on the forward strand.
GTGTACTGAGGGTACCGTTAAGATTTTTTAAAACTTTTTAAAATGCCTGCCATATCTGCTACCTGGTGCACTTTAAGTCAACGGTCATCCAATGCCATTTATCAGGTTTTCTGATGTAGTGACCTCACTTGGTCGACCATCATCTTGGCAGCTCGCATGACCTCGCTTAAACTCAGCTCCCCAATATTTGACCATTGTAAATGAAGGAACAGACTTCCCCAGAGTAGAATCCAACTCGGCTTTGATATCGGTTGGATATAGACCTTTCAAATGAAAGTATTGTATCACATAACGATGCCCGATTTTTCCATATTTACAAATTCACTGAGAGCGTTCGCTTTCGATGTCTGTAAAAAATAATAACTAACGTACCGTTATGAATTTTTCACATTAAGTTGTTGAAAGGTGGTATTGTCAATCGCAGTAATTGTTGTTTTAAAACTACCTGTTTTCATAAGTCAGGTCGGATACTTTTGGGACTACCCTTGTAGGTCTGAATAAAGTCATTGATGAAACGATGAAAAGCTTTTCTGAGGAATGCACTCTCTCGTTTATGAGGGTTCAGAGAAGATTAATTAGAGTTCACAGCAACTTTAAACTAAAATACGATACAAGAATGTTTTGTGGAAACGACATTCAATGTATGACAGTTCAGAGCAGACTGAAAATAAACATGACACAAGGTTTTTTTGCGGAAATGAGCCTCACTTTATGAGAGTTCAGATAAGACTCAAACTAAATACGATCGAAGGATGTTTCGCAGAAATTATCCTTTCTTTATGAGGTTTCAAAGACAACTCAAACTAAATACAATCACAGGATGTTTCGCGGAAATTATCCTTACTTTTTGAGGGTTCAGAGACAACTCAAATTAAATACGATAAAAGTATGTTTTTGAGGAATCATCCTCACTTAATAAGGCTTCTTTGAACCCTCATAATGTGAGGATTCCGCAAAAACATGCTTTTATTGTCTTTAATTTGAGATGTCTCTGAACCCTCAAAAAGTGAGGATAATTTCCGCGAAACATTCTATGACTCAAACTAGACAAACGAGACGCCAGGACGATGGTCGGAAAAAGGTGTAGTTTTAGTTTTTCAACAATTCAGATTTGTTGAAAGAGTTGTGGAAGAGAGCAATATGGATAAAAGGAAGAGTAATAAAATTGGCTCAGAGCCCCAAGAGTATGTGTCATGTACGCGCCTCATGTTCAAAAGGTTTCTAACATTTGGCAGTGCGTTGTGATATTTTAGGATGCGCGGGGATTGGGAGCTTTTGGTCTTTTTTTTGTGTTTTTTTTTTTCAACATGTACAAAAGTACTTTGATTTTCTAATGTTTTCCGATCGCCTTCGTTGCTCCAAGTGACGAATTTCCCGTTTCTGTTGAAATATGGAGTGGAATCAATTTGACAACTAGTCGCGTGTAATTGAGATGCTAGTTTTTACTGTTGCTGCATGAACTATGCTATCAGCGTCGGGATTAACTTCTGTTATTCTACCTAATGACTATTTAACTGGTGGAACCGTTCATCGATGATTAGCACCATGTTTCCTTTATTGAGTGATTGGACGTTCTTATTCCATTTCTATATTGCTTGATGCCACTGGAGGTATTCCTTTGACCACTGGTTCCAGGAGCTCTAAATGATTTGGGTGAGATGCTGCCATTGAGAAAGTCTTGGTGTTTTGATTGACTCCAGGTTTGGTTCTGGAATCAGTGATAAGGACTAACCAAATAGAAAGTGGCCTGGAGTGTGAACTCCAAGATCATCAGGGTCGAGAGTTAAGAATGGCTTCAATTTGAGTCAGGGTAGTGTCTCGTTGGGAGCAACGTGATTTAGTTAAAGGGATTTTTCGGACAGACTATAAGTGTTCACTCAGTGGTGGTATGTACTGATTTAATCAGATCATATCACAGCTGAGCAGGCACACGGGGGCATGGTACTGACTAAACCAACTTCCGAAAAAATCAATACGGTCATGAAAATGAGATAATCTAACTATCTCTAAGCGAAAGTCCGAGAGGGGCTGTAGTGTTACTATCCTTCGAAGATGATACTTCATAGATTTCACGGCTGTTTCGAATTTTCTTCCAAAATGCGGTGCTGATGGAGAGTTGAACTTCCATGTCATTCCATCAGATGCTATCAGAGATGTGAATTTGCCAAGCATCTCCAACTGCTGTGAGAACAGATTATTTAATTCTGCATCACTTCCCTTAAAATTAGTCCCGCAATCGCTTATCAAGGTAGCACGATTGCCTCGTCTTGAGGTGAAACGTTGATAGGTGGCAAGAAATGTTTTCGTGGAATAATCAGTTGCGATCTCAAGATGGATACCTGATGTTGAGAAGCAGACAAAGACTGCTATCTATGCTTTATAAAGTCGCACGTTTCCCTTCCAGGTTTTTAGGGTAAATGGGCCTGCGTAGTCGATGCCAGAATGAAGAAACAGTCTCGATGGAGTGACCCGTGAAGGTGGTAATTGACACATTAGGTATTGTGCATGCTGTTTCCTGTATTGAGTGCAAATCATACATTTTATAATGAAGGATGTGACTGGAGTTGGACCACTGATAACTCAAAATTGTCGCCTGAGGACTGCCAACGTTTCCTGAGTTGATCCGTGTAGTGATTTAAAGTGAGCTGCTCTGGTTACCAGCCGTCTAGACATTTGAGATTCGTGGTAAAATGCATGGATGTTTATTAGCACAGCTGAGGTTGGGATTTTCTTAACGCCCACCAACGGGTATTAATCCGAGAGGGCCAAGGAATGGATTAAGCCTAATCAAGGGGCTCTTTTTTTCTATTTCCTTTGTCGTTTTCAAGTCTTGAATTACCTTAGAGAAGTGTCTCTACTTTATATATATTTGATGATGAAAGTCGTGGCAGAGGAGAATTTCGATGGTGTAAGATGGGATCTTAACGGAGGTAATGATCGTTTCCTGAGAAGAGTTATTATTCTTTGACACATTGCTGTAACTCTAAGTAATTTATCCCATGAAGAGTATCAAGTGTGCAGATCCCATGGATGATTTATTACTGCGTGATGAATGGTTCGCTTTTCTAGGTCTTCATCAACAGTGGTTGAACTTTCATGATGAGTTGGCCAGTCATCTGGAGGGCTCTGAAGCCATTGAGGTCCATTATACGAAACGATTTGAATTCTTCAGCAGATAGTCCTCAAGTGGCATAATCTGCTGGATTTATTTTTCCTGCAATATGATGCCATTGTGCTCTAGGTATATTTCCTCTGATGTAGCACACTTTGTTTCTTCTATCGAGAAGGGTTATCGTTGATCCAAGTTAGAGCAATTGTTGAGTACATCCAGAAGTGGATAGGAGAGTCGTTCAAATGAAGGGCTTCCTAGCAATGTTTAGCTAATTTGACATCCATTACTGCATCTGAGAACTCCAATCTTAATATTGTCATCCGTTTTATAATGGTCTGTTTGGTTTTTTAACATAGTAAGTGAACTTCAATCGATGTTTTTGGCGATATTCTTCTAAAAATTGCTGTTGCTATGGCTGCTTATGATGTGTCACAAAAGCAGTAAAGTTCAATACTTTCAGTAGGTTGAAGCTCAATTCATCTTGGAATTTGACTAGTATCTAGTCCGTTTAACGATGATTGACGTTGTTTCCAGGTGTTCAAATGAGCTGGTGGAGCCTCATCATCCCTTTGCAATTTGACTGCCCAAAGTTCTTGCATAAATATCTTAAGTTGTATAAAGACTGGTGGTAGTAATCCCATCGGATCAAATAATTGAGTATTTTTGACAAAACTGTTCGTTTGGTAATTTTAGTAGATGGCATTGCTTCAAACTTGAAGTGCAATTTGTCATACGATGGGTTTCAAAATAAACCTAGGTCTCTGATTGTGTTGTCTTGCAGCTGGATTGAAGTAGTTGATAAACGGTGTTCTGCTGGGAGATGAAGAAGAGCCTTTGGATGATTACTCACCCACTTTTTTAAGGGAAAGCCGCCCACCTTGCACATCTTGTTGACTTAGAGTATTTTATCTTGAATATCCTCGAGCGTATCCATGTTTTATAATATCAATAGCTTGCGGGTAGTTAGGACCTTCGTCCTTAATTGACTGCGAGAAGGCTCTCAACGCCAAGAATAGGGCACATGCAAAGCCCTATGTTATAGTTATGAGCTGATACTTTACTAATTCGTTGTTTTCTCTCCAGAATATCCGTTGATATTTCCAATCGTCAGGATGAACGTTGATTTGTCGATACATTTTCTCGATGTCTGTTGAGAAAATATATCGAGCTGACGAAACCATAACAGGATTTCAAATAGATCCACTTGCAATTTAGCTCCAGTGTGCAGGATATTATTGAGAGATTGTCCGTCTAGTGTTTGACACGGTACATTGAACCCGACTCGCAATGTCTTTGTGGTGCATCATTCTCGAACAACCCCGTGATGTGGGAGACAGAAGGTTGATTGTGGTTCTTTCTCTTGAGGTGGAACTGGAACCATATGGTTTAGACTTTTACACTCTTCCATGAATGATGAGTATGCTACTGCAACATCATTATTCTTCTCAAATCTTGTATTCAAGTGGTTCAGGGCCTTAAGGGATAGAACGAAAGAATTGCCAAGTTGACTCGGAGATATCTTGAAAGGTAGCCTCACAATATAATTATCAGTTGAGTCTTGTTGATGAGCGTCAGTAAAATGTTATTTACGCTGTTCATCTTCAGCGGATAAGCTGCATTTGTTGTGGAAAGTTCTTCTTGCATCCAGAACTTTTTTAGTAAGTCGTTGAGGTCTTGATCAACCAAACAATGATAAGCTGAAGCAGTTGATTGTTGGATGTTACCACTCACTGGGCCAGAGATAACCCAACCAAATGTTGTAAGTATGACCACTGGAGCACCAACTTGACCTTTAATAAAAGAGCCTTCCAATGACTGAACACAATAATCCACGCCGATGATGAGCTCTATGAGTTTCTGAATGAGGAATTGAGGATCAGAAAGTCGCAAGTTTTCTAAATGATTCCATTGGTTGATGGGTTGATGCTGTGAGGTGGGTAGGTGTGGTGTTAATTTTGAAAGAACGTGAGCATTTATTTTTATTTCGACGTTTGACGTAAAGTGCGTTTTAATTACAACAGTTCCGTCACCTCTGATCTGCCCTACTTGATTGGATCCGATGCTTACAATAGATAAAGATGACTTCTTTTGAGGTGAACTCAGTTCTTGCACAAGTTTTTCAGAGACCAAAGAGACTTCTGTTCCTGGATCCAAGAGTGCCCAGATAGCATTTTCATTCCTTTAGAATTAGTGACACGAAGTTTCACTGATGCAAGAAGCACGTTGGGTGCTTGTAGATTTTCAACGTGAGCATGAGCAACTTGTTTCTCCTTGTCTGCTGGTTGCGAGGATGCTCCCGTTGATTCAATGGTGTGGTGCTTGTGTCCATAATTTTTGCAGCGTCTTGTTGACTTGCAATTGCTTATCTTCTGATGTCCAAAGCAATTGAAACACAGCCCTTTTGCTTTTATGAGATCCTGACGCTACTGCGTAGTCTTTGCTGTTAATTGATCGCACTGATATGTGAAATGGTTGGTGGAGCAGATCGCATATGCGGGTTAATTTTTCAACAAAGTAAGCTCGAGCTGATGCTGGTTTTGGCTTAGATCTTGGAGTTTCTGATTGCGAGATCTCAAATGATCATAAAAAGACATGATTCTATGAATTTCTTCAACGCATTCTAGGTTGGTGCAGCTCTTGATGCTCCTAGATCGAGTTCCAAGGCTTTCACTGAGTTTGAGTCCATGCGTTGAACAGTCATAAATACTAGGAAGTCATTACAATGGTGAATTGGTCTTCCTAAGGATTCCAGGTTGCGATAGATATCACCGAATGACATGTATAATTTCTTGAGTTCAGATGCTGAATCAGTCGTCATTTTCTTCAACGAAAGTAGCTTCCTAAGTGCGAGATTGACATGAAATTTGAGCACCGTCTCCTAAACTTTTTGAATCTTCTCTTTTGTGGTGGCCGTATTTTTAAGTAGTAGGCTGGCAATTCTGGATGAGTCTTCAAATAGGTTAACTTCTCCACCGGAGGTATCGATATATTGTTATACACCATTGATATAAAAAGACCTTTGAACGGTAGCCATTCCCGTTGAATGTAAATAGTTCAAGCCTCTTTAGCCGGGGAAATTGATAATTCAATGTCGTGTTCATTGACAAAGCTTATAGCAGGAGATGGATTTGGTCGATTCAAAACTACGGTCAAGTTCAAAAATTAATCGTTAATTAGTTCCCCCAGATCCGGCTCGACGGACCAGAAAAAATACTAATACATAAGGAGATGAATCAATAGAGAAACTTTTAAACTATAATTAAAGTTAAATCCGATTAAATTTATGGTGAACTCTTTCCTTTTTTTGTTTATTCCAAGCACATAAGTTATCAAGTCGTTTCATGATTAGCAATTACAGGGAGCTAAGTTATAACATTCTGTGTTGGTTGCCGTGACAATGATACAAGTTTAGAGTCGTAACAGAAGTAAATTAATTAGTATTATAAATTGGTAGGTAAAACATATAGGAAAATCACAAAAGGATGAAGGAATGATAGAGTAGATGACTAAATAATAAGTGAGTGATCAGCCTAACTGAAATCAAGGTAAGAACCTGCTGCTCTAGATTGATCTGAATTACCACAAATTTGGTCCCAGCAAGCCTAATAAAAATTAAGGTGATCACTTGCTGCTCTAGATTGATCGGAATCTCCTGGTCTTTTGTTCTCAGCAAGCCTAATGAAACGGACTCCTAGAGCTAGGTCTGAATAAAGTCACTGATGGAACGATGAAGAGCTGTTCTGAGGAATGCACCCACTTGTTTATAAGGGTTCAGAGAAGATATATTAGAGTTCAGAGCAGCCTTAAACTAAATACGATCAAAGGATGTTTTGCGGAACGATATTCACTGTAGGATAGTTCAGAGCAGACTGAAACAAAACATGATATAAGGATGTTTTGCGGAAACGATATTTGTAGAATTATTCTCACTTCATGAGGATTGAAAGAAAACTCAAACCAGATAGACTAGACGCCAGGACGATGGTCGGAAAAAGGTGTAGTTTGAGTTTATCAACGATTTCAATTTGTTGATATAGATGTGGAAGGTAGCAATATAGAAAAAAGGAAAAGTAATAAAAAATGTCCAGAGCCCCAAGAGCATGTGCATGAGTCATGTTCAAAAGGTTTTTAACATTTGGCAGTGCGCTGTGATATTTCAGGATGCGCTAGGATTGGGAGACGCAAGCTATAAAATTTGTACATGTTTGCTTCTGGTCTATTTTTTTGGGTTTTTTTTTCAACATACATAAAAGTTCTTAGATTCTCGAACACTAGATCTTATTGAACATTTCAAGTTTTTTCTTTGGAGGGGAAGATCCCTTTATACTGAAGTGCCGCTTAAAAATGTTAGCATTTTTAGAATCTGAAACAAAAAACTCAATTTTTAAGCAGCAAGTTCAGGGGGAGGCAAATATATGGAAAATTTGTGTCCAGCCCCCCCCCTAGCGGAAATATGTCTTTATAAGTACAAGGATGCCAAATACCTCAGAAATCAAAATTCACTCAACTTTCTTAACAATAGTATGATTTGTCAATTTTACATTTTCTCCCATAAAATCAAAACGGGACCCTCTCTTCTTAAACTTTTACCGTTTTGTAGATTGATATTAGATCCTAATGTTTAAAAAATTTCATTGAAATCAAAACATAAACATGTGAGTTATAGCCATTTAAATTGTATGGCATTACAGCAACTTCAATGCGTGTTACTAGTTGATACAGTGGAACCTGGCTAATTAGAACTAGTGTAATTCGAAATCCTCATTGATTAAAAATTTTCTACTAGTCCCCAGCATCCCCTGCTTTGCAAAGATAACCATAGGACCAAAACGGCAGCTACACACACGAACGGAGACAGGGGCTCCGAGGGGGGACCCAATAAAACTGGAGCAGGAAAGGCAGGAAAAGTAACGGGTGACCAGGCAAATGAAACGACGAAGTGTGATTTCATCGCCAACGTCGAAAAGGTAGCAGAGGTATTGTATTCGGAAACAGGAACCAGTAACCACTCCCAAGGACGATGTCCGCAAAGTAAAATTGCCGCTCAGTGCCATGAAGAAGAAAGGCTATTCCAAAAAGCGGAAATTGTTCTAAAAAGAATACAATCTGCATCCGACTCGCCAAAAATTACCAAAGCAGTAAAGATTGGGTTCCTTGAACTAGCAAAGCTTCTAGGGCGCATAGGGCTTTATCGGAGGAACTGGTTCAAGGCCAAAGAGGACCAGAAGGCCGAGAAGAGCAAAAGGCTAAAGAAGCACTGGACGTCAAATCTAGAGGGCACGTGTAGATAGCTCCACAACCAAAAATCAATAAAAGTGTAGCATCCAGCCTAATCGAAGGAGATCGGGATAAAAGAAGTAAGGAAGAGGCACGAACACGAGATCAGGGGTTCCTGACAGTGGTTACGAAAGGAGCAAAGAAAGCCGCTAAGAAGCTTCTTCAAAAAGTTACAGAAAGCAGAGTTCGCACGGATACCCAAGAACAAAAAAGAACCGATGCAAAACAGGAGAGAAAGAAGCCCCGATGAAGACAGCAGCAGGCACTGCTCGTAAATACCCAAGGTGGTCGATCCTACGCAGAGGTGCTGCGGGACATCAAAGAAAACGTAAGGCCCGAAGATACTAACACTGCCATTAAAACAGTACAACCAACGTAGTCGAGGCACATACTGGTTGAATTTGGAGCAGAGGCCGAAAAAAGGGAAGTGTTTTGCGACGCAGTAAAGAAAGTCCTCGGAAAAAGCGCAACTATAGCCTCGCTCGAGCCAATAGCAATGATCGACATAAGTGACATTGACTGCGTCAGGAATGTGGCCGAGGTAGAAGAAACCATCAAAAGGGAGTTCCCTAGCGTGGGAAGGATCAAAGCAAGATTGACACCAAAAAACAATAGGGGACAACGCATGACCATAATTAACTTGACCGAAAAACACGCTGAATAATTCCTGAACAAGGGCGAAGTACAAATAGGGTGAGTTGTCTGTAGCATATGGCGAACAGCAACGCCTCTACAATGTTTCAAATGCCTTGCCCATGGTCACACCGCACAAGTATGCTAAGGACCCGATAGGAGTTCTCTATGTTACAAATCCGGTCTAATGGACATAAAAGAAAAGAGTGTACGAAGGATTCATACTGAATTCTTTGCAAGTATGCTGATCCAAGACCTGAAATTGGACGCGTCTTGGTATCAGGGATATGCTGAATTTTCCAAGAAGCCCTAGTCAAGGTAAAATCAAAATTTCGGTGACCCGTATCCTGCAGCTAAGCCTTCACCGTAGTTGAACCAACCAAAATCTGCTTGTGCAGTTCGGAGCACTGATTTTCAAGTGGAGAGTTGTGGATGGCGGGATGGTTTCGTGTGGGTTCGATGCTCTGGGACCACCTTCTTTAGTGTTTACCTAATGCCGAACGAATCATCTTTTCAAGCCAAGCTTAATACTCTGGAGGGTGCTGTCTCGAACACAGCACGCAACGTGCTCGTTGGGGGAGATTTCAACGTTAAAGCAATCGAATGGGGGATGCCTCAAACAGATCAGAGGGGAAAGCGAACCCTGGAAACGGCGACCAGGACGGCACTCGGCGTACTAAACGTTGGAAATACGCTGACTTTTCGCCGTATTGGCTGTGAGGGAACCATACTGGACGTCACATTCACCATGGAGTCCCAGTATGGAGGATACACAATTGGAAAGTATTAGAAAACTACTCAGCCAGTGATCATCAGTACATTCTGCTTGAGATCAGTGATGTTGTCTGATAACATCCGTGCTCTTGGCTTTCTCCAACTGGATAGAACATCGGAAGGATGCACAGCAGGTGAGCCGCTGCAGTGAGCTTCAGAGGGGACGTTAGAATTGGTGGCTCAAGTCGTGGTGAACTCAACTATGAGCATTACCACGACTGCTTGCTGCGCTTCTATGCCCCGTCGAAAACCCCGGCACGGTAAACCCCAGTGTACTGGTGGTAAACTGAAATCGCCGAAAAGCGAAGGGAGTGTCATAAGCTTCGACGTGAGGCTTAATGGTTGCGGAACCATGACAAGGCATGCAACCCGGTTGCCTTCGCAAATTCATTAACAATAGCAAGACTCGCTGCTGGCAAGACCTAGTGGACAGTGTGAACAAAGATCCGTGTGGCTTTGGCTACAAGCAAGTTATGCGGAAGGTTGGCGCCCTACGGAAGCCTTGCATATATGATGCGTAAAAGATGGACGAGGTGGTACGGGGACACTTCCCCGCCCACCCCATCCGTGTTGACACTGTTCATGGTGAAACAGCAATCGAGTATCCACTCTTCACACAGCTGAAATGGAAGACGCAGTACTTTCATTGAAAGCGAGGAAGGCTCCAGGTCTAGATGGTGTTCCGGCTGAGGTGTTGCAGCTTGTCTATCACTATCGTACTGCCTTGCTGCCCAGCACATTCAACGCGTGCCTACGGGATGGAGTTTTCCTGGTACGATGGAAGGTGGTGGGGCTCATGCTGATCAGCAAGGAGAAGGGAAATCCCAAATGCTAGACACGGCTTGGAAAGTGCTTGAGTAATTTATCAAGAGAAGACTCACTGACGTGATTCGTGCTGCTGGGGAACTATTTCCTCTGCAGTACGGCTTTAGAGTAGGACATTCTACTATCAATGCGATTGCAGAGGTGTTGAGGGCGGTCCAAACGGTAGAGGCGTAGAGGCGACGGATCGTCCTGTTGGTGAAATTCAACGTCAGGAACGCCTTCAACTCCGGTGGATATTCTGGATACGCTGGAAAACTCTTTTCAAGTCCCAGAATATCTAATACGGCATTTGAACGACTTTCTAAAAGACCGAAGCCTGCTCTAAGACACGAAACAGGGCTAACGAAAGATAGTGGTTACATCGGGTGTTGCCCAGGGATCTTTCCTTGATTCAAACATGTGCAACGTGTCCTACGACGGGCTACTGAGACTCAAGATGCCAGATGAGTCCCGCTTGATCGGCTAATCGGCTATGCGGATGATGTTGCAGCTCTGGTCGCTGGACGCACCGTTGAACAAGCGACACTTAGGCTACGTATGCTAATGCGCCGAGTGAGGGATTGAATGACTGCTCACGGGCTCAGTTTAGCACTGGAAAAAACCGAAGTGGTCATCTTGACAAAAAAAAAGAGAATCCCTAGAGTAAGGATGAGCAGTATTGGAGACATACAAATCAAATCGAAGCCAGCGGTGACGTACCTGGGGCTACTAATCGACTCGAAGATGAGTTTCTCTGAGCAAATCAGGGCAACGGCTGAGAAGGCTTCTTCGAGATTATCAGCTCTGAGTCGACTTATGGCCAACGTAAGGGATCCAGCCCATCAAGAAGACGCCTCTTGATGAGTGTTGTAGGGTCAGTGCTACTGTACGGAGCAGAGGTATGAGGCGACGCTCTCAGTAAGGAGGTTTACCGGAAACGCCTGGCACAGGTACAAAGAAGAGAAGCGCTGAGAATTGCATCTTCGTACCCGCCAGTATCTGATTCAGCGGTGGAAGTCATTGCAGGCATGAGACCTGTCGGCTTCTTTGCTAGAGAGCGCCGCTCTATCTATCTGCGTCAAAACGAGGATACGAGGGAGTTGTTGTCCGCGAGGAGAGACAGCACTCACTCTACGATTGGCAGCAGTCTTGGGAGAATTTTACGAAGGTAAGGTGGACTGCGCGCCTCATCCCAAATCTGAGACCGTGGCTAAGTTGTGGTGAGACTGACTTCTATCTGACCCAGGTTTTGAGCGGACATGGATGTTTTCAGTCTTACCTGCACAAGATTGGTAAGTCACGGTCCCCTGATTATCGGTATTGCCCAGGAGAAGAAGACAATGCCTGCCACACATCTTTTGCATGCATGAAGGGCCCTCTACAGGGAGACGGGAGAGCTCACCCCGGATGATATAGTCGCGGTGATGCTCGAATCGGTTGACAAATGGAACCAGGTGGCACATTATGCTCGGGCAGTCCTAAAATATATTAGGGACTTACAGCAGCCGGAGGTGTTCATGCTGGGGGATCGCTTGTCTGGCACTTTCCCTCTCCCCTCCCGCTAGAAGAGGGGTCCCCCAGCTTGAAGGCGACTCATGGTGTACGAAAACGAGACCTGGCCCGAAGTAATGTGTCAAACGGTTCCAGGCTGGGTTCTCAGGTTGACAGGGGAGGTGTTTAGTGGGTAGTCTATTCACCTTCTTGCGAACATGGGAGTCCCACACTCTGTGCGTCCCTACCATAAAAAAAGTAACCAGATATTGGGTATAAGTAAATAACAAGATGCGTCTTCGATGGCGGTTAAAGAAAGAAAGACAAACCAAAGGAAACATTTCTCAGCAGCTCAGCTGTCATATCGCTATACATCTTGTACATAGAACCACCCTAATATAAACGAATTGACGTATCCAAATCAAAAATAATGAGAATTTCAAAATGAAAAGCATTAAACCACTTTAACTTACCGATCAAACAATCTCTAAAAACTGCCACTTCATTATACCATCTAAATGGACTCTTAACAAAACGTGGATGATTTCCATCAACCATAAAACAATTCACATTGATTCCTCTTCAAAACACCAACAGAATTAAAATCCATTTAGAAAGATTTATTGAAGAACAAAACAATTTCGGGAAGGGATGTTGAAATCAAATTTTATGCATAAGGGAGAAAGTCTTATCGTTCGCGAGCTGCGGTCGATCATCACTCTTTGTTACGCACGTTTACAATCCAAGAAAACTAGGCGAAAAGATGAAAAACGAACATTTTTACTTCACCATAAGAAGTTGAAGATGAAAAGTAAGAAAAAAAAAAAAATGAAAATAAACTTGCCATCATGAATGTGAACGGGAACGAATGAATTATGAGCTATTGAATAAGGATCTGGCATAAAAACCATTTTTTCCTGTTATTGATTCCTTTCTTCATCATATTTCATCGAACTGAACCGAAAAGAAAAACTTTTTCGTCGATTGAGTACTTTTTTGTCGTTTCACATTTTTACAGCCTTACCCTAGGTGCCTATCACATCATGCCACCCCGCACAGAGCGGATAAGGACATATTCTCCATGCACCATCATCTGGTCGCTGCCACGTGGAAAAAAAACTTTTTGGTATTGCTCTGTCTGTTTGTTTGATTTGGCTAAAGCCTATGCACTCTCCGTATTCTGATGATAGGGTTAGGGGTTACCACGTTTGAATGACTTTAGCTTTTTACCTGGCTTGGAAACATCACTAATTGAAAAGTTAACTGAGAATTGATCTAAGTAATAATTAGAGAGAGTTTACCTTTAATTATGCCGCAATTGAGTATGTTTGTGATTGTTTGGGAATAGCTCATACGTATAAAAGAGAGAATTATCGGAATAGAAAATTATTCACTTGGATTAGATTTAGGGGAAGGAAAATCATAAATAAATTCTTTGTTTCTCATTGAATCGAATTTGAAGTTAGCTTTAAAAGGTATAAAGAGACACTTTGCTGCTCTAGGCATTCTAGTAAACTGATGGTTGACTGATCCAAAATTGTCCCGAATTCCGAGAATCGATTCACCCTGTGGCAAAATCTTGGAATACACATGTACCTCACCTCCTGGAAATGTATATGTAGATTTTGTTCCTCCGAGTCCGTGGGTTCAGTTGGATACTTTTATTTATAGCATACATATTAAAGACCAAATGCATAATAGGACAGGTTTTGACTTTTTGTCGCTCTATGTTGGTAAAGTAACTTGCCCCATTGTTTGGTTCTCGGTATAAAGGATTGTAGGAAACGTATTATCCAAATGATTGACATTTCTACATTGTACCTAAATACGTTATGCCTTTGTCACTTTCCTCCACCACTAAATTCTAGTGAACAAAACAATCTCAAACGAAATTCACCGAATCTAATTTCTAGCAGAAGAACAATAAATAAATCAAAATCAATCATTCTTTTAATAGATTGGAATTTACACCAGATTTCTTTTGAAGGGGTTGGTATGTGACTCTCATGTTCGGGAGCGACTGGGCTATTCTGAAAACGCCTCCCCTGTCAACCTGAGAGGCTAGTCTGGAATCATTTGACGCATAACTTTGGATGAGATACAAGAAATTAGGCATGGAGCTAATACGTTTCTTCTATTCCTATTCCAACCATCCTAACCTTCGCAGAATTCTTTAGTTGTACATACGCAGACTTATCTCATTTAGTGCGATTTAGCTCCTTACCTCCCTCATATCTGTGAGGATTTCAGTACACATCTACCTTCCTGAGCCATTTTCAGTCATTATGATATTGAGAAATAATTTTTACAGAGTTATTTGGCGGTTAATTGGGAACCTTAATTCATTCCTGTTTCGTTTCCAAGAAATGCCAGGGTACTATATATTCGTATGGTTATCAATTATGTCAAAGGCCTTCAGTCTCTTGTCACGTACGCATTTTCATCTCAAGTCTTAGGTCTTTTTAGATGTCAGTGTTTCTAATGTACCATGGAATTATTAAGATATTTCTAATGATTCTATTTTGGAAGGACTGGAGTGCTTTTTTATTAGCCATTGTTGTCTGATAGAAACTACCGTATAGTAGCGTCGGTTTTTTGTATATGAGTGATCAATTTTTAAGGCTGCCTTTTGGATTTAATGAGTCGGTATAGAGAGACGAGAAGTTCAATACAGTGTCCTCGTTTACTTTGTATATGTTGTTTCCATGTCAGGCTTATGTAAGTCCAATGTATTTAGCCGTTGGTGTCCAGTCTATTGTTTCATTATCAACGATAAGTCCCTGTGAAGTTTGTAGTCCTTTCTTATTGATGAATAGGGCCTGTGTTTTGTCCGAATTAGTCTTAATTTTTCATTTAAGATAGTATTCCAATAAAATATTTATTGATCGTTGCAACTTTGAAGTGATGACTCTTGCTTGTCGTGCTGTAATAAATCACAAGTATCATCAGTGTAGAGTGATTTTTTACTTTTAGAGGCAGAATGGAAAGAGCTGCAGTAAATATATTGTATAGGACCGGTGAGATAGGCAAGCCCTGAGGAGCCCCAGCATCAATTGGTCTCAGGCTTGAGAATTGTTTGTCAAATTCCAACACGGAATGTTCTGTCTTCCAAGAATGACCCAATAATTTTGAATGAGCTGCAGTGGCATTGATAATTGATGCATTTTATTTGTTTATTTATTTACCAAACAACGTTTTACATCAAAATTATAAATTATCACAAAGAAATACAAGTTAAAAGTTACAAAATACAAGTTAAAAATGTAGGTCACACATACAAAAATACAAGTTAAAAATATAAGACTAGGGAGAGAGGAACATTGATAGATTGATTTTAAACTGTAGTCTGAATATGGTTGTGAAAAAGCATTGGCCTGAGACTATTTTATATTTTGCTGCATCTATTAATTGGTTCATTTTCACCGTAGATGGTAAAATGTTGACTTTTCACCAGCAAATGTCAATGTCTTGTAAATCATACTGGTTCGTTCAAGGATATCCTGTCAATCAGATATTGAACTTCAATGGTACCACGGGGGACATCAAATGCAAAGCAAGAGCATGCCATAATTCTACGGGAGGTAAGTGAAGATAAATATAGAATGGACAACCGATATTCATATGAATATGTGATGAGCTTAGTGCTTCGTACAATAAATGTTCGGTTGCGTGTAATGAGATTGCTCCCTAGCTCCAGTTTGTTGACACTATATCTGCGCACCCTCTACCTGAGTAGAGCCTTGATACTCGCGATGTGTTACAGCCTTCTGCACCAGATCTTCCTTCATCGGAGGAGAATACTAGAATAACACATGATACTGCTCCTGCCATAATAACGAAAAGTAAAACGCAAGCTAAACCTGTAACAAAAAACAGCGCTAAACTGTTGACCAGCAATGAATGAGAGGTTGTATTTCAATCATCTCCTGGACCCTCATCTTCTCGTCGAGGTGTTATATCGAAAAATCGGCCCACTTCACCCAACACTCTTGTAACGGATATTCAACGAACGCCAATAGCTGTTGTTTCTAATTACTCTCTTAATCTACAAGCACCACAGAAAGTTCCATCTCTTCATGTCGTGGCGCCGCCGAAGTAAATATTTATATCTCGCCTGGCTTATGTGACATCAACAAATGACATTTGTGATTATGTCTCAACGAAATTTGGACCTTCAGTAAAGATCATCAGCTGCCACAAACAGACAAAAGACAACATTGAGCGAAGAGTTATAGCTTCCTTTAAGCTTACTGTATCGTCAAACTGCAGCATAGGTCTTCATACAGAATACTGGCCTCCTGGAACACTAATTAAACTGTTCGAGGCAAGCAAAAGAATAAATTTTCGTCGCGTGGTAAGCTCTCTTCCGAAACATTAACAACTGGTCATCCTACAACTTCTTCAGATATTAATTTAAATTTTGATATTAAAAACACTTCTCCTAGCTTCAATCTTTATTATCAAAATGTACGTGGCATGCGAACCAAGCTGGAAACTAAAACTGCCTCTTCCATTTCCGGCGATGATTTCATTTGTTTTACAGAAACCTGGCTAACTCCCAATATCGCCAGCAGTGAAATTTTTCCTCTATATGATGTCTACCGAACTGATAGAGATCGTTTGATTTCAGGTAAATTTGACGGTGGTGGTGTACTCATTGCTACTCATAAAGCCTTAGACAGCAAACTCTGCTCTGACTTTTCACCGTCTCTTCCAGTAGCATGCATCACTGTCTTAATCAATATCCCTCAAGCTGTGAGTTTGGTATTGCTTTGCGTGTATATCCCTTGCAATGCTCCTTTCCGCGTTTACAACCGTTTTTTCTCTGAATTATCTTCGTATTTCTGTAGCATCAACCCTCTATACAATATTTTAATCTGTGGTGACTTTAACATGCCTTGCCTAAGGTGGGACTCAAGCTCTCATACCCTCTCAACCTTCAATGATCTCTCTATCCTGTTTTCTTCTTTTTTATCGCTTTGCTCCCTATCGCAATTAAATATGATCCCAAACGCAAACAATCAACTTCTCGATTTCATCCTTACTACCAATCCTTCCTCTATCTCCTCGACCACAAAATCCCCCTCTGAATGTGTAAAACCTAATCCCCATCATCCTCCGCTTCAGGTTCGTTTATATTTTCTTGCATCTCTGTTTAAACGCACTCCTTTCTCCCCAAGACTTAATTTCCGCAAAGCCACCCATGCAGCCATTCAGCTCGAGCTGGATAGTATTGACTGGAATTCAATGCTACAGAAGCTAGCTGTCAATTCAGTGCTATCAATTTTCTATGAGAATCTTAGTAGCATAACTGCAAACCATGTACCTATCTGCCGATCCCCTCGGAAAGAGAGCCCCAACTGGTTTTCCGCTGAAGTCTCAGACGCTCTTTATTTGAAGGACCAGGCGCGCAAAAGACTTCATTATTCCAACTCTAACACTGACCTCACCAACTACCGACTGCTTCGTAAGGAAGCCAAAAAAGCGGTTATGAACGCAATGCAATCTTATGATAATATGATTGAAACATCACTGCAATCTAATAGTCCTAAGCTCTTTTAGACAAACAAACTTTCTCTGAAAACAACATCCCATATTCCTAATATCTTCTCAAGGCGTAATTGCCAAGCTTCTGATGGGCAAGCTATCTGTGGCCTTTTCGCTCAATTTTTTTCCTCCACATTTAAGATTTCGAACACCACTATGTACTCATCGGGTCCTTCTCCTTCCCCTATTATGCATTCTATCGTGACCTCTCCATCGAAAATTGAAAATGTGCTGCCTACCTTTGACATTAATGGTGGTCCGGGTCCTGATCGAATACCAAATCTGTTCGTTAAGTCATTATCTTGTTCATTATCTACCCCACTATCAATAATTTTCAATATTAGCCTTTCTTCCTCCTGCTTCCCTGACATCTGGAAGCATGCTAACATCTTTCCAATCCATAAGTCCGGAGATCGAAGTGAAATCTCTAACTATCGTCCGATTTCTATGCTGTCTTGTTTTGGCAAGCTCCTTGAGAGAATTGTGCATAACAGAATGTACGATGATATCAGTATCCTGTTTGCAAATGAACAACATGGCTTCATTGAAGGCCGTTCGACAGTAACTAATTTGCTAGAACTTACGAATACCTTCTCTCTTGCTTTTGACAAGAGTCAACAAGTCGATGTGATATACACAGATTTTGCTAAAGCCTTTGGCAGTGTTGATCATGGCCTTTTGGCTAACAAACTCCGATCGTTCCGCGTTTGCGACTCTATCTTATCCTTCTTATCCCATCGCTCCTGCACAGTTACATGGAATAATTTTTTTTCATCGGACTCATTTAGCCCAAAATCTGGTGTTCCTCAAGGATCAATTTTAGGCCCCTTGCTATTCAACATTTTCATTAATGATCTTCCCTAATGCCTGTCCTCTAATTGTCTTCTTTACGCTGATGATTTAAAAATTTATCGCCCCATTAACTCCAGGAAAGACTGCTTATACCTCCAAAATGATCTTGACAATCTCCAAAATTGGTGTCAAGGTAATTTACTTCCTCTTAACATTTCTAAATGTTGTCACATGAGATTCACCAACAAAATTTATCCAGTTTTATATGAATACCAGATTGATGGATCGGGGCTCGCACTTGTGGACAAATATAAAGATTTGAGAGTAGACCGAGGTTTGAAATTTAACATCCTTGTTTCATGCATAACTACTAGAGCTTCACGTGTCGCTGGTTTTATTTTACGATCCTCTTGCAAGTCTTTTAGCATTTTAACCACCGACCATCTATTCGTACTTCTAGCCCGGTCAATCCTTGAGTATGCCTCCCAAGTATTGTTTCCTCACTATACCAATCTATCGGATGCTGTTGAAACTGTACAGCGCAAATTCACACGATCTCTATTCTACAAATATAACCTCACTCACAGCTCCCACGACGAGCGTTTACTGATCCTATACATTCCACCACTCAAAAATAGGAGAGAATTCTTAGACCTGTGCAGCTTATTTAAATTATATCACGGTAGTCTTTCATCCAACCTTCGTGAAAGACTTTGTATACGTCCCACCTCAAGAACGAGTCAACTGACATATTCTTTGTGCCCTGTGCTCGTACCAAAATTTATTTTTATTTATTTTAAGTACGCGTATCACGTCGTTACAATGAGCTCCAGCTGGGTCCTCTGCCACATTCCTTAAACGCTTTTAAAAGCATATTGCATAATATTCTGCTTAGCTTCTAATAGTTTATTAGTATTTTTTATTCTTCTTCTTTTTTTCTTAATATAACTTTGTTCATTTGCATGTATTATATTATATTGGTTTTCATTACCTTTTTTGTAATTGGGTTCCAGGATCTGTTAAATAGTGTAAATAAATAAATAAACAAAGGGAAGCTCTGAAAGTTACGTGGGTCATATTGAGATCGTAAAGCAAATAGCAGGAACTATTTTTCTGTATGAACATTAGAAACAGGATCCCAGACGACACCTGCATATTCGAGAATAAAGCGGACTAATGATATGTATAATGTCTTTGTTACCCACACATTCTGAAATTCTTTAGCACGCCGTTTGATGAAGCCTAACGTTTTACTAGCCTTGCAGACTCATCATGGTGCACATTAAAATGGAGTTTCTTATCTAAGAAGACACCGAGATCTACTATTCTGTCTGTTTGGGAAAGATTAGTATAACCGAGGTGATAATCAGCTAATAAAATTGAAGTTCTGCGAGACCATTCAAGCAGAGCATTTATCTTGTTCTGTAAGAATATCGAATCACTGTGGCATGTTATCCCATAGTATAATTTGAGATCATCTGCATAAAATAAGTGGGGTATATCGGATAACACATCAGAAAGGTCTAATATAAATATTTTGATAAGAAGAGGTCCGAGACGACTACCTTGAGGTACACCGGAGTAGAGTTGAATTTATTTGGACATACGAGTATACCCTTGAAATTTGAAGTAAGAGTTTAGTCAGCGAAGCAATGGGCCACTGGTTCCGAAATTGCGCAATTTTTCCAACTGAATCACATGATTGACGCGATCAAAGGCTTTACTAAAATCAGTATAAATTGCCTCAACCTGGTGCCCTTTTTCTATTGCGCAAAGTATATATGAGACCATAACTGTTAGATTGGTAGCTGGAATTGGTTTTACCTGAAGCCATGCTGCTGGTCATTGAGACGCTGCTCTTTTGCGGGCGATATTTTAGAGCATACTATTTTCTCGAATAATTTTGGGATGGCGGATAAAATGGCAATTCCTCTATAATTTTGAACACTACCTTTGCTTTTGCTTTTATGAATTGGAGTCAGGTGAGAAAATTTCCAGTCTATTGGAAATTTCCCGCTCACGTGTGACTTATTAAAATGGTATGGAGAGGTAAAACGAATTCTTCACTGCACTGGTATAGAAAATAAGGCGGAAGAAAATTTGGGCCAGGTCCATGGTTTAGATCAAGTGTTTTAACTGCATTAATGATATCATCTTCAGAAACTATGAAATCCTGAAGCGCTGTTTAAGAAACGGCGTTAGTGTTATCTATATGAGGTGAGGTGTTTGGTGAGGAATACACTGATTGAAAATGATCTGCGAAGAAATTACAGATTTCTGCCGGGACAGAGGAACTTCGGTCCTTATAGGTCATTTCTTTGGGTTTTGGATTTTGTTTTTGCCAATAAAATTAACATACATTGCATTGGCCTCACGTGACTTTAATCTAAATTCATTTGCCAGTTCATTATTTTCGTTTTTGATTTCATCGCTGTCATAGGGTTCTTTTTGTATAATTTTGTGGAGCTTATTCCTTCTATTTCGCAAATTTCGAAGACTACTGTCCAGCCATGGCTCAGTCAGCTTATTCCTCTTTTTGATCTTAGGTGTATGACTTCCAACGGCGTCAAATATGGTCTGGTAGAAAGAGTTCACTGCATAATCTACATTTAGCGTCGAACGCCTACTAGTACAGACGGAAATCAAATACAATCGAGTTATTGTACGGAAGGCTGTTTGTGTCATCAGAGATGGAATAATCAACTGAAAGTGCGGAATCGTGAAGGGTATTTTTGAAAAGATTTTCCAGATCATTAGTTGGATTAACCACCACCTCATCATAAGCATTCGTGAAAATTAGCTCCAACCAATTGCCAGAGGGATAGAGTGTCGGAGATATTTGCTGTAAATCATTGCCGTACAATGTAGAAACTGGGTTGTGATCAATATCGTCTCGAAGATTCAATGGAATGAGAAGATTGTCAAGTTCGTCAACTACAAACTTTAAATTGAGCCTGTTAAAATCCCCAAAGGTAATAATTTTATCTTCTCCTTTCGAGAGTTCAGCAAGTAAAGAGACAACTCCACAGGCCTCGGTATAGATTGTCTCACTGGGCTCTGGGGAAATATATAAAACACCAACGTACAAATAAAATTAATTTATTTTGATTTTCGCTATTACATGTTTGCTAGTTTTGAAAGTTGCCGTATTGAAGATATCACTCGAGTAAGCGTTGTATATGGCAATTAGGACACCACTTCCTCGGGTGAGCCCAGTGCTTAGTAGTCCCGATTGTCTCCATAAATAGATCAACAACTGTCGAGAGTCTCCTCGTTACGATGGGATTCATTCAACCTGGTTTCTGTGTATGCAAGGATACTGAAAGGGCATGATTCAACGTCAAGAAAAAGTTTGTTGAGTTTGCCTCTCATGTAACTGCAGTTATGATAGAACATTTTGAGGCGTGGTAGAGCTCTTATTGTGGACGAAAAATTTTATGGTGTTGCTCGCGTGACCTTTGGAGCGAGGATATGTAATTTAAGCTTACATGAGAAGCGTAAGTTTCAAGATCTTTTTTGGCTTGTTCTGATGTAACACCAAGTTGCTCATGGTATCCAAGATATATTTTTTGTAGAGCATCAACATCTATTGGAAGACCTTCTCTCTGGATCATTACTTTTAAATAAGTCTTCGTTTTACCGTCGATACATGTTTTGTCTGGTGCTTTATGCATGTAAGCTAGGTAGAGTCGAACCAACTCATATAATCTGTGCTCACCCAGTCTTCATAGTAGATACCTGCTTTGGAGATCTTTGCTATAGTTTATTGCCGCTTTTACAAACGGAGGTACGAGTGGATCTAATAAGGATTGTTTTTCGTTCAAAGGGCTATTGAGTGTACTAAGTATTTCAATTACACAATTAGGGGACGAAGTCTGAAACCCCACTTGTTTTAAGGTTTTATAGGGTTAAATTCAGAAACTGAGCTTTTATTCATCTCTGAAGAACCGATATTTTCTTTATGATGGTTATTATCCCATCAGCCTGCTATCTAAAGGATCTGGAAGGTTAACAATGTTGTTAGGGATAAATGGTTGGGTGTTGTGAGTAGTGTTAATATTCAGGTTTTTGTTGTTAGTGGAAATTACTGTTACATTTTTGTTGTTGTTGTTGTATTTGCTTGGTTAACTATTGTTGACGGCAGGTTTCCTTGATTTCCATTTCTTGAAGAACAGTCCTCTTCAATAGACGCTACCATTTTTGGATGTGTGATTAGAGAAAAGCCTCGCATATTTGTGCGGTATGTATACTTTGAACGATTTCGTTTTCTTACTTCTAGAATTTTGGAACTCGAACAGGATTAGTATTCTTTGGTGTTTTCTCAATCAAAAATGTTTCGAAATCAAGTCTTTTTTTCCATTCCTCCCCTGACCAAAAGGTGCCCAATTTACAGATGTGGCTGGCGAGTTCAGATGTTTAATTTGAAGCAGGTACCGACGCCACTTCTTTCAGACCACATAATTTCATATGAACTGGAAAAACGTTCTCAATGTTTCGCTGCTCCATTATTTTCGCTTCTAAAATATTACACTATTTATCGATGTTTTCCAATTTTTGAGAATTTCCGATAGTTGCGTCAAGTTGTCCTGCTCAGCTAGTTTTTGTTAATATTTTTAAGCATATCACTGAATGCTTCTTCACGGTAAGGTTCTGTATTTGATGGTTGGATGCTGGAGATTTGCTCTTTCACGGAGATTAGTTGATTGTCAAACATCTCAAGGGCTTTGAATATTTTCCTATCGCTCTTTGATAGGTTTATACCTAGCTCATCAAAACTGCTAGCCATCTCCACAGAACTATCTACATTCGCTTGAGATTTAGATCGTAGTCGAAAGATTGTCCGATTTTTCTCTTCAATGAGGTTTTCGATGTAGCCAGTTTTGTTATCATACATTGCTTTCAATTTCTATTCAACACGTTGACAATCTGAGGATATAAAAAGTTCATCCAGGTAAGGATGAAATCAATCACGTGGTGCATCCATTCAGGCACCATGTAACTTGCGGTTACAAAAACATTTGCAGATGACATATTTAAAGGTGTTGTTAAACGCGATGCAATTTGGAATTCTGCATTTGACACTCATTTTTTTAGGGTAAGGTCAGTTATATGCGAGAAGGGTAGTATTATGTATTATGTATTAATCGAAATCGTTGTGGGAAGAAAAATTTTAAAAATATGTATTCATAGGCGAATTTCTGCTTTCACTTGATACAGTCACTCACAGTGAAATTGATAAGTGGGTCAAGAATTAAAAATATCGCGCACAAAAATTACACAGTCATCAGCAAATTGCTGCTTTCACTATAGATTCGATTATTGCTGATTAATTATTGATATCATTGCACTTAATAATTTACAATGGTCACTAAGTCGGACAAGAACTAAAAAATTTAGAATTTCATGCACGAATAACAAATTTAAAATTACCACGGCAACGATATGATTTAAAGAAGACTACTAATATTTTGCAGAGCGATTCAAAAATACGTCTGTATGCGACCACGACGGATAAGTCTTGCATGCCAGACTTTATCACAGGCCTTAGCTTTGTCAAACATAATTAGACCTGTTGAACTTCTGCGACCTAAGCCTGTTCTGATGTGTTGATCTAGTCTAAATAACCGGAGTTCAGTAGAGTGTTTGGTTTTGAAGCCATATTGTTCTTCCGGTATATCTTTGTCGGAAATAACCATATTGATTCTATGCAGAAGCCCCCTTTCCGCAATTTTTGATAGTGATGAGAGAAGACTAACGGCCTTCCAGCTTTGTGGAAATTGAGGGTCCTTTTGAGGTTTCAGAAAAATAATATTAATCGCTAACTTCCAAATTTTTGGGATACTTTTGTAAACGGAATATTGCATTAACAATACCAGTAAGTGTTTTTAAAATATTGTCCGATAGTCAGGAAATCATAGCGTTTGTAATAATATCATGTCCAGGTGCTTTATGTTTTTTGAGCGTCTATATAATGCTTTTGATTTCTTCCAAACCCGTTGGTTCAATCCTATTTTCATGTTGTATGTTGTCTATCAGGAGTCTGTTGACAGAAGATTCAATTCTATCTTCAGTTTTAAAGTCCTCCTCGTCTCAAGAATTTTCGCGAAATTGCATTTTCAGAGAATTTGCAAACGCTTCAGCCTTATCCCCATCATAGAATTGCATCCCATCAGAACCACGAATAGGCAGTACCACAGAAAAAATTAAATTAATTTTTTTTAAAACGTTAGTCCGAAGTTAATTTTTATCGGAAAAAATCTTATATTGTCGAAGTAATCGACTCAGGAAATTTCTATCGAATATTTTTACTTCGATTGGTAACGAAAAACAAATTCACAAAGAAAATTTCGCCGCTGGTATGGAGGAGCCCGATGGCTTCCCACCGTTGGGGCAACCTGGGGAAACAACGAATATGAAACTGGCGACAATCACTGAAAGAAAACACAACGAAGAAAACTCCGTAGATGGAGGGTGCAAGCTGCAAATAATAGCGGATAATCAACAAATGGCCAAATTGCACAAAGAAAATGATGAACTAAGGCAAGAGATACAGTCTCTCAAGGATCTTTTCAAGAAAGGGATGAAACTTCAAAAGACGCAGCCACAAAATCAATGGCAAGAGGTAACAAAGCCGAAGAAAAGTGCAAAGCAAGTAAATCCAGAGGAAGTTCTAAGTGCTGGTGGCACCAACGAGAGCCAAAATTATTTTGCAGCGCTGGAGAGATTAACCGAAGATATGGAAATCGAAGAAAACATCAGAGGTAATTTTAATCAAGATAATGACGTTAATTTCATTCAATATTTAAAGAACAAAAATAAGGAGAAAAAACCAGCCCACAGTTCTGCTGGTTCCTCTGAAAAAGCTTCCAACAAGACAGAAAAAGTTCCACCAATCAACGTGTTCGGACAAACCGGGAAAGATATGGTTCGGCTATTGGCAGCCGAAAATAAACTCGCCAATTTCGAAATAAAAAGAGTTAATGCCGAAAAATTAACTATAAGGACGAAATCACTGGTTGATTTCAAGTCAGCCAAAGATGCGCTGATTTGTGGGGAGGTTCCACACTTCACCTATACCCCAAAAAGTGAAAAGAATCAGACCTTCTTGTTGAAGGGTTTGGACAGCGGAGAGGATACGGTCGATCTTCTTCAGGTGCTCAAGGAGGCTGCACCCGATATTGACTTTGTTTCAGTCAAAGCCTTTGCGACAAGAAGGTCGACCATAGAAAGGAAAAATTTACCACTTTACCCGGTACAAATTGCAAATAAGAGCAGTCCAAGTGCCCTTCAACAAATAAGGTACTTAAATTTCAGAGTGGTGAGGTGGGAACGCCTCCAGAAAAGAGAAGTCAACCAGTGTTACCGGTGTCAAAGATTTGGACATTCGGCTGCCAATTGTGCCATGCACTATCGTTGCGTTAAATGCAAAGACGTTCATGCTCCCGGTGAGTGCAAATTGGCTCAGACGGAGCCTAAAGAAAAATTAATATGCGTTAACTGCGGTGTTTTTAGTCACCCAGCATCATATCGAGGATGCTCCCGATATCAAGATGCAAAAGTTAAATTTGCTCCAAAGCAAACACAAGTACACCGTAATATCATACCTTCCAACTTCGTCAAGCCCAGAGTATCATTTGCACTCGCCGCTAGAGGACCAGCAGAAAATGCTGGAAATAATGTAAATAATGAAAGTGGCAATAATGAGCTGCTTCTCAAAATTTGCCAGCAACTTAATTCTTTATCGGAGAGAATCGACAAACAAGATTCAAAAATTAACTTTGCTTTTCAGCGTTTACGTCTTTCAAATGCCTAATAATAACTTGTCATCCAGTCATATTCCCATGGATAGGCTTCGCCTCATATCAATGAACGTCAACTCTATCGTTGCTATACATCGACGTGATTATCTCCTTGAATTTGTTGTTAAGCAAAAGCCTGACATCATACTTCTCACTGAAACCCACCTCAATTCATGGCATTCCATGGAATTCAAAGATTTTGCATTCGTAAGAAACGATAGGGTAATAGGTGATGGGGGAGGTGGCACCGGGATATTGGTTAGAAGACCCTATTGTTTCCAAAATATTGAAAAAGTCGAATTCAAAAACTTTGAATTTCTTGAAGTGCCCGTCATCAAAATTTCACTGCCAGGTGGGGATAACCTCTTCGTTATCTCTGCTTATGCAACTGGTCAAAATGTTCTCAAGTTCAAGGAGGAACTCAATTCCTTGTTTGAAATACTCGAATTGAACAGGCTGCATAGTTATTATATTTTTGCCGGTGACCTGAATCCGAAGCATACATCATGGCTAAACGCCACCAATAATCCAAGAGGTGTATTCCTGAAATCATGGATAACAGAGAACCAAATTGAATACAGGTGCAACCTATATGGGTCGGAGTTCCAAACATACCCTAGGACAAATTCATATTTGGACCTCTGCATTGCTGACGCAAGACTTGAATTCAGCTTTAATAGTCCTCAACGGAAACTGCAGGTGCTTCCTTACGATAGCGACCATAACGCAATCGTAATGGAAATCAATCATCAAAGGGATGATTTCTTCCTCATTCCAGTTCAACATGAAAACCATCGGTTGAATTTGAATAAAACAGACTGGGGAAAGTTTCAAAAGAAGTTTAATCGGGAGTACCAGAAGCAATGTCCTCCTTCTGACGATGGCAACGCTTGCTCAATGGTTCCTAATAACAGAAATCTAACTGACAATGAAATAGATCTTTATTTGTCGAAGTTAGAGAAGCTGACGTTGGAAACGATTGAGAAAGTAGTTCCCAAGATTAAACATCGAAACAATATGGAAGGATATGTAACACCAACCATCGCAAGGTTGAAAAGATTGAAAAGCCTTCTTCTCACATGCGTCAACAATATTTATCGACGATTTTCGGACTACAACCATCCCTCGTTGGCTTTGTTGAAATTACACCTGAAGAATGTCCGGAACTTAATCCGTTCATACTTCAGGAGTGAGGTCAGCAATCAATGGGCGGAAAAACTGAGGGGTATTAGCCCACAGGACCCAGATGGCGTTTTTGCGAAAGTGAATAGCTTATTCCGCAGGAAGTCTCGAGTGAAGGTATCGAATCTTGAAGTCACTAGTGATGAGATAAATCTTCTCGATAGAGCTGGTATCGAAATTGATAGTACGACTCCGGATAGAAATGGAAACAGGATTATATGTGATGGATTGCAGAAACTTGCCCTGATTGGAACTCATTTAGAATTGGTTCATCTGCCAAACCCAGAGAGAAGGAATGAAATATTTTCGGAGGTCGTTGAAGCAAAAGTTTCCGACTTCAAATCAAGCCTGAACGGCCAATCAATTCTTCAGTTCGATGAAACATTAACATCTGACCTCATACCGAGCTTGAATCTTATTGATTATTTTGTCAGCTATGAAGACTTGTGTTTCATATTTCGCAGTAAAAACAACAAAAATCATGTGGTACTGACGGTATTCCAAATATAGTTCTACGATATTTGCCTGAGGTTGCTATTAGGAACTATTGCATATTGTTCAACAACATAACATGTTGAACAATTCATATTTCCCAAATGAGTGGAAAAAGGCTAAGGTATTTCCGATCTTGAAGAAAGGAAAAGAATCTTCATGCCCTAAAAGCTATCGCCAAATCAGCTTGCTGCCTAACATCAGCAAGGTGTTTGAAGTGATACTCAACAGAGCATTAAACGCCCACATTGAGAAATATGAGTTGATGCCGAATTGCCAATTTGGTTTTCGTGCCAGGCATTCGACCATGCATGCAATAACGAAAGTAACCTCAGACATCTGTTGGAAACTAAACAACAAAGAATGTGTTGGAGCATGTCTCATTGATATGGAGAAAGCCTTCGATACGGTATGGTTAGATGGACTAGTTTTCAAACTTGTCGCCATGATGTGTAATATGTTATACGGGAAATTATTTGTTGTAACTGATGGAAATCTGACAACAATGCGCGAATTCAAGGTCTTGAATGGTCTACAGCAGGGAACAGGTACTGCGCCCCTGCTTTTCTCAATATTCGTTCGCAAGCTATTGAACAGCTTTGATTTTAATGTCTCCCCAACGCGATCATTGGTAGCGTTTGCTGATGATCTGATCATCTATACGGCAGACCAAAAAGCTACAATAGTTCAGAGCAATCTTCAAAAAATTTTTAATGATGTGCAGCTCTACACCGACAATTGGCGAATGAAAATCAATGCGCAGAAATGCGAAACAATTTTGTTTCAGACAACGCTGCAGGGGGCCAGTCAAGACCTGAAACGTAATTGGAAGGACTTCCACATTATGGCTGGTGAGGGTAGTTCCGAACGAGTTCCACATAAATCCTGTGTTCGATACCTCGGTGTTCATCTCGATCAGTATCTGTACTACACTGAACATGTCAAAATCATGCTCAGTAAGGCACTAAAAGTAGTCATGGCCCTTCGGCGACTCTTTCATTCCAGATACATTGATCAAAAAGTCAAAGTTATTTGTTACAAGACCCTGGTTAGGCCAGTTTTGACATACGGATGCCAGACCTGGTACAACCAGAGTGCTAGTACAATGGAAAGATTAAGAGTTTTCGAAAGAAAATGTCTTCGTGCATGTACTGGTTTGTACAGAAAGCCTGAGACGGATTGGAAGCACTATATATCGAATGGAAAAATTTATCAAACCGCTCAGGTGACAAGAGTCGATATCTTCATATTGAAACTTCTTCGGAATCATATCGCAAGATCTGTAACTGTGAGTGAAAACCCTTGGATTTCACAGCCGTTCCACCCTACAGACGGGTATATTGTGACTTGCCTCACTACTGGCTTCGTTCCTCCAGAAGCATTCGTGTATTTGGACATGAATCGATATGTTTTTGATTCAGACGGCGTCCCAATCATACATCACATATACCGACGGGCCACCGATAAGAAGATAAAATATCCTCCGAATCTGAGTTCACGATACCAACAACTCAATGGAGATACTCATTTGCTAGATTCGTTGAGGCTGGTCGAGCTGAGATGGAGCAATCTAGGTATTGGTGGCTGAATGACAATATCTAAATTATTCGTGTATTTTCTGTTTTTGTGCTTTATCGTTACTTAGTTTTTTAGATTCATCTCATTATTGCTACATCTAGTGTTGTTGTTTATTTGTATTATAATTCAGGTATAGGTTTCAATATAAGGTAACGTATTTTTTGTTTTTTTTTTTTTTTTTGATTGAACTTATTTAGAATTAGGGTGTAACATTTTAGGTATAGGATATAAGTTCATTGTTGTGTTAGTAATATAAGTAATTTTTGAATAATGCTGGTTGGCTTTTTCTCCTTTTTCCAATTGAATCAAAAAATATGAAATGATCTTAATTAATTTAAATTTGCAAGTGTATTTTTTTCATTAAATGTGTTTAACTGATAACGTATAAATTTAGAGAGCCATTCGGGCCATTAAGTTTTTTATAGTTTTATTGTTTGGAATTTGCTTTATGTTCTTTTAAAAATTTATAACGATTAGTATTAAATAAAGCGCTTTTGACTTTGACTTTAGGCAGTACCACAATTTTGCTGTTTAACTGAAAGTATTTAATCATTTTCTAGAAACGACCATACTCAGGCTCACGACTCTGTTGAAAGCTCTCCTATTGCTCATTTCGGAATACTTTTATTTTATTACGGATTTCATTTGTCATCCGAGTAATGTTTATGCGTAGCGCACTTGTATACCTAGCTCTCCTCTGAACTTGATTCCTTCTCCTAATCAGTTGTTTGATGTTCTGAGAGATTTCATAGGGATTCGTTTTCCTTCTTGAAGTTATGAACGTATGGTCCCATTGTGCCTGTATAATTTTCTGAGCTACGTTCTCAATGATGTTGTCGATGTTGTCAGGTAATTGAAAATTAGTTTCCTTGGCCAATCCGACTCTAAACGCTTTCCAGTTTGTAGTTTTCTTTTCCTGCATAGGAACATCAATTAAGATGTTTTCAATAAGAAAGAGGACTAGTTTGTTGTCAGATGACAGTTCGCCGAGTTTGCGGTATTCTAATGTCCATTGCAAAGCCATTTAGTTGGTGTTGGTTCATTGGGGATATGTAGGCTGTAGCGGTTGGCTAGGCATTCAGATCTCCTGCAATGAAAATAGGGCCTTTAAATGCAGCAAGTACTCTAAGATCACTTGAGAAATTTATATTTCCTGGAAGATTGTTTGCAGAAATCACATTGAACTCCAGAAAATCAGTTCACACCTTAATTGCTGTGGCCTCTAGCTTTTGAAGTGTAGGTGTATTAATGAAATAAAGACAAATAACCTTGAATGACTTAGTTGATCTGAGAAGGAAGCCAGACATTTAGGTGGCTTTGAAAACCAAGCAAGCTACTTATATGATGACCAAAGTGAAGCTTAATATCGAATAAAACACCAAGATCCTTGTGCCACAGAACAGTCTCTAGATGTGTTTTGGAGATCAAGTAATTGAAACTTATTGGAATCTTTTCAGTAAGAAAGTCATCTGATTGCACTTACCGATACTCAAATTTAGGGCACTAGCAGCACTCTAACGAGATAAAACGTCTTAGTCCTTCTGAAACCGAAAGCAGTCTTCAAAGGACTTTATAATTTTGAAAATTTTCACACCATCTGCATAGGTTAGTGGGGATAAATTAATGAAGATGGAAAGTCATTGATAAAAACAAGCAACAACAAAGGCCTCAGAATGGAGCCTTGAAGAACGCCTAATGAGGGGTAAAAAAGAAATGATTTCTGGCCACAGTCAACTTCTATAAGCTAAATAAGAATGAAGACAACAAATTACAACCGAATACAGATCGATTTTTTTTTCAATTTTTCGAATAAAATATGGTGATCGACAGAATTAAATGCTTTCAAAAAGTCTATATAAACTACGTCAACCTAATTTGCCTTATCTGAAGTTACAGAAACCGTATTTAAGACCGACAAAAGGTTAGTAAAAGTAGATCTACCCTTAATAAAGCCATGTTCGTCTGTGGCCAAGGAAAGAAGCAATTTGGGATAAATTTTGCTACCAACAATTCTCTCCAGGGGTTTACTAAAACAGGAAGGAAGTGAAACGCGGCAATAATTAAATATACAACCCCTCTCACCAGATTTTAAGATCAGGAAAATATTAGCGCTTTTCCATAGAAAAGGAAATATTCCAGCAACAAAACTACAGTTAAAAAGGATAGATAAAGGAACTTAAATTGATGTAGAAAGGGATTTGGCGAAACATTAAGGGACCACAAGCAGTACTAAGATCTAAACTATTTAGCAAATATTCAACTCCTAGAGGATTGACATGTCTCCAAGGAAAGTCACTGGAAGTTGGTTGGTTGGGTTTGAGTAAAATGATGAGAATTATTGCGCAAATAGTTCACATACCTTTTCATTATCAGATGACGTAGTGCTGTTAAGATATATTGAGTATGGTATACTGCGAGCTTTTCTTAAGGAATGAAAATAATACGATGCAGATTTATTTAGATTTGATTTAATTGAGCCCTCAATATATTCAATTTAGCCTGGTTGTGGTGTAATTATTAGACTTTTAGGTTCAGAACGCAGCCTTAATCGTTTCCAATGTCATTTTCTCTTACTTCAATAGATAGAGATCTATTTCATCATTAACTAGACAGGAACTATTGAGCCAGCGTTGTCATCATCAGAAGTAGGATACTGCTTCTGGTAATCCCGATTAAGCTTCATTTGAACTCCCCCCCTATTTTTTGGAAATCAACCGATGATTTTCATGTTGAACTTGAATGAGGCTCCCATCGTCCTTCTGATGATTTATTGCCATTACGATTGCGATATGGTCGCTATCACAAAGAAGTACCTGCAATTTCCGTTGAAGACTATCAAAGTTGAGTTCAAATCATGCGTTATCCACACAAAGGTCCAAATATTAATTTGTCCTTTGGTATATTGGGAGCGCTATATAGATTCTACCTATATTCAATTTGGTTCTCTGTTCTCTACGATCAAAGGAATACATCTCTTGGATTAATGTTGGAGTTCAGCAGTGATGTACACTAGCCACTCAGGTAGCTCGAAAGAATAAAATAACTACGCAGCCTGTTGGTTTTGAGTATTTCAAACAAGAAATCGAGCTTCTCCTTGAACTTAAGAGCGTTGCATAGGCAAAAATAATGTAGAAATTACCCTCACTCAGCAGTGAAATTTTGATCATGGACATTTCAAGAGATTCAACATTTTTGAACTCGAATTTTTCAATATTTTGGAAACGATAAAGTCTTCTAACCAATATTCCAGTGCCATTTCTCCCAGTACCATTTAACTTATAATATTTAACCAATTTAAAATCCTTGAATGTCATGGAGTGTCAAATGACAAAATCTTTGACACCAGTAACACTGGTTGACTTTTCTTTTCTGCAGGTGTTCCCACCTCGCCGCCCTGGAATTCAAGTACCATAATGAAAAGAAGCGATTTCATTATTATAACAACGCAATTAGTGCGGAACAATTTGATACGCAACTTACTAATATTATTATTACTAACCTGAAATAAAACCCACCACTTTGACCGCAATCATTATCGATAAAAATTTTTACCGAAGAAAAGATAAAAAATAACAATTAAAAATCGATTATGTCAATCTCATTGCGACACAATTCAGCGAGGCAAATGCTAGATTATCGCAACAAGTATCTGCTGTAACCGCCATGAAGAGGCTCGTTGAGGGAGGTGGTAAAGAGAATGGATAACTAACTAAACGACTGGTTGACGACAGCAACTGATTGGTAGCTCTATAATTCGTATGTGTGTCGAGCGGAGTTATTCGTGCGGTACGCGACTGTAACGATTTTTAACACTAGTTTTTATTTAAGGAAAAGTGTAGGGAGAAAACTAACCTAATTTACATTTCATTTGTCCGTAAGTTTTGTTTTGAATAATTACTCAAATGCATCTGAGGAAATAACTAGAAGCACTTTTATTTTCGGTTCAAGCCACAGCGAAAATCTCAAATTTATCGCACATCAAAAGGGCGCAATGTGCTAGTTGCAAACATGTGTTTTCGTTTAGCCCTCCATCGAAATAGAGTGAATAGCATACCAAACTAAGAATTAACCCTTGTTTATTTTAATA
This sequence comes from Odontomyia ornata, assembly GCA_963969285.1. Taxonomy (NCBI): domain Eukaryota; kingdom Metazoa; phylum Arthropoda; class Insecta; order Diptera; family Stratiomyidae; genus Odontomyia; species Odontomyia ornata. The sequence goes on from OZ017739.1 coordinate 92,813,412, forward strand.
CCAACATCAATTTATCATTTTACTTGCTATGTTTTTATTTTATTTTAAGTGTTGTTTTTGTTGTTGTTTTTTGAAAACATTAATATGTTGAAAATTCGTTAATTCTATAGCGATTTCGGAATAACTATGTGTACAATAATTATCTTTTGAATATGACATTAAATGAACCATACCGAGATTGTAACAAAGCCAACTATATTTTTTCAGGTCTTTGTAAAAATTTTTTTTACAAAGACCTACTAGTTTCGCGACCTGTCTGTCCGTCTGTCCGTGCGTCACAGCTAATTTCCTCAGAAACTATAGAAGCTAGAATGCTTAAACTTTGTGAAAAGGTCAGAAGTGATGATCTCTGAAAAGTTAAGGCCTTAACAAAAATTTAAATAATGTTTAAGGGGGGATCCCCCTAATAACGAATTGGCCCTTAAAAATTTTTTTTCATCAAATGAAAGGTCTTGATTAGAACATTAAGAATCTGAAATAAAAAAAATCATTTTATGAATTAGGGGGTCCAGGGGAAGGCAAAATGTACCCAAAATTTGTGTCCCCCCCTCACGATTGGACACCTTTCAGCCGAAAAATTTGAAAATTATCACGAACGTGGACCTTTATGAGTACAAGGGCAACAAATACCTTAGAAATCAAAATTCACTCAACTTTGTTAATAATAGTATGATTTGTAGATTTTACATTTTTGCCCATAAAATCAAAATGGTATCTTTAAACTTCTTGAAATTTCGCGATTATATAGACTGGTATAAGATATATACTTTAACAAAATTTAATTGAGATCGAATCATAATCAAGTGAGTTATAGCCATTTCAATTATATGGAATTACAACAACAATAACACGTGTTTATGGTTGATATAGGGTTCTCCAATAAGAGTTGTTATTTTGATATTAAAAGAAAAATGCCATTTTTAATACAAATGATCGAATGTTTATTTCATTATGAAGAAGAAGATATACCGTTAATAGTAATAACTAACATTGGGCAAATAACCACTGCGACACGCTTACAGGACCATATCCTCTTCATGAAATTTTCCATAACCAAATCGCAAAGTGGCTGCTCTATGTCCTCGATAGCCTCACGAATTTCATCTTTGAGATCTTGAATCGACGTTGGGCTATTGGCATAGGCCTTCTCTATCACGTGGCTCCAAAGGAAGAAGTCGCAAGGTGTTAAATCAGAAGATCTATTCAAAATAACACCTCTTATTGGAAAACCCTATATATATATTTAAAATTGACTTAGGCAGTTTTATTTTCTTTCAATTTTCATGAAAATTTAAGGAATAGTGTTTAACTTGAACATGTTCAATCGGCCGAGCATTTAGAAAAATCATTTAAGCTCGATTAAAATGGCCGCTGCACTGTGCTTATGAAAGAAACTGTGCATCTTTTGTATAAATTTGAACGATTTCATATCTAAGTATTGGATGAATAATTCAAGCTATCGATTCACGTCATTAGAAAACTTGCTTCTAACCCTAGGATGTTTACAAAGACCTTCTGGTAGGAGCACTCTCCTGCTTACTCAACTTGTTGTTATTCAAATCCAACAAATTTTAAAGATACTTCAATTATTTCAGTAGAAATATCTTTCAGATTAAGATTTCGGTTGAGTTTCTGATGCAAATGTTTCATTCTAAATAGAATATAAAATTTTTGCTGGTGTGGTGAAAGTTCTGAGTTAACAATAGGAGTCAAATCAGTTCAGGATCTAAATTAGGCATAAACGAAAAGAAGAAAACATTCGGTGAAAGCTAGTGTCTCGAGTCCCGCGCGTGTTAATCGGGCTCAGACTGTCGTTTTTTTTTTAATAGTCCATCCCTTCGGTAGGTTAGCTCGCCCTTGACACCGTCCAACCCGAATGTGAAATTGTTTTTGCAGTGGGCTCTTGTACAGGACACCGCAATGCTAGCTTACCAGTGCATTCACAAATCCTCAGACAAGGCAAATTCCGACGAGCACTAATATCCTCACTCTTCGAGGCAGCAGATAATCGTTGCAGTCCTTTGCGTACAATGAACAATCCCTTAATTCCCAAAAAAGCGGTTAATTGCTTTTATCGGTGTTCGAGCTCCTTGTTGCAATGGTTTTGACAGAAATGAATCTAAGAAAATAAATCAACGGAAAAAGGAAATGGGCACCAGTAAATAAAAACACTTGGTAATGTCTTAGTTGTATACATTATTTTTGTTTATTGTAACCACGCGTGCTGACGGCTAGATCGAGACTGTCTCGATTTCCGTGTTGCGGTCGACCGCGTTATCTCTATATCTTTTTCTTTCCTACACTCGGCCTTCTGATGGCTGCATCGTCCCCGATACTTACTTCCTCCTCAGATGACGAATCTTCGAATGAAGTCTCAACGGCTATGCCTGCGTCTTGACATTCTGGATGTGGCTTCATATGATCAGCTGATATCGTATCCAGCCCGGGTCTATGTGTTCACCAATTTTTTCAACTCCATACCGTTCAATAAGCTTAACTGTCACAGCCCAATAAGGGCCCAAAAACTTCCTCCGGACTCCTCCAAACTGAGTCCTTTTAATAGCTACGATATCGCCGATATCATACGGACTTACGGCTTTACGCCGTCGATTGAACATTTTGCGATTTCTTCTTGAACTTGCTTCATGTTGTTTATAGCTCTGCTTCTCAGTTCCGATCGTTCCTACGAAAAGATTTCTAAGATTTCAGCTTCAATTATTCTACGCAGCTTCAAGTCGTCTTTCAAATGAATAGCTGTTCCAATCAGTATCTCGAATGGTGAAATTCCATTACTACGATTAAATGCAGAATTAATGCTCTGTTGCGCTTTGTCAAAAAACTTAAACCACTCTGCTGCTGGATTTTCTTTGGACAGCTTCGTTAATACTGAGATAATCACTCGGTTAAGCCTCTCTTCTTGACAAATACCACGTGGCACACCTGTCGTGATGGGAATGTGTTCTATTCCCTCATCTCTGCAATATTTAGCATTCAACGTGAATGCGGTCCCTTGGTCTGAAACAATTCTACGTGGGTTTCCAAAAACAGTGCCTTGTTTCTGCAAAAGCGATATAACTTCCTCCGTTGTCGTTGACTTCGTTAGAAACAGCCACTCAAACTTGGTGAATGCATCCGTAACAGCAAATATGTAGTTTAAACCCTTTCTGGCTGACGGCATGGGTCCAAGATGATCAACATGATAGGTATCTAGTGGCCCACCACCTTTGTCAATCGGATGTAACAAGTCCTCCAGCTTTCCGTGTTTCTTCTCGACTAATATACAGGCTACACGTGTATCGATGAATTTCCTTATGCGGGCTTGCATGTGCGGGAACTAAAATTCCTGTCGAAGAATATATTTGGCTTTCCTCGCGCCCAAATGACCACGTTTGTGCGCAATTCTTATAACGTCTTACTGTATTGCCTTGGGTACAACCTCTATAAGATCTACTCGTTCTTCGCGCTAAAAAATTCATTGTCGCAGTTTGAATTCCTTCTTCCTTCGTCGTATCATTTGTATTTTGAATGATTTTTTGTAGCTTGCTATCGCTCTGCTGAGCTTGGAGCACTCGTTCCATTAATGCAACTACTCTTTTCTCGATAAGATATACTGATGCCGGATATCGGCTTAAAGCATCCACGTACTTCATAACCCTGCCAGGTCAATGTTCAAAGCTATAATTAAATTTTTCGATTAACAACGCCCATCTTGCCACTCTTAAGAACGTCTCCTTTTTTGCCATGATTAGGACAAGAGCTTGACAGTCTGGAGCAATTTTCACCGGGTTACCCAACAAATAAACGCGAAACTTATTCAATGCTTTCATAACGGCTAAAAACTCCAATTTATAGCTCGAATACTTCTCCTCTGCAGGCGTCGTCTTGCAACTCGTGTAGTAAATTAGATGTAACTTTCCATCTTCATAGTCTTTCTGCGAAAGTATGGCACCGAGTCCTTGCTTAGACGCGTCCGTATGTAATTCTGTTTTGGATCCGACTCGATACAACTTGAGAACGGGACCATGCGTGATCATGTCCTTTAGCTGTTGAAACGCTTTAGCCTGTTCTTCTCCGAATTCAAACTTTATTCCGCCTTTTAAAGATTAGAGAGAGGACGAGCTATAGTCTATAACCCTTTGATAAACTTACGAAAATAGCTGGTCAGTCTCATAAACTTTGTACAACCTTCGCTGTTTTTGGTCATTTGAACTCTGTTGCAGCCATCATTTTTCCCTTTCCTGGCAAAATAGTGCCGTTTTCGACAATATATCCTAAGTACTCCACTATCTTTACCAGGAATATACACTTTCCCCAATAAAACTTTACGTTGTGTTCACCTGCGACCTTGAACACTCTTTAAAGTTTTTCTAAACCATCATTTTCATCTTTGGCCAAAATTATTCAATCATCGAAATAAGAAAATACGGTTCCACCCACCAACAGATCTCTAAATACTGCTCTAATGAGTCGTTGAAAAATTGCCGGTGAGTTGCAGGTACCAAAATGAACGCACAGAATTCGAGCTGCCCATCTGGTGTTACGAATGCCGTATATTTTACGCTGTTCTTTTCAACTGCCATGTGATTGAATCCATTTTCTAAATCCAGAGTAGTGAATGCGGTGGCGTCCTGCAATCTATCGAGCTAGTACTTGATCAAAGGCAATGGAAAACAGTCCCTGATCATCTTCTTGTTTAGTAAACGATAGTCTACACATATGCAAATCTGTCCATTTTTTTGTCGTTGCTAGTACTATTGGGCTAGAATATTCCAACAAACCAGGTCTCATCACGCCCTTTTCGATCAAATCATCGACTAGATTGGAATATCGTCCTTTAGGAAAATTCGCATTTCCACACCGGTATTCTTTGTCGGTCGCAGTTTATAGCTTTCAATCCAATCTCTTAATGGTTCGGTCTCTAATGTGCGGCAACTGCAAAGTGGGTCCTTCAACGACGTTTTTGCGCATAATCCCCTTCACTGCATCTTGGAAGTTGTTCTTTGCTTCGAGCTTATCCGTATGAGATTCAGCATTGAGCTCTACCAATAAAGCATTGCAATTTCTTAGACGTACTTCAATGGAGTTTGTCAGCTCAACTCCAAGGAAAATATCACATCTCATATAATCGTCCGAAACCACTTTTATTTGCAAAACAAAATCAAATCCATCCACACATATCGGTGCAGTGAAGCTACAAAAATTTCTCAAACCAACTGAACGTATGCCGTCGAACAGTACTGACGACGTCTTCAAAGCAGGCGCATCCAGACTTTTGCAGGTGCTGCTCGTCATTAAGGACACTCACGGCTCAAATGTGTTTTATCTCCGCAGATGTAATATCACTTGAACACTATACCACTTGGAAATTTTTCACCACCAGTATTTTCATGCGATTTCGTCGAGCATTCTTGGTCTTGCAAGGATATTTTCTCAAACGTAAGTAGTAAAGCGGACATTGACTCAAAACCCTGTAAACGAGCCACGTCACGCAATTGTAAATCCGGGATACCGTCAATAGCCTAACTTACAATTTCCTCTTCGTCCAGGCCAAGGTGATTCACGAGAATTGTCTTTTCATGCACGTAGTCACAGAACGTCTCATTTCTCTTCCAAATCCGATCTTCGAATTGTCGTCGCACTATAATTTTATTTGTTTGGTGATAAAATATCTTCTTCAATTCCCTTAAAAGTTCGTCAGGGGACAACGTAATATACTCCGGCTTGGAGCGAAACCGCTCCATTGCTTTCACCTTTAGTCATGTTCCTATCATTGTTTTCGTCGTATCATCCTTGAGTTTAAACGCCCGTTGTAAAAACAAAAACTGCTTCTCCCATGTTTTGCAGATATCCGTCTTTCCATTGAAAATATTGAGAAAGCCTGCTAGCGTCGCGACATTTGTCTTGGGTGTAGTGTTCACCACTGAACTCGAGTGCACTGCCCGCGAATGTACTATGTCGGCATGCACGTCTGCATTGTTCTCGGTGCGACTTCCACTGTCGCCACTAACACTATCACCAACTGATTGGCTTCGCGGTGACATCTTTATTTTGCGACGTGTTAAAGCAAGTTCCCGTTCGGCTAACTCTTTCTCGCGCTTATATAAAACAATTTCGCACGATCCTCCTCGCCCGACGCACTACCCACTGTATTGTTTTCCGCCATTTTTCGAAATCTCACCATCCACTCTCCCGACAGATTTTCTGTGGCAATGCGTGTCACTAATTCGGCTTGATTTCCCGATAGACTAAGGTCTTTTGCTTTTAATATTTTTTTTAACTGTGGCACCGTGAGCCTACACGCACCTTCTTCCACTTCGCTCATATTCCGTGATTTTTCAACACAGTCAGCGTCACTGCTTTTTTCTTGCCATGTCAAACACTTTTTAATTTGCACATAAGACTTCTCAATATCCCGCACGAGCCCCCATGCAGGAAAATAAATCAATAGAAAAATGAAACACACTTAGTTATGTCTTAGTTGTATACTTTATTTCTGTTTATTGTAACCAAGCACCGCCGGCCAGATCGAGACTGTCTCGATTCCCGTGTTGCAGTCAACCGCATCATCTCTATATCTCTTTCTTTCCTACATGAATTTATTGATTTCTGGTGCAGCTTCTTTGAGCACCTGAAAAAGATCGACCGTATTCTCCCCACAGTCTAGACCCTTTAACAGAAAAGTCTTGTTTTTTTTTCGTTTTTTGGGGCAGGAATGAAATTCGAAACCTCCCCAGAACTCAGCGTATCTTTGGTTAACTTGAAATAAATCAGTGATTCCATTTCAATAGTTAAGATTTCTGCATTTACTCTTTCAAATTGAAAATTGCTTAATTTATTTTCGGCTGCCAATAGCCGACCCATAAATCTTGCACTTTTCCAAATTGATTTATTGGTGAAACTATTTTTGCCTTATTATTGGCTTTTTTTAAGGAACTAGCAGAACTCCAAGTTGATTTTTCTGCTTATTTTTAAAATATCAAATAAAATTTATATATGTACAAGGTGCATTCCAAAATATATGAGACTGAGCTAAAATAGAAACGACAGGAGCTTTGTTCTCATAAATTCGAGTTTATTTATTCAAAATAGTCTCCTCCGCCCTCGATACACTGTTTTGCGCGATCCAAAAGCTTTTCGAAAGAGTGTTTCAGGTCATCGACCGGAATTTCCTTCAGAATGTCGGTACAAGCCTTTTGGATGCCCTCTACGGACGTAACGTGTTTTTTTTCTTGGCCAAATGCAATTTTCCGATTTGGTAGAAGTCACACAGAGCCATATCAGGCAAATACGGTGAGTGATTGATGGTTAAAATGCGATTTCTAGTCAAAAATCATGTCTATCGAATGTTGAATTCTGAGCAATTTTTGGCCATCAGTTAACTTCTGTGGAACATAACGTGCATAGACCTTTCGTAAGCCCAAATATAGAGATATTCAACCCCGGTTCCATGAATTTCAACGATGATTTCGGTTCATTTTTGATAAATTGACGCACAATTTCGATGAAGTTTTTGGTGATCACTGATTTTTGCGGCCCGTATTTACATTGTAATTTATGTCCTCACGACCATCTCTGAAATGTGTAAACCACTCATGAACTCTGGCACGAGATAAGCAATCATCGCCATATACTTTTTTCACCAATTCAAATGTTTTGGTAAACGTTTTACCAATTTTAAAACAAAATTTGATATTAACTCTTTGTTCCAAACTCATTTTTGTACCGATGACATAAACATACTGTCACTTTAGATGCAATAACTTTGCTTCCAGTGAGCCGAATGTCACCAAATTCACTGGAAGTCAGGGAAGAATGTAATTTTCCAACGCACTATTTCATTCACAGATGGTGTTACCAAAAATGACAAAAGTCTCGTTTATTTTGGAAAACACCTTGTACGTAAGAAATACTAGAAGTACAATTCTTGATTTATTGGGGTTTTCGGAGTCAAAATTTCAAGCCTACTTAGACGTATTTTGTATCTAATTGATACTGAAATGGGACCCTCTCAGGCCACATTAAGCTTTGAATTGCCAAAAATGAATTCTCTGCCGGATTAAAGACAAATATGAATCTACAGAATCTTTCAAATATTACACTTGAGATGTGATTTTTTAAAGCACAATTTCTCATCCGGATATTATCTCTACACTTTGGTCATGCTGCGAATGTTATATAGTGTCCTTTGATATCAGAAGGACATGCGGTTGACTAAATCATTTTCCGATTTGCATCTAAAAGACATCGATAGGGTGAGATTCCCCGAAAATATTGATCGAAAGTTTTCATAAAAATATCTTAAGATAAGATTTTTAAAAAAATTGAATTTGCGTCAAGTTTTTTTTGGAAAGAGGTTAACAATGACTCTTTTTCGACCATATTGTTAAGCCTACTTTACCATACATTCTATTGGTAAATTGCTCGTTTTACGCTAATAAATAGATAAATGTAGGACAAAAGCTGTAAGATCTGGGAATCTACTTCAAGCCTACAAAGAATAACTTTGGTTACTGAAAAAAGCCTTGAAAATTTTACTTGGGTAGCTTGGTAGCACAAAACCCTAAAAAGGTTAAGGCCCTCCGTTTATCAAACATTGTTCAAACTTCAAACAAGTATGTATGCAAATCTAGCTTTTCTTGCTACAAAATTTTATTTAAAAACTCGTTGCATGACAACACCAAAGCAATGAAATTACATCTCAACACCTCTCCTCGACTTCTTCTCGCCCTTAACCATTCATGAGTTAATGCTAAAGGAAATATCTTTTCAGATTGATATTCATAATATTCTTTTGTGCAAGTTGCGCCCTGCACAATAGAAAGACATCAGCGAAAAGAAAGCAACGAAAAACTTATCGTTATCGTATTCCTTGGTTATTTTTTCATTGCCCCCTTCCCTTTTGCTCCGTCATGAAAACTCCTTTTTATATAAAATCAAGCTTACTTTTATTTCACACCATCCAACCGAAACTTAGTCTTGGTACAACTTTAACCCATAACCTATTCAGAGAACATCCAGCTTAGTGAGCTTAGGGGTTGTTTTTGCATGGTGCGGGTGTAGTATTTGAAGGTGATCGGGTGAGGATGTTCTTGTGCGCTAGCTGGGTCGAAGCAAAACACTTGAAACGTTTTTGATTGAAATATTATTCGCTACCAGGTTGAAACTCGGGGGAGAACGTTTTTTTAGTGTTGGTAATTTTTTCTTGCATCCGCCTTGCCACCATGCAATGGTGGGACGATTTGAGATTTTCTATATACATTTTTTCTGAATTTCTTTTCGTTTTGCTTTGAAACTAACTTACGTTTATGATGGTTTCTACAACTTTTGGGTGGGAGTTGTTCCATGAACAAAAAGTTTGGAGAGAAAAGAATTATGTGATAATTTTTCGGCTGTCATTTCAAAGTGGTTTTCCGAATTAAAAAGAGCGTGAAAGAAAAAAGCTTCTGTCTTTTTCTTACTTTGTTGTATGTTTTCTCATATATACTCGTATATGCTTTGAAATTTTCAAACAAAATTTGCTGTGGCTGCAAATGAAAATGGCGTAACGGCCAAAAGTTGAATATGGGATGCCAGTTACTATCAAAGAATCGATACACACGGAAGGAAAGTTTGGATAAATTCATTGAACTGGTCCAGAGTTCTTGGAATACACAAATCAGCATAATCTCACAGAAAAACTAGTTGACTATGATAGTATATATAGTAAGTGATTGACAGTACCCAAAACAGCATGGTAGATTTGAGAGGGATGTGAAGTTTAACTTCTATGCTTATCTATTTTAAGGTTAATATAGAGCTGATACTCGGACGCTTACAGCTTGTTGGTAGGCATACGTACTTGTTTGTTAATCAAAGTCCATTCAAGGCATTTGACATTAAAGAACGGTCTAAATACTTTATTTCTAGAACTCTAAGCCGTACTGTCTTTTCTTGAGTTCTAACGAAGGCGTTTTTATTGTGGCTCTATGCGCATAAAAGCATTCCAACAGCCGAAGTGGCTTTATTCTAATCCACCGGAGAAAAAGTAGGCTCAAACCAGTGCTGGGAAGGATGTTTTAATTTAATCAACTTTAAAAGGAAAAAAGATTATCACTTTCACCCATAAATTCATTTATTTTCTGTTGCTTTTAAGGCCTATTTAATTTTTCCGCAAAAATCTACTAATTTTCCGTCTTGTCCGTCTGTGCGTTACAGCAAGTTTCCTCAGAAACTATAGAAGCTAGAAAGCTCAAATTTTTTGAAAAGGTCAGCAGTGGTGGTCTCTCAGAAGTTAAAGTCTTTTAAAACATTTCGAACGCTTTTAAGGATGGTTCCCGCTTATAACGAAGTAGCCCTTAAAATTTTTTCAATCAAACGTAGCCTAGTGGCGTATCAAATAAAACGTATTGATTAGAACTTTTGAAAAAGTCATTTTGTGTATAAGGGGGTCCAGGAGGAGGCAAAATGTGCCAAAATTTGGTGTCTCCCCTCGTGATTGGACATCTTTGAGCCAAAAAATATGAAAATATTCATGGAAGTGGGTCTTTATAAGTACAAGGGTAGCAAGTATCTTAGAAGTCGAAATTTACTCAATTTTGTTAAAAATACTATGATTTGTAGACTTCACTTTTTCACCCATTAAATCAAAAACATAACTTTAAACTTCTTGATATCTTGTAATTATATAAAATGCTATTATATCTTTATGCCCACAAAATTTCATGGAAATCGGATTATAATCAAGTGAGTTATAGCCATTTCAATTGTATTGTACGCTTATGAAACAAGCTCTGCATCTTTTGCATAAATTTGAACAAATTTCTTACCCCCAAGTATAGTTCAAATCATCGATTCATGCTATTTGAAAACTTGTCTCGAGCCCTAGGATAATAAAAAAGACCTTCTTGTAGGAGCATTTCCCTGCTTAAACAACTTGTTTATGTATGTTCTCACATAATTTTTGAAGGAGGAAAGATAGAGTAATTCTGTTTTTGCCAAAATTTTGTGTAATGATTGGATTCTCTTCGTTTGTCCGAGATTTCTCGAAATAGATTCAAACCGACCTCTCATCGGTTGAAGACTTGAAATCTTGAGGTGAACAACGAACTGTGCCTCTTAAGACCTACACGTTCGGGTGCTCGTAGTTTTCTCTGACGTGGCTTTTTGTATGCCAGCTAGTTCGGAGAGGAATTTCGGTTGCAGGTCTTACGCGAATAGACTACGCTCAAATACTATATCTAGCCACCAATCAAATACCCCTTTAAAATGTGTTCCAGAATTTTCCAAAAAAAAAACGTTTGCCATACTTTACCGCTGCCTCCATGAGGCTTCCGATTGCTTGGAAGTCTCACATCAACAAAAAAATCAAAATCATGCGTTCTCAATTTAAGTACTGACTCGGTGCTAGACATAAACTACTCTAATTCCAGTTGGAATATTTTATGCTAATAAAAAATGCCAAACACATGTTATGCCTACGATTTCTCAAACCGATCAGTCGCAGATTGTAAAAAACCTTAACCTCTAGGCAGCATACTTCCCTCCCGCTTCTATTTCCTGTTAGCTTAACAATTCAGTACTGTTTCATATTTTGGATAACAATAGATCAGATTCAACATAAGACATGTATAAGTTGAGGATTTCCTAGCACTTTGAACATTCATGTCTAAATTTTGGTTATTTTTTCAAATTTCACATGCCTCATTTGTTCAAATTTTTTTTGTTCAATATATGTGTATGTACCGAATACATTAAAACGTGTACCAATCAATTCTAGTTTGAAAGTTTATTGGTATCAATAATAACGTTACTAATATTTATTTTAGCATAGTACTCTCAGCATCAATATCTTACAATGTATTGTTATTAATCATATTACGTTGAATATTTTAGAACTAAAACATTTTTTATGCATGGTAATAAATATAAGTAAAGCTTGACTGATTGCTGCAACCTCGGAAAGAGTTGTGTGAAAGTTTATTTATCATATTCAATTAATATTGAATGCATCAAAGAAATGTTAAATTTGAGAAAATATTTTTCCTGGCTGCCGCCAATCGTCGAGTGAGCGTCGTCTCTCCTTCGCATCCCCGTTTTGACGCAAGTAAATAGCGCGGCCCTCTCTGGCAAGGGGGGCAATAGGTATCACGCTTGCAATAACTCTCATTGCCGAATCACAGACTATCGAATATGAATATGTAATCCTCAGTCTCTCTCTTCTTTGTACCTGGGCCAAGCGTCTACGTTATACTCCCTTACTGATAGCGTCACCCCCTATTTCTGCGCCGTGCAGTAGCACTTACTCAAGAGCACTCATCAAGAGGCATCTCCTTGATTGGTTGGGTCACCCTACGTTACCTATAAGGCGACACAGAGCCGATACGCTTGGAACAGCCTTCTCAGCCGCTGCTCTAATTTGCTCAGAGTAACTCAGTGGACTTGGGTACTTTGCCGCTGGATTCAATTCAATTAGTACTCATATGTCTCCAAAGCTGATCATCCTTATTCTAGGGATTCTTGTTTTCGTCAAGATTCCCACTTCAATTTACTCCATTGCTGAACTGAACCTGCTATTCAATTTGGCTCCGAAGAACGTCATAAGGAAGCTACTGTTGATACACGAGGTGCATTACTTTACAAGTCAATCCAAGTAGGAGCCTATGCAAACGACATCAATATTTTGTAACAGTCATTAACAACTGCCAAGAACTCTTCCTGAAAGTTGAGTGAACCAAAACTATTCGGGCAACAAACCAATGAGAATAAAACAAAGCTTATGACGTAGTCAAGGAAAAATACTTCAAAGATACAAAACTCACATTTGGCAAATACAGTACCGAACATGTGAGTAAATTTGTTATTTAGGTGCCAAAATAATGAGAATTCGTAGTGAAATGGATGAAATACGCCAACAAATACAGCTATTTTATTTATTTTTGATGACGAAAATCAGCCACATATACAGGAGAACATAGCTCTAAGTATACCCTAATCCAAGCAGTGACGGGTCCTGAGGCAAATATTTGGAGCGAAGCTAGACGGGGACCAATGATAGATTTGATACATCTATGAGCTCTATGAAATTTTTGACGAGTCAGAGGTCTCAACGATTGTAAGACTTCGGAAACTGCAATGTGCTGTACACATGAATTGTATAGACGAACAATGGATACCTAAAAAGGTATTCGTTGGCAAAACTGAAGGGCGGAGACCAGTGCGGAAACCAAGGAAATGCTGGTCTGACTGGGTCGACGAAGACAATTCACCGCTGCTCGGATTTCAAAATCGGAGGACGTGGTCAATGGACTGAGACAGTTGGAGGCGCTATTTGCAGGAAGGAAAGGCATTATTTCAATGGTGTGCCCAGTGATCAGAGCTGGAACATCATCCGCATGTCCAATCAAACGTGACTCATCTGGCATCTCCAATCTCAGTAGCTTATCGTAAGACATGTTCCACAGGTCTGGGTCAATGATAGATCCCTGGGCAACACCCCATGTAACTTCCATTCTTTGCTGGCTCTTTGTTGTGTCAGAGAGCAGGGTTTGGTCTTGTAGGTGGTCCCTCACAAGCCGTGTTAGATATTCTGGAGCGTGAAAAGGAGCTTGCATCGTTTGCAGAATATCCACCCATCTAGTAGTGTTGAAGGCATTCTTAACGTCTAGTGCTACCAACGGGACGATTTGTCGCTTGGTGCGGGTAAATGTCTCTGCCTTTTGGATCGTGCTCATCATCTGAGCAATCGCATCAAAAGTGGAACGTCTAGCACTCAAGCCGTACTGCTAAGGAGAGAGGTGTCCAACAGTGACTGTTCCCTTGATGAGTTTTCTAGCACTTACGCTGCTATGTCTAGCATGCATACAATCCAGGATTTCCCTTCTCCTTACTGATCAGCACGAGCTTCACTACATTGCAACGTACCGGAGAAACCCCATCCTGTAGGGAAGCGTTGAATACGCTGAGCAGCAAATCAGGATAATTTTGATGGAAAAGTTGCAACACTCAGCCAGAACACCATCTGGGCCTGGACCCATCCTCGCTTTCAATGAAAGGGCTATTTCTTCTAGTTCCGGCTATGTGAAGAGTGGACACTTGATTGATATATTTAACCATGGACAGCGTCAACATCGATGGGATGGGCAGGGCAGCGAGTTCACACTTTCTCGTCCATATTTTCCACTTCATGTATGCAATACATCCGTAGAGTGCCAAGCTTCCGCATTAATAGTTTGCAGCCAAGGCCCCATGGATCCTTGCTTACATCAGATCTTGCCGGTAGCGAGCCATGTTGTTGTTAATCAAATTAGCGAATGCATTTCCTTATATGCTGCTACCCGATTGCATGCGTCGTCATATATTTCAAGTCCATTGAGCCTCACGCCAAAGCTTGTGCTTCTGTTTCCACTTTTCAGTGATTTCAGTTGACAACCAGTAAACTAGGGCTTGCCATGACGGGGTTTTTGACGGGGCATAGAAGCGTTGTAAGCAGTCGTGATAATGCTCATATTTGAGTTCACCATGTCTTCAGCTGCCACGTCTTCCATCCCCTGTGAGTCTCCCTACAGCAGAACACCTACCGTGAGCACCTCCACAAACCTCTCGACGTCCATCTTTTCGATGTTTTACCCAATTGTAGAAAGTCAAGAGCATAGACGTCAGAAGGTGACATCATTGATCTGGCTGAATAGTCGTATAATACTCTACAATTGTAAATCCTTTATATTAAGGACTCCGAGGTGAATGTCATGTCTGGTATTGTTCCTTCACAGCCAATATGTCAAAAATGGCGTATTTTTGGTGTTTAGCATCGACCTGGCCGCTATTCCGAGGATTCGCTTCCTTCGCGGTTCTATTTGGGGTATGCCCCATTCAATTGCTTTGGCTTTGAAATATCCCCTAAGGAGGTTGCCCTCTGCTTTTCAAACAGCACCCTTCAAAGCATTAAGCTTGGCTTAGAAAGATAATATCGATTCATACAACCTTATGTTCGCACTAAAGAAGATGGTCCCTGAGCACCGAGCCCACACCAAACCATCCACAACTCTTCACCTGGAAATTACTGTTTTGAACGTAAATTGTGGCAGCACCACTTTCATTAGGAGTCCATGAGACAAAAATTTTATCATGATGTTGTCCACTCAGCAGCAAATAGTCGGCTTTCATGTCACTTTCAAATAGCTCAAGCTGATTTTTGGCAGTTGAACTGGAGTGTAGGTTTAGTTGTATGATTCAGGCCATCAAAATAGTGACTTGCCTTGGCTAGAGCTTCTTGAAAAACCTAACATTTCCCTGATCCTGCATCGTGCTCAAGATCTAGTCTTGGATCAACATCTTTGCAAAGAATACAGTGTGCCCCCTTTGTACACTCTTTACTTTTATGTCGTATTTCACCGCATTTGTAACATAGGGAACTCCTATCGGGTTTTTTGCATACTTGCATGATGTAACAATGATCAAGGTACTTCAAGCATTGAAAAAAAGCCAGTCTTTGCCGTATTCTATAGATAACCCACCCTATTCTTATTTTGCCCTTATTCAAAAATCTTTCAGCATCGTTTTCGGTCCAGTCAATGATAGCCATGTATTGTCCTCTTTGGTTTTCTGGTATCAGCCTTGCTTTAATTTTGCCCACACTAGGGAGCCCCCTTTTGCTGGCCTCTTATACTTTGGCCAAGTCCATGATGTAGTCAATGTCAATCAGTTTGATCATTGCCGTTGGTTCGACAGAGGCTACAGCTGCGATACTGCCGAGGACTTTCTTTGCTGCATCGCAGAATGCTTCTTTATTGTTAGCTTCTACTCCACATGTGACCAGTATCTGGCCCAACTGGGTTGGTCGTACTATTTTAATGGCAGTGTCAGTGTCTTTGGGCCTTACATTTACCCTGATATTCCACAACGTTTCTACGTCAGATCGCCCATCTTGGGGCTAAGCGAGCAACCTATGCCGCAGTTGCAAATAATGCATGTACTCGTGCCGCCAACGATGCCATATATTTTCTTGCATGTTCTGAACTAGCTCCGATCGCCCGAGTCAATTAATCGGCACTCTATGGTAGATGGTGTCGGAACGGCCAGCAGACTTTCCTCGACCAAGTAATATCCTGGTGTTAAGGCATTCATATCTTCAGGGTCGTCTGTAATGGAGTAAAAAGGGTCCCAAAGACCTCCAAAATGTAGCGATTCTGGTAAAATGAAGCTCCATTCAGTACCTTCCCTTAACAGAACCCCTGACGTCTCAGATACTTTGATTAGCTCTTTGATATATCAAATGAGGTGCTTGTCGGCAGCGATGAAATTACGTCCGCTGTCGCTGTAGAGCTTAGCGCACTTTCCTCGATGGCTGACAAAACGGCAAAAGGCTGCTTTGAAGGTATCTGCGTTGAGGTTAAAAAACTAACTTCAAGTGCACTGCTTTGGTGACAAAACAGAGGAAGGTGCAGACGTAAGTTTTGAAGATCATTTGGTGACGACGCTTGCATGGCTTTACGAAAAAATGACCGGTATAGTCTGTGCCTGAGTTAAAAAAAATTGCTTGGCAGGAATCACTCAATTGATTGAAAGATCAGGCATGAGCTGATGCTTCGTATCAGCTCGTAGATGACTGCACACTACACAATGGCGTATAGTTTGCTTAACTAAGCTTCAAAAGTTTGCTGGTATTCGGTACAATCCTTTGCTTGGTAACGTGGTATATTTTGGTTGCAAAGAATGAAGACTGGTTCATTTTCGTCAAAGTAGTTGGAGCGGCGTCGACCTTTGTAATACTGAGTGGACCAGTTTGTTTGTTCTTGACTCATCCGTTGTTGTAGAATCGCATCCAGTGAACCATGATTCGAATTAGTTTCAATTACAAGGAGCTTGATGTCCGGGTCTTTGAGGTAGCGCGCAGTCGTTTAGAACACTCGCACTTCATGTTCAGTCACCTCGCTGGCGACCAAATGTGATGACTTTCGCCAGAAATTAGCATGTTTCTTGAGCCAGACAGGTCCAAACAACCAAGATTTGCAGGCACTGAGTTCAGTTGCGGAAATTCCTCTAGTTATTCGACCAGATTCCTTGAGGGAATGTGATGCCAGATACCATGAGGAATCTTTTCGTGTATCATTGAGACTCGGCTGGTAATGAAAACTTTCCACTTGCTCGAATGTTCCTTAAGCCAGCACAGGGCGACAGTGGAGTCAGACCTGAGGTGTACTTGTACCTTGCTGAAGTTCAGTTTGTCGCGAACTGCGGCTACCAGGTCAGCTAAGAGGGCCACCCCGCATAATTCCTGTCTGGGTAGTGAAACTGTTTTCAGTGGGCTAACTTTCATTTTGGCAGTCAACAGATTCACCGCTATCTTATGCATGGCGGTTATGAATCGCAGGCGTATAGCAGCTCCATGCGCGTCCAAAGAAGCGTCGCGAAACTCATGTAGCTCTAGGCTTTATTGCGACTTGGTGATGCCAACCTAGCGATTAACCTTAACATTGTGCAAGCTCTTCGTGCAGTTTCACCCATTGTTTTTCTTATTTCTCAGGCAAATTACCATCCCAGCCTATTTACTCCAGCCAAAAGCATTGAATGATGATTTTCGACTTGATGGCAATTGGCGCTAACCGTCTGAATAGGTCAAATATTCGACTAACATCCGATTAGACGGTTTTCTTCATCGTAGAAGTCTGATAAAGATCAAGACACACGAAATTGGAAAAATTCTGCTTCCGGATCCCAGGGTGTGCCTAAAGTCTTGATATTGCTTTCGTAAACAACCTTTGGAGTCGCACGCTTTTCGACGTCTTTGGGTGCAATTTTGGCTAGAAGCTTCTTGGAATTGGTCAACCACTTCCGAAGTCTGAATCTCCCTTCCTTCATTAGAGCAATAACTTGCCCTTAATGCCAGCCTGAATGGCGAAAGAGCCGAACAACGCTCGTTGCAGTACAAGTTTCCCTGATAATTCGAGCTGCTTTAGGGTGTGTTGCTTCGTGGTCTATTGCTAATTGAAGTATCACTCTGTAGGGAACGTATGTCCATCCAAATAACAAGGTGAGGATTTGATCCGAAAAGTAGCATCTATATAGGATACGCTGTAGATTGACATCGTTCTTATCAATCCAAATTTGCCAAAATATTTTTTCCGCATTAGCGCAAAGATTGAACGGAAGTAGTCTTCAACAAACGAGGATTGCAAAAATATCATTTAGAAGTTTGGGACTGGTTTGAAGAATATCTTTCAGGGATTTTCCCGACATAGTTTTTTACGACGTGTTATACGTAGCCCGTTGTTTGGTAGTTGTGCTGGTTGGTCTTAAGACCGCATGATTCAGAAGTTAATTGGTTGGAAATGAGGCTTCTTAATTTGCAGAAACGAACTTCACTTGTTTAAGTTCAAAGTATTCCTCAATAACATCGTCGTAAGAACGTTTCAACTGCTTGTTCTTCTGAAAACGTTTTTCTAGACGTCGCAATGAGTAAGTTGCGGCCTCTTTGGAAGATCCTAGTTCCTCTATGGGGCTCTTTAGTGAAAGCGAAGCCACGTATCGTCCATCGTCGGAACGTTAATGAGTCCTCATAAACATTTCTTCGCAGTTGACTTCGTCAGGTATGAGTGTCGTAGACTTGAGGGGCTCCTCTATCTCTCAGAAGCGTCGAAGAAAATCATCCGGGTCTCTCACAAATGTCTGAAAGCTAACGATGTTCCGGGTTTCCCTTAAAAATTGCTGATTCTGTTCAGCTCATTTTGACAATACCTAGCCGAGCCTAGTTGTCTGTGTATTTCTAATTATTGCCACGTAGACTTCAACTCAAAGTATCAAGTCGATGCGGGATGGTTTCGAAATTCCGGGTCTGCTAATTTTAGGCCCTTGATGTGGGGCGGGTTGTATTTATCGAGAAACTTTAGCGGAATTAATTAGCTAAGCAGCCGCAGCACTAATGCTCACATAGAAGAACGCACTGATGGATCGTGCATCGAAGCGATTATGTGTGTCACGATGGAACTCGCAGTCCCTGCTTTCACTTGCTCGATATCGTACACGTTCACCTTAACTGCTTTCTTAGACAGTCTTGAGGAAGTCGCCAGCGATTATGACATGAAGTTTGCCTCCAAGCCTAGATCGAGCAGCACACGTACTTTCAACCGTCGACCGCTAGCTACTGTCACTTCCAGTATCACTGTCACCCGCAGTATTACACCTGTTGGCACCGCACTGGACAGCAGATCAGCTGATGAAGTAGATGCTGAATGTAAAAGGTTATTTTTCCCTGTGTATGTATCATCGAGTGATGACGTTGTTGACATTGTTGGCAACGTTTTTCTGATGGCCAGCTTATTGCGTTATGACCAGCTCTCAAGCAATTGAAGCAAAGCCCTCTATGCTTAATTAGAGTGGTACGTTGGTCTACAGTTTTTGCTCAAAATTGTGGATAGAATAGTAATTAGTGATTGTCTTAGCAGTAGTGGCAACTTTTAGTCATTCTAGCGGTACTGGTCGAAGCAACTGGTTGCGTAAATGTTGATTGAGATGGGTGCCAAATCGAGCAAAGTACCTTGCCTATGACGCATAGCGCCTGCATGTGACACTCACGAAACTTTTTGAGTCCATTACAAGCAGGTACCCGCGCCAACGACTTTTCCCAGTCTTTGCATGTGTTGGCATCTTATTTATCTACCATGAAGTACACTAGCCAGCTTTCCCAAATGAAAGAGATTTTCGAGCAACTCTACGAGTTGACTAGAGTTGTCTAATACACGTCTCATCTCATCGGAGGATTCAGTTTTCATGGTAGGCACAGATACTGGTGGAAATAAATTGGCATTGACCAAAGCTCTTGTTTTGACGAAACGAGACAGCCTCGAGTTCCAAGCTAATGCATAGTTGTTCGCCGTTACCACTACATGTTTGAGTAGAAGTTCTGCTTTACCATGGACACTTGACTCCAAATAATGAAGTTTCTGCATATCGCATAATGACGAATGTGTATGGACCAATGACTCGTATATGTCCCTGAAAGAAGGCCAGTTTAAAAACTCGCCATCGAGGGCTGGGAGTTCTGTTTCTGGCGGCTTTATCCCGGCTTGGGAACTGAGCGGTGTTAGATTATGGGGGCCGTCGATCGATGCGGTCGGCTGTTGAGTGGCATAAATTTCTTGCAAGCACCAAGCTTTCGCTTTGATGTACAACACCTAGACAGCAAAAAAACAATCGCCGCTAAGAATCTCTTCCGACCTAATTTTTTCAGGTGAAGCCTCTTGCATTAACTGCTTATACGCGGCACTAAAACTACACTAGCATTGTTCTAACGACTCGATTCTTGCGCGCAGAAAATTCACCGTTCGACTCACTTTCACGGTTTTTCCGGTATTCGTGACGAACTTTTTGATACGTCTCGCCCACATATCCGATTGTCGTATAAGTTTTTCCATAACGGGATCCAACTCGACGTACCTACACTTGGATTTTCGAAAGGATCTTATAAGAAACGAGTAAGTTTTGTATTATAGATTTCAAATTTATTAAATTAAGAATTGTGCAAGTGCACAGGCAAACCAAACATTTTAGAGGTCAGAGTGAGACTGACTGGTTGCAAAACTGGTTTCTCGTTGCGACTGGGCAATGGTTATAGTAGTGGTAAATATTTCCAACTGAAAACCAAAGTTGGTCTTATTGACCGAAAAGTAATGGTCATCATTTTCTGGAATTCACAAGATTTTATCTGCATTAACTACCTGGGGAAGGGCAAAACGGTCACAGACCTCTACTATGCCAAACTATTAGGCCAATTCGATGCCGAATTGCAGAAAAAAGGCTCAAGCGAAGAAAAAAGTGATCTTCCAAAGTGGTCGAATTGGATTACCAACTGCTATCTCATACACCGTATTCTTCAGATTTAGCTCCGTGCGACTCCTTTTTGTTTCCAAACTAGAATAAGTCACTCGACAGGCAGAAATTCGAGTCGAATGAGGAGGTCACCGCTGGCACGGAGAACTACTTTGCAGACCTCGAGGAATCATTTTTTTGAGACGGGCTAGAGAAGTAAGTTGGAGCATCGCATGGTTAAGTGTATCGAGCTAAGAGAAGATTATTTTGAGAAATAAATTGGCAATTTTCTAAATTTTTCGTTTTTCTCTTGTAAGCTAAGTCCTTATTGGACAACCCTAGCACCATGCCCATTTTATCGAATAGCCAACCAACGGTCTTGACAGTTTTACATTTATTGGGCACATGCTTATTGATTAGACTTGGTTCCCTTGGTAACATTTGCGGTTTTATAGTCGTTCAGTGCTGCAGGTGTCTGTACAATTGAAATGTTTTGCTGAACTTAAGGACTCTCATATCTCGTTGATGAGCTCCTCGAGAGAAGTATATTTAAATTTCTTAAAAGTCAGTATGGTGGCTTGTAAGATTTGGTATGTTTGAATAGAATTTACTATATTGAATTGAGTGCCTGAAAAAAAAAGTTCACCTGAGGTACTTAAACTAGGTATTCTATCCATGTTATCTTCGTCACATATCTTGGTCAGTTATATTTCCACAGGGCAGTAGCGAATATATGCATAAGGATTTTTAATGGCCAGAGTTTTGTTCGACTAATTGGTTTTTATTTTTTTATTTGAAGGATTTTCTTTACTGATGTGACAAAATTCTACTAATATTTATGCCCATCTCTCCATTGATCCGTCCATGTAAAATAGCAATTTTTTCGCATATCACATAAACAGGAATATGCGATTTCATCAGAAAGTCAAAGTTTGTGCCTTTTAAAAGTTTCAAAACAGAAACAAAAATTATGTATTCGAGTGACCCTTTTTCTGTGGTTTGGAGGTGAATGTCATTTAGGTACAGAGTGTGCGATTTCCATGCTGGCAAGCAACTGGACTACCCAATAAACTGCTACCTGTCAACTGCAGAGCTCAGGCTGGAACCGTTTGGCATATTACTTCGGGCCAGATCTCGTTTTGTTACGCCGCGAGGTGCCTTTAAGCTGAGTGATCCGTTTTCTAGTGTGCGGTGAGAGGAGAAGAGAAATGGCTAGTTGAGAGGTTCCCAACCTTAACGTCCCCGGCTGCTTTGAGTCCCTTTTATCTTTTAGGACTGCCCGATTCAATTATCAACCCGGAGTGAGCTTCCTGTCTTCCGGTAGAGGTCCCGTCACAGCCTGTTTCATTTTTTTGCACGGAAAAAAACGTGTGGCAGGCATTGTCTAACTCTCCTGGGGTAAACTGCCAATTGGAGGACCACGACTTACCTATCTTGTGCAGGCTAGACAGAAAACACCCATTTTGGCTCAAAAGCTGGGTCAGATAGAGTTCAGTCTCACCATTCTTTTGATTTAGCCACGATCGCACGTCCAGAATGCGGGCGCAGTCCACCTTCTCCTCATGCAATTCACCCAAAACTGCTGCCAATCGTTGAGTGAGCACTGTCTTACCTCAAGGAAAATTGTCTCCCTTGCGTCCTCGTTTCTATGCAGCTAAAAAACGTGGAGCTCTCTAGCAAGGAGGGCAACATATATCACACCTGCAATAACTCTCAACGCTGAATTAAAGACTGTCAGATACGAGAATGCACTCCTCAGTGCTCCTCTTCTCTGTACTTGTGCCAAGCGTTTTCGGTATACGTCCTTAATGACACCGTCACGCCATTTCTGTACGCCGTATAGTAGCACTGACCTACTTTGGCCATAAGTCCACTCAGACCCGATACTCCCGAAGCGGCTTTCTCAGGGGTTGCCCTGATTTCTCATCTTCGAGTCGATCGGAGTGACCCTTAAAAATTTGTTAGGGGCAAAGGGAGCAAATACGGACACCAAATGAAAGATCCAGATTAGAAATTTTCAAAACAATACTTGAATTGACTGTATTTACATCAAGGGGTGCCGCAGGAGGATTAAAAAACTTTGACCTGCAAAATCTGAAAAAATTATAATCATCATTATAAATACAAAGCCAACACATGACAGTGTAGAGATACACGTTCCTAGAATAAAGATACGAGTATGTAGGGCTTTTTATGGAAATTTTAAAAGTGGTTTTTAGCTTTGAGATATTACCATCACTACTCAAATAATGAGGTTAAAGGACTCAAAACAAAATGAGGACAAATTAAAGTATATAATAACCGTAGATATTTGTTTTTCAAAATCAACTTTTGAGCAGATACTCAAATGCAACGGCTACGTTGGCTTTGTAGATAAGCTAAGCGAAGTCCATTTTTCACTTTGTTTGTCATTAAATTTTTTTTTTTTTTTAATTTTAGGATTGCTCCATTCAGTGACATCGATAGGTTAATACGTTAATTTGAACAAGTTATGATCTGAGCTGTAGTCTGTATGATCCCAGGTTCAAATCTCGTTGGGAGCAACGTGATTTAGTTCAGGGAATTTTTCGGACAGACTACGAGTGTTCACTCAGTGATGATATGTACTGATTGAATCAGATTATCTTCATAGCTGAGCGAGCACACGAGAGCATGGTACTGACCAAACTAACTTCAGGAAAAAAAATAAAAAAATCAATACGGTCATGAAAATGAGATACTCTAACTATCTCAAAGCGAAGGCCCGAGAGGGGCTGTAGTGCTACAAAGAAGAAGAAGAATGATCTGAGTTACAATTGATTCCTCGGTATGTAAGGACGTCAAGTATGCTCGAAGCCCAACGTTGTTACATCAAAACATGATCGATCTAGTTTTGTGTATTGCTACGGGTTATATCGAGGTCAGTTTATGAATGCGTCGATTTGGGAAGCAAGTTGAAGGTATGACTAGATTTCTGCTCCACGCAAAGTCAATCAGGTGCTGGCCATTGTCATTTATTTCATCGTAGAGGCTATATCCTCCAGTCGTCCCCGATGAGATAGCTCATTGCCAACCTTAGCGTTGAAATCACCCAGAATTATTTTTGTGTCATTTGTAGGCAATGAGTCAACCGGTCTTTCCAGGAGATTGTAAAAGGTTTCCTTCGTTTCTTCTTCCTTTTCTTTGGTCGGGCGTGAGCGTTTATTAGCCAGACTTTGAAAAAGTTCGATTTAATACGGATTGCACACAACCGTTCATTTATTGCCTTAAAATCAATAACGTGTAATTTGAACTCCCTATCCACAATGAAGGTTACTCCAAATTCTCGTTTCCCGGAAGGCTTCCCACTTTTGAAAATTGTGTGTGATCTCATGTCTTGAATGTCTTTTCCAGTCCAATTCGTTCCCTGGATTGCCAGTATTTTTAATTGAAATTGGCTAGCCTGTTGTAAAATATCCTTAATAGCACCAGGGTAACTGAGTAATCTGACATTTCAAGACCCAGTCCCATAGTCCTTTTTTCGTTTGCGAGGTCGTCGCCTTGAGTCTAATCCATTCCGAGGCCAATCTGCCGATTTTCTAGTGACCTGGAGTTAGCCCGTCACCCAACATCACTTCTGGTGGCATGGTTATTATGTCAATTCCGCAGATTCACCGTCACCCTCTTACGTCCCCACAAATGCGTCGTCGGTAGGATTTGGTAGCAGAGCTGTTGATGTTTTTACAGTTATGAGCGTTTCTCGGCATTTAATGTCCCATTATTGGGGAACCAGTAAACATAATGAGCGCCCCGAGAGCATTTACTACCATTTAATTGGGGGGTTTGGGACGAGGAATGATAGAAGCTATGGGTTGGGAAAACATATTCGGCATATCCAGCGAAGACCAGCCCACCACAAAAATTTGACATTGAAAGGCTCCAAACGGCGTCTGTGGAGACCATCGACAGCCAGCTGTCTCCCATCTTATCAGACGCATCGTTAAAGACGAGTAACGAGCGCTGGATTGAAGCAAAAACTGCTATTAAGACCGTGGCAGAAGAGACGATCAGAATCCAAGCTCAATGATGAGTGCCAAAATGCGTTAGATAAAACAAATCAGGCGTACAAAGAATACGTAAGTAGGAAAACCAGCGCGAAGAGAGAACACTATGAAAATCTCAGAAGAAATAATTAAAATTAAGAAAAGAAAATGCTATGTCAACCAATTGAGAAGTAAAGATGTAAGTTAGCAAGAAGCAACTCAAGACAAGCACGCAAAGTAGTGAAAAGCCTGAAACGTGGTTATCAGCCCAAAATCAGGCTCTGTCGTGATGATATCGGCAATATCATCGCTAATGAAACCAATATTAAGGAAAGATGGGCATCATATTTCAAAGACTTCCTTAATCCTCCGTACAGCTCCAGAGCATTGGAACCTATAGATGTCTGCGGAGAACTTTAACTGGCCCCACCAACTCTGGATGAAGTTTGTTCCATCATCAAAGCCATAAAGAATGATAAAGCTCCGGGCATCGATGAGATTCCAGTGGAGCTCATCAAATCTGGTGGCAGTAGTGCTCATCAAGCTATTCACAAAGTCATCCAGTACATTTGGCAACAAGAACATATGCCGAAAGAGTGGAGCCAATCAATTATATTTCTTATCTACAAAAAAGGTGACAAGCTAGACGGCTTAAATTATAAAGGCATATCACTACTTTGTTCGGCGTACTTAATATTTCCTAAAATATCAGAAAATAAAATCGGATCATACGCCAACAGTATTATTGGAGGGTATGAAGGTAGTTTTAGCGTAGGTAAATCAACAATAGACCAATTATTCACAGTCAAGTAGGTACTTGAAAAACGCTGAGAGTTCAACATAAACGTACAAAAAATTTTCATTGAATTCAAGCAAGCATATTACAGTATTGATCGTAACGTACTGTACCAAATAATGCTGGCATCCCAGCAAAATTAGTCCGTCTTACCACGATGACGTCGAGGGCCTACCAAATCCGCATCAATAACCAACTCGCCGATGCCTTTGACACAAATATCAGACTAAAGCAGGTGATGGGCTGGCCACATTGCTATTCAATTTGGTTCTGGAGTACGTCATAAGGAAGCTACCTGCCGAAACGCGAGGTACATTACAAGTCGAGCCAAGTGGTAGCCTTTGCGGACGACATCAACATTTTGTTGCGGCCATTAACAACTGCCAAAGAACTCTTCCTAAAACTTGAGAGCGAAGCAAATCTAGTCGAGCTACAAATCAATGAATAAAAAGCAAAGCTTATGACGCAGTCGAGGAAAAATACTTTAAATATGCAAAATATCACACTTGGCGAATACAGTATTAAAAATATGAGCAAATTTTTGTATTCAGGCGCCAAAAACGGGTAATGATAGACATGAAATACACCGAAGAGTACAGCTCGCAAATAAAATATTTTATTCAGTCTTGACGATCTTGAAGACCAGCTGCATACACAGGAAAACAAAGCTCCATGTATACAAATATGTGATAAGACATGTGCTATGCTATGGGTGTGAAACATGGACCCTAACCCAAGCAATCGCAAATATATTGAACCCCTTTGAGCGACAGGTCCTGAGGCAAATAATCGGAGCGAAGCTAGACGGGGACCATTGGTGAATTTGATACAACCACGAGTTTTATGAAGTTTTTGAAGAACCGGAGGTCTCAACAATTGCAAGACTGCGGAAGCTATAATGGCCTGGCTACATGAATCGTATGGATGAACAACGGATACCTAAAAAGGTATTCGTTGGGAGAACTAAAGTCGGAGACCAGTGGGGAAACTGAGGAAACACTGGTCTGACTCAGTCGATGAAGACAGTTCATTGCTGCTTGGATTTTGAAATTGGAGGACGCGGTCAATGGACTTAAACAGTTGGAGGCGCTATTTGTTGGAAGCGAATGCCTGAGAGGGGCCCTAGTGCTAAGAAGAAGAAGAAGAAGAAGAGATGTTCAATGAATTTGAATCGTAGCGGTTTTATACTAAATCACAAATTTCAAGGTACTCTGCTCAGGTGGAATATTTTGGTTATAATACTCAAATTAACTATGGGATGAATGTTAACATGGCGGAAATATAGTACTACGATATTTATAAAGGCATCAATTTTTTATTGTTTAATGTTTTGACTGATTAACGAGCCTCTTAGGAACAATGCCCCTGAATCTTATATGAAACGTTGAAACCAACTTGAGAAATATATTTAGAAAAACAATTTTTCCATAAAATCAAAATTATTCGTCTTACTCTCATTAGAATTTAAGTAGAAGAAATATTTTTCATTCACCTGCTTGGTTTTTATTGCCAATTATATTTTCCTTCAACGGGCACTAATTCATTCAAAATGAACTCTCCAGCCTGGGGGCTTCCTTTATTTGCGTATACACAAGACCGCTTTTTTATTATCTTGTCTACATTGAATATTAATGGAGGCTCTGTATCTGCATTTCTATGTCGACAGCGTGAACTTATTTTCCCGCAAAATGAAAGGTGGCTGGATGCTATAAAACATTTTGCACTAATTACTGAATTGCTTTCACAATAATAACGTTGTTTTTTCTTTCTTTCTTTTTCAGGTAAATACTAAGGGAAAAGCTATCATACATTAGTAAGTGAATTAATTATTGATGAACAGTTCGATTAAAAGATTTTCTTCCTTTCACCTTCTTGAAGTTATTTAATGAAAGAAAGTTTTTTGAAAAAAATAAGTTGTGGAAATTGCATATCGTCCTAATCAAAAGTTTGCATCAAATAGTCCTGAATTTATTATTTTCTACAAATAGACCAGAGGCATCGCGCAAAAGTTCATTATCAGGCTTACCCGTTCAAAAAACTGAAGTCATACTTCACTGTAATAATGAATTTTACAAGAAGATCTCTTCTCTACAGACCGGGAAAATGTGGAAAGGAGAGAAAGGAGAAAGAAATGAAAAAAGGACTGACTTGAAAAATGTTAATCCAGTTTACGGATTAGTCAGATAATCACAACGAAAATCTAAACGAAAATGAAGAAAGGCAAAGTGATAATTAGTAAAGTTTCTTCAGTATCTCCCAACGCTTGCAGAATGACTTTAGATTTGTATGGAGGCACACGCGAGTGGGTGAGAGGACAATTATTTTTCCTTGAACTCGCTTCAGGCAAGCAGTAAGTTTTGACCGGGAAAATTTTCAACATTCCATTTTGTACAAACTTCAGAATAATTTTGATATGCTCATATAAAGTAATAAAATTAATATAGACAAGAGAGAAGGAGTGATGGACAGTATGATTGAGAACGAATATGAATGATTGGCTACTTTTGCCCAGAAATGTGTTGAATAAAAATAGATTTTTTAACCGACTTCCAAGGGAAAGAAGATTATCAATTCATTACGGATATTTTTTCTTGTTGCTTTTTAGGGTTTTGTAAAATAATTTTACAAAATCCTTCTAAAATCGCGTCCCGTCTGTCCGTCTGTCTGTCCATCCGTCCGTCCGTCCGTGTGTCACAGCAGATTTTCTCGAAAACTACTTAAGCTAGAAACATCAAATTTTGTATGTAGGTGTAAAGTGGTGTTCTCTTCAAAGTTCAAATATAAAAAAATGTTATGAGGTATTTAAGGGGGGTCTCCCCATATAGGGGAGTAACCCCCCGAAAAAAATTTCATTGAAGGTGGCCGATATGGGTATCAAATGATGAGAACTTTTCAAAACAGGCCTTCGTTTGGCAAAGTTTGCTTCGAGGGGCGCACAGGGAGGGGAAATACACGAAAAATTTGTGTACCCCCCCCCCTCTCGCGATTGGACACCTGTGATCCGAAAAATCTGAAAAAAATCAAGAATGTAGGTCTTGATGAGTACAAGAACAACAAATACGTGAGAAGTCGCAATTCACTCAACTTTGTTTGTAATAGTATGATTAATCGATTTTATGTTTTCTTAAATAAAATCTTAACGGCACCTGAAAGTTTCATAAAGATTGAATCATATTCAGCGAAGTTACAGCGGTTTGAATTTTCCTGTATTACTATGGAACAATATGCGCTGCATTTATTACTATGGCAACATATGGCTATGGAACAACATGCGCTTTTTACCGACTCAGACACTACAGTTTTGCTAGGATTTGCATGAAAATTTCAGGAATGATAGGTGTCATGAATATCTTTGAGAATCGGTTCAGCTAGTGGTATCAGTAATCGTAAAACAAAATAGTGGCTGTTTTAAATGCGAAGATTGAATAATTTTGAGTTATTTTTTCCCAACTTCAACGTTTAAGGTGAATGCTTTGAACGCTTGATTCAATTTACTGAATGACTGAAGATGAGTACCTACAATTAATACTCATAAGCGAAACAAGGCAAGGAGGCGGGAGAGAGCTCCTAGCAAAAGGGCTTTGTAACCATTCTGGGATTCGAAAAAATTGGCCATGAATCGATGATAACAGTACAGGAGAGTGGCCCTGTAATGATTTTTAACTTTTTTAGTCCAAACGCGGAACCGACCTCTCATCGGTTCTAGACGTTAAGTCTGAGTAGTGCCAACGGATGGTACCAACAGGTCAACCAATCCATGCACCGTAACCCATTCACGCGGTGGCTGCTTGTCGGCCAGCTAGTTCGGAGAGGATTTCGGTCGCGGGTCTCCGAATGGGTTACGCTCAATTACAATATTTTCAGCCACCTGAACATGCCCGTTTTCCAAACGCGTTACAAAACAAAACCATACGGAGAAGAAACCTACTTTACGTTACTCCGTATTTCTTCTCATAACCAGTCAAGAATACAAGATCTAATTTTCATTTCGCGTTCCCGAAGTTTCGACGCGGTACCAAAAAGTATACTACTCTAACTCAACCCGACGAAAACTACTCTAAATAAAATAACAAAACAACAAAGGTACCGCGTACCGCGTGCGACTCGAAACCGACCTCAGCGGATTTGTCGAAACCCTACCCTCGCGACGGCATACCTACCCTGCACTCACTCTCCCGCTGAAACAGAAAGAACCACTGAAAAGGAAAGTCTTTTAGTAATTAACAATTCATTTTATTGTTGATTTGGCATAAAAAAAACGGAAACATACCAAATACTTAGTTTCTATTCGTGTATCAATAAATTAGGCCGAAAGTGTGGGTTGTCGATCTTGCCGACATTTGATTACAAAAAAAAAACTAACATTTCCAACAAAGTCTAATAGTTTTAGATGCCTCAGGCAAGGCCGTCAATAAACGATTATGGATAATTTTTGAGTTTACTGAAAAATGGTTAGGAGATCATAAAAGAGATTCTAAAAATTTTGTTAAATAGTATTTTCATATAATTTAAAGAACTTTTTCCAATGAGAGTAATAAGAGAAAATACTGAAACTGTTTGTGTTTGTATCGTTACAGAAACTAAAGTATACTGTACTGGCCTTGTGCTAATACTTAATAATAACTGGCTATTTTGAAATGTTATGCTTCATCATTTATGATTAGGTAAAGTCAACTTAATCCATAAAATTTATTTACTTCAAATTTTTTTTTGTAGAATAAGTTAATGAAATGAACCTATAGTCGACACAAAATTGTGATTACTTAATAGATTGCTTTACACAATATAATAAATTCAACTCATATTTCCATTTTAATTGAAATCAGTAGTGAATACAAAAGATATCTTTTGCCTATATTTTATCAAATGTTCATTGAATTCTTCTTTGATGGAATGCTATATTCTATTAATCAAAATAAGCTCATAAATACTTTATTGCATCTTCCCCCGCTAAAATTCAAACTTTTCGACACGATATAATTATACTAAGTTCATTTCTAGTCATATTGTGATACTTTTAATTTCAGGAAATGACAAACAAATATACCAATATGAAGAGTAAATTCAAATCTACTCTGCAGTGAGGCTAGTTTACATCTTCCGTTGTATTTACTCCCATATACAATAATTTCATGGGTGGGCTGAACTTTGTTCCGACTGAGTTTATTTCTGATTCAGTAATGTTATATTATATATCACGGAAGTGGTGTATGCAGAAACGAAAAAAATGTTAAAAAAATAACGAATAAACATCAGATAACGATGCAATAGTGTCTTGTGAGAAATACAGGTAGTATTGGAAGTAAGTTTAATATAAATTATACTGACAATAAGTAACAAGAAAAGACCTAATCATTATGCCCTCATTTGTTAAATCATCATGCGCTGGAAATTAAGTGTTAAGGGATGCTCACAAGTTCAACTTCTATCAAATTGTCGTTCCCGCTTTGTATATGTAAGAAACTACGCTGGAATAGTAGTACAAACCATCTTTTCATCTTATTATATTATATATAAACTGGTAGTTATTTTTGCGCTGATCAAACTTAATTTGATATTGTATGGAAAAATTGGATCAATTTATCTTACATGAAAATTTGTTGACCATTCGTTATAAGTGATGATAACATGAATATTTCCTGTGATAAATCAGTCCCATCTTCAGCTTTCAATCGTTTCAGTTTCTTCTTCATATAATTTTTAGTGAATTTGACGTGACTCAGATTTTTGACCACTTGGTCCAGGATAATATGATCATAATGAGGTACGACTCGCTCAAACAGATGCTCTTCATCACTGGAATCGTTTTCAGGATGGAGATTTTTATGGGGTTCTACATCATTGACCCACCAACTAACATGGGACCTTATAATATTGGCCCCTTGAAGAGGATCCCGTAGCCTAGAATTGGACAAGTACTTCCTTAACATCTTGGAGTGATTTAATGTCATGGATATTGGCCCACTTCAGTTCCCATTCACGTTGGATACGAAACAGTTATGTAACACATTAATATGATGTTCAGTAATGCAATTGATCTGCACTTCCTAACGATACTTAGCTGGGCAATTAGGATCCTCAACAGCCTCATACAACGGTAAGCGAGGTGCATTTGCTTCCACAGTCGTCTAGTTTTCCAGCAATTCTCCACTTGATACAGTCATCGGCTTGGAAGTGGATACAGGGGGTAACTTTCCCGTTGAAAGATCTTGGATTCGTCAGCCACGACCTACAGGAGTAATAGACAATTGTTTATGATCACAACTCAATCTTTGGAGATTTGATACTGCGTCAATCTTATTCAAACGCAAGGCACTTTCGTCGCGGAAATTTCTTCACAATTCATACGCGCAAAAATCAATGCAACTACTTAAAATCTATCTTCCTTATTGAAAAATCACTGAATGATCTCATTTCATGTTCGGAACAATGCTAATGAAAAATATTTATGTTTAATGGTTGTTTTACACCTTATAAAATTCACGCAAGTAGGGAATTTGTAAAATCGGAATACACTAACTAAACAAACTGATTCATTCACCTTTATATTTGACTGCTAGAACAAATTAATGTCTACATCTATGAAATATTCTTATTGTGAAAATTATTAAAATTTGGCTATGGTACATTATCAACATAGCTTCAATATTCAGTTGCGTTAAAAAAACTGCCAATTATAACATGTGTAGAAAGCTTTCAGGAAGGAATCAGTTCTATTTTAAAGTTTTCAAAAAATAATACACGTGTATTTACCGTTGTGCCTTTTCTGCCGGTGAAATGTATCTTCCTCGTGTTGAAATAGATGCGCGAGAACATTGAGCAATCTCCTCGTGTGTCTGGCACTTTGTCAAAATATTTCTGGCTTCTATCCGCACGTCATTTATTTCGAATTCAGCAGTAAAAAGGTCATTCGCGTTCGATTTTCCGTGAATGATCTTTAAATCCTTTTGCTGTTGGGCTTTTTCGGTTGAAAGTGGCTGTTGAGGAAACAGTTGAATCGTTGGCGGGGGTCGACTCGTCACCTTGCTGATAAATTGATTGATTCGCGTTCTTAGCATAATAAAGAACACCTCGGCACGAAATTTATGCACCGATCACGCACTTGGATGTG
Source organism: Odontomyia ornata (assembly GCA_963969285.1). Classification (NCBI taxonomy): domain Eukaryota; kingdom Metazoa; phylum Arthropoda; class Insecta; order Diptera; family Stratiomyidae; genus Odontomyia; species Odontomyia ornata. Next base: position 92,846,101 of record OZ017739.1, read on the forward strand.
GGATCCGTTTATTTGATAGTATTCACGGTCACTTCACAATTATATCCATCGAATTTCCACATGTATAAACCCCGAAGCAAACTCAACATGCACACACGGTTCGCCTTGTCGCCATCTTTTTTTCTTTTGCTCCTTGCGTCGGACTGTCAATCCGACAACCGCCGACAAAACAGATGTGCGGAATGGAGCGCCACATGGCGGCAATGTGCATTTTTATTTGTCGCCAGTGGCATAGTGTTTTGATGGCAACGGTGGAGGGGGGCATTCCCAGATGGATATGCCTCGAAATGTGTCGGGGTTTTGATTAATATTATGTTTCAAATATTTAAATCCACAGATCTAAATATTTGGAGAGAAAAAAAAAAATATTTTCTGCGCAACGATATCCGCACGAAAGATGAAGTCCGCTTGCATTTCGAGGTCATGCCCATCTGGCCGGGTGCAAGGGTTCGGGATCGGAATCACTTCGATTCCCGGGCGTAGGCGTCACATTACAGCCCCTGAAAATAAAAATTCATCAAACGTAGCCGATATGAGTATGAAATGAAAGTTTACATGGGAGCTTTTCAAAACAGTTCTTAAACTGTCAGTTTTTGCTTCAGTGGGGGCACAGGGGGGAAATACATGAAAAATGCGTTTCCTCCCTCGCGAATGGATATCTGAAATAATTATCAAGGGAGATATTTATGAGTATAACAATAACAAAATCCTCAGAAGTCGAAATTCGTTCAACTTCGTTAATAATAGTATGATCTTCGAATTTCATATTTTCTCCAAATAAATCGTCTTTGACATGTTTCTTGATTTTATTCGATCTGGTGACTGCATTGTGTAAATTGAATACAAAACCCTTCTGACATGAGCGTAGGTCTGTCTACCCAACTTGTTTTTATGTATGTTCTCGCATAACTTTTATACGGAGATCGATAAAAGAGACCTGTTTTCACCAAATGATATGTCTTTCTTCCCCATTTAAAGGATGAACAATTCTAGTAATGACAAAGGAATTTCACCATTGAAACTAAAATTATTCGACTTTCATCCCGGTTTTTCAGCATAACTGATCGACGCGTGTGAGGATTTTGATTATAGGGATTTCAAACAAAGGACAACATATTGATCTAAAATGTATCGGTACGGAATTGTAATCCATTTAAGGACTCTGTAGATATTGACAGCTCAATATGATGCATTGATGTCAAAAAATTGGATTTAAATGATTTTTCGTACGAAAAGTGCCAATTATTGTATTTTGCACTCTTCAAGGATTCAATGGATACACCGAATCCTTTCACCACAAATCCAAACGTTTTAGGGTAAGTCCAGGATAGATGGACCACCGGTATAGACAGACTATTCGAATATTTCGCTCGTCTGTCACAGCAACGCCGCATTCGTTGGCTAGTATTTTTCTACTCATGCAGACGTTAACACGTTTAGTTTTGCTCGTGAATGCCACATGATTTTTAGGCAAAAACGTTGTTTATTTCTTTTGGTGAGTTGCAAAATATTTTTCACTGTATTTTATGTTTATGTGGTTAAGTTAGTTTAATTGATTTTGACCTTTAGGTGTTTTAATTTGAAACATTACTTACATTGTGCATTTCATGAAAATCCTACGAAATGTATCACTTTTATATACTCATAACATCTTTGCTCGTACTTCACTGCTTTAAACAGGAACTATCAAGATTTAAATACCACATCGTCTACTTTAAACAGAACTTCATTATTCGTTGCACTATTTGCACAAAGAATTACTGTAGAACACATATTGACAGACAGAAGTAAGTATTTGGACGTGAACTCGAAACCAAACTTTCTATCACTGTTATATATGCACGATACCTTTTCTCGTACTTTACTGCTATAACCAAAAAGCTTTGAAGTTTAATTACCACTTCTTCTACTTTAAACGAAACATCATTATTTTTTGCACAATTGGTACAAAAATTATCAAAGAACACATATTGACAGACGTATTTGGCATTGCGTTTCCAATAATACTTCAAGGTCAGGTCAGAATCTTAAAATGGCGACTAAGCAAAGTTCGAAATTCGAATATTTTATGAAATCTAAAATCAAGGTAGACGTTGACGAGATTATGTATAGGGTTTTCCAATAAGAGGTGTTATTTTGAATAGCCCGCTATTTCGGTAGATGTCCCTTTTGAAGCTGTCATTTTTAACATTTGACAAGTAGAAACTACGCAATTGATAAAAAGGAACTATACACGCTTCAACAACGTATCGAAATGATTAAAATTCACTATAAAAATTGTGAAAATTTTGTAGAGACAGTTCGTAAAACTCGAACAATTTTGGGTCGTTGTGAAGCACCTTGTCGGACCGCAATACAGAAATTCGAGTTGTTGGGACAACTTAATGATGTAAAGAATAAAATCCGTGCACGCCATTCAAGAACAGCCGACAATATTGCTACTGTAGCCGAAAATGTTGAAGAAAACCCAGGTTTGTCCATTCCTTGTTGTTCTTTGGAATCAGGCATACCACAAACGTCATTACACCATATTTTGCATAAAAATTTGAGTCTTAAGGCTTATAAGGCTCATTGAACACAAGAACTCAAGCCGATCGATCATTAACAACGTCGTGTCTATGCTGATTGGGTCCTTGAAATGCATGTAAATTATCCGGAATTCCATCGAAAAATCATCTTGAGTGATGAGACTATTTCCAGCTCGGTGGCTTCGCCAACTAGCGAAACTTTTGCATCTAGGGCTCGGAAAACCCAAGAGTTATTGTTGAAAAGCCTATTTGTCCTCAACGTGTGACTGTTTGGTGCGGTTTATGGTCCAGTGGAGTCGTTGGACTTTACTTTTTCGAAAATGAGGCTGGAGCAACAGTTACGGTGAATGGATTGCGCTATCGAGGGATGGTTAATGATTTTTTATAGCCAAAAATCAATGGTATTGATCTGGACAACGTTTACTTTCAACACGATGGCGCTATGTAAGACAAAAGCAACAAAACCATTGATGTTTTGCGGAAAAAGTTTCCGGACCGTGTTATCTCTCGAAGAGGTGATCACAATTGGCCACCGAGATCTTGTGATTTAACGCCTTGCGCCTTCTTCCTTTGAAGTCACAAGAAAGATAAGGTCTACGCCAACAGCCCACCGTCGATTCAAGACCTCAAAGATGGAATTCGTGAGGCTATCGAGAACATAGGGCAGCCACTTTGCGAATTGGATATGGAAAATTTCATGAAAAGGATATGGTCCTGTAAGCGTAATCGTACCAGAATTAAATTCGATACCTATGAACGCTGCAGATTTTAGCCTAAATGGTTTTTGCATTGCAGTAAAAGATTTTTTTTTTACATACGACCACATGATACAATGTATTCAAGCAACTGAATTTTGACAGCTTTGAAATGAAAAAAATTGCCACTGAAATAAAAAACTTTTAGAGAAAAAAAACCGACTTCGAAATGCCTTAAAAACGATGAAATAAATTTTATCCAAGCGGTGCCGAATCAATTTTCCTATTGCAATATAAATACTTCCAACATCTGCACCATCACAAAAGACTCGGGGAAAAATGATATGATACCGCCTACATAAAATTTAGTTCATCTTTTTTAAGGCATTTCGAGGTCGGTTTTCTTTTTTTCTCTAAAAGTTTTTTATTTTATTGCCAAGTACAAGGGGCTTGCACATGGACTTGATGATGGACGGCAGAATCCTTTGTCAAGCATGTATTCAAATTCCTGCTGGGCGATCTTTAGTTTGTCCGGTGTCAAAAGAAGTACTCGCTCAAAGACCGGGGGCCTTTTGTAGCTATATCGTGCACTGCGTGACTTTGGTCCACGGTAATTGTTGCTGGGCTCGTGAGCATGGAGTTTTTCTCTCCCCAGCTCATGAAACTTACTTGCTTGGCACTCCATCGCTATTGTTGGCTGCTTTGAAAAGCGAATTCGGCCGGGAGCTGCCAGAAGGGTTGTGGAGTCGACCGGTCTCTTGTTGTTTAGATCGACGTAGAGGAAATAATTTCGAAGGAAGGCTGTGCCTAATATTGGCCACGATACTTCTGCCATGGAAAATCTCCAGTTGAAAGTACGCTGTAACCCCAGGTTCGTCTTGAGCAGCTTCTCCATAAACGTGTTTATTGCCAAACCATTGGCAGCTTAGAGTTGTCGGTTTTGATCCTTGGGACAACTTTCGAGGAAGTATGGACAGTTCCGCCTCCGTTTCAAACTATAAAATCTAATTTTGTCTCCTTGACGTAAATGGGCAGGGGGTTGTTTTTCATGTCACTGACCAGCACCTGTTCAGTCAGTGACTTATTGCTTTTCACGACTTAAACAAACACGGCTGTTGGCAGTTCCTTGCTCTGGTTCCAAAAGGAGAGTGGAACCAGCAGAGGGTGCCTCGTGGTGAGCTGCAGCGCAATATGCATATTCGGCATTGTTCATCTCAGCCCTCTACTCGTATTCGACGAAAATCTACGCGCAAACCTGATATCTCTTTTGCCAAGGCATCTCAAGATTGCAAGTCTACTGATATGCTCGTGATGTTTGCGTACTCGCGTTCAGTAGGCTTTGCCACGGAGTTTATATTAGATTTATTGATTTAGGCAATGCGTTTCGCTGCCGTCGCTAGTTCGTCTAGGACTATTGCACTGGAACCCGCTAATATTGATTGCAATTCTATCAGCAGTCGTTTCGACCACAGCAGTTACAGGAACGCCTCTGACACTCTAATTTGTTGCGGTGAAGTTGCGATGGCCGTTGTTCACCCAATCCTAAGCCATGAAGTAGCTGGCGGATCTGCTCCTCATTACTTTGTTTGAAAACGTATAGAAGCCGTTTTTTAATGGCAAAATATTTACCTTTAGCTGGCGAAATTTTCACTATGTCTGACACTTGTGCTAGTGCAGCCATTTCCAATTCTCCAATGACTTTATCATATTTCGATGTATCGCTAACTATTCGATGCGACCAAAATTTGGCTTCCACTCGCGCAAACCATAATACCGGATGGGCCTGTCAGAACAGTGGCAGCTTACAAGCGGTGATTTTGCAGTTTCTCCTTATGTTTGCCTTCATCTGCATCCATAAGATCCTCATCTTCAGATGGCATCTCGTGTACTTGCCGTAATTTTATTATTTACGATAATTTAGTGCGTTCTTTTTACTCGGGGTCACCAATTGAGTGTGTGGCTTCGCGTATGTTGAGGAAATCAAAGACCACATAAGTGATACATATATAAAAGTCTATATTTATTCGAAAGTTTGTGAAATTACATTTGGCCATGAAAACTGCTCAGCGACAGAGAGTGAGTGAGTAATTTTATTGGTCACTGTTGCCTGCATCACCTCTGGTGGCAGCACTTGTTGACAACTGCATTTGTGCAGCTGAGTGACTGAGCTGCCACAGTGTGAATCTCTCTGACCACCTCCGACGGCACTTCTTCGAGGGTTTGACATGACGCTTTCGAATATCTCATTAACCTAATTCTACAACTATTTCTAGACTTTGTCGTTCACTATTCAATAATTTCTTTGCTTATTATTAACCCACACGCACACATATTACAAAGATTGGTCTTTTTTCTCGTTTTTTCACAATTAGAAGCAACAAAATATTTTACCCGCACCCACCGCCGGAAACCAACCTTCTTATTTCACCAATTCCTCGGTTACTCCTTCCCCGTTGCTCATTGGAATGGGTTTTTCGCGTATCATCAAACCGATGCTCATTTTTCGACAATGACAATTCATACTTCCGATGCAACGGGAAGCATTTATCTGAACGGAAACTTGTCTCGAGATTCTTGACGGCAAACATTCAATTTGATTCAAAAACGATGCGTAACTGCTAGTTTTGATTTGCATTATTTTGCTGTTCTGAAAAGTTTCATAGACCTTTTTACAGGACAATATAATGAGCACGTAGGTGGTCTATTTTTGTTAGAGCTTTTGGCTTGGCAAATGCATTCAAGAAAGAGTTTGGAATGACAAAATTTACAATAAACATGTATCCTAAGTTTCAGCTTTTCTTTTCGATTGTGTGTTCTGCCCAGACATTTTTGCGAAAACAAACGCGTTATGCTTCAAGTTTAATGAAATCATTAATTTCTAGTCACTGTCAATGAAACTAATCTGAGGAACATTTCAAATGTTATTTTTACTTACTTACTTAGGTTTATCAGTGGAAAATTAATTTCCGCTAAAAGATCGTCCCGAATTCTCAAACTAAGATGAGATTTAGTTTCAAGGCACTCCGAAACGTATCGTGCACTAACTTATTTACTTTGTTCACTTGGCATTTGAGTGACTCGATTGGTAAATATTTTTGTTTTGTCAAGAGATGAATACACATATAAAATACAGGGTTTTCCAATAAGAGGTGTTATTTTGATATTACAAGAAAAATGCCATTTTCTAATATAAATGATCGAGTGTTTATTTCATTATAAAGAGAAAGGTATGTCGTTAATAGTAAAAAATAACATCAGGCAAATGACCACCACGACCGCGCTTACAGGACCATATCCTTTTCATGAAATTTTCCATAACCAAATCCCAAAGTGGCTGCCGTATGTCATCGATACCCTCACGAATTTCATCTTTGAGGTCTTGAATCGACGCTTGGCTGTTGGTGTAGAATTTTTCTTTCACGTTGCCTCAAAGGAAGGAGTCACAAGGTGTTAAATCACAAGATTTCGGTGGCCAGTTGTGATCACCTCTTCGAAAGATAACACGGTCCGGAAACTTTTCCCCTAAAATATCAATGGTGTCGTTGTTTTTGTGGCACGCAGCACCATCTTGTTGAAATTAAACGTTGTCTAGATCAATACCATCCAATTACTGCCATTTAAAATCATTAATCATCTCTCGATAGCGTAATCCATTCACTGTAAATGTTGCTCCAGCCTCATTTTCGAAAAAGTAAGGTCCAGTGACTTTGCTGGATTATAAATCGCACCAAACAGTCACACGTTGAGGCTAGAGAGGCTTTATGATAATAACTCTTGGGTTTTCCGAGCCCCAGATGCGACAATTTTGCTTGTTAACGAAGCCACCGAGGTGGAGATGGGCCTCATCAATCAAGATGATTTTTCGATGGAATTCCGGATCATTTTCATGCATTTCAAGGACCCAATAAGCAAAGACATGACGTTGTTGATGATCGACTGGTTCGAGTTCTTGTGTTGATTGAACTTTATAAGCCTTAAGACCCAAATCTTTATACAAAGTACGGTGTAATGACGTTTGTGGAATGTCCAATTCCAAAGAACGACGAGGAATGGACAAACCTGGGTTTTCTTCAACACTTTCGGCTACAGCAGCAATATTCTCGGCTGTTCTTGAGTAACGTGCACGGCTTTTATTCTTCACATTACTAAATTGTCGGAATAGCTCAAATTTTTCGACCGATTTCTGTATCGCGGTCCGACAAGGTGCTTCACGACGACCCAAATTCTTCGAGTTTTACGAACCGTCTCTGCCAAATTTTCACCATTTTTATAGTGAATTTTAATGATTTCAGTGCATTGTTGAAGCGTGTATCGTTCCAATTTTATTTATAACGTTGTTTTTACTTGTCAAATGTCAAAAAATAACAGCTTCAAAACTGACGCCTACCGAAATAGCAGCACCTGTTTGATTTTGCGATTGGGAAACAGCGTTGCCAGACTCTCAAGAAAGAATTGTGGGGAGTTTAGCCAAAAATTACCGTACGTTTACCGTACAAGTGCAGACTTATGAGGTATAAGTGCTTAGACTTAATTTTATTCATCATAAAATGTACTATGAATAATTATGCGAAATAAATGCTTTGAACAAAGTTATTTGAATAAAATTATATATATAAAATTATATATATATATATATATATATATATATATATATATATATATATATATATATATATATATATTGAAAAACTTACTTAAATTATTTTGAACATTTCAAAAACTTACCCGTTAATGTATTAAAAAACCCAAAAATCTAAAGCATTGACCGATCACATCGTATTCCTATTATATCCAAAAACATATGCCTTTTGTCTATGGAAATTCAAACTTATTTTCTATTCATCATTTCATGATTTTACTAATGTAAGGTTATTAGTCATCGGTTGCTTAACAAGATTATGGTTATTTATTCTAGTTAACTCTGTGTCCTTTTCCAATTATAGAATAGAGTTCTCCATTGCTATTAAGAGAGTATCTAGTGCGATTGATTCTTGTCGACTACGCAGGCAAGAAGGTAAGGTTTTGAAAATGAAAATTTCTGATTTCGAATGAAACGGATGTGTAGTCTTATAGGTGAAGTACTAAGTTATCTAGCAAAATGACGCAAACTCCTCAAATGAAGTACCATACGACCCAGTGCGGTTTTTGTTGAAGTGTTGAGTCATCCATACTGGTCGTTTCTTGTATTAAGAGGTTTTAGAATTTTTGCATGTTCCGATATAATTTTTTTAAGTCCTGAATGGATAAATTGAGTTTGAAAAATATTTCAGACTTATCACGTCAAAGTCCTTACCATTTTTTTTTATCGAACGAAGAATTAACGATTTGACGTTGTTATTATGTGAACGAAAGTTTCATGAATAGGTGATCAATATTTATCAGCATTCATTTAATTTTGAGACATGAATGAAGTGAAAGTAATTGAGAGAGCAATGTTTAAATGTTTATGTCATTGATTAATCACTATCCAAACTTAGCTCCATAAATACATCATCTTCGGGAACAAATATCTCTTGTCTGGTCATATCAGAACCCGTGCACTTGCCTTCACCATATAGATTTGAACTTGTCATCGATTTCAGCATATTAGATGTCGGTTCAAAACTAAAGCATCCTACAGTCTTCACTCGTTGGTCAGTATGGATTAAACCATTTAATACAGGAGTCTGTAGCTTGTTTCTGGATTTAGTTTTCATCAGGTTCACTTTTGAAAATACTCTTTCACAACTTGCTGATGAATGTGGAAGGATCAAAACATCCAAGGCAAATTGAGCTAGCTCTTTAAACTCTCCGAAATTTTTGCCCAAAAAAGATCCGGACTTGAGTCTTCCATTTCTTCTGGGATTGAAACTGGTAATTTCCGCCATTGGTCATCTATTTTCTGATGGTTCTTACTGTCACAACATCTTGGCAAAAGTGTCATTAGGGGCAACAAGGATGTTAATCTTGTCGCTTCGTTGGATTGGGCATACTTTTGATTTAGAATATGAAGCTTGGAAAAAACAGGGTCGTCGAAGTTGTACCTTTTTTTAATTTCTTAGCACGCTATAACTAGGAACGATCTACATCTTGCGAAGAAGTCATTAATTTTTTTCCTTTTCGTTCATAATAGTTTTATCTTGCAGTGCATTGAGTACATTTACAACCAAGTACATTGCTGAAGGGGATAAAAATTGAGATCCATTTCCAGGATTTAGCTGATTCAAATCACTTTTCATGACATAATCTCGGTTCAGATAGCAGCACAATAGATCTTTATAATCTCGTTCCATACGCGAGTGCATGTAGGTTATCAAAACCTTTTCACCTTGGAAAAGTTTGTTCAAGTCATTAAACTTTGGAAGCACCCAGCTTAAAAAGAAATAAAACATTTTCATAAATTGATCCTGAAGTGATACGAAAATAAGCTCAGCTGCGTTTAACCTTTCTTCAACCCAAATCTTGCTAAAAAACAGCTTTAGGGCATCCTATTGTTCGAGAATTCGTTCAACTACAGACTGTAGGCTCAGCCATCTTGTTTGAGAAAGGCGAAGTATTTTGTGTGGATCGACTTCGCAGAATTGTTGAAACTCTTTAAGAACTGCGATCCTTTTAATTTGAATTTTTGAAGACGGCGTAAATGTTCCTAGCCAGGTCTTCACAGCTTCTTGGTAAGGCACGACATGCAGCACTGGCGCAAAGGTGGATAGAGTGGCAGATACATTTTTGAATTATAATTCCAGGGATCTTTTCAGCGAATTTCTGCTGAACGGAGTTGAACTCTCCCATCATTGTGTTGCAGCCATCACTAGCGAAACCAACAATATTACACAAAGATATGTTTGCATGATTTAAGTTCTCAATTAATAAACATAAATACGTTGCGCGCAAGCACCTTTGCGGGCAACCTCTGGATCTGAACCATCGTACACATCGATCAGTTTCCAAAACTTTGACACAACTTTTTTTCTGCATTATCAAAATATATTACACAAATACACAAAGATTTCGTTCTTGAAATGTCGGTGGACTTATCAATCACCAAACTAAATTTTTGAGTTTGCATGTGTTTACTGATATCTTCGAAACTACATTGCCCTATCACATTTTTCAACACGCTCGTAGCTTTTGTGCGTCCTAATGATATAGCTTTGACTATTTTCGAATCAGGAGAAGAGGATTTTAAAACTTTAACGAGATGATCAGCAGACGTTAAAGAAATATTGTGCTCTGTCAAAAATGCTGATAGTTTTAATTCAGCTGTCTTTATGTTATTCTCGTGAGCTTTCTCAATACTGTTAGGGTTAACAAATTTTTCCAGACTGCAAACAACAGAAGCCTTTGTACTAGAACTTACACGTTTAACTAATCTGACATGTTTTTGACTTAATGCATGTCTTTTTAACACTGTTACTTCTGCCAACATTGTTGTCTTACAAAACCTACACTCTGCTTTAGATCTATTGTCCTTTGTGGGAGCAATCCAATCTGCAAATATTGCATCCTTTTCCCATTCTTTTCGGTAGCTCTGAGCTCTATGTGTCATTTTTTTAGAGCTTTCACCACGGATTCTTTTCTTTTTTTCAGGAGTCACGTCACGACTACATATTTTTTTGCTAGAACTACCTGCACTCTGAGAATCATCTGAATCCACATCTAAATCACTGTTCTGGTCTAAACTTAGGTGTCGTTCACTTGAGGAAGGGGTTTTCGAAAAGAATGATTTGATGTTTTTACTCATTTTGCAGAAAGATTTTTATAAAAAAACGTAAATCGTTAAATTATTTCCTAGTTAATTAATGAAACAACTTTAATTTTGCCTAAGTTTGTTTCTGTTGTATTCATTAACACTCACTTTGCCTGAGCAAAAATGTACGTGAGGGGAAGCTAATACAAATAATTGTAATCACTTTACTTAAAGTAATAAAATCGTCACTAAACGAAAAGTACCTGAATCAAAAGGGTGAACTGATAAGGCTAAGCTTAGCTGTATTCAAACTATTTGCACACAACACTACTCAAAAGTTCCAAATTCAACAAAGTATTTCACAGCCGACTAGACAATTTCGCTGCAGCGATATTGACGTTTTGGTGTGATTTCAACGGATTTGTTTACATTTTAGTAAGATCAGTTTACAGTCACTTAAAAAACCAACGTTGGTGCTGATGCCGATATTGCTAACATGAAAGTTGAGTAACTAACCAAATTGAATGCATGTAAAATTTAAATATTTTGAAAGTTACCCAAAATTACCGTACATTTTCCCATTACGGCAGACTCATTACCGTATACCGTACAATGGTCTAAATTGCCGTACGCCCCCACAATTACCGTACCGTCTGGGAACGCTGTTGGGAAACGTATTCGATTGACTGCAGTTTTTTGTTCTCTTACAATTATGTGGGAACCGTAGAAGCTTTTGTTTGTACGTGTATAGACTTTTCCAGTATTTTTTTAAACCATCGATGCTTTTTTGATTGTGCGAATAATGTAGCCGACATTTTCTTTGGCTATATTTAACCCACTAATTAATATTGGGTAAGAAGTATCCAGGTTTTCTTCTGCATCAAATTTAGCTTACAATGCCAACTTTTTAACCATCAACCCAGCTTTAGTTATATTTTCTGCCTCAGCACGTGTCATCTTTTGTTTGCGGGAATTTTCATCTTCCTCTTTTTTCTCCTCTACTCATATTATCCTTTTCGTGAAGGTTCCTTGAGCAGCTTGCATATACGGACTGCTCGATTACTTTAAACTGCTTTGACATACAGACGGATGGACAAACGGACACAAGTCATGGTTTCAATAGGATTTTATATTTGAGTACACAACACAAAAAATGGAATTTTATTTATTTGCGCGTTAGGAAAATCCTTTTTTGGAGCATGCAATTACAGTTGCATATCCAGGCTGTTCTTCGTCAGGCTCCGTTTTTTGAGTGAATGAAATAAAAAATATGAAGCTGTTGCATATAATTTTATAATTTCATAATTTTTTGCGACTTAAAATTTATCCAACATATGACTTTCATAAAACGTAACTACCATTATGTATACATACAAACATATTCCAGTTCATATAAATTACACTTGACGTTGCTTGATGTCAAAATAATCAAGTCTACAATTAATTTGTTAGTCCTAGAAGAATTTCAAGCACATGTTATAACCCTCCTTAATTTTCTTACTATTTCAGGACCATATTGTGCCTTCACTGTTCTTGTTTATTTTTATAATAAATCATAAAACTCAAATTGCCAACAAATTTTGCAACCCCACAAAAAACAAACCACCTACAAAATATATGCACATAACCAAATCAGGAGTTTTCGCTCAACTCAAAACTTTCACCATACATTCTCTAATTAGTAGTCACCACACACACACGCAGGTGACTCTTGTGTGTCCCATCCATTACGTTACGAAATTTATCAAAGTTCTTCTAGCCATTGTTATAAAGCGACTTAATCACGACATAACAAAGACGACATTGTTATGGAAAATTTGCCATAAATATTTTCGTCCATTGAAGGACTTAGGAAAATCCTCAACAAGTACCATCAAGCATCGAGGTTAATGTTGTTGTTGTTGGGTTGCTGCTGCTTCTGATGTTCGGGCTCAGCATGGCTGGCTGGTTGGTGTTTCTCTGCGGACAATAACAAAGGATCGGAACTACCTTTATCCCGGACCATAGGACAAAAGCAGAAGCCGGATGATTTATTCTTTTGAACCAGGGTGAGACGGCCACAACTTTGTGTTAAACTAAATAAATATGACAAAGTGGGATTAAGTGTCTGTCAACAAATCGATGTCCTAACGTAACAGCAAGAAGCTAAAACTATCCAGTCATGCATCCATCTAACATATCTGTAGATTGGATTAACAAGTAGAGAGAAATAAATAGAGAATCATTTATGTGTAATCTTGAGTTTATTGTTTGCAGACGTAAGAATAATTAGGTTGAAGGATGTTTGGATAAACGTTAGTGTATGTATTTTGTGGTCTGGGAGAATTTAGAGAATATATCATTTGTGGCAATTTATTTCCGGAATTTCGAACAGACTTAAAAATCTTCGATCATATTTAAAGAACATTTTGTTACCACATAATCTTTTGAGAAAAATTTTACATTTGCTCCCTCAGTAAGTACGGACCTCAAGTAGTAGCAGTTATCATTTGTTTTATCGTAGAGGCTATATCCTCTAGTATCCATGATGAAAAAGCTAATTGTGTTGTCAATTAGAGTAGATTATATGTCCGTGCAGGACTGCAGTGATGGGCTGCTGCCTCAGCGGAAGAGGATGTTAAGATCCGCCGAGATTGGCCTTATCTGGGGACGCATGAATGCGCTGGCAGGCTAACGTTACGGTGTCGTGAGGCGGGTTCTTTCCCCTAGCAAAAGGATCCACTACAAAAAAAATTCGCATCCACGAATTCCGGAGTCAAAAAAATGTCAACTGAAGTCGAAAAGGAGGTAACCAACTAAGGGCCGGAAATTGCTGACGCAAAGGACAAACTGGACTGGGGGAGACAGACGGACTAAGAAGGACTTCGTCATTACCCGACGATTCTTATGGCCCACAAATAAGAGTGGGGCATCCAGCTGGCGATGGTGCCCCATCAAGATCCATACGTAGACGTGGCCATATATTTCTCATTTGAGTGGAAAACTCATGCAAACATAATTTGCATAAATTTTCCCATTGAATGAGAAATATGGACGTGGCCAATTTATGTTATAGAATTATGTGATGGAATCACATAACTCTATACCACAAAAGGGCACGCGAGTGGAAGGCCACTCTACCCGGCAAGAGCCCCTGTTAAAGAAACGGAAGAGCGCGCGCGACGGCTAGCCCATATTAGCAAAGGAGTCTGCCATCGATGCGGGTCCTGTACCCAGTCAGGTCAAACAAAATGGAAAGACCGTCGGTTGCGGTTTAACAATGCGTTTGAGTTCAATGGCAACTTATAATAAAGAGGACTTACAAGTTTTTCGATCTGACATTAAATTATGTTAAAGTGAAATACAACCGCTGTTATTGACGAAATTTACATTTTTTTACTTGTTTCAATAGATTTAATTGAAGTTGTTCTTAAATTCGCCATAGTGTAGAAAAATGTAAATTTTGTAATTTAGAAAATGCTACGTATGCTTTTTGCCCAAAAAAAAATCGTTCGTAAAGTTACTCTCGTTAAATTCAAGGAATGAATTTTATCAATCAAACACTTCAGCCTAATCGGGTTCCGAGCTAGACTCAACAAAACTGGAATTTATGCTTGAGATATTGTTTAAGGAGTGTAAAGCAGCAAAAATATTGGTGCAACTTGAAATTTTTAGGGAGAAAAATATTGGCAATCTTCCAAGTTATTTTTAAGAAAGACGTTAAGACAATTGATTTGGAAAAAATTCCTTTTGCAGTGGACAACCCATTGAAAAACCTTTCACTTCGCTTTTAGTTCTGCCAAATGAAATGTCGTTGTCAAGAAGTGATAGTAGCGCACGTTCGAGCAATGATGATTTTCGTAGGAAGAGTTGGAGCTTAAGTCCCTATGGAAGCTTGGGCAAGAATTTCCACACGGCGCAGGATGATTTTTAGTAAGACCTTTGCGAGTCTCGTTTTGATTCCTATATAATTGAACATTTATCTCCTTCGATCCTCTTATACCGTTATTGATAAAAGAAAAGAGAAATACAATTCGAATGTATTATTAGCAATTCACTGCCTAAAAGTTAACTTTTACCAATTCGAAATATAAATGTTTGCAATCCGTGGTCTTAACGCCACTACGTTTCATTTAAAAATAAGTCAACTTGAGCATCGTCACATGTACGCAGATACACGCTTCCGGCATCTGATGACTGAGCAACCACGCATTACCAAAATCACCATGGTTTTATAATAAAATCGATGGCTAGTTATAATGATGAACTCCAGCAAATGCTTCGCTCTAATACATGTATTTGGCAAAGTTATACAATTATAGCTGACTACTTCCTTCTCATTAATTGCATTGTTGAGCTATGCTTGATCTTGAGAAGTCCCTATCCTCAGCCAAAACTAGAATACAAACCATTCATCGTATTGTAGGAAGCTGAGCGAGTTTGGGATATGGACGCAAAAAACCCACAGAACTTTGATACCGATTTATTTTCTTAGTCAAGCGCGCCAATCCAATCACGTTGATATTAATAAAATGCTGTTTGCTTCCGGATTGACGATTTCAAATATCAACGCCTTTGGCTAAGGACTTTTCCCAATGATGTTCTACAGTAAAACTGACTTAAAAGCGATCACTCACCAGTCCTCGTTAAAAACGTGACTGTGACTACGATGCCTCGTGTCTCCATTTACGTAAAGGCTCACCGAAATTGATGAGCTATTCGCAAAGAAAATTTACGTCCAATTTAAATGCTCAGTAACCAATTTGAATCGGTAAATAGTTCTTCCGTATATTAGCAAACGCCGAGCCCTACAAGTTGCAGACAACATAAGCATGCATTGTATATAGATTTGTAGTCAATACCTTCCGCATACTCCGCTCGACATTCATCACACCCAGCTCCCGGTTGTCTACCGGTAACCATGACCAGTGCAAACAAAAGTAATTTCCAACCTTGCTCAATCCCACTCACAGCTATCAAAGTGTTGTCGCGGACACACGATATTTTGATCTTTGACTATTGAACACTTTCGATTGCAAACAAACCCGCTAGCAAGAGCAACAGTTGGTCAGGGGAGAAGTGCGTAAAAATGCGCGGCGGTTTGCAAGTGTGCGTTTTTGAACGCTTACATACGGCGACTGGGTGGATGAGCTTCCATAGGAGGACGGCTCACTGATTTCTAGCACTATTTTTAATTGTGCGTCACTTTTCCATCCGTTGAGATAATATCACGCACGATATGAGCAAAGATTGTGAAATGTGAAAAACAAGATGTTTCACTCATTCAAGAAAGGCGTTTTTCAGCTTCTGGAGGGGATACAGCTGATGCCTGTGTTAAATATGCGTGCGCCGCTGTTCGGTGTGGGATCTGGCAATTTCGGCAACTCTTGCTACGGATACCGCAACTTTTCATATAAATTGAATTGCTCAATCGAAGCGCTATACAATATATTTAAAGTTTATTTGAATTTTAATCATTTTGATAAAACTTTAACATTTGTCGTGTTTTGCGAATGTGAGAAGCTTTTCGAGCACAATTGAGAGCAAGGTTCAAAATTCGGCAAATATTTAAAAGCTATAAGTTATCGCAGGATAGAATTGTTGAATATTAAAGATAATTATTTCATCACTCATTCCCAATTTATAAGAGTTACACCACGTGCTTGACTGAGCGGTTGCAGCATTTTTTGAGTTTATAATAACATGAAAAAAAAAACGTATTAGGCTTCAAAATGGGAATACAACAATTCATAGTTTAAGTCAATGATTATGGCGCCAAGTGAATTTTAGCCTTCACCAAGCACACCCAAACATCATAAGTTGTTCAATGCTCGCTACTTGTTTTGCAACAAATAGCACAATCGCCGCCACAGCATCGTAGATTTACATGCCAATGACGTGCAGTGAATTCTATTCTGGTCTTGGTTCATGATTTATTATTTTTACCGTTGGCAAATTTTCCATGGACTGGTTCAGTTGCATTCCACCCGGAGGTTATCTCATCAGCACGTCTGCCCCAAAACGCCCACAGCCCACATGTAAAAACTGCAAGAAAAGCGTTTAAAATTTAAATGCTTTTCGTATTTAAATTTTAAATACGTCTTGTGATGGCTCTGTAAGACTCAACACATCACAAGAGCTGTTGAGTAGCAAATGCAGAACTTGTACTCGATAAGTGAATGACATTTTAGAAGTCTCCGCTACATCCCATAAGAATCGAACTTTTGACAAGATTTCCCTTTTTGCTAAAGTTTTTGTGATTGCTAATAATAACGCTGAATCCTTACCTAGAGATAGAACTCAACGCATAGGCGACTACCTTTGATATTATTTATTTCACAATGTGCACTTAAACGGAATTTGTTTGCGACGAGAAACTTGGCACCGTGAAGATTGAACCGAACCTCACTCCTTGGCGATTTGAAGCGGACTCCTCGATTCTCCCAAATCGCCTTTTGTTCTTCTCTTTTCCCGTGTACCGCTGAATCGTATGAGCTGCTAACTCAGCCGGGTTTGCCTACATTCCGTGATATAATACACCGTTGGGCTGTACTAAATCAGTGTTCCCATACCCTTAATTTTAATTGGCAGATTTAAAAAAAATTTTAAGGAAAATTGATCAAGTAAAGCATAATGAATAAGATTCTAAATATTAATAAAAGTTAAATCTCATGAAGAATATAATTAAAGGGAAACGTTTATATTTACTATCAAGGAAAATTGATATAAAATTATATTTAATAATGACAATTAGAAAGAAAACTATTTTACAAATTACGATAATGAATGGAAGTAATGAAATATTTATTTTTTGGAGTCTGCCATTAAAATTTTGGATAAAAGATAGGAAGGTTTTCGAGCAGTTTGCTTGTGTGACTGCTCAATTACTAAATTTGCCAACTTTAGCGTGGAGAATAACCCAAAATTATTTTTGTATCATTTGTAGATGATGAGTTGACTAGTCTTTCTAGGTGATTATAGAACGTCTACTTCGTCATTTTTTCGGTTGGGGTAGGTAGGTACGTTTATCAGCTAAATTTTGAAAGATTTCACTTTTATACGGAACACACATAATCATTTATTGACTGCCTTAAAATCAATAACGTGTCATTTGTACTACCACAATGCATTTTTCGAATTTTGATTTTAAGCAGGCTTCCCACTTTTGAATATTGTGTGAGATTTCATTTCTTAAATAAAAGTTCTAGCTGTTTGTTTCTCCTTAGCTCCTTAGCACCACTAGGGTTGCATATATTTTTTTTGCTTTAGCAGTACAACTTCTTCTGGGCTTCTTTTTTGCAGGTTTTAGCTCAGTGTAGGATTTGTCAGGGACGAGGAGTTGGTCCGTCACCCAACTTCTGTTTCAGCGGTATGTAAGTAGGATTTAGTAACAGAGTGTAGTAATCGAACAGCACCCCTATGCATCAAAATAACAACACAATAAGTGCGGAATACTTTGCTACGCAACTTATTTATATTATTATTACTGACCCCACATAAACCTCGCCACTATCATCGATAAAATGTTTTTCAAAGAAAAAATAAAAAAAACCAACAAATAAAAATCGACAATGGCAACACCATTGCGACATAATTTAGCGAAGCAATTACCATTACCGGCATGAAAAGGCTCGTGAAGGGAGGTGGTAAGCGGAATTCATACGAAGCGGGACTCGATTTTGAACAACGAGTGGGATGAGTCGCGTTAGGTGTGGAGGAATACGCGCGGTTATGGGTGATAGTTCCGTATCTGGGAGTCAATTAAAAGACTGCAACGCGTCGCTTTTGATGTATTGATACGTGATATTTAGAGATCCGTGGGAGTGGATCATTGATCAGTAAAGTAAAAGGAAAGCGTAAAGGCGAAGAACAAGATCTGTGGATTGAAACTGTTGGTACGCACAGTCAGCAAATCCTTGTGTTCTTATACTGCATGTGACCATTGCGTGTATGAACCTTTTGTGAAGTGTCTCACGTGAAAACAGTGACTAACTTAACATACACAAAAGATAGCAGTTTATTGGGGGTAAATCCTGTTTATGAGTTCAATGGAATGTACAAACAGAAATTTGAATAGTTTTGAGAATGAATAAAAGTAAACACTATTAGCTGAGAAAAAAATATTCATTGCAAGTCAATGTAGAGAATTAATAATTAAACAATTGTTTTAATTACTCAAATCAGCATCCCGGGTTTAAAGTATCAAATGATCAAAAGTTGCAACAATCTACCAACAAGCGATTTACAAATACGGCGTTGAGAGTTATCAGCCGAGACTTATCCGTTCGATGGTTACAATTATAAGAAAGGTGTAAGCTACCTTTCATCTAAAATCTATCGTGAACGAGGTGTTGATGGTGTAACGTCTTGGAAGGAGATTTAGTTGTCACTGAAGTAGAATTTGATATTGCGTTTGCGATAATTTATTTATACTATCGCGTTTATTGTGTAGAATTTGGGTTTGTTTGCAGTTTGTTCACGTGGTACGTTAGTCAATATTATGTAATTCGTTTGTTTTTAATCGTTAAACAATCAATTTTTATAAAACATTGGAAAGCGCTATTGGAGTCTCGACTACTAGTAAAAACGACGTGCAATCACTTCAGCTAGTAATTAAACAGTGGAGTTTTATCCTCAAAATTTTGCATCCATGGTTGTTAAAAACGAATCATAGTAGCATAAATTGATAAATATCTTAAACTGTCAAACTTAAGATAAAAGCTTGTTTTCAAGAAAAAATTTGAAAGTTACAGGCCCTTACCCACCCCTTTATCGAGCGTCGTTGGAGGACGACTGGGTAAATACCCTTCTTTTTGATCCATTAAAATTTTAGAAAATTATTTCGGCTATTTGTATTTTGTGTTCATTTTCATTCTCTCTTATTGTAAAGTTATTTTTCATATTCGAAAGTTGAAAAAATATTTTTTATATTTTATATATACAAAATTATGCAAGGATGAAGATAAAGAAACTGTTTTAATTAAAAGAGTCCAATCATACGCAATGTGAAACCCAAATGCTTATGAGCTATAGAATGTAACCGATGGCGGAAACAAAACATAAACTGCGACACAATGTTACATAGTTTATCACAAGAATAAACATTTGATATTTTATATTGTATAACTTCAAGCACTTCAGAAATAAAATCAATTCAATTCGATTCATTCTTCATTTCATCCTTTAAAACAATATATTGTCGTTAGTTTCTCTGATTTCGATCTCAATTACCACTTTTTATATTTCATGTAGTTTATGCATTAAAAAATAATTTTCCACGCGCATGCCCCACTTTTATTTGGCGGTCGTAAATACCATTGGTAATGACGAAATCCTCTCGTGCCCCGCACGTATTAATCAGACTTGGTATGTTGCTTTTTAGCCAAAGTCAAAGTCAAAAGCGCTTTATTTAATACCAATTGTTATAAATTTTTAAAAGAACATAAAGCAAATTCCAAACAATAAAACTATAAAAAACTTAATGGCCCAAATGGCTCTCTAAATTTATACGTTATCAGTTAAACACATTTATTGAAAAAAAATTGACTAGCAAATTTAAATTAATTCAGATCATTACATATTTTTTGATTCAATTGGAAAAAGGAGAAAAAACCAACCAACATTATTCAAAAATTACTTATACTACTAACACAACAACGAACTTATATCCTATACCTAATATGTTACACCCAAATTCTAAATAAGTTCAATCAAAAAAAAAAAACAAAACGTTACCTTATATTGAAACCTATACCTAATTTATAATACAAATAAACAACAACACTAGATGTAGCAATAATGAGATGAATCTAAAAAACTAAGTAACGAGAAAAAGCACAAAAACAGAAAATAAACACGAATAATTTAGACATTGGCATTCAGCCACCAATACCTGGATTGTTCCATCTCAGCTCGACCAGCCGCAACGAATCTGGCAAATGATTATCCCCATTGGAATTGTTGGTCTCGTGAACTCAGATTCGGAGGATATTTTATCTTCTTATCGGTGGCCCGTCTATATATGTGATATATGATTGGGACGCCGTCAGAATCAAAAACATATCGATTTATGTCCAAATACACGAATGCTTCTGGAGGAACGAAGCCAGTAGTGAGGCAAGTCACAATATACCCGTCTGTAGGGTGGAACGGCTGTGAAATCCAAGAGTTTTCACTCACAGTTACAGATCATGCGATATGATTCCGAAGAAGTTTCAATATGAAGATATCGACTCTTGTCACTTGAGCGGTTTGATAAATTTTTCTGTTCGATATATAGTGCTTCCAATTCGCCTCAGGCTTTCTGTACAAACCAGTACATGCACGAAGACATTTCCTTTCGAAAACTCTCAATCTTTCCATTGTACTAGCACTCTGGTTGTACCAAATCTGACATCCATATGCCAAAACTGGCCTAACCAGGGTCTTGTAACAAATAACTTTGACTTTTTGATCAATGTATCTGGAATGAAAGAGTCGCCGAAGAGCCATGACTACTTTTAGTGCCTTACTGAGCATGATTTTGACATGTTCAGTATAGTACAAATACTGATCGAGATGAACACCGAGTTATCGAACACAGGATTTATATGGAACCCGTTCTGAACTACCCTCACCAGCCATGATGTGGAAATCCTTCCAATTACGTTTCAGGTCTTGACTGGCCTCCTGCAGCTTTTTCCGAAACAAAATTTTTTCGCACTTCTGCGCATTGATTTTCATTCGCCAATTGTCGGTGTAGAGCTGCATCAATGATCGCGTTGAAGAGATATTAAAATCAAAGCTGTTCAATAGGTTGCGAACGAGTATTGAGAAAAGCAGGGGCGCAGTAACTGTTCCCTGCTGTAGACCATCCAAGACCTTGAATTCGCGCATTGTCGTCTGATTTCCATCAGTTACAACAAATGATTTCCCGTATAACATATTACACATCATGGCGACAAGGTGTCTGGGGAACCTGTCCTGAAGAAGTTTGAAAACTAGTCCATCTAACCACACCGTATCGAAGGCTTTCTCCATGCCAATGAGACATGCTCCAACACATTCTTTGTTGTTTAGTTTCCAACAGATGTCTGAGGTTACTTTCGTTATTGCATGTATCGTCGAATGCCTGGCACGAAAACCAAATTGGCAATTTGGCATTAACTCATGTTTCTCAATATGGGCGTTTAATGCTCTGTTGAGTATCACTTCAAACACCTTGCTGATGTTAGGCAGCAAGCCGATCGGGCGATAGCTTTTAGGGCATGAAGATTCTTTTTCCTTCTTCAAGATCGGAAATACCTTAGCCTTTTTCTACTCATTTGGGAAAAATGAATTGTTCAACATGTTGTTGAACAATATGCAATAATTCCTAATAGCAGCCTCAGGCAAATGTCGGAGAACTATATTTGGAATACCATCAGTACCACATGATTTTTTGTTGTTTATTCTGTGAAATATGAAACACAAGTCTTCATAGCTGACAAAATAATCAATAAGACTCAAGGTCGGTATGAAACTGAAACTATTTGATTCCCTGTCTCAGGGTTTGGCAGATGAACCAATTCAAAATGTGTTCCAATCAGGGCAAGTTTCTGCAATCCATCACATATAATCCTGTTTCCATTTCTATCCGGAGTCGTGCTATCAATTTCGATACCAGCTCTATCGAGAAGATTTATCTCATCAGTAGCGACTTCAAGATTCGAAACCTTCACTCGAGACTTCTTGCGGAATAAGCTATTCACTTTCGCGAAAACGCCATCTAGGCTCTGTGGGCTAATACTCCTCAGTTTTTCCGCCCATTGATTGCTGATCTCACTCCTGAAGTATGAACGGATTAAGTTCCGGACATTCTTCAGGTGTAATTTCAACAAAGCCAACGAGGGATGGTTGTAGTCCAAAAATCGTCGATAAATATTGTTGACGTGGGTGAGAAGAAGGCTTTTCAATCTTTTAAACCTTGCGATGGTTGGTGTTTCATATCCTTGCATATTGTTTCGGTGTTTAATCTTGGGAACAACTTTCTCAATCGTTTCCAACGTCAGCTTCTCTTACTTCGACAAATAGAGATCTATTTCATCGTCAGTTAGATTTCTGTTATTAGGAACCATTGAGCAAGCGTTGCCATCATCAGAAGAGGGACATTGCTTCTGGTACTCCTGATTAAACTTTTTTTGAAACTTTTCCCAGTCTGTTTTTTTGAAATTCAACCGATGGTTTTCATGTTGAACTGGAATGAGGAAGAAATTTCCATTACGATTGCGTTATGGTTGCTATCGTAAGGAAGCACCTGCAGTTTCCGTTGAGGACTATTAAAGCTGAATTCAAGTCTGGCGTCAGCAATGCAGTGGTCCAAATATGAATTTGTCCTAGGGTATGTTGAGAACTCCGACCCATATAGGTTGCACCTGTATTCAATTTGGTTCTCTGTGATCCATGATTTCAGGAATACACTTCTTGGATTATTGGTGGCGTTTAGCCATGATGTATGCTTGGCATTCAGGTCACCGGCAAAAATATAATGAATAGGCAGCCTGTTCAATTCGAGTATTTCAAACAAGGAATTGAGTTCCTCCTTGAGAGCAGAGATAACGAAGAGGTTATCCCCACCTGGCAGTGAAATTTTGATGACGGACACTTCAAGAAATTCAAAGCTTTTGAATTCGACTTTTTCAATATTTTGGAAACAATAGGGTCTTCTAACCAATATCCCGGTGCCACCTCCCCCATCACCTATTACCCTATCGTTTCTTACGAATGCAAAATCTTTGAATTCCATGGAATGCCATGAATTGAGGTGGATTTCAGTGAGAAGTATGATGTCAGGTTTTTGCTAAACAATGAATTCAAGGAGATAATCACGTCAGTGTATAGCAACGATAGAGTTGACGTCGATCGATATGAGGCGAAGCCTTTCCATGGGAATATGACTGGATGACAAGTTATTATTAGTCATTTGAAAGACCTTAACGCTGAAAAGCAAAGTTAATTTTTGAATCTTGTTTGTCGATTCTCTCCGATAAGGAATTAAGTTGCTGGTAAATTTTGAGAAGCAGCTCATTATTGCCACTTACATTATTTACATTATTTCCAGCATTTTCTGCTGGTCCCCTAGCGGCGAGTGCAAATGATACTCCGGGCTTGACGAAGTTGGAAGGTATGATATGACGGTGTACTTGTGTTTGCTTTGGAGCAAATTTAACTTTTGCATCTTGATATCGGAAGCATCCTCGATATGATGCTGAGTGACCAAAAACACCGCAGTTAACGCAGTACAATTTTTCTTTAGGCTCCGTCTTTGCATTTAACGCAACGATAGTGCATGGCACAATTGGCAGCCAAATGTCCAAATCTTTGACACCGATAACACTGGTTGACTTCTCTTTTCTGGAGGCGTTCCCACCTCACCATTCTGAAATTCAAGTACCTTATTTGTTGAAGGGCACTTGGACTGCTCTTATTCGCAATTTGTACCAGGTAAAGTGGTAAATTCTTCCTTTCTATGGTCAACCTTCTTGACGCAAAGGCTTTGACTGAAACAAAATCAATATCTGGTGCAGCCTCCTTGAGCACCTGAAGAAGATCGACCGTATCCTCTCCGCTGTCCAAACCCTTCAACAAGAAGGTCTGATTTTTTCACTTTTTGGGGTATAGGTGAAGTGTGGAACCTCCCCAGAAATCAGCGCATCTTTGGCTGACTTGAAATCAACCAGTGATTTCTCCCTTATAGTTAATTTTTCGGCATTAACTCTTTTGATTTCGAAATTGGCCAGTTTATTTTTGGCTGCCAATAGCCGAACCATATTTTTCCCGGTCTGTCCGAACACGTTGATTGGCGGAACTTTTTTTGTCTTGTTGGAAGCTTTTTCAGAGGAACCAGCAGAACTGCGGGCTGGTTTTTTCTCCTTATTTTTGTTCTTTAAATATTGAATAAAATTAACGTCATTATCTTGATTATAATTACCTCCGATGTTTTCTTCGATTTCCATATCTTCGGTTAATCTCTCCAGCGCTGCAAAATGATTTTGGCTCTCGTTGGTGCCACCAGCACTTAGAACTTCTTCTGGAATTGCTTGCTTTGTACTTTTCTTCGGCTTTGTTACCTGTTGCCATTGATTTCGTGGCTGCGTCTTTTAAGACTTCATCCCTTTCTTGAAGAGATCCTTGAGTGACTGTATCTCTTGCCTTAGTTCATCTTTTTCTTTCTGCAATTTGGCCATTTGTTGATTGTCCGCTATTATTTGCAGCTTGCACCCTCCATCTGCGGAGTTTTCTTCGTTATGTTTTCTTTTGGTGATTATCGCCAGTTTTGTATTCGTTATTACCCCAGGTTGCCTCAACGGTGGGAAGCCGTCGGGCTCCTCCATAACAGCAGCGAAATTTTCTTTTGTAATTTGTTTTTCGTTACCAATCGAAGTATAAATATTCGATAGAAATTTCCTGAGTCGATTACTTCGACAATATAAGATTTTTTCCGATAAAAATTAACTTCGGACTAACGTTTTTAAAAAATCAATTTAATTTTTGAAAACTTTTGACAGGAGCGATTTAAAAGACGTCTATATGCAAAGACTACTACGATCGATCTGTTGCTTTTTAGTAGTCTACCCCTTCGGTAGGTTATCTCAGCCTCGAAACCGTTGATGCTGAGGTAACCGACCGTTCATAGTAAAAGTCCTTCTTGTTGATTATGTATGTCAAATGTACCAGCTACGAAAATTTAATACCGAAAGGTTCCAAACGGCGTCTGTCGCAGATAGTTTTAAGGTGAACCTCGGCAAAAAGCCAGCTCCCATCTTATCAGACGCATCCCCTAAAATAAGCATCATACAAAGTAATGAAAAGCCTGAAACGTGGTTATCAGCCCAAAATCACGATCGTCCTGATGGCATCGGCAATTTCATCGCTGATACAACCAAAATTAAGGAAGGATGGGCATCATATTTCAACAACCTCTTTAATTCTCCGCACAGCTTCAAAACTTTGGAGCCTTTAGATTTATCCAGAGAGCTACCATTGGGCCTACCAACTCTAGATGAAGTTTTCTCTACCATCGAAGCACATACGAATAATAAAGCACCGAGCATCGATGAGATTCCAGTAGGGTTCATCAAATATGGTGGTAGCAGTGTTCATAAGGCTATTCACAAAGTCATTCAGCACATTCGGCAGCAAAAATATAGATATTTATTCCAGTAGGGTTGTTGATTGTTAAACAAGTGGTTGTTGGTTGTTAAACAAGTGGAGCCAATCAATTTTATTCCCTATCCACAAAAAAGATGACAAGCTACAGTGCGAAAATTATAGAGGCATATCACTACTTTGGGCGGCGTACAAAATATGTTCAAAGATCTTAAAAAATCAAATTTACATCCCAGCCAAATTGGTTTGTCTTAACAAAATGACAATGGCGTCGATAACCTCCTAGGTCCGTATCCACAACCAACTCACCGATCCCTTTGACACAAATATTGGACTAAAACAGGGAGATGGGCAGGCCCCATTGCTATTCAATTTGACTCTAGAGTACATCATAAGAAAGCTACGTATCGATATACGAGGACGTTACTATACTAGTCAAACCAAGTTGTAGCCTAGTTGAACCACATCAACATTTTGTCACGGTCATTAACAACTGCCAAAGAACTCTTCCAGAAAATCGATAGTGAAGCGAAACCAGAAGGATTACAAATCAATGAAAACAAATAAAGCTCATGACGCACTCGAGAAAAGATTCCCGGAATACACAAAATATCACACTTGGTGAATACAGTATCAAAAAATGTAAATGAATTAGTGCATCGGGTTGCCAAAATAATGAGAACCGCTAATGAAAGAGACGAAATACGCCGAAGTATATGGCTCACAAATAAAACATTTTATTTAGTTTTGACACGGATAAACAAAGTTCCAATTCACAAAGCTGTCATAAGAAACCTGTTATGCTACGGGTGCAAAACATGTACCCTAACTCAAACATCCGCAAATATATTGAACGGCTTTGAGCGACGTATCGTGAGGCGAATAATAGGAGCGAAGCTAAATGGGGACCAAATGTGAATCTGATACAACCACGAGCTGTATGGCTGGTTCGAATTGGTTAAAGTAGTAACCATAGCATTCATTTTCATGGAAAAGATGAAAGTATGTCCAGTTGATCATTTTGTAATGCACTAAGTTAAAAGATTATCCACCGTAAATGAAGTAAAGTGAAGGAATAAGTTGATGATGTACTGGGAGTCGATTTGAAAACAACTTACATTATAGTATTGGTGGGGCATCTTCACGTGGTCCATTAGTTGCATTGTTCCACTTGACAAACTATTATCATTTAGCTCTTGAATTGTTCTTGGTTTATTGACGTACACTTTTTCTTTTGAATATCCCCAGAAACAGAAGTCCAACGGCGTCAAATCACATGATCGTCGCTGCCAATTAACATCGCCACAACGTGAGAGCTATTGTTTCGTTGGCTGTGTGGCAAGTGGCATCATCCTGTTGGAACCACATATCATCCAGCTCCATAACCTCAATTCCTGGTCACAAGAAGTTAGTTACCATTTCGGAACAGCGACCACCATTCACAATAAGTGCTCGGCCGTCCTCATTTTCGAAGAAGTACGCCCCGATGACGCCGGTAGCCAATAAACTGCACCAAACAATCACTCTTTGTGGATGCACCGTCTTTTCAACAATCACTCGTGGATTCTAATTTGCTCAAATGCAGCAATTATGTTTGTTAACGAGTCCACTGAGGTGAAAGTGTGCCTCGTCGTTGAAGAAGATTTTCTTTGTAAAGTCACCATTCCCTTCTGTCTGTTCAACCAATCATTCAGCGTAT
This sequence comes from Odontomyia ornata, assembly GCA_963969285.1. NCBI lineage: Eukaryota > Metazoa > Arthropoda > Insecta > Diptera > Stratiomyidae > Odontomyia > Odontomyia ornata. The sequence continues at coordinate 92,873,794 of OZ017739.1, forward strand.
TGCCGACACTTGAAATGGTCAGTAGGCTTCAGCTCTTGAGTCAATTGAAAGTTGTAAGCGTGCAAATTCAAATCTTCATTCAAAATTCGCATCAGTGATGTTCGTGAGATGTTCAATTGTTGGCCACGACGACGAGTCAAGGTTGACGGCTCTTCTGCCACACTATCGCAAACAACAGCTTTTTTTCCGCTGAACGAAATGGGCGAGCATGCACAGGTGAAATTTGCGCACATTTCTCCCGATTGTGGACACATTTGGTCGATTACGCTGACCAAAGAAATCACGAAGTGCATGAAATGCATTTTGATTTGAACGCCTATTTTCTTAAAAGGCTTCAACAACCTTAACGCGCTGCTCAATTGTGTACCTCTCTATGGTTGAATTTTCCAAGCACTGAAACAAAGAAATGTCAAATTAAGTTGAGCGATGAACTTGAGGTTAAGGTGTGATCCATAATTAACATCGTGCATTATGGTTGGACCGCCTTATGTTTGATACATTTGAACAAATGCGTAAAAAAAACTTAAGAAGTCCTTTCTACCCCAACTGTCATGGGTGGAAAGTGCTACAGTGTTCTTAAAAATTTTAAAACATATAAGACAAACACAATAGGCTAAAATTGTCTTAATTTACTAGCGATTTTATCAATTTGCAAAGAAAACACTGAGAAATAGAATTTCAATAAAAACTTGGTGGACTTGTTGGATCAGCAGGAAAATAGATGCCATCAATATTTATACAAATAATAAAGTGAGCTATTACTTATAATAATTTTACATCGAATATTATTTGTGGTCACGATTATTAATTGAAATTAAATAATTATTGTTATAAACATAAGAGGCCCAAAAAGATTCTCATGCAACATGTGGTTTTATTCAAACAGAGGCTTTTTATCTGATTGTTCATTCAAATTAAACTATATTATTTGTTACAAAATAATTGAAGATTTAGAGACCATATCCGTAGTATTTCGAATCTTTCATGCAATTTTTGGGTGCCAGGTGAACTCATATTTCCCAAAATCCAAAACATCATCTTTTATACTTTAATCTCGGCAAAATATTCATGTTATCTTTTCAGTTGCTTCACAATAACTTTCAGTTTAAGGACGAGCTTTTTAAATAAATCGCTCCCATGTTTCAACAGCCTACATAATACGTCCATTTGAATAAGGAAACTATATATTCGGCGTAACCCTCATTTAAACCTTTATTGTGTTATCTATCTTAAACTTTTCAGCAATGGATTCATTTTACAGTGAAAAGTTGCCAACTACAACACTTTGCCTTTTGTCGCTTTTCCCGCCACTGAAATTCCACAACATTCTTCAACCACATTGAATAATGAATTCTTGTCCCCGGTAATATTTCAGGGTGACATTTTGATTATACTTCTCTTAATGGTTGTAATTAAATGGTGAAACGTGTGCGGGAGATTTCGAAACATCTGAAAAACTTAGCAAGGATACATATATGAATTAGAGGCAATGAATTAAGGTGAGTAGTCGGTAATGTTCTTACCTTTCATCCTTATCCAGTGCTCCTTTTATGTAAAGTGCAGATAAATCCCTTGTATGAACTGTTTGATGGTAATGCCAGCTTTAGATACTTATCTATTCTCTCTGCGAATTCTCTCTAAGCTGCTTGATATGTGTGCATGGTTAGTTTGTGTGGTGACGGAAATTTGGTCATGATAAGGGCATATTTAATTAGCCATGGAGCAATTTTCGGGATGATATGTGTATGATGATTAGTTTGGTGGTTTGTAAAATGAAAGACATAAAGCCGTTTGCGTATGAATTAGCCAAGTATACGAATTCATATTCCTTTGATTAATTTGTGCTTAGGTGTACTTTACATCAAATCCTGTTTTAGGCAGAGGAGGTGCGAGTTCAGATCGGGCTTACGGGGAAAATCTTCTTATTAAATTATTTTCCTGATGGCTATATTTATGAACTTAGAATAAAGTTACCTCTCCATAATAATAGCATTGCGTACATAATTGTAGATTTCTCTCTCAATCTTCACTAATATTATAAAGATTTGTATTTTTGAATGTTTCGAACGAATAATACTGGACCGATTTTAAAAATTCTTTCACCATTAGCATGCTACATTATAGTTGAGTGAAATAGGCTTTATTTATTGCTATAAAAAATTAGGGATCCCTAGGAATTCCAATAATGCCATAAAATGTTTTACATCACATGGGCTGCGAAAACTATTGATGAAGAGCAAAAAATGTTTTACAATTCTAAAGGACATATCAATATCTACAAATAACTTCAGTACACCATTTCTCCAACTATTGTAGTTATGTAACAACGTCTTTTATACATTTTAAAAGTAGATAGAAATGCCGACCAAAATCAGACCATTTTATCCATACTTTTATATAAATCCCTACCGAAATAAATCATTTTGTATTCATGGCTGTTTCATTACTGTAGACTACTTGTTGAATTATTCACATCAGTCAATCCATCCAAAAGATATCAGAAATTTTAAAATGAAAATCTAAACAAAATACCAACAGAAAAATAAAACCGATGTGGCCCCACGTAGCCCAGCGGGCAAAGCGGTAAAGGAAGAGGCACCAAAATGCGAGAGAGGGTGTGCACACAAAACCATATAAATAAATGGATGAGCAACAAGAATCTGTGTACTCGTCCATGTGGGAAGCAAAATTAATACATAAATAACTTATAAATAACTTACGCTCTCGAAACTCTATGATTCTCTCTGCTTCTCTTTCCTCTTTGTTTCCAGACAGGTTTTTCTTTTCTCTCTTCAGAAGAATAACTTCCCCCACTGACAACCATGCACACCTACAAAATCTCGTTTCACGTGCACACGATCGTGAACAGTTTGAGTACAACCAGTGTGGCTAGATTGGGCGCTTTCGCGTGGATCAGGCTACTTTTTGTCGCTTGAACGAGCGTAGTTTATGAATAATACGCGAGGCGCACTTTTGGGCTATATTTGATTCATTTGACTCCCAATTGGGTTACTTTTCAATCGTTACATTTTGAATAAAATGCTTGAACATCACTCAATCTATGATCATTTGAAAAATTTTAAGCTTAAAGCCGCCAAATGATGAAGGTATGTTCAGTGCAATTAGGGCTAACTTCAGGTGAAATAACATTGACGTTTCTATCAGTTGAAATGATATCCCTATTCAATCGAAAGTGAGTTTGTTATTCTGTTAGGTAATTTTCCATTTTGTGTTTTAAATGGGTAAAAGGGGGAAAGTACCAAAAGGCTTACAATCCATCGTGGGAACTAATCCCAGAATATAAAGGTAAACAATTGTTTTCTTAGCTTTGAATCTTGAATTTTCAATCAAATTCTTTTATGAATGCGACATACATAGGGTGGTTAAAAGCAAATATAGAGGATTTAAATGCAGCATTTTGTATCGTCTGCGAATGTAACGTAAGGGCACATAAGTTGGATTAAACTCGACATGAAAAAATAGAAAAACATAAAATGAACAACTCTCAAATCGACAAGAAACAAACCAAAATTCAAACATATGGGAAGGGTTTATTGTATGATGAAGTATACATTTTCATTAACATTATTTATTTATTCAGGCAACGTTTCTTTAGGATCACAACAAAAGAAGGAAGCAATACAATATGCTCTGTTCATAGCACAATACTCGATAATTCGTTCCGTAGATCACCTGATTGATTTTGTGAACGGAATTATCAGATTCAGCAGCAATTTAAATAGTTTGAGGTTGGGAATTCATAGGACGTAATACACTGCCATTATTAAAAATTATTTAAGCCCTGCCATCTTGAAAGAAATATTGGAAAATCTTGGAGTTTGAAAATTTTCTCGGATTGTCGACGAATCTACAGATGTCTTCAAATACATCTGCGTGTGCATTAAATATTTTTCTGGATGATGCAGTTTCTTGGACTGATAAAAGTTACAAGTACCACATCGGAGGGTCTTTTTCAAGCACTCAAAGACTTCATAGAATCGCATGGCCTTTCTTTATCGAAAATTGTTGGCCTGGGAACTGACGGTGCTAACAATTTATTTGGAGCTCCTCCTCCTCCTCCTTATTCACCAAGTTGAAAGAATATTCATCTCACAAAGTGTTAATGAAATGTGTTTGCCATAGTCTGCACTTATGTGCTTTGAAAGCTTCAGACGTGTTCATTAACGAAACTGACTTCATTATAAAGGAAACCTATAATTGGTTTAAAAACAGTTCGCTTAGACGATCTAAGCATGCATAAATTTTTCAAATAATAAATGATGAAACCGTCAAGAATTTGAATTAAATTCAAGTTTCATAAGCCCGTTGGCTTTCGTCTTTTAATGCGGTAGACCGAATTTGCAACCAATATTTGGAGCTGCAACCATTTTCTCAATTAATTGTGAACAAAGAACATTGCCATACAGCATTGCTCCTTTACGAAGCCTTCAAAAATAAAAGCAATCATTTAGTTCTTTTATTTTTAAGACCCATTCTCAAAGAAACGAATCTGATAAATATGTATTTTCAGAAAGTAAAAATGGACTTTTTCCTAGCATATGCTGAACTAAAAAGTTTTAACTGTTTCAATTACATCGAAAATAATGACCGAGAAGGTAGTGAGTAATATCAAACATGACATCAATGAGATACATGAATATTTAAATGATCAAAAGCACTTCAAAAATATCAATGAACTTCTCTTTAATCATGAACTAACAGAAGCATTAACACTTTAATACACGCGCTCCATCTCACAGATGACCAGTTCTGTTTTTTCGTCATACGTTTAATGGAAGGAGGGGAGCCTGGTCCCCTATTCTAGTATTCCTCAAGCTCACCTAGCTCGACAGTTCAGTTGACGGTGTGCGTGCGTCCAGTGCAGTTTGACGTGTTTTGGCCGAGAGAATCTCACAGATGACACGCGTGTCAAAATGTAAGCTTTTCATAATGCCCGATTTCGGATTTCTACCTTTCACATTTCCTCGTTACAATTTTTTGATACCTTGTGATAACAATATTTTTTAGAAATGTGCATTTTCTATCTATTAGGCGCATGGTCCTCTCACAGATGACACGCGTGTATTCATGCTATTCACAATGAGAACATTTATTTTCTTCAACCATTTTCGTTCAGATCAATGTTCTGGACTATTTTATTTTGTTTTTGGTATGTTTGTTGACTGAAACTATGTTTTCTTTTTCAAAGATTCAATATGGTGACAAAAAAACTATTTGATCTGAATAATCCTGATGACATCTTACAAATTCATTAACTTCTTCTTGATGGCTGCGACCTGAGTGATGATGAACACTTTCAAGAAGATGACCCTAGATCTCCAGCTTCAGGGCCCTCAAACCTTGTTGCTGATGTTTCTGAAGAGGAATTTGACACTGATGCAGAAGAAGAGATTGAAGAACGGGAAGAGAACTCAGATACAAGTCAAAGTGATTCGGTAGCATCGACTGACTGTGATGACACTGAGCCTGTTTTTGTTTGTCACCATAAGAAGGGAAAAAGGTAATTGATTCAATTACATGGAATAAACCTGCCTTCCCCAGTAAGAAGAGAGGGACCCACAACTTACTGAAAAGACTCCCTGGCCCGATCGGCCAAGGAAAGGGCACAGAAACATTTTTTGAATCACGGGCTAGCTTATTTGACGACAGCATGTTGGAAATTATTGTTTCTTTCACAAACCAATATATCTGTCAAGAAATTATGGGCTATCGTACGTGGGGACTCTCAAAAAAAAACAGATGGCGTACTCAACTATTTTTGCATTTAGTAAAAATGGAACTATGGTTTCATATGAACCTCAAAATAAGAAAAAGAAAAATAATGTGCTTTTGATATCTAGCATGCAAACGGTTGGAGCAATAGACGAAGAAAGTGGAGAGAAAAGAAAACCTGAGGTGATTACGTATTGTAATCACCATAAAATTGGTGTGGACATGGTGGATAAAATGTCCGGTGCCTACAATGTCCAAAGAGGTACAAAAAGGTGGCCAATGGTGGTATTTTACGCAATTTTAAATGTGGCTGGTATCAACAGCCAAATCATCAGTCTGGAGAACGGACAAAACGTGCCAACTCACCGACTTTTCCTTTGTGAACTGGGGAATGAACTCATCAGAGATCAGTTGATTATGCGAGTGCAGCTCAACAATGTGCCACGCACCATGACCTCACGTCTTTGGGAACTTCCCAATGATCAAATACCACCACGACCTTCAAGCAGCTCATCGCTATTGATGCTGGTGGACGCCAACGCTGCGGATTTTGTTTGGAAAATAAAACAAAACGATACACCAAATATTCTTGCAAGGAATGTGGCCAATATTTATGTTCGCAACACTGGCTTTTTCTTGTGCTAATGGATGTAACGTGGGTGTGGGTAATGAAAGTGATTCAGAGTGAAATTTAAGTTTAATTATTTAAGAGCAAAGGGTTCTTGGTTTTTTAAGTATTTGTTTTTATTGGTCATTTTCATTTGTTTAAGTAACTTTCCAAGTTCTAGAAATGAGGTTCAATTGTCAATGTGTTCATACATTTTACATTATTATTATGTTCTCTCAAACCATCTTACAAGACTGATAAGAGTTGTGTTCCTAGGCTAACTAGTTGATTTACCTTTTGCAAGCCAGTAATAAGGAATAAAATTGAAACTAAGCTACCGTGGCAACTGTGTTACAAAAATTTAATATTTTATATACAGATAATTTTTTTCAAATACAAATTTATGAACATTTATGAGTTTTTCATTTATCTATGCACCATTATTCCTGCGAAATTGCGAAAAAACAATAATACTATTCACTTTTGACAAATAAGTGAACAGTCATCTGACAGATGACAAGCGTGTATTTATGTCTCACTAGGGAATGCGTGTATTGGAGTGTTAAAACAGTTTATGATGGAAGGAGGATTCGACTTATATGGTTTTAAAAAAGACTGCTAATCATTTATATTGATTCTAACCAAAGAGTTCATTAAAAGGCTACCAAGTCATATGGATACGATTAAAAAAGCTTTTATATTGTCACGAAAAAAATGTTCAAGCCACTTTAGAGTACCTTTTAGGAGCCTTCCTCTTCATTTTCTTCCAAATTTTGATTTTTGCCAGGCAGAAATCGAATATGATTTTTTGCTAGCAACACTTTTTTTTATGGTAGGGAGGTGAAGGCATTTACCCCCGCCGAGTCTGGCAGTGTGGGACTCCCACATGGAGGATACCCTTGGACTACCCACTAAACACCTCCCCTGTCAATCTGAAAACCTAGCCTGGAACCGTTTGACACATTACTTCGGGCCAGGTCTCGTTTTGTTATGCCGTGAGGCGCCTTCAAGCTGGGGAGTCCCTTTCCTAGCGGGAGGGGAGAGGGGAAGAGGAAATGCCAGAAGAGCGATCCCCCAGCCCCAGCACCTCCGGCTGCTGCGAGTCCCTTTTATCTTTTAAGACTGCCCGAGCATAATGTGCCACCTGGTTCCATTTGTCAACCGATTCGAGCATCACCGCAACTATATTATCCGGGGTGAGCTCTCCCGTCTCCCTGTAGAGTTCCTTTCGCAGCCTGGCCCATTTGGTACACGCAAAAAATGTGTGACAGGCATTGTCCTCCTCTCCTGGGCAAAACCGACAATCGGGAGACCGTGACTTACCGATCTTGTGCAGGTAAGACTGAAAACACCCGTGCCCGCTCAAAAACTGGGTCAGATAGAAGTCAGTCTCACCATGCCTTCGATTTAGCCATGGTCTTACATCCGGGATGAGGCGCGCAGTCCACCTTCCCTTCGTGCAATTCCTCCAAGACTGCTGCCAATCGTTGAGCGAACATTGTCTCTCCTCGCGGACAACCATCTCCCTCGCATCCTCGTTTCGGCGCCGGTAAATAGCGCGGCGCTCTCTAGCAAGGAGGGCGACAGGTATCACGCCTGCAATCACTCTCACCGCGGAGTCGGAGACTGTCGGATACGAAGATGCAATTCTCAGTGCTCCTCTTCTCTGTACTTGTGCCAAACGTTTTCGGTATACCTCCTTGCTGAGAGCGTCGCCCCATACCTCTGCTCCGTACAGTAGCACTGACCCTACAGCACTCATCAAGAGGCGTCTTCTTGATGGGCTGGGTCCCCCTACGTTGGCCATAAGTCGACTCAGGGCCGATATTTCCGAAGCAGCCTTCTCAGCCGTTGCCCTGATTTGCTCAGAGAAACTCATCTTCGAGTCGATCAGTAGCCCCAGGTACTTCACCGCTGGCTTCGATTCGATTTGTATGTGTCCAATACTGATCATCCTTACCCTAGGGATTCTCTTTTTTGTCAAGATGACCACTTCGGTTTTCTCCAGTGCTAAACTGAGCCCGCGAGCAGTCATCCAGTCCCTCACTCGGCGCATTAGCATACCTAACCTAAGTTGCGCTTGTTCAACGGTGCGTCCTGCGGCCAGAGCCGCAATATCATCCGCATAGCCGACCAAGCGCGACTCATCTGGCATCTCAAGTCTCAGTAGCCCATCGTAAGACTCGTTCCACAGGTCGGGACCAAGGAAAGATCCCTGGGCAACACCCGATGTAATTTCCATCCTTCGTTGGCCCTATGTCGTGTCGTAGAGCAGGCTTCGGTCCTTTAGGTAGTTCCTCTAAAGCCGCATTAGATATTCTGGAACTTGAAACGAGTTTTCCAGCGTGTCCAGAATATCCACCCATCTAGCGGAGTTGAAGGCATTCCTGACGTCGAGTGTCACCAACAGGACGATCCGTCGCTTGGTGCGACTACATGCCTCTGCCTTTGGACCGCGTTCACCACCTCTGCAATCGCATCAATGGTAGAACGTCCTGCTCTAAAGCCGTACTGCCGAGGAGATAGGTCCCCAGCAGCACGAATCGCGTCAGTGAGTCTTCCCTTGATGAGTTTCTCTAGCACTTTCCCAGCCGTATCTAGCATGCATGACGGGCGGTATGCAGACGGCGATTCGGGATTTCCCTTCCCCTTGCTGACCAGCACGAGCCTCGCCACCTTCCATCGTACCGGGAAAACCCCGTCTCGTAGGCAAGCGTTGAATGTGCTGAGCAGCAAGCCAGGACAATGGTGATAGACGAGCTGCAAAACCTCAGCTGGAACACCATCTGGACCTGGAGCCTTCCTCGCTTTCAGGAGCCTTCCTCGCTTTCAGCTAGCAACACTTTGGAAGGATATATTTAAGGAAGAATTTTGGAGATTGGCATGTCATTTGGAAACGGCATCCGGTGACCAAATGCTGGGTAAAATCAGCAAACTAGCCCTAATTTGACTGTGTTTACCTCATTCCAACGCTTTCGTTGAGCGAGTTTTTCTAATTATGAATGTAACAAAACCTAAAATACGTAATCGAATGATGTCGGATACATTAAATTCCATAATATATATAAAATCGTTCATGAAGTCTCGAAAAGTCTGTTGCAAAACATTACCAATGACTTCAAGTATGCTTGCTCGTTTTAATTCATCTATCTATTGCAGTAATAATCATAATGATGAGACGCCAATCGAAGAATCAGATAATTATGAAAGCCTTTTTGATGTATAAAAGGATACCATTAAATGGTAATTAATTTTTTTATTAAGTTCAATTTGAAATGGTTATGAAGTTCAACTTGAAATAGTTAAAGCTCGTTAAATTGCCTAATATTCTATGATTTTATTGTGGTTTCGTTTACACAATTTATTTTTTGTTGAATTAAAATACTTACATGCAATACATTAGAAGTGTTTTTTGTATATAATTTTTTTCCTATCACAAGTTAAGTCACGATATGTATCTGTTTAGTCACTTTTGGGCTACAAATCTTTGATAAAATGGCGCTTTCATTCAAAAATATCTGACCATCCTGAGTAGAACACAACAAACGTTCTCTCACAGAAAATTTAAACGTTAAAGCTGATGGAAAATTCGTAAGTTTCTCATAAAAAAAGAGAACTAAAGTGCTGATTTAGTACACGCGACCTTTAAAACCAAACATTTTATAAACGTGAACGTGTTTCGAAGTGAGTTAAGTGCAAAGACAAAAACATTTCGCTTCAAACCTCAGCTTCACACAACTTTAGCGAAGGTTGCTAATTGCCCCGGCTCTCACTGCCGGTTGCGGATCCAGTACTCTCTATATCTATGTGTGCTCATCTATCAAATAGGTAGCCGCGCGGCTCAAACACGTGGTCGGCAGCGGACGCAACAAACATTAAATATTTTGACTATTTTCATAGCAAATTTTTTTGTTCCTAGTAAATAATAAATTATTTATTTAAACCTTGATTTTTTTAATGTTTATAATATTCTCACGCTTTTTGTGTAGTATATATTAATCAAAAGTTCTTTTCAGAACTACCTATTTAAATCATTCTTGATTTATTTTATGTTTTTATTTGTATTTTTATGTTTTTTACTTTATATTTTATATGCTTTATATTTATTACCATAATATTGATCTATGTAGACTGTTTTATCTTATTTGCATCGTCTCTAGGGAGAGGTGAAACTCTATTAATTGCTCTGCGTCTGATATCATTTGCAATTTTCACATCACCAGCTTGTACTGGCCCATCAATAGCATGATACAGTTTCACGATCTTACCCAGTGGCCACTACAAAGGAGGAACATTATCCTCTTTGAGAGTAACCATTGTACCAAACTCAATATTCGCAACTCGATCATTACAACGTTGACGGCCTTATAGCTCATTCAGTTATTCCTTTGACCACCTTGTCCACAATCCATGCCTTAAATCGAAGACTTGTTTCGATTTTTTTGCTAACCTGCCTTTTCCACTTCCGTTGCTTCTATGTTCAATTTGAGCAACTAAAGTTTCTTCGACCAAAAAATGCCCTGGGATGACAGCAATGAGATAATTTGGATCATATGACATTGGAGTGATGGATTTTGAGTTCAGCGCTGTTTCGGTTCCAATAATTACGGTCTCTAATTCTTTGTACGTTAACGATACCTTAGAACTGTTCTTCACTAGCAAATGCTTTGTAGATTTAATTGCGGCTTTTACATAATCCCCCAAAATGGGGTGCTCTGGGTGAGATAAAATGAAACTAGCTGCCTTTAGGGCTGTATTGATTTTTTATATTTTCCTGAGCATTACCGGAATATATGCTAAACTTCAGCTCAGCCAACTTCAGCTCAGCTAAACTTCAGCTCCAACAAAATTGGTAGCGTTGTCGCATTATAGGTTTTCACAATGATCTCGTCAGCCAATAAATCTTTTCAAGGCTCCAATAAATACTTCTATGGTTAAATCAGTGGCTAGCTCCAGATAAAAGCCTTCGTTGTGAAGCAACAAAATACCACAATGCATGCTTTTTGAGGTATTTTACCACGCATTTTAAAATGTACCCCTACAGAGCCACAAAAATAAACATCTGAGTTCAGGAAGGGACGAGCCAGCTGCACTTATGCACATAGAAGATTTCCCATGATTAAATTCAAAAGCTTCGGTTCAGCTCGACAACTTCTGATAAATTTATAAACCACTGACCCCAACATTATTTTGCCCTTAGTTATCCAAAATCTTTCCCAAACCATATTCAATAGCATTTGTGAGTCGCAATGGAAGTTCTCTTCTCTTTTTCAAAAGCATTTTTACTATTGGGTGATTATATGGCAACATTTTTTGGATGTTTTGATCGTCATCTTTTAGCAATAAATCCAATCGGCCTCCCACACTGATGATTCCCTTTTCATTTAAATAAGAGTTTCTGTCCTTCATTGGACTTTTCTTTCGTACCTTTTCGCTCTTCGCCGGATTTTTTATTAGAGTTTGAAAATCAGAATGTTGGGTTTGTTTGATTATACCAATCAACAAATTGTCTAACTCTTCAATATTCATAAAAATGTCTTTAGGCTGCACCATTAACTTTATCAAACGTGTCCGCAAAGGCATAAAGTTATACACTTCTTGATGCTTGTTGCGAGTAGCAATGCCGAGGAATCTGGATCTCCGTCAAGATAATCAAATCTTTCGGAACGTAAGCTTCTTGTTCTTTGCAGTAGCACTAAAGCCTCTCTTAGGCCTTTGCTTCCTGCAAATAATGCCTCCAACTGTCTCCATCTATTGACTGTGTCCTCCAATTTTGAAATCTGAGCAGCGATAAACTGTCTTCGTTGACCGAGTCACACCAACATTTGCTTGGTTTCCCCACTGGTCTCCAGCCTTCAGTTCTTCCAACAGATACTTTTTTTGGTTATCCGTTGTTTGTTCGTACGATTTATGTGGCCGGCCCATTGCAGATTTTGCAGTTTTACAATCATTGATGCCTCCGGCTCGTCAAAAATTTCATACAGCTCATAGTTGTATCGAATTCACCATTGGTCTCTATCTAGCTTTGCTTCCATTCAATCTACATCCGATGAGAACAGTTTCCACTTTCTATCTTTCCTTTCAATCATTGAAAGATATTTATACGATATCATCAAACTCACACCAATTCTGGAGAGGATTGGGAACACAATGTTTCAAGCATCTTAGAACTCAGCTACAACCAGAAACAATACTTTGAAGCCTTATGCACCAACTTCTTTAAACTTTATGCTGGACCTGGTGAACATCAATATACTCTACGACGTCAATTCCAAGTCGAATGGTATAATCAATGAAATCCGCAAGGTATACGGGCAAACATTATATTCAATGCACACCTTCAACCTCAACTCTATAATATGGGAGCAGCTTCAGAACGCCAATACCTGGATGTTTACTGCTCCTACAGAGGCACCTGGACAGACATTACGAGTATGTCAAGCTCACCGTAAAAACGTGATTCTTAACGGTGATTATATCATCAAACTAACACAAGAATGCAACCTTAAAGTTGATAGTTCTCTATTCACTACAGCATGGTCAGCTTTCACAATAAACTTATCGGTCTACATTCTTCCTGTGTTTAAGAAAGAACAAGCTGTTATTAAGAATCACTAGTTGATATCTGGTTCAACCGTTCAACAACACGGAACTAGCATCACTTCAATCCGTAACCATTGTAGCTGGCTATTTGCTTTCGATCAGGCGTCCTCTTTTAAACTGGCGACCACACCAAACTTATAAAGAACAACCTGGTACGATACATCTATATACGACACTAATTAAGAACCTCGAAAGTTTCGAAGAGGACGTCAATGTTCAAAAATTTACCCAAGCGATTAATGCCCCGACATTTACCTTAGCAGAACTAATGTGCAATTTCTCAGACTACAATTCAATTCCATTTCTAGTTTAATCGCCCCTTTTTCAAACTTTATAAACTCGTGGAGAAATGAAAACCCATTCAGTTAGCTCATTGGTTGTATTTCAAATGCCCATGTGTCAATTTCTTCTGCCCATCTCTACTTCTTTCTATTGCCTAATCCTGTAAAATTCAATTCAGGTTACTGTAGTAGACTAATAGTTCTTATACAAGCATTAGCTAGTGGTTTTTATGCAAACTAAATTTTCATTACAGCACGGCTAGCCTCACTAGTTGACCTCGACTAATCGTCAAAGTACGAAAAGCAAAACTGTAGTGACAATTTGGGGTTTCTTTCTCTTTTCTAAGGTTAAAATATGAAAAGCAAATTTAAAGTGACACTTCGGTTTCAAAAGGTTTTGTGTTGCTTTGTACTTCTGTGGTTCGTAGTCCAGATCCCTGCGAAAGCCACCTACGTACTCGCTAGGATTCCAAAATTCCGTCATAAGGCAACTGAGTCAGTTGGCAATTTTCGATGTCTTTAATAGCGTATCGGTCATTTGGGTATTATTTTGTATATCAGGTACGGTCCGCGGTACTTAGGGACTGGTTTCGTATTCGTACCAACAGTGTTGTCTTCGTTACGAGTGACGACATATTCTCCTACATTATAAGTTTAGGGTGGATTGCTGTGTTTCTGGAAGTACTAGAGGTTTCAGTCCCTTGACTTTTGTATGGCGGAGGCAGCGCGTGCCCTGAGATCATCTACACTGCGATCTGAATCTTCATCTGTCTTCTCGCTCAAGTATTCAGTTAATTCATTCACAATTTTACCTCTCTGCTCTGTTCCAAACAGAAGTTTACTAGGAGACTGTATAGTGGTACCGTATTGTTAGTACCATACTCAATCCGGGACAAAAGGTTAGACCAATTGGCATGATTAATGGGCTCACTAAGTTTGCGGAGCATAGGTTTAAAAACTCTATGTACCCTTTCCACTTGCCCTTTGGCTTGTGGAGAGGTGACGAAAACTTTTGCATGATCGATGTTCTGTTTAGCCAAGGATGTGCTAAAATCCAAACAGGTGAAACAAGTTTTCGGTCAGTTATTATGTGTCTGAGACGACTCTAATAACTGTAATATGCATCAAGGCTATTGATAACTTCTCGTGTACTTGTCGAGTTAACTGGATACAGTTTAGCATACGAGTAGTTAGTGAATCCATCTACAACTGACAATATGTTTTTCTTCTTTTAGTTGATAGTAGGTAAAGGTCCGAAGTGGTCCAAGTGCACAGTATCAAATGTTACTGGTTCCTTCGGAATGTTATAGAGATTATGTTCATTAGAACGATATGATGCGGTGGCAAGTACATAATACATTTTTCGCAGTTTCTTATGAATTTTGTAAGTTTTCCTTTCAGGTTCGGAAACTAATAGTGTTTCTCCTGTTGCTCATAAGTTTTTTCTATTTCTAGCTGACGTCATGCGTCAAACAAATCACATTATTCTCCATTTCTAATGGTACGTACATTTGCGTTTGTTCAGACTCATTTCTTCTAAAGACAAGATCGTCCAATAGCTGGTAACCTAGGACTGGGCATAAGGTTAGTTGTTCGCGAAGTTTTTGGATACGTTTGTCCCAGTTTTGCGTGACTATGATCAAAAAATCTAAGTCGTCACTGTCAACAGTGGCTAATACTTGATCAGTTACATGCGTTTGCAGAGATGCTAGCGTTCTCGTTAGAGTCTTGTACGTAATTATTGATTTTAACACCAGAATACATGAAAGGGTCGTCAGTGCTGGCGTAAAAGACAGCGGACATTAGGACAGGACAGCGATGGGCATTAGTACTGGCTTTGGTTGATTTGGGGTGATGGTCTAAAGATGAGTCTATTTGAGCGTGATTAAGAGCGCAAGTGATGCATCGAAGATCCGTTTTCTATTTCGCATCAGAAAAAGTAGCTCTAGAATCAGTATCAGTTGTTGATTCATTATTTGAAAAAGGGCAAGAAGTGTAGCACCGGCTCAATGTATCTACATGGCCCATGAATACTGCACTTCGGTGCTATACGAGTATTTTGTAATTATAATTGTCAAGATCGAAGGCCCATCTGGCGATTCTTAGGTTTACATATCCTTCATTAAGAGTGAGTAGAAGAAAGTTACTATCTGTTATTATCTTAAAAGCGATTTCTTCTAAATAAACTCGGAAGCACCTCAGTGCATAGATAATGGCAAACGTCTCTAGTTTAAAACTATAATAATGAAATGCAGCAAGAGTGGTAGCTTTCGAAAAAAATAGTACAGGTTGAAACTTATTATCGACTTGCCTTTGTAACAATATCACTCTGTAGCCAGAGGAGCTAGCATCGCAATGAAATTAAGTTTTTTTTTCGGATCATAAATCGCTAATAATGGGGCAGCGGCGAGCTTAGTGCGCGTTACATTCGTCAGTGAATTCGAAGACTACACCCTTGTGGGTGAGGTATTGCAGTGATTTGTTTTTTTTTTAGAATGATAGGATGAGCTTGCGAAAATAGGAGAACAATTCTAAGCAGGTCTTAAGTCCCTTCTGGTTCGTTGGTATAGGATATACGTTGATGACTTTTATATGGGCCTCACTTGGACGCAATCCAGAGGCACCAACAGAGTACCCTGAATAGTCGATCTCTTAAATGAAAATCTACATTTTCCCAATTTTAGCTCAAAGTTTTTTTTCGGTAATACGTTTTAAGACTCGACCTAGCAGCTCAATATAGTCTAAATATTTCACATATAAAGCGCTGGAATGCCGCAAGAGCATTTTTCAGTCCAAAGGGCATCCAAAAGTATTCATAGTGACAGTTTGGAGTTACGATGCTGTATGTTTTACAGATTCAGGTGCCATTCTAACTTGATGGAATCCGTTACACAGATCTAAAATTGAAAAGAACTTCTATGCTGCCAAATAATCGATGAAGTCTTCTATAAGTGGTAGCGGAAAATTGTCTCGTTTGGTCTGTCTAGGGCTCTGTAGTCCACACACATTCTCAATTCACCGCTTTTCTTCCTAACTTAGACTATGGCAAAAGCGTATGGAGAACTGCTGTGTCTAATTATCCCCTTCTTAAGTAGCTCTTCTGTGATCGTCTGAACTTCGGTTCGCTCATAGCAAGATAATCTTCATGGCGTTAAGTGAAACGGAGTGTTATGTTTTAGGCGAACTTCCATCTGACAGTGATGGGGCGCTATAGTGAGATTCATCGAGTTCAAATAGTTTCCGTAAATGGTCTTTCTAAGGGCTTCAGTATGATTTTTGTTCAGGGACATATTTATTTCTAGAGTTTCTGTTTTTGGGGGGTAACGTAATAAACTCGGACAATGTTCTAAAGTTATTGTTGGTCTGATCAGTAACGGGTGCACCAGCGTTGGCCAAATTTTTATCAGTAGATCAAATGTCGTTAAGCTCATAGGTGGCTTCCTCGGGGGGTTCATATCCAAGCCTTTATTAGTTGTGGGTTTGAAGGCACATAAATAATTTTTGTCTTTTTAAACGCTTTATTATTATGTCTATAGACTTGGGTATTAATATCTTCGAATTCACGATGATAAATATTAAATTCCTTTAGGGAACTCCCAGCTAAGATTATGGGTAGTGACACTGTTTCATCTGGAATCACTACAAGAGGAATCTTTCTACATTGTCTACGAAATTTAATATAGGCATCGACCTTGCCATACGTTTTTATCGTTGCATTTTCTAAGCCGTGCAGTCTCGTATCGAAGACTCTATTGCTAATGAGTAGAGGAACTGCAGGTCGTTTGATAAAACTAATTGGAATTCTGTGTATTCTTGCCGATAACAGCACAATTTACCAGATTAATTGCGCTGGTGGTGCTGTTAGTTTCATTGTAAGTTATATCACTATCGTTCTTCAGCTCATTAACGTAGGCAGCGATGTCGGTGTTGGGAATAAATCTCATGACTTTCTTTGGATTCACGCAATCTAAGTGTTGATGTCCAATCTCCCAACATTTGAAGCACGATCCTGGTGCACATTGCTCGTAAGGGCAGAAAGTTTGATAGTGGCCTCACCTGCTGCAGTTAAAATAGCGTGGCGTCTCTTCCAGGACATATTTCGCAACACTTAACCTGGGTACCATTGCAGCAGCTTCATAGAAAGTTGCAGCAAATTGGCGGGAAGTTGCGGTTACTTCATGTGTTTTAACAGCATATTTCTTCTTCGCACTACAGCCCCTTTCGGGCCTTTGCTTCCTGCAAACAGCGCCTCCAACTGTCTCGGCCTGTTGATCGCGTCTTTTAAGTCTGGAATCCGAGCAGCGATGAACTGTCTTCGTCGACCAAATCCGACCAGCGTTTCCTTGGTTTCTTCACTGGCCACCGGCCTTCAGTTCTCCCAACGAATACCTTCTTGGGTATCCGTTGTGCGTCCATACGATTTATGTGTCCAGCCCATTGCAGCTTCCGCAGTCTTACAATCCTTGAGATCTCTGGTTCGTCGAAAATTTCATACAGCACATGGTTGTATCGATTTCGCCCTTGGTCCCCGTCTAGCTTCGCTCCGATTATTTGCCTCAGGGCCCGTCGCTCAAATGCGTTCAATATATTTACGGATGCTTGGGTTAGGGTCCATGTTTCACACCCATAGCATAACACAGGTCTTATCAGAGATTTGTAAACTTGGAGTTTTGTTCTCCTGTGTATGCAGCTGGTCTTCAAGATCGTCAATATTGAGTAAAATATTTTATTTACGAGCTGTATTTTTTGGCATATTTCGTCTCTTTCATTGCCCGTTTCCGTTATTTTGGCGCCTAAATAAACAAATTTGCCAAAATTCTCGATACTGTATTCGCCAGGTGTGATATTTTGCGTATTTGAGGTATTTTACCTCGACTTCGTCATGAACTTGGTTTTATTTTCGTTGATTTGTAGCCCTACTAGTTTTGCTTCGCTGTCAAGTTTCAGGATGAGTTCTTTAGCAGTTGTTAATGACCGTGACAGAATATTGATGTCGTCCGCATAGGTGACTAATGGGCTCGACTTGTATAGTAATGTACCTCGCGCATCGACAGGTAGCTTCCGTATGACTTACTCCAGAGATAAATTGAATAGCAATGGGGCCAGCCCATCTCCCTGTTTTAGACCGATATTTGTGTCAAAGGCATCGGTGAGTTGGTTATTGATACGGACCTGGGAGGTTGTCGACGTCATTGTCATTTTGGTAAGACGGACTGATTTGGCTGGGATGCCAAAACAAAGCATTATTTGGTCTAGTACGTTACGATCAATACTGTCGTATGCATGCTTAAAGTCAACGAAAATTTGGTGTAAATCTATGTTGAACTCCCAGCATTTTTCAAGTACCTGCTTGACTGTGAACAATTGGTCTGTTGTTAGTCTGCCTGCTCTCAAACCACCTTGATACTCCCCAATAATATGATCCAATTTTATTTTCTTAGATTTTAAGAAATATTTTTTACGCCGTACAAAATAGTGATATGCCTCTATAATTTTCGAACTGTAGCTTGTGACCTTTTTTGTGGATAGGGAATATAATTGATCGGCTCCACTCTTTCGGCATATGTTCTTGTTGCCAAATGTACTGGATAGCTTGATGAACACTACTGCCACCATATTTGATGGGCTCCGCTGGAATCTCATCAATGCTTGGCTCTTTATTATTCTTTTGGGCTTTGATGGCGCAACAAACTTCATTCAGAGTTGCTGAGGCCGATAAAAGCTCTCCGCAGACATTTATAGGCTCTGATGTTCTGGAGCTGTGCGGAAGATTAGGGAGGTTCTTGAAATATGATGCCCATCTTTCCTTAATCTCGCTTTCATCAGGGATAATGTTGCCGCTATCATCACGACATAGCGTGGTTTTGAGCTGATAGCCACGTTTCAGGCTTTTCACTACTTTGTATGCTGGGCTTGTGTTGTTGCTCGCTAAACTTACATCTATACTTCCCAATTGGTCGTCATAGTATTTTCTTTTTTTAATCCTAATTATCTTATTCGCTACTCTTCTTAGATGTTCATAGTGTTCTCTCTTCGTCCTGGTTTTCCAACCTACGTATTCTTTGTACGCCTGATTCTTTTTATCTAACGCATTCTGGCAATCATCATCGAACCAATCATTCCTCTTGCCCCGGGCTTGATGTCCGATCGTCCGTTCTGCCACGGTTCTAATAGCCGCTTTCACTTCCCTCCAGAGCTCGTTCCTCGTCTTTAACGATGCGTCTGATAAGGTGGGAACAAGCTGGTTGTCGAGGGTCTCCGTGAAATTTTCGGCCACAGACGCCGTTTGGAGCCTTTCGATGTCAAATTTTTGTAGCGGACTGTTCTTCACCAAATATGCCTTTAATGTACGACATCGATAGATCAAGTAATGATCTGAGTTACAAGTGGCTCCTCGGTATGTACGGACGTCAAGTATGCTCGAAGCCCAACGTCGTTGGATCAGAACATGATCGATCTGGTTTTGTGTGTTGCCATCCGGAGATACCCAGTTCATTTTACGAATGCGTTGATGTGGGAAGCAAGTCGAACGTATGACTAGATTTCTGCTTCATGTAAGGTAAATCAGGCACTGGTCATTGTCATTTGTTTCATTGGGGGAGGCTATATCCTCCAGTTGTTCCCCGATAAGATAGCTCATTGCCAACCTTAGCGTTGAAATCACTCAGAATAATTTTTGTGTCGTTTGTGGGCAATGCGTTGACCAGTCTTTCCAGGTGATCCTCAAACGATTCCTTCGTTTCTTCGTCCTTTGCTTCGGTCGGGGTGTGAACATTTGTTAGCTAGATTTTGAAGAGCTTCGCTTTTATACGGATCGCACACAACCGTTCATTGACTGCCTTACAATCAATAATGTGCGATTTGAACTCCCTATCCACAATGAAGGCAACTCCGAATTCTCTTTTTCTAGTAGGCTTCCCACTTTTGAATATTGTGTGCGATCTCATGTCTTGAATGTCGTTTCCAGTCCAATTCGTTTCCTGGACTGCCAGTATTTTTAATTGATATTGGCTGGCCTGTTGTCTAAGGTCCTTTACAGCGCCAGGATAATTGAGTGATGTGACATTCCAGGATCCAATGCCATAGTCTTTTTGTCATTTGTGAGGTCGTTACCGTTAGTCCAATCCATTCCGAGGCCTATCTGCAGGTTTCCAAACAATTTAAGGTTTTCCCGGGACGAGGAGCTAGCCCGTCGCCCCACCTGCATTCAGGCGGCATGGTTATTACGTCAGTTCCATTATCCGGCGCGGAAGATTCACCTTCTCCCTCTTACGTGCTCACATAGGAGGTGTAAGTAGGACTTAGTAGCAGAGCTGTAGAAGTTTTTACAGTTATTAGCATTTCCCGACATTTAATGTTACATTATTGGGGAACTAGTAAGCCCAATGTGCACCCCAAGAGCATTTGCTACCATTAAATTGTGGGGTTGGGATGGGGAATCATAGAAGCTATGGATTGGGGAAACAAGGGGTTCCCTGCTCCTTTCTCAAACGGGCTTGGGGCCGTCTATGGCGGAATTAACAACATATTTAGAGCGGATGTAATGCGCCTTTCGTGACGCTCAAGTAACTCTTTCAGCTGTCGGACAGTACGTTCTCCCAGAATTGAGTATGTTTCCGTATTGCGGACCCTTAGACTATCCACGATGAAGTTAACTAATGCGATTTCGATGAGTCAGGCAGGTTTTGCAATTGCTTGCATTTGGAGACCGAGTTCCACCGTCAGTTCGGTTCGGAGGCTTGCATAGTCTGCGGTACGAGCGGTTTTGAGAAAGGCTTCAGCAGTTCCCGTAAGGAGGCGTTGAAGGCATAACAGCCTAATGTGATGATCTGTATTTGTGGTTGCCAAAAAGTTATTTAGATCGACTACAACCCAGACATCATAATGGTCATCACCACTGAATTTCATGACCACATATTATACATCACTAAAGTCAATATATCGAGCGTTCGCCGTCTGGGTCGGTTGACTACTTGCTTTAAGTAGACTAATCGCATGTTGTAATTCGAGTAGTTCCTTTCTTTTCTTCAAAATCACAATTTCTCGTTCAATGGCCTCTTCTTCGGTGATTTCGTTATCCAAGGGGGGTATTTGAGACAAAACAGCAGTTTAAGGGACCCGGGCGGTAGTTACAAAATCGTGAACAGCAGTTGTTTTCGTAAAACCAGTGGTTTTATCGGCAATAACAGGGGCGTTATAGAAAAAATCAGGAAATCGGTGTAGACATCATTTGTAACAGTGCAATCAGTAACTGTAGTTTCCGGAGTAGTTTTTAGGTTGGCAAAAGATGAATCAGAAGCGGCTCTTGTGGCAACATATGTCGTGATTATGGCAGTGGATGGGACGTCAGTGGTGCTAGTGGTTTTTGCAGCAGTAATATCGAGGTTAGCTCCACGGGTTGTAACCTCAAATTCGGATTCGGGTGAATGATTATCGGCATGTGTGTAATATGGTTCAAACAAATCGTCGCTTTCAGGAAAACTTACGCCCTCACTTTGCTCTAGTGTATCGTAGAGGAGCCTCAGTTGCGCCACTGTGGCTGTCGGTAGCGTATCTACACTGGTCGTGGTGAGTGCCTTCAACAGTTGGTTCTTTGTTAACAAGACCATCACGTTATTCAAACTTATTCTTTTGTGTATCACTTTCCGTAGTAACCCCACACATCAGTTATAATCGACCATTTTTTGAAACTTTACAAACCCGCGGCCAAATAAAAACCCGTCTATTTAGTTCAGCGGGTGTATTTTAAATGATCATCTGATTGTTTCTTCTCCGTCTCTTCTTCTTTCTATCACATAATCCTGTACAATTCAATTCGGATGACAGTAGTAGAATGGTTCTGCACTGACTTTAGTTCTTATGCAAGCATTAGCTAGTGGTTTGTATGCAAACTAAATTTTCATTACTCTAGTAAAATGCAATCGAAGAAAACTTAAGTTTTATTGACCTTAATATTAAAAACAGAATGCTGAATGGCAGCGCTTATTGAACTTCATTCTCTTTATTAATTAAATACAGCGAAATTTGTCAATTAAGTCAGCTAATTGTTTTTTCGAATAAAGTCGTTAACTTCATTATTGCAAGAAAGTCAAAAGTATGTTTATATATATACATGAATAATATAAAGTAAACAAGTCACTTATTCAACAAATTGATTCATTGATTTTACTTTCCAGAACAAATCAAAATCCCTTTACTGGCTTGGTGTCATCCATGGTAAATGTATACTTTTGACTAGTCACTCGGACATATCCATATTATAGCACTAACCTACTCTTCACCATAATATAATTCTAGAAATGTTCCAAATTTAATAAACTGTTAGTATTTAAAATTTAAAAAGTTCGATTCGTAAAACTCCTGTTCTAACCCTTTTTCCATTGAAATGGACATTAAAAACTTAACTTTATTCTACCTTTTAAGGCTTAAAACTAACCACATTATACATTAAATTCGTTGATTTACAAAGCAGAAGCCAGTTCAGTTGTTGGTCAGTCCAAAATATTAAGCTCAACCACTGATTTCTAGTTCATAAACAATGAGCATTTTTCCTTACTTCTTACACATTCAGCACTAAGAAGTTACTTACTCGGAACTCACATATGCGACCGGCTATGCAAACTTTGACCAGAATTCCCGGGACAAATAGCTATTAGTGCATGTATGAAAAAACTCCAAGCATATGAGCAATCCCGGTTAAGTTTGTACAGTCTGCTGACTTGCTTACCACCATTATTGCCGCCATTCTAAATCTATGTCAACAACCTTAGCAAAAGTATAGTATGGCGAAATTTATGAACAAAGTTCTGTGCCATATGACACGAAACGTTACATGAATATATTACGGCTAGGGGCTCATTAATCTATTACTGCTACGACCAAGTAATGAACACAGACTGCACATCATAATACCGGAATTCTAGGCAGGTTACAGCCCTCGTTTCAGCCATTACTTAAAATTATGACATTGTTCTGCCAAGAGGACGATTTTCACGTAGTTTTCTATGGTCATAAAAGGCATTATCTCCCTGAAATTTTTCCGTATATTCTTCGGAATGAAACCTTTGTTCATACGTGAAGTCGGAGAGAGAACGAGTTAAGATAAAGTAGATTTGATGTGTGATACTACGATTGTAATTGAAATTGTAGTAAAGTAGACTGAAATTTTCTTAAAAGTTAATTTTATAATATTGCTGAGTAAAAAGGATGATTGCGTCTTATTTTGGAGTGCATCCGTTGACCTTGTTTTTCTTCTTGATTTGTGTAAAATGCCCTGTCAGGTGGAATGAATTACCTTGTGAACTTTGTTGAGGATAACAGCAAATACCAGCAGTAGCTTATCCTGCTCAGACATGAATTCAATTATAAAAGTTGCGCTACTCGGAAAAGATTCAATTCTAATTAGCACAAATCACAAGCCCAAAGTCTAACGAAATATTCGCTTTCAGCTTTTTACGCTGCTTAATTAATGAATTCCATAGCAAATCTTTTTCCCGAAAAATGATTCAAGGGTGTTTAAATCTACAAGCATTATTCATGCGAACATTTGCATATTTCCTATTAAAAACAAAACCCACTTAAAAATCCGTATAAATTTAATAGTAATTAAAGCGGGTCCTACTTAATGTATAGAATCCCTATAGATTTTCATGTAAAATTTCTCTAGCTTCATACAATTTCATATAGCATATACACCCACCGATAAAAGTATTGTAACGAAAAATTTCAACATGATTTTTTTTAAAGATCCAAGTATATCCTTTTAATAACCGTTAGTCCTTTTATCACGGCATTATACTAATAGTAGGGATAGCTCGGGCAAAACACATATGTTAAAGGAAAGTGAATAAATAAAACACAAATATTGTAATGATTTTTAAGTCTAACTCAGAACGAGGGACCGACCTCTTATCGGTTCTAGACGTTAAGTCTGAGTCATGCCAACGAATGGTACCAACCGGTCAACCAATCCGTACACCGTAATCCATTTTCGCGGTGGGTGCTTGTCGGCCAGCTAGATCGGAGAGGATTTCGGTCGCGGGTCTCAAATAGGATTATGCTCATTTACAATTTTCAGCCACCATTAAGCGCTCGTTTCAAACGCGTCGAAAATACAATCATACGGAGAAGAAACGTACATTACGTTACACCGTATTTCTTCATCAATCCAGTCAAAGAACAAAAATCTAATCTCCATTTCGCGTTCCCGAATTTTACCAACACGGTACCGAAAAGTATACTACGCTAACGTGAATTCGAAGAAAGCTACGCTAAAGAAATAAGGCAAACCAACAAAGGTACCGCGTACTGCGCGAGTAACTTCATTATCCAGCTCTAATCAAATTACCATGACCAAGCCTAAAACATCAACTGCTACCGACTCTTGGTCCCATATAAAATTTGATACTAAAGAGTCTGTAAGGTAAACATTTTGATTATAAGAATCATGAATATGCAAGCTGAAACATTTTGATTATAAGAATCGTGAACATGAAAAGTAAACATTTTGATAATATCATCAAATATCAAATATGATACAATGTAGCATAAGAATATAATTGAGTCAGCATTTATATGCGATAACAAAATATGATGAAAGACTTGGAGATATTTTGAAGTAGTTAGTTGTTGTTCAGAAGTGGTCACGAGAAGTGTTTTAAATAAAAGTTCCTTTTTGCTCTGTTTAAATAAAAGTTCCTTTTTGCTCTGTTTAAAATAAAGTTCCTTTTCATAAAATATTCAAGTGTTTATTTTTTTTCTCAACGCTCGACGGTTGACGAAAGTGTCGCAGTCGGTAGGATACTTAAAAAAAATTAGTATCCGTAAGTGAAACGAACCTGAATCGAAAAATGAACTAGTGCTTTTGTAGGAATTTAAAGATACTTAGAGGCAAGTCACTAACGCCTATAAACCTATGCAGAGACCAGTATAGGACTTAGTCGAGAATTTCCAGCATAAATAACTAAAAAAGTGAAACTCAGAAAGTGCTACAGACAAAAGTGTTACAACAAATCAGTGCACAGGAGTAACTACAAATCAGTGCTCCATACTGAAGCCAGTTTACTACAAATCAGTAAACATCTGATCGGGTTTCGATTAAGATTCAAACGGTAATTAATAAGTAGACAAAATGGTATTTTCTTTCGAAACAGCATACCAGCACGCTGAGCGGTCCCAAATCTTTGATGGAAAAGGCACCTACAAACTACCTGATTTTATCACAAATGTGGAACGGATAATCAGCCTCACAGCAGTAGAAGATTGGGATACAATCTATAGAGTCCTGATATCCAAACTACAAGGTATCGCTGGAGACGCCAGAGACACAGCAATAAACACAGAATGGGTAAACGTGAAGCAACAACTCATCCTTCGATGTGGAGTAACCGAGTCCTTTGAGCATTTGCAAGCCTCATTAGAAGCCGTGGAGTCAAGATCAGTCACAGATCCATACGAACAAATACAACCCATACTTAGCCTTCTCAACAAAAAAAGTCGATTGGAAATACTCACACCGTTAGATTTCTCACCTAGTAACAACGAAACCAGAGCCCTACGTGTATTTTTAAATAAAATTGAAAACTGGGATGCTGCCTTCCTCAGAGCCTCCCAAGTTACCAAGATATCGGAAGCTTACGCCAAACTATTGGAAACAAATCACCTGGAAATCAATCATCATTTGACGAGAGCTCACCAATCAACGAAATTTACTTCTCATAGAAAAAATTTAAATAATAATAATTTCTTGCAACCCAGAAACAATTTTAAACAAAATTTCAATTTTCCACCAACACAAAACTACAGGTCCAATTCACAACAATTTAGAAATAACTTTTTACATAATTTACCTCGCAACGCTCAAAACTCCCAAAGACCGAACCCAAATCTAAACCAACCCCCTCAAAATTATCGATCTCAAAGTCAACAATTTAGAGAAGAGTTTTTTAACAATATGCCCAGAAACAATCATCGATTATCTAATAATCAAAGACGAAATTTCGCCTCACCAATGGATGTTGAAAATATAGAAAGAACTTTTAGATCTAATGATGATAATCCTGCAACACAAGCTGAAACAAATTTTTCTCTAGGAGCCTCATCTCCAATAGACTCCCCTTAATAACGAGCCCTTGATTACCCTGGTAGATACAGGTTCCTCTTTAATTATATTAGATGAGAAATACATGAATCCCGAAACTACTAGATAAACAAATGTAGAAGTAAAAACTATTGCAGGAAAGACTATAATAGGAAGAGAAACAATTACAAAAACCCCACCTGAATTAGGAGGACATTCCACTATTTTATGGAAAGTCACTTACTTTGACAACAGGCAGTATGAGGCCATATTAGGAACGGATATTCTAGATCCCCTCCAAGCCGAAGTTAATCTAAATACAAAAGTAGTAATAATTAAAGGAATCAGAAATCCAATATTAGGGAACCCATATAAATACGAAGAAATTAATATTATGGAGCCCATAAAGAATTTAAAATTAAATACTGAAAGACTAAATAATGAAGAAGAAGTAAAATCACGCAGATAAATAAAACAATATAAAGAATTATTTTATAAAGAAGGTGATCAATTAAGTGCTACCTCCAATGTAGTACATGAAATCAAAACCACCACAGAAAACCCTATCTACTCTAGAATGTATAGAAACCCTCAGATACACGTTGAGGAAATAAAACCACAAATTCATGAAATGTTAGAACAAAACATAATCAGACCCAGTAACTCTCCTTATAACTCTCCCATAGTTATAGTACCAAAGAAAATAGACAATGCTGGTATCCCAAAATGGAGACTTGCAATCGATTACAGACGGTTAAATGCTGTAACTATAGACGATAAATATCCATTACCTAACATAGACTTTGCTCTAGAAAAACTAGGTAGAAGTCAATACTTCACCACTCTGGACCTTGCTAAAGGTTTTCACCAGAAAAAAGTACATCCCTACGATATCCCTAAGACAGCTTTTTCCACATCCCACGGTCACTGTAAATTTTTAAGAATGCCCTTTGGGTTGAAAAATGCACCAGCAACATTCCAAAGGATGATAAACGAAGTCCTTTCATAAGTCATTGACAAAATTTGCGTGGTTTATCTTGATGATATACTGATTTTTGGTACATCCCTCGAAGAACACTTGCAAAATATAAAGAAAATCTTTGAACTCTTGCGACAAGCCCACCTCAAAATCCAAATAGATAAATGTAACTTTTTAGCTAAAGAAACCACTTTCCTTGGACATTTGGTGACTCCGAATGGAATAAAGCCAAACCCCGAAAAAGTTCCCAAAATTTTGAGTATTCCCTTTCCTAAATCAAAAAAAGAAATAAAGTCTTTTCTAGGTCTCACTGGTTACTATAGGAAATTCATTAAAGACTATAGTAAACTCGCTCTTCCATTGAGTAAATATTTGAAAAAGGATTCAAAAATCAAATTAGATGATCGAGAAAACATTGAAGCCCATAAGAAATTAAAAGAAATCTTAACCCTTGACCATGTCTTACAACATCCTGATTTTAACGAAACTTTTGAATTAACCACTGCTGCAAGTAATTTCGCTCTAGGAGCCATACTATCCCAGTAGAGACATCCTATTGTTTATATTTCACGAACACTGAATGATCATGAAAAGAATTGCTCTACAATCGAAAAAGAAATGCTAGCCATAGTATGGTCAATAAACTACCTTAGACCCTATCTTTGTAGACGAAAATTTAACCTTTATACCGACCATCGTCCAATCGAATGGTTGTACAAAAAATATAAGGGTAAAGATTTGAATCAGCGTATTCAACGTTGGATTCTCAAGTTAAGAGACTACCAGGTGTAGTGAATAAAAGTTTTCAATAAAGTCCGTGAAGGACTGCAGCGATGTTCTGCTGCCTCGGCAGAGGAAGGTGTTGGTTCCTGCCGAGAACGCCCTCGTCCGGAGACGCGTGAATGCGCTGGCATCATGGGGCGGGTTCGTTTCCCCGGCACGAGGACTCACTACAAAACATTTCGCATTCACGAATTGCTTGCAGAAATCAAAAGAAGACGACCGAAGTCGCAAAATTGTAGATAACCTCCACGAAGGAATTATGACTTGTTACGAGAACAAGTGCAACCTGATAAGAAAGGCGAACTTGGGATGACCTCGTCTTTACCCAAATAAATTCAGGGCCCACAAATGAAAGAGGGGCAACCGGGTGGTGGTGGAGCCCCTTCATACCCACCCAACCGGAATAAATCCATTGTTAACTTGTTGAAGTGGCCAGGTATTCCTCTTCTAAGTGGAAAACTCATACAACTTGAATTATATGAACTTTCCCATCAGAAGGGGAGTACCCCGGTGACCAATTTATGTCATAGAATTATACAATTGAATTGCATAACTCTATGCCATAAAAAGGCACTTTGCTTGGGCCACTCAACCCATAAAGTCACCTAAAACAAAAGAAGGAATTAATTTGTACCCGGTGGCTGGCTCATATTTTGGGGTGGAAGCCTGCCACCGTACCGGGTCCTATACCCGATTGGAAAAGACCGGAAGGGAAAGACCGATTTCATCCGCTTAATTCATCATTTTTTTATTTTTATTTCCTTCAAGCAACATTATACATTCCCTCTATATATAATAAAATTATTTAATTTTTTTAATAAATCATTACTATTATTTTTAATATGTATGTTTTCATTAAACGCGATTTGATTTATACAAAAATGTCCAAAAATATTTTTTTCAGGCAACTTATTCAAATTGTCATTTACCAGAGAACCGCGTTTTCACAATTCAGCATCAATTTTGGCAACTAAGGAGGATATCTCCCACAATTCAACAGAATTATAAAGCATAAACAAAAACATCAAGTTATTCAATTATTCGTTATTGTAATGCTTTGTGCTTTGAAAAAAAAGATTCATTTGATTCCACGAATTGTTCGAAGCGAACAGAGTCAAGCTTGAGATTGATATATGGGAATGCGAGAGTACGATTCCAATTGATTTGTAAGGAGTGTTGAGAAGTTTGTAAGCTACACTGTAATTGATCTGTCATTACTACCCGATGGCACAATATGCAATAAAAGTATTTATGAACTGGGAACAAATCAATCTGACTTATGACAAAGTCAAGAAATTCGGAGAACGTTATATGAAAAATTTTAACTCAATCTGAATTGAAATTTAGAACATTTAAGTGTTCAAGAGTTATTTTATGTGTAGCTGAAACTCTCACAATTCTCTATTATTTTTTTAAATATAAATATTAATATATATATAATATTATAATGATATTAAATAATTTTTATAAATAATGAATCTATATGTATTTTTCAATAAATAAGTAAATAATTAAATAATTAATATATATAATAAAAATTTAAATTAAAAATGGTACTTACAATACCGTTCCCTCGACGACGAGCGCTCGTTGACGATTTGGAGGTAAGCAAGTCCTGGAATTCATTTTAAGTGTATTATTGTACCGGTTGTAACTTATGAGTCACGACTTCTTTCTTTTGGTAGTGTAGATTCGCGTTCGTATATCAAATATTAGTACACGAGTATGAAAGCATAAAATATATCCTAAGTGTGTATAAAATCATATAAAAATTCAGCTATCAAAGTGTAAATACATGTAGACTTCTTTGAATATCACAACCGTATGGTCTTCGAACGTCGTAATGCTCGCTGCTACTTATTCTACTGCTTTTAATGTTTAATATTTCGTTTTCAGGGGTGTCTTTAGTCTCAATTTTATTCACAAACTTATCGACTTTCTCAGCGTTTAAACTTTTGATTGTTTCATTCGACGAATTGTTAGTCTCTCTAGATAAGTTATCAGCTTCTTTATATGCAATCCGTTGGTCACTATATGCATTGAGTGATTTGACTTATTCTTCTGGATCTAACTTTTCAGTTGATTCATCACTCTTTGTTGAACTATGTTTGAATACACAGTGCGCCTTTTTGCATCCAAACGGTGTGTTTTCCCAGAAACAGGGAGTACGGTCCCGCCGTTTCCCAATCAACATGTGCCGCTCCTTACAATGAAGATCTTCACATCGGCCTTCCAACCACCTGTTGCACATCACTTCGTGACCTAATGCTGATGGCTCATGGCGATATTGGCAACTGCTACCGTTTTTTACAGGCACTGTAGTAGAAAACGTAGCAATCTGTGAAGTTTTTTTTTTGCTGTGCATCAACAGGATGGTAGAAGTTATCTCTGCCAACAACCATCCACCACGATTTTCCTAATGAAACTCCCTCGCCGACCATCCAAATACACTTTTCAAATGACCACTGCAAGCACACAAACCACTTTCACTAGATCTAGGTTGGCACTTGATCGAATGCAGTCATTTGCACGGAGCGGTTTATGGGAAACTGTCCATTGAAAAATGTTCGAGACACACGGAATAACCTCGCTCGTACCATGTGGAAATAGAAGTGCCATCTATGGGTGAACACGCGGTGGTGATAATGCACACTCGTTTCGGTTGTTTTAAAATTCTAAATCGTCTTTTGTAGATTCGCTTAAATTATCAATTGAAAGCAATTTTCGTTTATAATGATTAGGCGTAATTAAGTGGGAAAAATCGGAAGAATTAGACAAATTTTAAGGGGTTTAAATGATACAATGATTTTAGCGTTCATATAATTTAAAAAGTTAACCGTTTCGTTCTAAGCATTTGTATCCCGCGTTACACCGCAATTGGTTAAATTATATTCAAAAGATATTGTAGTAAAATCACTACACATAAAAATATTAAACAGTTTTAGAATTTTGTTTCCCGGGAGTTAAGTACAAAAGACATTTTCTGGACCTATTTTCCATGCAAAGAAAAAAAACGAGTGTTGCGATGGGGAAGGTGGCTGTATCGACTGAATCCTTGTTAAATTGAGTTTGCACTGTGTGCCTGTGTCAGCGCTGGCTTTTAGAGCCATAGCTCCTAGATTACTACACAGGTGAATGTAAAATACTTCAAAAGAAAGGACAACATCCCCGCTGATTACTTGTCCCGCATCATTAACGATGAATGTAATCTGTTAACCATTTTAGAGGATAGAATCCTCCGCCCAAGTGAAGAAATAGACATCACTGAACTTAGTGATCTTCAAGATATATCGCCAGACACCATAATACCTACTCAACATTCAGCCAAAGTAGACTCCTTTCAACATATAGCGCTAAAAGATGACTATGTGAACAAATATCCACAACAGATTATCTTAACAAATAATAAAAGAAAAGAGCTATTTACCAAATTTCATCACAGAATTATTATATGATCTGAGCATTTGAAAAAAGCAACCTCGTATCTTCGATTAAAAATTAGACCTCTGAAGATCGCAATTTACAATGAACTCAACGATTCTGAAAACAATCAATTACAGCAAATTTTAATCGAAAATTTTGATTTAAAACAAATCTCCTGTATTAAAGTTAATCAGTTATTGTCTGAGCCCGAATATGAAGATAGTCTGATGAAAATAATCGAAACCTACCACGAAAAAGAAACTGGACATGCAGGAATAAATGAAAATTATATTGGATTAAAACGACGAATTTATTATCCCAATTTGAAGAAACACATTAATAGATGTATTAACTTATGTGAGAAATGTAACTTAGCCAAAAATGATAGGAATCCGGTTAAACCCAAATTCCAGCTAACGGAAACCCCTAAAGACCTCAGAGAAATAGTCCATATCGATATCCTAATTATGAAACAATTGAAAATTTTAACAGCCATTGATAGATTCTCTAAATACGCAATAGCAACTATATTGCCGTCTAGCAATAATATTGACATTAACAAAAGTCTAAAATTCCTCCTGTCCATATTGGGAAGACCAATTAAACTAATAGCTGATCATGAATTTAATAAAGTCCTACTCAGAGAATTCTTCATAACTAAAAACATAGAAGCACATTTTTGTAAACCTAATACCCACACAGGTAACGCAGATATTGAAAGAATACATGGAACTATTTTAGAAAAAATGAGAACTATAGGCAAAGATTCAAAAACCCCTCATATAGAAGAAGTACT
This sequence comes from Odontomyia ornata, assembly GCA_963969285.1. Taxonomy (NCBI): domain Eukaryota; kingdom Metazoa; phylum Arthropoda; class Insecta; order Diptera; family Stratiomyidae; genus Odontomyia; species Odontomyia ornata. The sequence goes on from OZ017739.1 coordinate 92,906,077, forward strand.
GTTCGAAACATTAGAATTTTATAATCGCCAAATCCATTCGACAACTCGAGAACGGCCTATCGATATTGAAAGAGGCTTAGTAGATAAACAAATTATTCACAATCGCTTGCTAGAAAAGAAAGAAAAACACATAAATAAATTAAATAAGAAACGAGAAAATCACAAACAAACTAGACAAGAAGTACCACTACGTGACTATAAAGCAGTAAGACGCAAACTCGAACCTAGATTTATTAAAACCCCATATAACATTAATAAACATGCAGTCGGACTACTCAAAAGACCTAAAAGGGATATTCTGATTTAAGACAATGGAAATTCCCACCCTACTAGTCCTGTGTTTGCTGATAAAGACCATGTAGTCACAAGTGCAACCACAACTGATGATCGATCAAATTGAAAGTGAATTCGGATATATAGAAATTAAAACCAATCCAGTCAATATAGTGACTAATTACAACATAATAACACATCATGTAAACTTGCCCCTAATATCAATTGCCCTAGAAGAAATTACCAAAGGTATGCCTTACTCCTTTAACATGGAACAAAACAAATTAATTCAAGAACAATACTTAGAAATTCATTCTCAATATTTGACACTAATCCCCAAAACTAGAGTTCTTAATAAAAGAGGCTTACTTAACCCCATCGGAAATATTTATAAAGTATTATTCGGAACCATGGATAACGAAGATAGAGAAAATATAGAGAATCATTTGAAAACTATTGATATTAACAATCAAGCCATAATTACAAATATGAACAAACAGATACAGATTAATAAAGACTTCTAAACCTCGATAGACAGTATAATTAAAAACTTGCGTAGAGATAAATTACAGGCAATTAATATGACTAATGAGATCCAAAGAAACCTAATGTTTATCGAATTATTAACTAACCTTCACTCTATCCACGATCAAATAGAAATCCTTCAAGATAATGTTTTATTCTCCAAAATGAAATTTATTTCAAGAAACTTACTTAACACCATAGAAATATTGGAAAATGGAATTGACCTATTAAAACTTGAATTTTTAGAATGTAATTTAATGATAAATCAATTGGACCCATACGAACTAATTTTTGCGATTAAGGTACCAACTGAAATCATTTCTGTTTCTTTGTATTATTTGGAACCTTTACCTGACAAACAAAATAAACAAATTATGCTTGAGCCTAGCACTATCATAAAAATCAATCAAACAGCATTTTATTACAGTAACGAAAAATATATGAGACAATTGAAATCTCGTAAACTATGTATGTACACCAATAGAACTTGTATAACTTCAACAGGTGAAGAATTCATAAAAGAAATAAATGCTGGATTAGTTCTAATTAATAAAAATCAAAGTAAATTAACTAGTGATTGTGATGAAAGAATTTGGAAAATATCTGGCAAATATTTAATCAATTTCAATAATTGTTCCATAAAAATTAATAATATTGTATTCAAAAGCCAATTTAAACATTATAAAAATAATTTTGTTGTACCAGGACTCCCCTCAAAGTCTATTAATAAACTATCCCTTGACGTAGTTGAACAAAATCATTTTGAGAACATTAAACACATCAAAGAATTATATTTTGCAAAGATGGTACACACATATACAGGTGTAACCGTAACAATAATAATAATCGTTGCTTTGAGTATCCTTTTTTTCTATTCCCGATTTAAAAGTAGAATTTTGAAATTTAAAATTAGAAATATTATTCCAAAATTTGAGGACGATCTTGAAACTAAGGGAGGAGGAGTAACATCATTAGCCAGCCCTAATCAAATTACGATGACCAAGCCTAAAACCTCAACTGCTACCGACTCTTGGTCCCATATAAAATTTGATACTAAAGAGTCTGTAAAGTAAACATTTTGATGATAAGAATCATGAATATGCAAGCTAAAACATTTTGATTATAAGAATCGTGAACATGAAAAGTAAACATTTTGATAATATCATCAAATGTCAAATATGATACAATGTAGCATAAGAATATAATTGAGTCAGCATTTATGTATATGCGATAACAAAATATGATGAAAGACTTGGAGATATTTTGAAGTAGTTAGTTGTTGTTCAGAAGCGGTCACGAGAAGTGTTTTAAATAAAAGTTCCTTTTTGCTCTGTTTAAATAAAAGTTCCTTTTTGCTCTGTTTAACATAAAGTTCCTTTTCATAAAAGATTCGTGTTTATTTTTTTACTCAACGCTCGACGGTTGACGAAAGTCGCGCGACACGAGACCGGCCTCAAAGGATTTTTTTAAACCCTACCCTCGCGACGGAAAGAAACGAAGGACCACTGGAAAGGAAAGTCTTCGTTACTTTTTAGCAATTCATGTTATTTTTATGCAAATACAAAAAGAATACTTATAATGTATATTATTTTCAATGATGATTTTCTTAAATATTATTATTTTTTTAAATATTTTATTCTTAAGACCGTGGCTTAATATTCATTTTCGTTTCACTAATTTTATGCATCCAATTTACTTTAAATGTTAAATAATGCTATCCATAGGCAAGACTAGTTAGTAGAATAAGAAATTTTTATATTAAAATAATTTGTTTACTTAAAACGGGGAAATTATTCTATGAACATTATCATTAGTTGTTTGTGGTATTATGTTAAAATGTCTTCGTTTCTAAGATGTTAAAAGAAAGCTTTAGCAAATCCACATTTATACAAGTTCATGTAAAATTTTGAACTGCTCCTAAGTCATGTGACATGCTTAACCTTATGGGTTACGGTTTACTGAAGGGAATAAATGTCAATGTATTATTGTAAATTGGATTTATTTACAGAAATAACCTGTCGATAATCCTTATTATTTGTATTCTTTGTTGAATGTGTGTAGGTCAGTTCGAATTTCACATGTGTTCCTCAGAAATATGTTCTCTATAAATTATCCTATCTGGTTGATAGGAATATTAAACCTCAAAGGAATATAATGGGTTTATCATGCATTAAATGCTACCGCAATTTTATTTGTTGACCTCAATGACTGAGACGTGTGGAGTTAGTTATCGAGACTACATAAAATTTCTCAAGCTGAGGAAACTTACACAGATGGACAGGCAGGTCCCAGCTTTAGTTAAGCTCCGCTAAACCTTTTTTTCTTTTAAATTTCTCAAGAGAATTTGAGTACTCTAACGGAGTACTAGTGGTTAAAGCTAGTTCAAAATGTATGTTTAAGTTAGTAAGAATACATTTAAAATTAGAAAAAAAAAGTATGTAAAGTTGTAAGGATGATTTTTGCAGCACATTCAAAATTTCCAAACAAAATTATCACTAATGACACTGATTCTTATAGAAAATAAATAATTCGACGATTACTGTGAATCTTCCTTTCGATGTCAAATCTGTTGGGGAGATTTTCGTCGGGTCGTTTAATATAATCACTATATGTGAAGCATGGAATATTAACGGATCACCAGGATAAGCTATAAAATCTGCGCCAAATGCTTCACCTGATGTAACGTACATTCCCTTCTCCCATAAATCGAGAAATACGATATATTTCAATGAATTTACATTGTTGTTTGGATGTTGGTAAGGAATATCGATCAACGCATTTTGTCTATCGGATTTGAAATTTTCAGATACTTCAGCTAGGACCTCATCGGCACCTATATTTATGTCTTTTGCGTCGACCCCAAACCGTAGCAGTTTTTCTCGCTTGCCAGAATTTATTTTATCAATATTTTTCAAAGTTTCAGCTAGTTTTCCATCTTTAAGATAAGTTATTTGCTCTTCTATTCGTTTGCTAGCTAGATTTTTGTAAGATTCTGTAATGATTTTAAGTCTACGTCCGAACGAGGAACCGACTTCCCATCGGTTCTAGACGTTAAGTCTGAGAAGTGCCAACGGATGGTACCAACTGGTCAACCAATCCGTGCACCGTAACCCATTCACGCGGTGGCTGCTTGTCGGCCAGCTAGATCGGAGAGGATTTCGGTCGCGGATCTCCGAATGGATTACGCTCAACTACAATCTTCAGCCACCAATCCATGCCCGTTTTCAAACGCGTCACAAAACAAAACCATACGGAGAGGAAACCTACTTTACGTTACTCCGTATTTCTTCATTTAACCAGTCGAGGACAAAAATCTAATTTTTAACTTCGCGTCCCCGAACTTCCGACGCGGTACCGAAAAATGTGCTACGCTAACTCAACCCGACGAAAGCTACGCTAATAAAAAGGCAAAACAACAAAGGTACCGCGTACCGCGCGCGACGCGAAACCGACTTCAGCGGATTTTCTCAACCCTACCCTCGCGACGGCATACCCACCCTGCACCCTATTTCCCGCTGAAAAGAGGAACCACTGGAAAGGAAAGTCGTTATTTTGGTTCAACAATCCATGCTATTTTAATAAACTTGACTTTACTACAATTTAACTCCTATTATAATTGGTTTCTCTAGGCCTCGTAAAATTTTTACGATACGTTTTCAATACAAAATTCGCGAAACCTGACAGTGTTCGGTATAAAAATAATTACTGCCTTAAAATTAAGTATACAGCGCTTAAGAAACTTAGCAACATAGAAACGTCTTTGTTTCTTCAAGTTAATCTTTAGTTATAGTAACAAATTATTTACAAAGGAAAACTTACATAATTTTTTATTTTCAATATAATTTAATGTGTTCTTTTGATAAGTAATGTACATATATCTAAATGGGTAATTATATTTAATGATTTTAATATGTTTTCATTTTCAAGTAGCGGAATGATAAATGTGTGAAACTAAAAACAGACCATATTTGGTTGTTCAATTTCATTCGAAAGCAAATTTTTACAAATTAACATTTAATTTTGTACCAAAGAGTGTTTCCAGTTTTTTTTTATAAAAATCGGGTCCAATTTCAATGGGAGAGAAATTAAAATAAGAAAATATTAAAATTCAAAATCAACCAAATAAAGGGATTGGTGAAAAAAATGGCTGATTTCTGAATTTCACTGGACATTAGTAAATGCAAGCAATGACAATCTAAAATCTACTCATTGTTCCATATAGATGAAATGAATTGTCAATTCTATCAAATTAAACTTTAAGGTTTTAATTTGCTCCTTCTTGCACATATTGCACAACATTTTATTCTCGCTGGTAAATTAGTGATGGCGTTTAATTTGATAAAACCAAGAAATTCTTTTAAGAAACATTTAAAAAGGGAAAAGGAATCGGAAAAAAAAATATTTAATAAGAAAAAACTTAAAAGTTAATAAAAGTAAATGTATACGATTGTAAAATATTTGTACTTCTTCTTCTCCTCTTGCAGTACAATCGTTACGATGCATTTTGATTATTAATTCATTGCAATATGGGAAGATATAATGTGACGATACGATTTCCCCACTACTAAGATATTCTAGCGAAAATGTAGACTTGATTTTGCAGTCGAATCCAACTGGGTTTGCAGATGAAAATCAAAAAGGGTTTCAATCGGACCACAATATCCGTCATTAAGAAGTATCACAGCACTATTTCACAACATAATAGAGTGATCAGTGTTAACAACACAGTGATCCTAATAGCATGTTGTGCGAAATTGCTATACAGAAATATCGAAAGGCGATAGAATAAAGATAGATTTTAGAGCCAATTCAGTTCGATTCAAGTATCCATCAAGCTTTCACTTTAAATTTACTTCAGTGTTGAACAATTTTTGAAAAGCACTTTCCGAACTACGAAAATTCGTAATCACAAATTGAATTAACTCAGTTTCTAAAAAAAACATTCTCAATCTTAACGACGAGAAAAATCCAAAGCATGACACAAACTCAATCCAAAAACCTAGCCAATTCCAATTTTTTTTATGGCGTTGCAATTATTAACTAAGATTTTCAACCCTATTCTGACTCAACTCATTAAAACCTATCGTTTTTATGACTGCATCGCCAACGTCTTCAAAGTCTATGCAACCTTGTATTCCGTAAAAATTGTAAGCAACATTCCCTAAAGTTAGACATTAGAGAGCAATTCCATTTTATCCTGTTTTTCTTCATAAGATCATTTTCGGAGGGTGTTCATATTTTATATCCTAGCAGCTTATCTTCAACTGACTTAAAACTAATGATTTTAATGTATTCCCAACAAATACATTCATATTTAATCTTAATCTTATTTACAATATCCGAAATGGGTTTTTAATAGAAAAAAAGAAAAGAAAATTGTCTTATTTCATTATACACACACGTCAATGAACTTTGTGCATAACATCCCTTATCTCTTACTAATTGTTTAAAACTAAAATTTTAGTTATTATATATAATAAAGTAATACGACATTGCAATAGAATATAATTTTTGACTTGTTTAACTGCGATTTGCGCTGCTTTCTATGAGAAATTTACAATTACAAGTTAAAATATGCCTTGAGACAATTTTGCTTTGATTGGTTCATGTAACCAATTGACGACAAAGATCAGGGAAAACGACAACCCTTTGTCAGTTGGGTTACGATTACTCTATTTTATGCTGAACTTTAAAACTGATTAATAGACAGTTATTTACATAATCAAACGTCTTCTAAAACAAAAATTTTCTACCTTTTACCGTTGTTTAATTTCTATGTCCCTCAGATTGGATCGGATTTAACTGATATGCAACATACTCACTGTAATATGGCTTTGTAGATCCGGGGTTTACAAGCAAGCACAATGTTTCCAGCTTTTTGAGGTGCGTGAGTGGTTCCAAATCGCCCAACTCTTGAATATTGTTCCCAGTAAGAGCTACTGACTCCAAATTGGGGATAGATTCATGCAAGTAATCGTCCATTCGTATTATCCGGTTGTTGTTTAATAGCAGGCACTTTAATCTAGGCAAATACGGACATCTATCACGTTTGCGTAGATCATAATCAGAGAAGTCTATTGTATCGAATTGGTCCAGTGTAGCTCCCAAATTTTCTATTTGCGGTGTTTTGTATCCTCGTGGATCTAGTTTCGTTCTCTGCATGGATTGAAACTTTGCATTCGCCGACTTACCAATTCCAATTTCTGATAAATTTACCACTACTTTTGAATAGTCGATGGATATCTGGGATGACCATTTTGGTAGGAAAGTTCTTCTTCCTGTTATTTTTAAACCTATTGATGCTTGTTGGCACCGCTTTGGCTGCATATACCGTATTAGAAGCGGCGCTCGGTGTTCTATCTGGATTAGCCTGCCCACGAATATTCTCACTCACATTCAAGTTGTACACTGGGTTCGGGCAATAAATGGGAAGTGTTTATAGTGTATGACGTCGGTATACTCATTCGAGTTGCCAATACTCACCATCATTTGGTTGAGTTGAATTTGACCGAAGTGTCGGCACACTCCGGGACTTCCTCATGGGTGGCGGCCACTACCTCCACACTTCACTCCCATGTGGCTGTCAAATCCTGTTGACATCCCACGACAAAATTGACGTGAGATGTGCGCTGGTCACAACCAACGTGAAATGACAAGCCACCTAGCAGCAAAGTGTGTTAGTAGTGGTCACCACCGGCGTCGCATGATTCATTACAATTCTTTTTCTTTTTTAATTGGTGCCTGAATAAGTGAATCTTTAGACAAAAGGATAGCAAAGCCTTGTTTGATAAGGAATCTTGTTTCATAGCAATTGAACTCGGCAGGAAGTCCAAAACTACCAGGTGTCCGACTGCGGGAATTGCATGTGCCGATCAAGCTACCAACAATCTGATGTTCCGCACGAATTTTCATATAGTCATCAGCGTTAAAACAATATGCTGTCCCATTGAAATAAGTTAAATAAATCGGATTAATTGAACTACCTGATGCATTCGTTTCGCGCTTGAAATCCTCGAAATATCCGGTACAAATGGGGCGACATTTGTGATAAGAAAGCTCACGATACAAAAACAGTAGGCAAAGTGCCACGTGATGAAAGTGCTTGATGCGCGACCCCCAATCGCAAGGCCCCGTTGACTGGAGTATTTGGATTATTCCCCAAATGCGCTCTACTATTGGCTAACGTTTTATAAAACCTATAAAAACAATTTCTTATTAATTTGTTATTTTGAGTGATTTTATTTACACCAGCTTCTAAACACGATAAACAGCTAAAGACCACAGTCTGATTAAGCGAAGCAACAGGCACCATTAAGTGTCTTTGAGCTCAGCTAAAAATGATTCGCTGGGGTGTTCCATTAACGGGACAACTTGTTCTGCTATTTCAACAACCAAACTTATGACTTATTTTATCATTACATGACAATAAAATATGTAGTTTCCTTTCAATTGAAATATTAACATATATTCAATGCAACAATATCTTCGTTAATTTTCCAAAGTACTTGATTTTTCCTGTTTCGTCAATAAGATTGGGCCATTGGACGACGAATAAATTCGTGAAATGCTTCAGGGTTTTTCCGCTCAACGACAAGCTATTAACACGGCAAAAACTCTCCACAAATATGATTTTGCATGATGGTATGATCCTTAGCGTGCTCATTAAATACGCCACAATGCAAATAGGTACTCACGTTCCCGGTCCGTTACGTAGAATTAGTTCAGGCTTAAGACGGAATACCAACGGAATGCAAATTAATATAGCGATAATCGTAGTAAACACTGAAGAAATGTAATTTTGCTGCACACTGCGAAATATTTCCAAAAACAAATAGGAATCAATTTCAGAAGATTCTACTTGATCAACACGAGCGCGACTTGTAGTCTCAGAGCGTGCAATTGTTGAATGTCACTCACTACTCCCAAACTCTGCTACCATGTGGCTGTCAAGTCACTTTGACATCCCACGTCAAAACTGACGTGGGATGTGCAGCCGTCACAACCAACATGAGATGGCAAGCCACATTGCAGCAAGGTGTATTGGTAGTGGTCGCCGCGGCGTCGAATGATGCATTACAATATATGAAAAAAAAAATCCTTTTTCCATTTATAAGTACTCTGTTTCTCAAACTTTGAAAAAAAAATAAAAACTGAAACGGCTACTTCTACATATGAAAAGCCTTGGCCCACAAGGCTCGGGTAAAACGGATTTAAGGGCATAATGGAAAGCTTTAAAAATCAAGTACTTAGCCCCGACACTTGTCGGCCCGACACTTGTCGGGATCATATTGTACTAGCATACTAGTTGCAATTGTACAAGCAAAATAAGATTCATCAGTCGTATCAATTGCTACTAGTCAAAAGAGTTACCTATACATAGGCCTAAGATATGAGTAAAAAGTTCAGATCATTCCTTGCCACCAATGAGGCAACATAAATTGGAGCGAATATAAAAAAAAGATTGAAATGTAAAGCAATAAAAACTTAAAATCAAAAAGAGTAAAATAGTGTACAACCTTAAGGATTTCATGGATAAAACTAAAATATAAAGTTAATAAATACCTGCATAAAGAAAACAGTTTTGACTTATAATTATCGTTCATCTAGTAGCCACTTCAAATGGTGACCCTGGAGCAAACAACAGTTAAAACAAGTTAATTACGTGTGCTGTTCGAAATCCCGTGAAACATGCTGACTCAAACAATCTAGTTGATTTCGAGATTCGGAATAGGGCAAACAAATTAATACACGAAAATCATAGGTACTCAACTGTTACAATTATGGTAAAATAGTTTAATACCGTTCACTGGTTGATTAGTATTTGGAATGATATTTTCTAACCTTTTCTTTTGCTTTTTGAAGCATAGAAAAAACCGTATGTTTCCAGATCATTATTTGCCAGGTCAGCTGAAAGTTTAAGCTGCTCGTGATATTTAACAAACAGACAGCGTATCGGTTTAATCTCAATAGGTAGGTCTTCTTGCTGAATTAGTACTTTGAACTTCGTTTTGCTTTAACCATTAAAACGGGTTGATATTTACTATCAAGATCATCGTTCATATCAGTAGCTAGTTTTATAGGAGGTAGATTTAGTGGATCAAGGTAACTTGCTTTGAGAGCAGAGATAATAGAATCTGAAACTGGTGGAACATAAATTGTACCCTCAAAGGATGGAGCCAACATGTTACCATGGACAAAATTTGAGTAAGGTTTAAGTGTACATGATTGTGCTGATGTTTTTGGGAAAGGCTACAAACACGTGCAATAATCGATTGTACCAGAGGAAAATTTTGTGGTTTATTACTCTGAAGTATCCAAGTTTTAAAGAGAATTTGTCTTACTGAGTGCCTATCATTTGAAAAAAAGTTATAGTCTGATAAATAGACTGACTCTTATCAGATAAGTAAGTGCTTTGTGACGACCCGACTATATTGGATGTTGAATGTTGTTGTTCTCATTGAATTTTGATTACATTTTTTATCTAGATTTAAAAATTTCTGAGAAACATGTATATTTTTACTTTAATTAATCGTCTGACTCTTAATGAATTTAGTTTTTGAGTTTCATTTCCTAAAAGTCATTTCCTTCCAGCTCTGGCACTCGTTACCTTCGTGTAGGTCGATTAATATCCAGGTATATTCTGCAGGTATAGATAATTTGAATTTGCATTGCGCCAACTCTACAGAACAGCTTCAAATTTGAGAAACTTCCTTATCTATGGAATATCTGCCGACATTGGAGCTCCTTTGACGAAAAATACTTGGTCTTCAGGATTTTTTCGGTATAATTTAGGCAATTTTTTCAGATGTACGGAACTAGCCATTGCAATTTTCTTGATCTGGCTATTCCATTCCTCTTCTGACCAGGTAGTGCCAAATTTAATAAGGCTGTCAGAACGCCATAATGGAGCTTTGGCTAGATAAACTAACGAAGATGTAGAAGTTTACTTCATTAATTTGTGACTAGAGTTAATAATAGCTGCTTCCTTAAATTCCGCAAATATCTGTTCCTGATTTAATGATTGCGTCAAATTTAGTTTAAAGCTTGTGCGATTAATTTTTTTTATGCAAATACTACTAACGGTTCTTTGCAGTTGTTCCTCCAAAATTGTTGGCAATTTAAATTTTTGTTTGGAAATTTCCGTATCGACCTCAGCAAGCATTTTTTTTTTCAAATTATGCAGGCGAATATTGACAGTGCTATATGACATGGGACCCGATGGACTAAACAGATAGTTGATGGATCTATCTTTCACTGCTAAAGCATCCTTCAATTTTTCCAGCTTTCTTTAGATTTGGGTCGTTTTGGAGCTGTGGGTTAAGGCAAATGCTGAATGTCGAGTATAATCAACAAGCACGAATGAATTTGTATAACCTTTCATTCGAGAATAAATCCGACCGAACGTGCTGCAGTGCATCGAGTTCAATTAAGAACTGTCAAAACTTCTCCCTCATATGGCGTTAATGATTCTATTTTACCCATTGTAGGGTTGTGAATGCAGGGTTTTGGATTTTGGACTGTTTGGTTATTTATATGAGGTTGTATTTAAATTTTTTTTTTTTCAGTGTAGTGAACGCTGCAGTACCTCCTTTCCAGTGGTGAATTCCTGATATAATTATGACGTGAGCGTGTACAGTTTTTGCTTCTTTGGTTTCTATAGCAATTATCGAGGCGTTACAACAACAAAAAATACGTATGGTAGACTCTAATATAATAGGTAATGCAAACATTAAAATTGAATAGAATACCAAGATGTGCCGTTTGGATGTGGGAATGCGTCTGAGAGACATAAATGTATTGTGTATGCATGCTGCGTATCGCTTTTACTTGGAGCCTGTCTGATAGCGGTCGACAAAGCAGTGTTGTTGACCTGATTGACGTGAAAGTTCTTGTTAACGCTGCCCCAGCAGCTGCTGCGGGCCATGTTGTTGTTGTTGTGCATCGATCGGCCGTTGGTTGTTTAAAAGTGGTGCTATGCATTTGTGAATTAATGCAATTTTTAAGCCTTTCAATCGAGACGATGACCTCTTTGCCGTGCGCTCTTATCAAAAATGACCTGTCGCCACCTTTTGATTCCCCTTACGGACCGTGATATGGCATCTGCAGTGCGTTTTTTTACAACATCATGTACCACAAAAATGCATGTAGACGTTGCCAAGTCTTTGAAAACGAATGGTGCGCGTGAGCCATAACGAGTGACGGGCACTGGGTGAACCAGGTCGTAAAATTGTCGTAAGTCGTTGATAAAATCGCTCGGCTCACCATCGTATAGTGCCGGGTTGAAAAATTTGTTTGGCAAACGTATTGACTGGCCATAGATTAGTTTTGCTGGTGAGTACCCCCAAGGCTTGCGTGTATGTCCATGATGATGTCTGGTATGATTTTTGTCCATTGGTCTTTCTGATGGCATCGAATCGCAACCTTGAAGTCGCGTTGGAGGCGTTCTACCATGCCGTTTCCTTGTGGGTAGTAAGCGGTCGTGTGTGGGTGTGTGGTACCTGCTAGGTAGCTTAGTGACCTGAAGAAGGGTGACTTAAACTGTCGTCCCTGTTTGGTGGTGATTGGATGTGGCGGGCCGTAATGTGCGATCCAATTTTCTCAGAATACTCGTGCAAAGATCTCTACCTCTTAATTCCTATAGGAATCGCTTCGGGGCATAGTGAATACTGGTTGACGAGGCAATAGCGTTTTCCTTCTGAGCGCGGCATGATGATGATTTCTCTGTGCACATGCCCGAGTCTTGCCTAAGATTCCCAACAGGTGCATGCACGTGTTGATAAATTTTCAATTGTTGGCATTGTAGATATGCTCGTGCCCAAGCGCAACAATTATTTTTAAGAGAAGGCCAAATATATCGTTGCGCTACTAGTTTTGATGTTGCCCTCAGGCCTAGATGAGTGGGGCGGTAGACTGTACCAAAAGTGGATTTTTTGAAGGCTGTTGTGATCATGTCTAGCTACCGCATAAGACTTGGTCGTCTGTACCTGGAATATGCACTCATTTGAGCTGCACATCTGTTCCCGAATTCAACAGTACTTTCAACTCTTTGTCATTTGCTTGCGCTGCAGCCAATTTTTGCAGTCGATTGTCGGTTCGATTACTTTTATGCGTGAGAGTACATCAGCAAAAATGTAGTCCTTACCACAAATGTGCTGGACGTCCGTCCTAAACTAGCCGATGAATTAGAGGTATCGAGCTTGACGTGGCAAAGCTTTTTCGAGTTTCTAATGGAAAGCGAATGTGAACGGCTTGTGTTCGGTGTGTACCGTGAACAATCGTGCTTCCAGCGAATGCCGAAAGTGCGTAATTGCTCGATAGATTGCCAGTAGTTCTCGATTGAAGGCGCTTTAGTGCACCACAGCTGGAGTGAATTTATTACAGAAAAAGGTTACTGGCTCCTAGGCGAAGTTCATTGGTTGCTGTAAGGCTACTCTGGCCAAAAAATTGAATGCATTGCAGACAATTGCGCACTGACTAGAGAAAACACCAGCATTGCAGCTTGAGCAAGGCAAATTTTTGATTTGTTGAAGAATTCTCTTACTACAGGTGTCCATTCTACTATTGCGTTGCCCTGTAACATTTCGTGCAGTAGAGCTTATATGTGGGCTACATCAGCCATACGAATTCTACGAAAATTTCACATACTGATAAAATGGCGTAGATGTTTGGCTGTCTCCGGCTTTGATAGATCGACAAAATCTTTCATCTTTTCCACCAGTAGTTTGATGCCTTTGCTAGTGACAGTGCAACCAAGAAATGTCACCTCCTCGACTCCAAACTCGCATACCAGAGATGCTCTCGATACTGGTCTCCGTTCTTGGAGGCTGCGACGATAATACCAGCATAACCGTATGTGGAATCCAACCTTTGCAATACCTCATCCATGAAAAGTTGGAAAGTTTGCGCTGCGTTTCAGAACCCGAAGCTCATGAACAAAACTCGAAGAGAATAAACGGCGCAGTTATAGTCGTTTTCTCAACATCCTCTTCGGCAACCGGAATCTGGCTATACGCGCACACTAAATTGATTTTTGAAAAAATCATCTTACCGCGCAGCGCTTGAGCAAAGTCGTAAATGTGGCGTACGGGGTATCCATCGGTAGTACTGTATAGTCACCACATGGGTGCATATTTCCATCCTTCTTCAAGCCCATCAGTAATGACGATAACTAGCTGCTGGATGAAGCTGACGCTACGTCAAGCTTGATGTCGAATTTCTTACAGGTAACGTTGTACTTGTTGGTTGGGAGCCACCATGGTTTGGCCGCGATGGAATCTCCTGGCGTTGTTTGAATGTAGTGTTTCGTGGTTTGTCACACCACTGGTGCACTTTCGTCAGGTTGCTTGTTGTGTGGAAACTCTGCGAGAAGCTGACGGTACGCAGATTTCTCGGAGACAGCCTTGATGCTGTATGCACTGCCTTTGAAAACTGGTCCGCGGAACGTAAGTTTTATCCACTTGTTGATGAGTCGGCTGTCTTAGAGGCCAACTAATAATTCAAAATGTGTTGAAAACTTGGATCGGTTTGGGCACATTGGATATCACGAAAATCCACGCAAAACTGCTCTGCCGCCTGAGGTTTAGCGTGAGTGCTGAGAATCCATATGTAGCGATGGTGGTTCATTTATGGCCACTAGTTTGTATAAGGTCCTTTTTAGCAGTTCACGTACGAACAAACGTGTAATCACGCACAAATCGGCTCCAGTGTCGGTGAGAAACATTTTCTTCGATACATTGAACTCATTCTTGAATAAGCGGCAAGATTTTTGGCTGTACGCTGGCGTTGTTCTTTCGCGATTCAAGCGGCTGTAACTGCGTGAACGATATGAGAGGCATTAATCTCATCTTTAGTGATTTTCATCATCTCCTTACGAAAATTGAGCATCATTCGCGCCATTTTCAAATCGAGTGTGGCTTCAAAGGAGGTTGCGTCGTGCAAGATTTCGTGAGCTTTGGTGTTGCTCCTCAGCATTGACGCAACTATATCTAGAAAATTGGCTACTGGATCAAGATTTTCAGACTGTTGCGACACCAGTATGGCTTGGATATTCGCCAGCAACCGTCTGGTTCAAATTGTGCATATCATTTCGCCGCTGAATGTTGTACCGCCGAGGCCACGCGGCTCACGTGAAAATTGTGATAAATTTTAGTCACCCATTATGGTTTCTCGAGTAGTTTGCGCATTTTATTTACTTGCGAGGGACAAAAATGTTTCATTAATGTATTCTTTAGGGTTGCAAATAGTGCAAGGTAAGTATTATGTCTTCCAGTTTGATTGTATAACGTACATCGAGAGCTAACACTGCGTGGCTGAATTTTGTCTCCTCCATCATAATTCATGTGGTTTTTAAATAACGTTCAATGAGCGCAAACCACAACGCAGGATTCTCAGGTGTAAACTGTGATAATTTCACTGTTTCTGCACTCAATTTGGCACCAACCGCAGCTGCGTTTCCGTGCACATTAGCTCTACTGAGCTTCGTTTTCGTTCGCCATTGTAAGTGCAATTTAACTGTTTTTTACTCTTTATGTTATTTAATATATCCCGTTTTTGCGCACTGCGTGTTTAGATCACGCCATTATCACCAATTTGTGGGTTAAGGCAAATGCTAAATAGCAAGTAACATTAACAAATGCGAATGAATCTGATCGGATGTTCTGCAGCGCGTCTGGTTCAATCAAGAACTGTCAGAGTCTCTCTGTTGCATGGCGGGACTGATTCTTTACATCTGATCGTAGCATTCTGGACTTTGGATTTTTTGGTTAATCCAATGAGGTTGTATTTAAAAATTTTTTTTTAGTACAGTGAACCCTGCAGAGCTATTATCTATGATTAAAGTGAGTGCGCTCTAAAGTTCTTCACGCATTTTTATTTTTTTTGACTTTACTAGAAGTAATGCTGGAGTTAGTTATTGTTGAGGCCAGCCTATCAAAGCAGTTGGCCATTTCTGCAAAGCTTTCTTCATAAAATCTAGTCTGAGTTTGTTGCTTATAAAGAAGCTGGTCCTTATCTAAATTAAGTTTACCAATTTATGCTATGATGCTGCCGTACATGCATTTTAGCAAATTTTGAAAGTTCCGGCAGTCAGAGCAGATGAAACGTCTAACAATGAAAGAGTTGTGCCAATCCCTTGACGCACCGATGCAGGTTCAATGGAATTTTCAATTATGGAAGGCTTTGCAAGTAACAAACTTGAAGGCGCTGCCGAATACTGCAATTTACACTCATTTCAAAAGTGTTAACATACATCCGGTAAATGTGGTAATGTCCAATATTTAAAAATGGGTCGCAGAATAGTTAAGTTTAATCAAGTCAGATTACAAAAACTTGTATTTATTGCCCGTTCATCAGAATTAATATACTCAACTAGTGAATGTGTTAAAATTGCAATACATATAATCATGCGGGTAATAGAGTAAACAATTGAAAAGTTGATTGGGGCACAGAATTCGAATTAATTTATTGGGTGACTACGTGATTCTGAATAAACGTAGTAAAACAATTTACTACGTCATGAATATTAACTAATACACTTTGTACAATCTGGTTCATGATCCTAAGGTTTTCTCCAAATCATAAGTATCTGTATATTGAAGGTATTATTTTGTCCTTTCGACCCCTTTTTAGGGTTTTGTAAAATAATTTTACAAAACTCTACTAAAATCGCGTCCTGTCTGCCCATCTGCCTGTCCGTCCGTCCATGTGTTACAGCAGTTTTTCTCGGAAGCTACTTAACCTAGAAACATCAAATTTTGTATGTAGGTGCAAAGTGGTGCTCTCTTCAAAGTTCAACTACAAAAAAAATTATAAGGCATTTAAGGGGGTCTCCCCATATAGGGGAGTGACCCCCCGAAAAAAAATTTCATCATAGGTAGCCGATATGGGTATCAAATGAATGGTATTAATGAGAACTTTTCAAAGCCGGACTTAGTTTGGCAAAGTTAACTTCGAGGGGCGCACAGGGAGGGGGAATACACGAAAAATGCGTGTCCCCCCCTCGCGATTGGACACCAGTGATCCGAAAAATCTGAAAAAATTAGAGGTGGAGGTGTTTATGGGTGTAACAACAACAAATACCTTAGAAGTCAAAATTCGCTCAACTTTGTTAATAATAGTATGATATTCGAATTTCACATTTTTCCCAATAAAACCGAACCGGTACCATTAAACTAAACGAAATTCGATATTTAAATAAGCCTACAAAAGGTCCTCAAACTGTGTAAATTTGATGAAAATCGCATGATATACACGGAAGTTATAGCCATTTGAGATTTCTCCAATTGCAACAACAATAACACATAATTTTGGTATTTTACGGATTCTCCATCGAATCAGTCACTGCAGTTTTGATTTGATCTTCTTGAAATTTTCAAATAAGGGCAATAACATTAATATTTTTAGGATTTCATAATTTGAGTGATTTTTGTCAGTTTGCAACATAATGGCGCCCGTTGAAAATATAAAAACAATGAATGGTCTTTTAAACGTGCACATCTCTTTGACATATTTCTTGGCTTTATTCGTTACTGGTGACTGCATATCTGAGGAGTTGAGTACAAAACCCTTCTGACATGAGCGTAGGTCTGTTTACCTAACTTGTTTTTTTTTGTGGTAGAGAGGTGAATGCTATTTATGCATAGAGTGTGGGACTTCCATGCGCGACTGGACTACCCAATAAACACCTGCCCTGTCAACCTGAGAACACAGCCTGGAACCCTTTAACACATTACTTCGGGCCAGGTCTCGTTTTGTTACACCGTGGGGCGCCTTCAAGCTGGGGAGTCCCTTTCCTAGCCGGAGGGGAGAGGGGAATAGGAAATGCCTGAAGAGCGATCCCCTGGCACCAGCACCCCTGGCTGCTGTGAGTCCCTTTTATATTTTGGGACTGGCTGAGCATAATGTGCCACCTGGTTCCATTTGTCAACCGATTCGAGCATCACCGCGCCTATATTATCCGGGGTTAGCTCTCCCGTCTCCCTGTAGAGTTCCATTCGCAGCCTCCCATTTTTTACACGCAAAAAATGTATGACAGGCATTGTCCTCCTCTCCTGGGCAAAACCGACAATCGGGGGACCGTGACTTACCGATCTTGTGCAGGTAAGACTGAAAGCACCCATGCCCGCTCAAAAGCTGGGTCAGATAGAAGTCAGTCTCACCATGCCTTCGATTAAGCCACGGTCTCACATCCGGGATGAGGCGCGCAGTTCACCTTCCCTTCGTGCAATTCACCCAAGACTGCTGTCAGTCGTTGAGCGAGCGCTGTCTCTTCTCGCGGACAACTATCTCCCCCGCATCCTCGTTTCGGCGCAGGTAAATAACGCAGCGCTCTCTAGCAAGGAGGGCGACAGGTATCACGCCTGCAATAACTCTCACCGCCGAGTCGGAGACTGTTGGATACGAAGATGCAATTCTCAATGATCCTCTTCTCTGTACCTGTGCCAAACGTTTTCGGTACACCTCCTTGCTGTGAGCGTCACCCTATACCTCTGCTCCGTACATCCTTGCGACCCCTTGCGAAGTTCCAAAATGCACTTAGCAGATACGTTGTGGGGTGTACACAACTTGTCATGGCTTCTGTTGGATAGGTCAAAATACATACTGTAAAAATTTTTCAACAAAGTTTTTTCTAGTCTCTTCTTGTTTTTTCAACATGAGTTTCCTACAAATGTAACAATAACTGGCTGGTGGGATTAAAAAACTTTGCGACGATATTTTTAAGTTAACGTTATAAGTTGTTTACATATTTAATGTTATTCATTGCCCTCATTAACTCTCTTCTAATGAATCAAAGTGAAAAAACCAATTAGTGGTATTATTTCGAATTGACCTTTTTTGGCATGTAAGTCATCGTTTAGTCATATACCATTCAGTTTAATTATGAAATAGAATGTCCTTTTTGTACTAATAGAGATCAGATCAGTTTTTATTATGTATTATCGAGCTTGAGAGCAAACGCAGAGGGTAATTGTCCTCGTGCGGGATAAGCAGATTCTGTACTATTGCCATGTGCCAAAATAACAAGTGCCGCAATCCGGCCACGGATTCAATACCATTGAAATTCAGACCCACTTTATTTAGCTCAACTTCCAATCGCCGACGATTAATTATCAATATACAAATAACAACGAATTCATTTACTTCCAGGACTGTGGATTCTACCCCACACTTGAATTTTGTTAGGTTAATAAACAATAGAATAAACTTGGGCGTTGCCTCCTCTGCATGTCAAATGAATCTAATTCTATTGCAGAAAAATGCTTTCGATCTATTATACAATACGATCTGCTCTTGTAAATATGGTATACGAGATGTGACCATTAAGTAATGAGACGGATTCCATGAAAATCGTATATTTAAAAATTATTCCGCAAGTCTTCCATCACCGTCAAAGTAGTCCCCCTGAGCAGCTATATAATGATTCCAGCGCATTTTCCATGCTTTGTAACATTTCTGGAACGCTTCGACTGGGACGTCCGCAAGTACCCTCGTCTCGGCTGCCTGGATGTCCGTAATCGACTCAAAATGGTTCCTATGACACCGATTTTGTTCTACGGGAAAAAAATGTCACAGGGTGGCATATCGGGCAAATAAGGTGGCTGTTGCAACAAGGCAATCTCTCTAGAGGCCAAATACTGCGACACGCTGAGGGCTCCTCAGAAGTTCTTTGGAACCATCATTGCGCACAAGTTTTTCATCCTAAAACCGTCGGTTAGTATTTTTTGACTGTTTCACGGTTCATACAGGGTCCCGAAGCCAACATTCAAACTGTTAAACGCCAATCTCCACGGATTAGGGCGCACACAACTGCAAATTCGCGTTAGTCCGCATCTCACCTGGTCTCCCGCTCCACGCCTCGTCTTTCACGCGCCTCCTTAAACTCGTCATTCCATCGAAATAGCTGGGCACGACTAAGAGCACTATCAGCATGAGGAAGGGAGTTTCAAGGTCGCAAGTTTACCACAAGGGCTGCAATAAAATTAGTCTCATTACTTAATTGTCACACCTCGTATATCGTATTTTATGGCAATTGTCCTAAACTTTTTGCTGCCTATGAGTTTATTTGGAAACTTTCCGTCTGTTTCCTGTTTATTTTGGGCTCAATATCCGCTAACTGCCTTGTCTTTAGATTGAATTAAAATTTAAATTTTTGTCATAATTAGTTTTCCATTTGGCAGATAAGATGAAGTTATGTGCCAAATACAATATATTACGTATAGGACTTATTTTATCTTAATTTTGATTTTCTGGAGTACTTTTAAAATACTAATCTACAACAACTTTGGGTAAGAATTTTAACAATATTCTAATTTGCTATCATAATTTAATTTTTAACCGAAAGGAAATGCTAAGCGAGATTCCAATCTATTTCAAAGTCACTTTGAGAAGATTTCAAGTGCATAACAATCCATTATGTCATGCAATAATTTGCTCCCTTGCAATCTCCAGTGTATCCAATTAAAATTCAAATTTCAACCACAAAACTTAAAAGCAACTTGACTACGATTATAATCAGCTTTTACCCGCAAATATTTCAAACTTCGTCCGGAAGTAATTTCAATTATCATCTTAGCCAAACATCCATGCGATGTGATCAAATCAACTATATTTTAATGATTCACTTAAAACACTTAGCAGTCACCCTCGTAGAAAAGCTTATATGCAATTTCTAAGAGCTGCTCCGAAGTAAATTTCAGTTTTAAACTCTTACCACTTATTCATCCCCAAAAACTTTGTCGTCGAACGTTTACCTAAACTTTTTATGGCAAATATCTTAGACTTGTTAAGTGCTCAACGTCGCCCCTCAATATAAATTTTTATGGAGGAATATGGTAAATGTTCCGCCAAGTCCTTGAGAGGGCAACTTGAAAAAGCGTTTCAATCTTCAGTTAATAATTATGTAATTAGCCGCGGTAATGCGTAAAGTTAAAGTCGGCAATCATTAAAACTTGTAATAAGAGGCAGTAAATGGAAAATTCGCCTAGGACGCATTATACGTGTTCCGAGTAGATTTAATGTTAGCGAGGTCATTAAATTCAGTAAGTACATCACGCAATTGTTTTCACCGTGTACTTTCGGACGGCTTTTAATTTATGTTGAAAACTAGAAAAAACTTTGAAAGAGCAAATGAGATTCTTTGAAGGTTTTAAGTTGCTTATTTTATTTCTTTAAAACAAAAGGAGGAATAACAAACGGCAAGATTTAAGAATATTGATAAATCATTCACAAAGGCATATTTTGTAGCACACAGAATAAGCTTATACTTTGCAAACACTAACAAGGGCATAAATCGCAATGTATTTTTAAAAATTTCTTAGAAAAACTTATTTAAATCTTATTGTTAAATCAATTTCGTTACGGATTTATGTGGAACTTTAGACCTATTCAATTTTGTTTTTATTTGAGCTCTCAAAGAAAAGAAGATTTCGAATTTGTTCTAATTTATAAATACGCCCCCGCTGTCATATCACAGAGTTATTAAATAAAAACTTTCATGAAGCTTTTCAACAATTTTGAATCACACTCATCATGTTTACTTGTTTTACACAGATTACGTAGATGATCCTGCGATTTCAAATCACTTACCACAAATTCAAATTCAAGGAGCCTCTACTTCAATATGCCTCCCTTATCCTTGGGCTATACTAACTCTGTTTTCATTGCCACATTACAAATTCATGCCGGCGTTAATATTTATCGCGTATCTTTTCACAACGGCATAGAATTCTTCTTCAAGACTAGGGTGGTTAATAGCGAAAGACACTTCAAGTCTGTGAAACTTTTATTACTTCCTCGTAGAACAGAATTCATTGCGTACTTAATGTCGCCACAACAGTCAGTTTGTAATAATGATTAAACCATTTTGCCGATACCTATGACAACTAAGTAATCCCAAAATATGGCCTCATATTTACCAACAACAGCATGGTCTTTTCAATTTGAAAATTGCAGAAAAGGATTGAGCAATTTTCACATATTGGATTAGTATGGAAACTTCGCGGAGAGTCACCACAATGTAATGGTGTGACCACAAATGAGTTTCCGCTTAACGGATAGATGCTGCATATGTACACTCAGCTAGCATAAATTATCCAGGAATAATTTTAAAATTTTTCTTCTTTTAGATCGGGCATTTTCTACACAGGATGCGAAAGATTGTGGTGTCTAACAAAATGCTCTGTATTCATTCCAGATGGTTTGTCTAAATTAGAACAGTATTTAAGACGTATAAAAATTTACTCGAAATTTAAATAACTCAAAAAGCCGATCTCAGATGAAACATTAAGCGATAGATCTGATTGAAAGTATATAAGCCATCTAAGTCGACGTTAGTGAGACTGTAATTTTCTTTAATAAGATAAGCTTGAATGGTCGTTACTCCATTTCCATTTTTCACCAAAGCAATTATTGATGTCATCCTATTTTTGGTTCTTTAGATCTTAAAAATTAAACCGTTCACTTTCAAGGGTTTTGAAAATGAATTAAATAAAAGCCTACTAGTTTTGCGTCCTATCTGTCCTTCTGTTCGTGCATCACAGCAAGTTTTCTCAGAAACTATCAAAGCTTCAAAACACACACTTTGTGGAAAAGTTAAAAGTGATAACCTTCACAAATTTAGATCTCATAAAAATTTAAAAAGTTTATGGGGGGCCCTCCAATACTAAAGTGACCCTGTTACCCTACAGTTACTCTCGGCGTGGGAGTTCCTTCAGCTAAGGACCTCAGTGCCAGCTTGCTGTCGGAGATGGTCGTAGGAGGCGCCACTCGCGTATCCCTTGGTCCTAAAAAGCTGCCAAGCGAGAATGCGGCCGCCGAACACCCCTCAAACAGCTCGAACTACCACTCACTAATTTTTTTCCTTACAAGGGAGGATTAGACTCACCAGGTGACCACTTGCACAGCTTGCAAGGCCAGATTTTCCGGTGTTACTCGCACCGAGCGAAAATGTAAGGAAAACATCCGCGCTAAACAATCCCGAAATAATTTGCCCTGGAAATTTGCTTCCGTTCGCACCTTGTAACTCAAACGAGTGAAAATCTAAGAAAAAAACCTGCGCAAAAAAATTCCGGAATAAATTGCAATGAAAACCTACTCCCGAACACACCCTAGCCAGGTGTACACGTTAATTTCGTGGTAATCCTATTTTTCTTTTAAATAACTAAAAATATTTTCTCTATTTAATCATATATTTCATGGTAAAGTGCAAATAAAATTCAAGATGGAGCTTTAATTAATTGAAATGCGAAACTTAACTTACTCTACCTAGTTGGGGTCCCCCGAAGTGATCTGCGTTGTAAAGCTCTCCTGCCAGCAGGCTTATTGTTGAGTTGATGTCGCCAATCTCCCTTAATTGAATCTTTGCCACTGTTGTAATTTTCCCTGTCGCAAATTTCTTCTCTCGATGAATTTCCAAAAATCTCGGTTCGTTATCCACACACCCACCAGAAAAGAGAAAGAGCCGTTCTTTCTTTTCTGATTTTTCATCGGCTTGGGTCAATCGGCGAGCCGTTAACTTTTTCCCTGGGCGATTCAATGTTCAATTGCGATCTCCCAACTGGTGTGCATCGGGCAATTGAAATCCAAATTTCCCTTCTGTTAGTACACTCAAATGTCAAAGTGACTGACACTTTGTCAGTATTGTGTTTTTGTTTGTTTCTCGAAATCAATATTTTGGTCTGCAATGCCCAAGTGTTTTAATATCGTTAGTGCCATAATTAAGTCCCCAGGAAATGTTGTAATATACTCTAAACTCCTTTTAATCACTTCACAAGGAGGTGACACGTCATTGTATGAAAAGCTATTGCCTGTTTCAAGCGGCTTCAGAAATATTGCCATTTCTCGCAGCACCGCTGAAACTGAAGACTCGAATACCTCATGGTACTTTGCTGGGTCAACAAGAATACTTCCGTGTTCAGCAAGAAAACGCACGTCATTAGAATGTCGAATGCAGCAGTCGATCAAGTCGACCGAATAACTCAATACTGGGGATCTATTCTTGAGAGCAGGTGAGTCAGGATTTCTTTGTGCTTAACACTTTCGCTCTTTTTCAATGAGATGTAATAGGGGATCAATGTTGTGAATTGAAGTCAGTGCCTCAACAGTATAAGTTCGTCCCGGGGTGTAACATGTTTGATTATAAAGCGCGTGTAAGTGCTCGATTAGAGCATTGGTATCGTCCTTAGTATTTGCCATCGCACTTATGTGATAATGTGTTTGAATCCGAAATGAAATTTCAATCCCCAACTTCTGAAGCCGATCGAAATCTCGACTGATATGCTTCGATTTTTCTTTTATGACTTCTACATCATCCGCTACCTTCTTTTCTTCACCTTCCTCTTCCATTAAATAATTTTCTATGTTTAACAGATATTTCACCATTATAGTTGTTCGTACAGATGCAAGAGGTCATTGAATGGATCGTACTTTTCAACTTTGATGTAGTGCGTGATGAAATCTTCTGAAGAACCAAAACATTCTGCAAGTCGAGAACATATTTTTATGTGGCACAGTTTAAAGCCTGGTTGGGGTTGGTCACACGCACACTCAAAGCTCAACGCTATTTTATGTATGTTTGTTGCGAGTTTAAGTCGATCTTTGCGGCCCTGGAAACTGACTTCAGAATGAAACTTCTTCGGTCGAAAGACTGATTTGTGTCAAATGAGTTAGTAGTTGTTCGGATATGTAAACAAAATTTTCCTTTTAATCATTTGAAGACTTTAAAAAGTCAAAAATTTCAATCTCATCAGCACAACTTGGAAGCATATCGAAATCAAAACGCACAAGGGATCATATACTTTAAATGGATCATATATGTACTTTAATTATATCTACAAACTCTACTTCTACGTCCATTTTTCATTCTCCTGTTCTTCTTTGGTATTATCGTCATCTCCAACAATTTCATCATCACTCAGGATCGGTTCAAACTGTTCACCCTGCTACATTTTATCTTCGTCGATAGGAGTGGGCTCTTGAATTTCCTCGGGAGCCTCAGCTGGTGTAGGAGTTGTTGCCGCAGAGTCATCGTCAATTGGGTGAGATGGTTGCAGACCAGTTTTGCTTTTTCTGGCGATATTTGTAATCGAAATCATCATTTATATCCGAGAAATGATCTACCGTTTCAGGTGAACCTGGTCGACGAGGTGAACTAACATGTTGAGATAGGGGAGTACGAGGCCACTTATGCTCGCGCTCGGAATGCTCTGGTGTGTCTCGCGAGCGATCACGTCGTATGCGTCTTGAATGTTGATATTCCGGACTTCGCGACCATTTGCGCTTCTGCCTACTTGGATAATCTCGATCGTTGTTACCAGATCTTGAATATGTGCGATCTCGCGAGTTTGAACGTTCCGATGAAAGCGATTTTCTCTGATCACTCGTTTGGGTTCATGTTTGCAAATTCTATCTTGACTCGAGGTCTGATAATAAGCATCTTCCGGGTACGGTGGTTGCTCAAAGTTTCTTTCAAATTGTGGCTCTGGAAATAATTCACTCTGGGAGTGAAACAAACAGAGCAGTTTTGATTATTTGTTTTGTTTTTTGTTTGAAGAAATAATTGACATGGCGCTTGTTTAAAGTGTTGGCAATTAAATCCGAACGAGGGATCAAATAAAGAAGCCATGATTTGAATTCTAAGAATCTGAAATAAAACTGTCACTTTGCACATCAGATGGTTGAGGAGGAAGCTATAAGAAAAGAAAAATTCTGCCCTGCAATTAGCCAAACTAACCAAATTTAACTAGAAAACCTGTTATTCTCTAATTTGGCTCTTTTACTAGGGATTAACTAGGTCTGAAGCCGTCACATCTCCGACAAAAGTTCACCAACAGAGCTTTCAGCTAGCAGTTTATCTTGTGAATTAGATAAGAGCCGGATAATCCTATATAGAGTACTGGGCTGGAGACTCCTGTATAGGGTTCTGGGAACTCGTATACAGGGTTCTGGTTTCAGAAGTCTACTTTCCTAAAACGTCAGATTTTATGTTGCCCTTGTACCCCTTCCTACAGACTAATAAAGCCTGAGTAGATTGAGCCACCTAACAAAGTTTAGTTTGCTCAGGCATTTAAGGATAATTTTTAATGTTGCTTTCATGCCGAGGGGGCAAGCAGTGTACCACCTGACTATCACAACTAATATTAACCGCACCACGTCTAGTGTAGCAATTACTTTTGTATGAAACCCAGAAGTCAGCATGCTATTGGTATTAATTTCGGGATGTCTTGAATTAAGAGGAATCCTGCTTCATCTTCTTTTCTGGTTTTAGACCCATCAGTGTAGTAAGTTACGTCTATTCCACCAAAAAGTCACTCTAAATGTATTCTGAAATGAAACTTCTTGTAGAAGCGTGGAACAGCATTCATCCTTTTGGTTGGCATAATTGTTTTTAGGACATATTCCGTCAACAACTTAAAGATGCTGTTCTGACCTCCTGAAATCTTCCCCTGTATCCTGCTACCGCAAGTCTTATGGTAGATTTCAGGGCCTTTTGTTTTATGAACAAATCTAAGGGAGGAAAATTTAAAACGGCATACAAGTCCTTACTAGGTGTTGTACTAAATGCGCCGGTAATTCTCAAACACACCACTCTTTTTTGTCAGGCCAAATAAGATGATGCCCAAAAGTGGTTTACTTTATCCCACCAGACTACAGATGCATAGCAAATCAGTTGCCTGATAATTGCTGCATACAGGCATATAGTCTGCTTGATCATCGAGCAGCATAACTTGACAAAAGAATTTGTGCATTTTCCAAACGGATTACTTAGTCTTTACCAGAATTTCTATCTGGAGTGACTCCAAGATTTTTAACTTCTGACCGCAGCTGGATAGATCCAGTTGTGGTAGAATCCGGCTATCTATAATAATTTTTCCTTCATCACTTCTCTTCAAGATTTCCTAAAAGAAATTTAAACAGCCGTCGCATTAATTTAAGACGTGAAGTTTTAAAGTGCATCAAGGAGCTGTGCCTTTTGTGGCCTATACAGTCAGACGCTTGCAGTCTACTCCAAGGTGGCTGCTTATTGGCCAGCTTCTTTGGAGAGGAGTTCTAGTCGTGTGTCTTAGCGCAAGTAGAATGCGCTTGAATACAATTTTGCAAGCAACGTTTCAGACTGCCCGTTTAAAATGCGTTTAAAAATTTTTTTAAAAGAAAATTTATAAATTATGCTCTAGCTGACCGCTTTCTTTCAAAATTTGTGACACATCAAAATGAAGAACTTCAACCTTACACATTCTCAACCTGCATATCAATGCACTATCAGACATTCTCTACTTTGATTTGAACCAAAATAGCCTACGCTAAATAAAACCCTTGAAATACAAATTACGACACCATGTTACGATACTGAAAGCACTGAATCACTTAGGCGCGGATTACATCAAACCCCACCCACGCGACAACATACTTACCTTACGTTACTGCTTCCGTTGAAAATTTCTAGCCACTGAGAGTAAAGAGAATGCTCAGCTTCCGGGCCTTTACTTCCTGCATAAAGCACCTCCAACTATCTCGGTCCATTGACTGCGTCCTCCAATTTCGAAATCCCAACAGCGATTAACTGTCTTCGTTGATCAGCTCTTCCTCGGTTCCCGCACTGATGTTCACCTTCTGTTCTCCCAGCGAAAACTTTTTGGGTATCAGTTCATATGATTCATGTGGCCAAATTTTTTACCAATACCCTTTTAAAGTCGGTGCTTGTCCGTCCGTCCGTCAGTACGTCACAGCGAGTTTTCTGAAGAATTAAAGAAGCTACACTGATCAAATTTTGTGAACAGCTCAGAAGTTTTGGTATTATAAAATTTCCGTTGTCAAAAAAAAATGGGGTTCTCCCCATATAAGGATCTGAACCCTTAAGAAAAATTTTCATTAAAGATAGTCGAGTGGGGTATCAAATGAAAGGTCTCGATGAGACCTCCGTTATTAACATTGCAATTTATATCCCGTGGTAGGCAGGTGAAGCGCAAGAACACGAAAAATGGTATCCTTCCTTGCGATTAGACACCTGTGGACTGAAAAATCTGAAAAAATCATGGAGGTAGTTCTCTATGAGTACGACAACGACAAATATCTGAAAAGTTGAAACTCTCTAAACTTTGTTAGAAACAGTATGATTTATCATTCTTTTATTTTCTTGTATAAAATCGTATAATCGCTTTAAATACAATAATATTTTACACACACATGGCCACTTATAAGGTCAATTAACTGTGAAAAGAATTGGATGGTATGCAACCAAGTTATGGTTGTTTTAATTTTTGGTGTTACAACAAGAGTAACAATACGTGGCTATTGAGCAATATGTGCTTCCAATCAACTCAGACACAACTAGGGTATTAGGATATACATGAACATTTCAGGAAGGATGTACTCGTATATTATCCACATCTGTGAAAATCTTTTCAACGTGTGATATTAGTTCTTATAAAACAAAATGGTGGACGTTTTAAACAAGAGTATTGAGTAAACTTAAGTTATTTTTTCCCAACTTCAGCATTGAAAGTACAAGATATTAACTTTTGTTGAAAACATACATTTTAAAAGCGAAAAATTCAGTGTGGTACGAGTATATGAATGAAAAATAGACTAGAAATTGAAATTCACTCAACTTTGTTAATAATACTAGAATTTGTGAATATAATTCATAAGGGTACGTTTAAATTTAAATTATGTTCTTAAAGTCGGGAAATTTCAATAAAGTGAAATTGTATTAACAGAAGAATAGCAAATTGAAAATTTTTCATGCACAATAAAAACAATGTACGGATTTTCTACCATTCGGGCTTTCCATTGAACTAAACACTACACTTCAAATCGGAGGTTCTTGCTTCCTGATAAAATGAAGAATCAAAAATATCTTTAAGATTTCATTCAATTAATGGTTGCTAGTGATATTGCAACTAAATGGTAGCAAGTTTAAATGGCATAGCAATGGTTTTCCTTCTAAAACGAGTCTGTTTTTGTTGTAAATGTCGTTAACATTTTTCTTGGGTTTATTAATTATTGATGTCTGCATATTGTACGCTGAGTACAAGACCCTTTTGACATGAGCGCAGCTCTGTCTACCCAACTTGTTCCATTCTTTTCCAAGTATCGTTAGTCGTCTTTGATGAAGGCAAGACTTCGTCCAAATCAAGTTGATATTAAATCGAATCGACTCCATGGCAGATTATAGGGACGTCAAAACATTAGAACAGGAACTCCGATGTTAATTGACGATAATAGTACGGATTGAAGTAGCATTCGGTCAACACAAACGGATGTAGAACATGACCTTCATTGTCTATACCCGAGTGCGTGAACATGTAGTTGAGAATATGTTCTTGGTTTTGTAGTATTTTACTAAATTTTCATTAAACTGCGTCTTTAGTTGAAAACGCTTTGCCTCAATATTTAAGATATTACCAATTTTTTTTTAACCCCACTCTTTCACAATCAGATTTCTGAAGTTCAATAGTGGACTTTTGGACACAGACCATCCAACACAATACGATAGAATCATTTCTTCTTGTAATCTAGCTGAGAAATTAATCGCATTATTTCTTGAGCTGCTGCTGTTCGTCTTTTCGCCAAACCCTGATAACATTGTCAACGATCTTGTTTTCTTTCGACAATTTCATTTAGTTTAATTCTAGCTTAGTTATTCCAATTATCTACTGAAATATCTTATCAAAGACATATAAACAAATGGACGAGCAACGAGAATCGGTGTACTCGTCTATGTGAGAAGCAAATTTGCCACATAAATAAGTTATAAATAACTTATGCTCTTGAAACTATATGATTCCTTCTGCTCCTCCTTCCCTTTTGTTTCCATACAGGTTTTTCTTTCCTCTCTGCAGAAGAATCAATTCTCCCACTGACACCCGCGCACACCGACAAAATTTCATTTCACGTGCACACGATCGCGCCTTCGTTATCATTCGTAAAACAGTTTGAGTACAACACAACAAACGACTCTCACAGAAAATTTGAACGTCAATGCAAAAGAAAACGAAAGAGGCGCGAAAACGGCGAGAAAACTCATGTGTCAAAGCGGATGGAAAACTCGTAAATTTTTAATAAAAACAGTGAACTAAAGTGCCGATTTTGTACACACGATCTTCAAAATTATGAACTTTTTAAACGTGAACGCGTTTCGGAGTGAATAAAGTGCAAAAACAGAAGCATATCATTTCAAATCTCAACTTCGGCTCTCACAACTGGTTGCGGATCCAGAACCCTCTATATTTATCTATCTGATGAAGGCAGTAGCGCAGGAGTCATTTTCCCCTCAATGGGTACTGGACTTACGTCACTAGCTGCTTTCTTCGTTTGAGTCCCGTCAATTCATGATTATGCGTTCTACATTAATTAAAGTTCGACCACATTCGCTTTATCATTCTCTTTTTTGGGTTTTGTACTAAAATACAAAACCCTATTGCAATCACGACCTGTGTCCGTCTGTCTGTCCGTCCGTCCGTCTGTATGTCACAGCACTTGTTCTCCGAAACTATAGAGGCTACAGCAATGAAACTTTGTGGAAAGGTCAGAAGTGGTGACTGCTTGAAAGTTCAAGGGTGGAAAAATTTTTCAAAGGGGTTTAAGGGGGGTCTCCCCATACAGGGAGGCGACCCCTCAAAAAAAATGTTTCACCATTGGAAGTCGAGTAGGGTGTCATTGGAAAGGTCTCAATGAGATCTTTTCAAAACAAGTCTTAAAATTGCCTTATAAGTACCGAGGGGGCAGGGGAAGGGGAAATGTACAAAATTTTCGTCGCGATTGGACACCTTTCATCCGAAAAATCTGAAAAAAATCATGAATGTAGGCTATGGAGCCATATGCGCTTTTCACCGACTTAGACACTACAGCTTTGCTAGGATTTGCATGAAAATTTCAGGAATGATAGGTATCATGAAGATGAGTACATACAATTGAAACAAGTCGAAGAGGCAGGAGAGAGCTCCTAGCAAAAGGGCTCTGTAACAATTCTAGGATTCGAAAAAATAAGCCATGAATCGATGATTACAGTACAGAGGAGTGGCCCCTGAAAAAAATGTCATGAAAAGTAGCCGATATGAGTATCAAATGAAAGTTCTCTATGAGAGCTTTTCAAAACAGTTCTTAAACTGACAGTTTTTGCTTCAGTGGGGGCACACATGAATAATTTGTTTCCTCCCTCGCAAATGGACACCCGTAATCTAAAACATCTGATAAAATTATCAAGCGAGATATTTATGGGTATAACTTTAACAAATACCTCAGAAGTCAAAATTCTTTCAACTTTGTTAATAATAGTATGATCCTCGAACATGACGTGTTTCTTGATTTTACAGGTATTCGTTGCTGGTTACGGCATTTTGTAAGTTGAGTACAAAACCCTTCTGACATGAGCATAGGTCTGTCTACCCAACTTCTTTTGCGTTACCTTAAACTCCTCCTAGCATTAATTTCTGTTAGCCTCCTGGCGAGTTTTTTTCTCCTTCACAGTTTTTTTGCTCTGATGTGAGAGTGTTAGTCAAAGTGGCCGGTACATTATAAGGCAGCTGCACCTTTTTAACGAGTTCTTTATAATATTCTAGGAATGCCCATTTTTCCATATCATCCATATCATCAAACGAGTAACTATGAAGCAATTCCTCTAGTCGATTGATTGTGATGGCATTGACGTGAATGAGACAATTCAATTGTAGCAGCAGATAGAGAAAGTTGATCATGTGAAATCCATCAAGATTGATTTTTCGAGATTTCCAGGCCCTCTGGACGTTTGTGGTATTACGTTCAAAATTGACTCATTTTTCGATAAGACGTAAAGGATTTGAGTTATTTGGTACTTGAGATATTTAAACTTGCATGTCCCATCAATAGAGACTTCGGCTTGGGTGCACGTGTTAAGGCTCATTGATTCATTGCCGCTTTTTGAGATAGATGCATCACGTTTTATAGATGTAAACTTTGAAATGCTTACTGTATCTTCGAGTAGGTCTCGTTTCCGAAAAATCTTTTCGTGATTTACTATTGAAGATTGTTGTTGTTGATTGTAGGCAATGTTGTTGTGGAGCAGCCGTAAACATACGGGAATTGTATCGAAAACTTTGTCGAGCCTTACTATCCTACTTTGAATTGCATTAACTTAGATGAGATTTTAAAAATCTACTCTACTGGAGTTGTTACCATTATGTTTTCAACTTACCTTTAACTTTATGAAGAATACGTACAGTACACTGTAAAGTTCCTTAACCAAGGATAGTTTAAAGACGTACTATTTGTACCACGTTACCCTGATGAAGCGTCACTGGTGGTGCTTAGATTGACTGATCTCATCTATTCCTCGATTTATCGTAACAGGACTTTTGAGAAAGATAGTGTCGTGATATCTCCGACCCAAAACTAGCTTAAGAATGATGTGTGACTCGAACATTCTCTAGTGACTACTGCATAGCCGAAAAGGAACGTAACCAAATATTTGGACAATGCTTTCATCTTGACTTTTAATAAAACTTATGCGGGAATTAAATGTCAATAAAAAGCTAGCACAGTCAATGTTTGAAGGCTTTTGATCAGTTTAGTATACTACACTTGCAGATTGAATTTTGGAATTATGTCTGCTCGGCAGCTCATGGAAGCATATATGAATGAAATTGATACTAGTCATTTAGATTGAGGCCTGTCAGGGCTATAGCCAGTGTCACTTATTCAGACTTTTCTTGTTTTCAAATTCACATCTACTACTGAGGGATCACTACTTTGACCGCCATTCAATAAGCCCGAGAACGCCTCCACTGCTGTGGAATCACTATCATAACTGTACCTAGAAATTTCGATCATTTGTTGGTGTAGTTAGATTGTGGATTTGAAATCTTTTTGTCTTATCAAAACCTCCAAACTGATTTGATAATTTAGTAAAATTGAGAGTAGTCTTTATCCTCTTTATTAACACTTCAATAACGTGGCCACAAAATCGAGCCTTCCGCATGGCGCGCAAATGCTTAGTAAATCGTCTATCTTAAGAATGCGAAACGTACATAAACTCAATGTCTAATTACTACCCACAAATAATCAAACTATTTTCGGTTTTCACATACTTAAACTTAAAGGACTAGATTTCTCAAACAATTAAATGGCTGGAATGATTTTCCACGGCAAATTATATACAGACTGAATACTGAAAAGCAAGGCGAGATTCCGGTCGTGATGTGGTACAAAGAACGTAGAACAAAGGCAATAGCGGCTTTTCTACGGTCTCAATTGTTCTGATTCCGAGTTGTATAGGCACGTCTAGCCATCAAGCACATTCGATTTAGACGTTTAGAAGCATTGACTTAAGGTGAAAAAATGGCAGTTTGTTGGCACGTGATACAATGCCTGTCCATCAGTTCACACAACTTGGTGTATTTAAACTAAACTCCGTTGTCGGATACTATGTACTCCGGTACTCAGGATGCATGGTAGACGGGTTTCTCTAAGAAGCTCAAAACCGGGGATGTATGCAAACGTCGAATCGGTTCTATGATTGAGAACTTGGACAGTTGGTGCAGAACAAAGATAGCTTCAATGTGTCCAGACATCAACCCAGGTTAGGGGCAGATAAGATCAATATAAAAGCGTTGAAACATGCGTTCGGGTATTTCAAATTTGCCCATTGGAGGTTGCAGAACAGCATTTAGTGCCTTTGTGTACTTACAAGTTTTTACAGGTGGACAGATACACCTTCATCTATTTAGCGATTTTTGGCCAAAAACAACTAGGCACGTGATCAAATCGGGCGTCATATCTTTAGGCCTCCACAATTCTCACTGTCTTTTATATGGATGACTTAAAAGTCAGTTTGAACGAATTTGAGGATGCACTGCGCTTATTATATGGAAAATGTGAAATTTTCAACTGTGTCTCTATGCATATTCGCAAATGGCGATCAAATGACAGGCGGTTGAACGAAACATTTAATTTACAGCCAAAAGTTAACGCTAAACAAAAGGTACTGGGCTTTTTGTGGTATTTGGAAATGGATGAATTAGCGGTTGATTTGGAGAAGACTTGCAGTTTACTAAAGATCAAAGTCACTAAGCGAGAGGTATTACA
Organism: Odontomyia ornata; assembly: GCA_963969285.1. NCBI lineage: Eukaryota > Metazoa > Arthropoda > Insecta > Diptera > Stratiomyidae > Odontomyia > Odontomyia ornata. Next base: position 92,939,929 of record OZ017739.1, read on the forward strand.
AGTACTTGAAACTATTTACGACCCTTTGAGATTGCTTTCGCAACTATGTGGTAAAAATGAAAATCATTTTGCAAGAGACTTGGCGAACGAAGTTACCATGGGATCAACTTCCTCCTGAATTGCAGAGCGAATGGCGTAAACACACTAGCGATCTCCACATATAACAAGAGCTATAAATTTAGCGCTATATCTTCGACTCCGAGTCGCCAGTGGAACGATAACTACATATCTTCGCAGACGCAAGTCCGAAGGCTTATGGTGCTGTTGCATATCTTCGAAGCAAATATCCTGATGGGCACACTTTTGTCTCTTATCTATGTGCCATGAATCTAATTTTTCCTCTCAGAAGTAGAGAATCCACAGCTATTACTCTTCCGAGGCTTGAACTTGCTGCTCCCTTACAATCAGCTAAACTGTTAAACTATTTGAAGGTTAATATTCAAATAAAGTTAAAGGTGGAGTATCTCTGGACAGATTTCATGTTATTTTTGCACTGGATTCGAAATTAAAAACCTAAACGCAAAGTTTTTGTCGACAATCGTGTGCAAAAAATAAAGCGAACAACTGAAGTAAATAACTGGCGGCGCTGTCCAGGATCTGTAAATCCAGCAAACTTTCTAACTCGAGAAATTAACATTACTGCACTCCTTAAGGCAACAAATTGGCTTAACAGACCCAGTTGGCTGTTAAACGAATTAGATTGGCCATCTGGTGAAGGCGATATATTAGACGTAGATCCTTTTAATTATTGTTTTCTGTCAGTGGTAGGAATCGAAATTCCTGATAAAGAGAGTTTGCTAACGGTAGAAGATTTTAGCAGTCATCGACGGTTGTTACAATTAACTACTTACATGTTTCGTTTTATTGATCGTCTTCGTAGAATTCTTCTACACAGCAAATAATTAACTGCTTCCGAAGTTTGACGAGCGGAAATCTACTGGCTGAAACTAAGCTAGTTTAACGCATATAACAGGAAGATGACTGCATTGTCTAGTAATCAAACCTGCCCTAAAAGCTCTCGAATATTATCGCTAAGCCCCTTTATTGAGGAGGATGGGGTTTTAAGAGTTGGAAGCCGACTTTCAGAATCAGGGTTTTGACGAAATTTATCCGATTCTAATGCCTGAAAGATCACATTTAACAAACATGCCTATTACGTACGCGCACCAAAAGGTACTACATGGAGGAACAAATGTTACGCTAGTTTTTCTTCGTAAACAATTTTGAATCATCAGTGCTCGTCAAGCGGTGAAATTAATGCTAAATCGATGTGTTGTTTGCAGACAACTCAAAGGAAAACTTGCAGACCAGCCCTTTGCGCCAATACCCAAGGAGCAACTACTTGCAACACGTCCCTTCAAAACAGGAGGGATCGGTTTTGCTGGTCGCTTATACGTTCGACCAGGATTAAATGAACAAACGAAGCGAAAAGTATATATTCTTCTCGCAACAAATGCAGTAATCTGGGCAGTTCATTTAGAACTGGTGCTCAACCTCACAACTGAATTGTGCATTTTGGCCCTTAGACGATTTTTTGATAGACGCGGTACCTCGTCTTATCATTTCTGATAACGCCAAGACCTTCAAGCGGTCTGCCAAGGAATTCAAGGAGTTAGAAATCATCATACAATCCGAAAGCTTCCGAAACTTTTTGACCGATGAGCACATTTCTTGGAAGTTTCCTGGTATGAGCGATTAGTAAAAGGCGTCAAGAAAATCCTTGGAGTTTCGATTCAACGAACTACGCCAACGTTTGATCAGCTAAATACTTACACCTTAGAAGCAGAATTTGTTATCAACACTCGTCCCTCGACGAATGTAGGCGACGATCTTCACGATCTATTGGCACTAACACGGGCTGATTTAATAATCAGAGCCTTCCCTTCAAGGTTTCGATACGCAAACTTAGTCTTCATGCGCTTCCAAACCGAATACATACAATCGTTCAGATCATCCGACCATACCCCGAAATAATTCTCACGTGAATTGAAAGTAGACGTTTTCGATATATCTCATGGTCCGGCTACTCCTTGAATAAGGTCTTGTGCTGTTAGACTGCATAATGGCACAATCCTCAGGCAGCCTGTGCAGCACTTGTATCCGTTGGAAATTTATTAAATTTTTATTCTACAAATTCGGCGGCGGGAGGATGTTGAAATTATTGTGCCTATTTTTCTCTGGTATTATAACTTTTTGGTATTTTGCTCTCTCACAATCTCTTCTCTTAACAATAAATTCATTTTCTACGAAGCCGTCTAAAAATAGAGTTCGGATAGAACAATCAGATCGTGAACACCGCCACCACCATTTAATTACATTATCCATTTATTCATATGATGCATAGAACTTAGAGAATTGAATCCGGTGTTTATTTCTTATTTTAAAATTCCCAGGCACACCCTTCTTTGGAGCCTGGTCAAGCAAGGTGACCTTCAAGAGCAGTTTGCTTTATATCACACATGCATAGCAAATCAGTTGCCTGATAATCGCTGCATGCAGCCATAACGTCTGCTTGAGCATCTGACCTCACGACTCTGCATCAATATCGGGTCAACGCTTATGGGCTTACGGCGACGAACGTTTTAGGCATTGTTGGGAAAACGACGCCAACTACACACATTGAAACACATTGTGTGGCAGCCAGGCCGGCAACGTCAGTCATTATTGCTTCAACGAATACGAAAAACGTGAAGCGGATCTTTTGTTACTCTTGTACTAATTTAGGAAATAAACGATAGTAAACTCTAATTAAACCATATTTGCATTATTTCCTGAATTGGTGACCCGATAATGCCGGACACATTACTCAATGTTAATGGAAGTAAAGTGCAAACCCCTAGCATGTCTATGGCAGTGAAAAATGACGCGCAAGTTAGAGCAGTTACATTCAAATTGCGACCCTTTTGGTATAGCAAACCAGACCTTTGGTTCGCGCGCATAGAAGCCCAATTTCGCCTCCGCAAAGCAAATACTGACGTAGTCCGTTCGACTGGGTTAATTGCAGAATTGGAAATCCAGACATTACTGCATGTCGCCGATATTATTGAATCGCCAGCTGAATCCGCCAAATATGACGCCTTAAAGAAACCAGGAAAGAACGCGCTAGTTATTTTATGACATAGAGATGGAAGACCTCTGACCCTCCCAGTTCCTGCACCAATTACAGTGCGTGGCAGGCAAGTCTATTCCCGACCAAGTGTTGAAAACACTGTGGCTACAGCAACTGCCACTCAATGTGCGAGCAATTCTGGCGGCTAATGAAAGCGATAATTTAGAAGAACTGGCAGTAGCTGCGGATCGAGTAACTAGCGTTGCCGCCTCACCCGTAGCATGCATACAAGATAGTGCAACGTCACACTCAATGCCAGAGTATGGGCAATTAACGAAAATTATTGCGGAGATAAGGGCAGAGCTTAGCCAAATTCAAGCGCCTTCAAGACAAAGCGGCGCTTCCACATATAGTTGGTGCCACTCATCGTACCTTGCCGGCTTCTCCATCCAACGTGAGTCAAATTTGTTTCTACCACCAGTAGTATAGCACCAAAGCAAAGCGCTGCAGACCCTCATGTTTATTCTTCAAGCGGCAGGTGGAAAACCAATCGAGCCCCAAGCCCAACAGGCGACAGCTAGTGGCACATCCAAAAGTCGCCTCGAAATTTTTGACAGTAAAACAAAGCTGAGATTCCTCATCGATACGGAAGCAGACATAACTGTCGTTCCAGTATCTCAAAAGCACCTGCTCATTCATCGTTAACCTTCAAGTTATTTGCAGCAAAAAGAGCCACCATCGACACTTACGGTGACCGAGCTTTAAGCCTCTCCTTGGGTCTACCGCGAATTTTCCAGTGGTGATTTGCCGTGGCTAAAGCATCACAATCTATTCTAGGTGCAGACTTTATTCGGCATCTCAGGCTGGTGGTAGATCTTAAAAATGGCAAATTACCAGATCCTAGTAAGAACCCCTCTACTGAAGGAAAAGTCAAGAAATAGAACCAAAAAGAGATTTTTACCGTGAATGCAACTTTAACGTATGCCTCACTCCTCAGAGAGTTTTCATGACTCACTAACCCTGCAGTAGCTGTACATGCTCTGACTCATAGAACGAAGCATTATATTACAACGACAGCCCCCCCCCAGTGGCAGACCGGCCTTGGCAATTAAATCAGGAAAAGCTACAAGTGGCACGGCAAGAGTTTCAATTTCTGCTTGACAATGGATTTTGTCGACTTTGCAAAAGTCCCTGGGCAAGCCCTTTGCACCTCTTTTCGAGGAAAAATGGTGGCTGGTGCCCGTGCATGAGCTACTGCCAACTGAGCGCCGTGACCTTGCCAGACAGGTATCCAAAGCAGCACATTGAAGACACCTCACTGAAGTTAGGCAGCGCACGGTATTTTTCAAAGAACAATTTGTTCCGAGCATTTCACCAGATTCCGATAGCTAAAAAAGAAATTCCAAAAGCTGCAATCACTTCGCCATTTGGCCTTTATGAATTTACAGCAATGAATATGGTCCTCGAAACGCTACACAGACGTTACAGCTATTCATGCACGAGGTGCTTCGTGGACTAGATTTTTACGTTGATGATTTATTAATCGCTTCAAAAACGAAGGAAGAGCATGTGCAAGACCTACGACTTGTATTTCAGCGTCTGTTGAAATGCTGGATTGTTATCAATTTTATCGACGAAAACGATATAATCCCCCAAAATCACATATGGACGCCTACGGTTAAGGAACTTCGGCAGTTTTTAGGAACAATAAATTTCTACTGGTGGTTTGTTTACAATGCTGCGGTACTACAGGCTCCGCTCAACGACTTGTGTGCTGGACGTAAAAAGAATGACAAAACCGTCATCTAATCGACCCCAGAAACTAGTGATGCATTTATAAACTGTAAAAACAGTCTCACTAATACTGCTCTATTAGTCCAATTTCGAGCCAACGAAACTCTCAAACTCACAACCGATGCGTCTGACGTTGCAAAAGGTCTTAGAGCATAAGCAGAATAATAATTGGCTACCATTGGCGTTGTTCCAGAGGAAGTTGTGCGCTCCCGAAAGTAAATATAGTGTATATGATCGTGAATTTCTAGCTATATATTCCAGCGTCAGACATTTTCAGCAATATTTGGAAAGTTCTAGTTGCTACGTCCTCTCGGACCACAAACCGCTAACGTATACATTCGCTCAGTTTGCAAGCAAAGCGTCACCGTGCCAGATCAGACATCTCGACTACATCTCGCAGTTTTCAACAGATATCCACTTTATATTGGCGCAAATAATGATGTCGCCGATGCACTCTCGTGGCTGGGAGAGATTAAGATGCCCACAGCAATCGACGAATCTGGACTGATGAAAGGGCAAGAACGAGATGTCGAACTGCAAGGACTACTTCGTTCTAACACTCCATCCCTAAAAGTTGTCCACCAGCCTGTAGGCTCAAGTGATGGAACAGTATACGATAAGTCACTGCAACGATTAAGGCCCTTCGTCCTGCTGACGTTACGGAGGGAAGTATTTGACAGTTTTCATTAGCTAGCGCATTCCAGTGCACATACCACAGACAAGCCTATAGCTTAGAGATACGTGTGGACAAACATGAAGAAAGACGTCCGCATTTGGGCTCACTCATGCATTCTATGCCAGCGCTTCAAAGTTTCTCGCCATCAAAATAACCCGGTTCAGCCTCTTCCGATGCCCGATGCTCGCTTTCAATATATCCACGTTAATATCGAGGGGCCGCTTGTTCCGTCGCAGGGTTATAAATATTCCTTGACAGTCATCGACCAATTCTCTAGGTGGCCAGAGGCATTCCCCATTGCAAAGCAGACCACAGCTACCGTCACTCGCTGGGTTGCACCTTAAACAACCACCACCAATTAAGGTACTCAGTTTGAATCTTCACTGTTCAAAGCCCTGGCTGCGTTTATCGGAAGTACGAAAAAAAGGACATCACCATATCGCCCAGCGTCTAATGGATTAGTCGAGCGCTGGCATTGGACACTGAAAGCTGCGATTATGTGTCCCTCTAACATTTGTTCCTAGCCCGATATCCTTCTCGCCATGTTACTGGGATTGTGCACCAGCTTCAAGGAACAGTTACAGGCCTCGTGTGCAGAGTTGCTATACGGAACTACACTGTTCATTCCGCGAAAATTCATCAGCCCTAGCAGCTCCTCCATCAGCCAGGATGATTTTATTGTTCACCTTCGGGATATTATGTCATCAATTAGGCCCGTGTACACACATCGTCATGGCGACAGACCAGTTTTCATCAACAAAAAGCTGAGTATATGCACACATGTTTTTATGCGCGTCGATGCCATTTGCAAGCCACTTTCGCCACCGTATACGGGACCACATCTTATAGTGCTTCACCATTCAAACGTTGTTTACACGATCGAAGTAAACGGCCGACATGTCAAAGTGTCGACGGAGCACCTCAAACCCACGAATATCCTCGTGATCATACATCAGAGCCAATATGAGTAAATTCGACACCCTATACGTCAGTAGCTACGCAGCCAGCCCAAAGCCATGCGACAACCAGCCAGTTTATCCCTACTCATAAACACTTGCAACCGACCTCGCAGCGATCGCCTTGTGTGTATATAAAGCATCACCCAACACCAATCACTATGACGCCCGCAGCAAAAAGCACATGACAGTTTTACTACCTCATCAATGTCACTAGAGAGGGAGTAGTGTGGCGACGAACGTTTTAGAACGTTTTAGAACGACGCCAATCCCACACATTGAAACACATTGTGTGGCAGCCAGGCCGTCAACGTACAATGCGACGCAGCACACTCAGTCGATTATTACTGCTTCAACGAATACGAAAAATGCGATGCGAATCTTTTATTACTGTTGTACAGTTAATTTAGGAAATAAACGAAAGTAAACTCTAATCTAACCGTACTTGCATTTTTCCCTGAAAGCTTAGCGCCCAACTCCCACTGCTGGATGCATGGTAGATAGAGCCGTGTTGTATGCAAGGTAGGCTGATACAGCAATAATGCGATAACAACCCATGTAATTTTTATACGATATCTTCACCGCAACCGTTTCTTGGTCAGTGAATTGTCTCAAACTAAAAGATTCCTTGTTTGTAGAGACAACTAAACTTGTATGCGTGCAGCCAGATCTTCCATTACAAAAGATTCTTGTGCCACGCTTGTTCAGTCCTCATTTATCACTCTTGAATCATTTTGATGTGTTGTGATGATTTTATCTGCAGCTTAGCGTGCTGCTTACATATTAAAGATGAGGTGGCAATCGTGTACTGCAAGTTAATTTGGGAAAAAAAAAATTATTCTTAAAACTACCCAACGTTCTCTTTTCATCCGTTCCCCTTTTGAAAATGTGGCTTTAAGCCTCAAAAGGAGCAGATGAAGTCATTCCTTAGGGCAGATGTTAGAAGATCTTCATTGGTCTGATCTATTCTGACTACTATGGTAGTTTTCACGTTATAAGCCAGTGCGCTGCGCTTCGCTTGCAGGAATTTAAATTTTATACATGCATGGGCACTCTATCGAACCAGAAAATACAATTTTCATCGAATTTTTGCCAGATTTCCACTGATAAATGACATTAATATAGGGTTTTGAATTAGATACATACCAATTTTGTATCTTTATATGAACACGTCCTTAAAGTTTTTTAATAAACTGTCAATGCCAAATCGTTAGTCAAAGTAAAAAATCAGGGTAAAGATCACAAACCAGCAACGTTTGGAAGTTATTAAAAATTACCATTATCGAAAAATTATCTTCAGCAATGAAATTCATTTCTAGCTCAATGGCTTTATTTATAAGCAAAATATGCGTTATTGGTCAGCAACAAATCCACATGTGCTTCTCGAGACACCGTTCTGTTTGCAAAAAATTACTGTTGTGTGTGGTTTTCATACTGGAGGTGTGATTGGGCCGTATTTTTTCGTTGATGAAAACGACCATCATGTTACCGTCAATGGAGAGCGCTATTGTGCTATGTTGGAAGATTATTTGTGGCCAGAGATGGATGAACTTGACATCAACCATATGTGGTTTCAACAAGACGGTGCCACTAGCTACACATCACGCCTAACAATCGATTTATTGAAATATATTTATTTATTGTTATGTTCTTAATGGAAGACCCTATATTTTGCGAATTATCTTCAATCAATTTTAAATATTGCAGCACAACATTATGGCGGCGATTTAAAGCGGAGCAATCATGTATTTTTTAACAGAGCATTTTATGTACATCTCAATAAAATTTATATTGACTTTATTCAAAACTCTTGTCTACATAGCAGAGGTTGAGTACAAAACCCTTTTGACAAGAGCAGATTTCTATTTACCCAACTTAGTATCTATTTATAACCTACATTTTAATATGTTTTCATCCTTTAGTGTGGGTTCTATGACATAATTTAAATTGAGCTGACCTTAGTCCTTCTAAAGCTAACAAATTATTATAATTTGCCACTTCAACCTTCTGTACCCTTCAAGTAGAAATAGACTAAATTATTAGGGCATCCTACTTGCTCAGTACTTTTGCGGACTTTGCATGGACGAACATTAACGTAAGCATGACCGAAAAAACCGCAGAAGTTCAACTTGTCGGATTATCTTGAAATAAAATGTTCAAGTGTGAAATTTATCACTTTGCAATAAACTTTCCTTCAGCTAACTTGAAGCACAAAATAGAGTGAATGGAAGGACGATTGAAAAGGATACTGAATGCAGTTGTTGGATTGCTTTATTTGAGAATGCATCACTTCTACTTTGACCCTTTTTCTTCTGCGGCGGTAAATTTATTGATTCGCCCGTTTCTGGTTGTTGAGTTAGGTCTCCACATCTTTTCATAACTCCTTTCCTTACTTCGTTCTCAACCGCTGCAGCAAGAACTGTAGAAGGCGTTAGATTTCTTTCCCGCTCAGAAAACGAATGGCTGTATTTTCCTCTTGGCTGACGATGGAATATCTACATGGGTTGTAAGTGGATAATATCTATAAAAAATTGTCCTGGCGCAGAGAACGGGGGCAATCTATTTTATTCGCATACGTTCGATATCCTTTTACCACGTCAGCCAATGTCACCATGCCACCCACCGCCCCACAAGTGCTCTCCATCATCTCTGTAATGTTTCTCGTTGATGAGTTTCGAAGATAAATATGTAGGTCTGCATATCTATCGAGCACGACCGTGTCATAATGAAAATGTGATGATCCAATTTTGATGAATTATCTGTTGACATGTCCTATTGAACAGTGGCATGCAACTCTGTCAGAGGATGAGAGCCATTGAACATTGTTTGATAACTTGTAAAGATTGTTAGATATTTCCGTGGATTTTCTTGTCTTGCTGGCGCGTATCCACTCTTGATAAATTATTTCTATTTTCTGTGACATATTATTGATTTGTCCATTTATTGACTTACAAAAACTCTGTTCTTAACTTTTCTAGCAAGAAGTAATTTTTAAGATAAACATAAGAGATGTTTTGATTTGATGAAAAGCTCCTGAGTTTTTTTAAGGATTCGTTTTGTCAAGATGTGTGGAAATATTTCTATTGGGCACATATTGTCTTACTTATTCAAAGCATTTACTTATTTATTAAAAACAGAATTGGATGTACTATATTTTGCTGACCTGCTTTAATATGGCGTACGTTTATGGTTGAATAATTTGGAATGGCTAATATTCTTTTGAATATCTTTAGATATAGTTGTTCCTCTACTTCTCTATTCTTTAAGCTAAAACTCTCACCTTAAATCTAGAAAGGCCAGAATACCTTATTTGTCCTACATGTAAGTTTTCTCTGCTCTAACTTTTTATATATTTGATTTCGATGAACGAAAGCTCTTGACTTTTATTAATCTAATTTGAAATATTATATATGCAACAAAAAAAGTGAACAAAGACACTAAATGAAATAATAATGAGTTTCCCTAGAAGTGTCACTATGGAACTTTTGCTTTATCGTTGTTTTCAAGAATAATTCGACATATGATCTGCACTCTGTGGAGTTGTCGGCACGGATATATCATGCTGAAGACAGAAAACAATTGAAATTTGTTTCCAGCAATCAATTGCTTGTCGTTGTTTGTACCTAAAGCTCAGATTTTTTTCTAAGGGCAAACATAGCCCGTATAGATATGTCTAGAAAAAATCAGAAAAATATTAAACCGGACGAGATTTTATTGTGTTTGAGTGATATATGGGAGTATGAACGAGATGGTAAACCCTTGGAAAACTCTGATGACGATATTGTATTAAACATAATTTTCAATTCCTCATGTGACTACTCCGAGGAAAATACTTCTCCGATGAATATAACACAAGGTAAATTTATCACTTTCATTACAACAACACGATTATGTACTTTATGTATACTTATAGTTATTTGAATAGCTTTCTTGAAATGGTTTTTATCTTAGTAACAATGAGTTCATCAAGAACCATAAACCAGGCACAAGATCGAGAGAGAAAATTGGAAAGCGGGGCGAGCGACGCGTCTCCATGGTCAATTGGCTACAAGAAGAGTAAATGGAACACTCATTTCTCCCGATGGTACAGTAGTTGAAACTAGAAGTATATCTGGTAGATACGGAACCCAAAATATATTTAGGGACCACGACGGACCAACCCCAAACGCGAAGTAAAATTTAGATGAAAGTCCTTTGAAATAAATGTTTTCCAAAAAGGCTATGAAACACATCATAGAATGGACTACGGAAAAGGCACGGCGTGAATTACAAATCAACAATTAGTCTATCACACTAGAGGAATTGGGAGCAGTTTTTGTCAATCTTGCCAAAGACGGCTGAAATGGTAACATGGTATACTATATTATGTACTTACGTTTATTAGCAACTTATACAAGAAAAGAGATAAAACGACCACACCCGAGGGCGGCTCGTTACTCAGTCCTTGAAACCTTGAGTTGCTTGACGCTCTTTGGCGAAGTTAGTGTTGCCAAATCGGCAGAAGTTGACAGCTCAGCCACTTCTGACCCATAATCGTCCCGATGATCGTTATCGTCCTCACCATTAATACAGTCAAAATCCGGGATGAGGTGGCACGAAAATACTCTGCAGCATTTTCGTCCTCGGTTACGCATATCGGGCAGATCTTCCACTACGTACCTATCGTGGCCAAGAACCTTCGTGGTTTGGTACGGTCCTTTACACTTTGGCTGGAGTTTCAGTGAATTACCACAAGCGGTAGGAACGTTGTCGAATACAATGAGGTCTTCTTTTCGGTACTGGTGAGGTTGCTTATGTTTTTCGTAGGAACGTTGTTTCCAACGCTGCTCCGCATGAAGGATACGGTAGGCTACGATTTGTCGAATTTCGGATGTTGAAGTAGTCTCATCGTCAACGTTAGAGGCTAAGACTACTCGATTGGCTGCTACATCACGTAGTTGAAAGTCGAACAACAACTGGTATGGGGTAAATCTCGCGGTGGAATGTGGTGGGAATTTAGAGTCCACTGAATCATCAGTAGATATTGCTCTCAATTTTTACAGTCGATCGTCGAGCAGCGGAATTTCGTGAGTAGAGTGGAGTGCCTACGGATACTTGAAAATGTTGAATGTCATGAAGATTGCAGAGTTCGGAAAACTTTTTCCAAGTGTAAGCGGATCCTCTATTGAATACAATTTGCTTCGGCAATCCAAAGAAAGTCGTAGCATTACGATTGCGTGTTTGGCGCTCGTATCTTAAACAGCTCGGAATATCGTATATTTGGCAAACGGATTGACCAGTGCTATTATATGAATGGTTTCCACGCTAGCTTCTTGGAAAAGGACCCAAATAATCTACTTATAAGACTCAAAAAGGTATAGAGATGACTTCCTCGATGAACTTTTGCCCCTCTCACTTGAGACAACAGTCGATGCAATCGCTGTCGTAAGATTTAACGTAGCAACGTATTTGGGGAAACCAGATAAGTTTCTGGATCCATTGGATTGTACCCTCGCAATCTGCATGTCCAAATTGATCATGACAAATTCGTACAGTGCTCCAGCGTATAGCAGCAAGTTAAACAAACTTTGGACCGCCCTAAAAATTTTGCATGTACTGTCCTCCCTTTGCTACGTAGTCTTACGTGACTAGAGAACTTGCAAACTAGTTCTCTAGTCACGTAAGATGTTGATAATATCGTTTAATTGGTCATCAAATTTTTTTCGTACCAATCACCAACATATTTCTGGCAAAGAATTTTGGCTCTCGTCGTTCGGGTTTCAGCTTGAAGCGTCTACGTTTCGGCTTAAAGCGTCTACGTAAGACATACGATCGCCTGCTCGGTGTGAGACTTCAGAATCAAACTTCTGAAGTTCAAGCCACCAGCGTGAAGTACAGTTGTTCAGCGGGGTCAATAGCTTAGTTATCGATACGGCTTGGTAATCTGTCACTATCCAAAAATGGCTACTTAGCAATTAAATCTTAGACCGTTCAAGTGCCTCGACAATTGCCAACACTTCCAATTCGTGACTACTGTATCGTTGTTCTGCTTCGTTACATTGGCAGCTGAAGTGAAAGATGGGTTTGCACATCATCTAGTCTGGTGATTGAAATAGCACGGTGGCAAGTCCAAAAGTGTTGGCGTCGGTGTGTACTTGGTGAAATTCCGATATTGCTAAAGTCGGTTCAGCACTTAGCTGAATCTTCAATTTTTCAAAAGCTCTATCAGGATCCGGTATCCAGTCAAATTTCGCTTGATTTTTCGTTTTCAACAACGCGGTTAAAGGCCAGGCGATGATGACGTATTCCCGGATGAACTTTTGAAAGAAACCGGATAATCCAAAGAATTCGTTGACTTCTCTTGCGTCGGCAGTGTCGGTATATTGACGACGGCATTGATTTTGATATTTCCTGGTTTAATTCCGGAACACGAGATGGTGTGTCCCAAGAAAAACACCTTGGTTGCAAAAAAATGCACTTTGATGTTCGCAAAGTCAATCCTTCCTCTTCGAGTACCATGAGGAATTTCGTTAATAGCTCGCCCATATAATTGACGATTTTTTTTTTTTTTTTGAACGAAGCTTATGATCTGCTATCATCTGCTGAAATACCATCGGAGCGTACACTAATCCAAACGGTATGACAATGTACTCATAGCGACAACTGTGTGTCACAAAGGCTGTATATTGCATCAAGTTCTCATCCAACGGTATTTGGTAATAGCCTGGGAACAAGTCCAGTGTCGTGTAAAACTTGTTCCCAGCTATTGACGAGAGTATCTCATCGATTATCGGCGTAGGTAACGGAGTCTTTTGCGTGACTGCGTTGACGGTTTGGTAATCTGCACAAAGTCGTTCCTCTCCATTTTGCTTCTTCTCAAAGATAGATTCGCTGAGGTGGATGATATTGTGTGTCAGTAGCTCGTCGGTTATTGAATTCACGGCAGCTCATTTGGCAAATGGAGTCCGGTATAGGTCTCTTTGAATCGGCTTCTCAGATGTTAGCTGAATAGTTATCACCGATGGCTTACTCTGTCCCATCTCGGATGTTTTGTCGACAAAACAGGATCGAAATTTGGACAACAGCTGTTCAAATTCTCAGATTTCATGAGCTCGGACTTTGCGGTAATGATCGGCTAATCGTGCCTCGCCTCGAATCGTGAATGAGCACATCGGCTCCCAATAATATTGGTGACAGAATTCACTCATTCTTGACAAGTAGTTCAGCTGGTAGTGTGCATATATCCACCCTTAGTCATGTTTGCATTTTTCGCGTGGGCACATAAGCACCCCTTCCAAAACCTTCGAATGTGATTCTAGCGCGTTTTATTGCGCCAGAGGAATCGCTTTCAAGGATCAATGAATTCCTCCCCGGATCGATCAGTTCATCGATATGTTTATTGTTCAAAAGCACCTCCGAAACGACACGATCGGATTGATGCAAACTAGGCACATTCTTTGCTTTGTTAATTTGCACATTACGGCGCGTAGGACAATTATCAGCGGAATGTCTAACTTTCAATGGGTGCAACCCTGTGGGCTTGGGCAAATAATTGATATGTCCCCCGATTTGAAAAACTATAACAAAATCCCTTTGTTGGGCTTATACGTTTTTGTCCTTCGACCATTTTTTGGGGTGCGGACCGAACTATTTGCAGAGGTTTCACAAGTTTAACTTTGCGCGGTTTATTTACGTTCGTGAGAAATCGTGAAATGGGCACATATAGTTCATTTGTGTCCTGGAAATTCAAAGAGGCTATCGAGTTTTGTAGTGTCGGATAATTTGATCCACCTCTTTTACCCTCGGCGCACATTTGGAAGTGACAATCCAATACGGGTTTGCTGATTTTTCTCACGTCGGCGGCCATACTTAAATGAACGTCTGACTCATCATCATTATCTGGGAATGTTCGCAAGAATTCAATTGTAAACTGTTTGAAGTTTACAAACACGTCACTATTTCAGTCCAGCCAGAGTTTTGCGGGGCCCTTTAACCTGGCCTGAATTGTGAAAATCGCAACGGCCTCATCCCATCTGTGCGCGCACATTAACTTTCGAGCCCAATGTATGAAAGCAGTTGCGGATAAGGAGCTGGTTTTTTGCGGGTCGAAGTCCGGAAAGAAGTCAATTACGTCCCTCGTGTTGTGAAACATTAATCAGCAGTCGATTCGCTTGCCAGCAGACAAGTTCGGTGCGGCGCCAACAATTTCGGGGAGTGGAGTTGACGTTTGAGCCGTATTTTCCACTCAAAATACGGACGTCGGCACTAAGTCGTTCAACAATCGCTGTCATTTTCAACATTTTGGGGTCATCCACATCATCCACTTCGATTTCAGCAACTCCCATGACCTCAGGGAGCCCCCTTCAACCTGGCCTGAGTTGTGAAAATCGCAACGGCCCCATCCCATGTGTGCGCGCACATTAACTTTCGAGCGCAATGTATGAAGTACTTCCGGATGAGGAGCTGGTTTTTTGCGGGTCGAAGTCCGGAAAGAAGTCAATTACGTCCCTCGTGTTGTGAAACATTGATCAGCAGTCGAATTGATTGCCAGCAGACAAGTTTGGTGGAGTTAAAGTTTGAGCCGTATTTTCCACTCAAAATACGGACGTCGACACTAAGTCGTTCAACAATCGCTATCATTTTCAACATTTCGGGGTCATCCACCTCATCCACTCCGATTTCAGCACCTCCCATGACCTCAGGGAGTCGCCATACAAGTGCAGCCTTGTTGTTGGAGGCACTGAGTCCACGTGATCTTAGTTGATCTTTTATCGATGACACTCAGAGCGAATCGATTTTCACCAGAATCATGATCGGTGGAAAACGTTCCGGCAAAATACAAAGTAATTGAAGGTTGATGTCGAGTGTGTCTCAACAAAATTCCAAATGCTGGAGTGGCGGAACTCGCAGATAACAAACGAATGCTTAGGGAGTGATGGTGTGTATAAGCAACAGCTGAACAAAGACGAACGCAGCAACAAGATGCGAAGCACGGCGCTGATGATTCACGCAACCATCAGCGGCGGTGCGGTATTGGTGTTACACACATTTGACGTTTCGCACGTTTACACGATGCGGCCAAATGGATACTATGGAAGCACACAGGTATCAACAATGACATCAACTCGATGAAAACAGTGACGTGTGCAGCTTTAAACGATGGCTGCACAAAACGATAATTGTTATTGGCGACATGCAGGTGTAGCTGATGCCAACAGCACTACGATGAAATAGTGGCGTGCGCAGCTTGAAACAATAACTGCACATAACGATGTGCACACAGGCGATCTATGTAGGAAAAAAAACTACACACAAGTACAACGAGTTCCCGCACGTTGGAACTTGTTGAGCGGATTGATGTCGGCATGTAAATGTAATAGAGGGCGGCGTGTGCAGACAGCAACGACGAATCCAAACAATCCAAATTACCAACAGCAACACAATGACGATTGTGCAGTACGCAGGTTGAAATGAACGCTGCACACTGGTAGAAACGATGGGGACATTAGACATAATTGATACCGGGGTGCGCAGAGAGTGACGACGACTGCACAAAACTCAACTTGCTACCAGCAATATGAAGATGGTGGAGTGCGCAGTAACGGTGCACACCCAGATGGCGCGTTGTGCACAGACGGAACCATACACTTGTGAACGGTGGAAAAATTTTACAGCAAATTGTTTACGATAAACCCAGGATGGATCGAAGACAACACGAAGACGTATTTGATGGCAGTGTGCGCAGACAACGACTGCCCAGCACGATGGCTGCTTTCGTCGACACGCAATGCTATGCGGACGGAAACAATGTCCAGCCAGACACGGTGTGTGCGGAGAAACCCACATACAAGTAAACCAGACGATGGTGATGGGCGCGTGAAACAATGTGTGTAAATAGAGCCACACACAAGTGAACGACGGTATGGTACGCGACAAATTTCTGCACGTTCAAATTTACACCAAACGGTTGAAATTTTTCGGGGCTGAGTAACTTGTGAGTTCACAAATTTAAACGATAAATGTTACCACGATTGTTACACATCCCACTTTTGAACTGTCAAAGAAGGCTGAAATGATAGATGGCTAATTGGAACACGATATGTTATATTATGCACTTGTGTTCATTAGCAACTTATGTAAGACAAAAGATGATACAACCACTCACGACGACGGCTCATTACTCAGTTCGTCAGAAGTCAGTGTTGCCAGATTGGCTGAAGTTTACAATTTTTATGTACATACGTGATGCACCTGGCCTAACTGTGGCCAGTAAAAAGGTGATTACAAATCGAATAGATGCCTAAAATTCTACAAAGACAAGTTTGCTATGATCTCGGAAAAAGCAATAAATTAATTTCTAATACATAAACCTCTTCTATACCCGGACCAAACATAACGATCAACCAGCAACTTTTTCCTTCGAAGTGTTGTTGCCAAATTACACTATCTTTAAGCTCTAAATCATACAAATACTGTCAAACGTTTAAGGTAGCTGTAGGCAAAGATACAAACTATATCATAAAAGCATTAACGTACCCTGTAAAAGATGATAGTTGACGGAAGAACGAGCATTTAGCTGGGGTTGTTCATAAATTGATGCCCCTTTTCATTAATAATGGTAGTACTGCTCTTCTTCTTTGCAGCACTACAGGCCCTTTCAGGCCTTCGATTCGTGCAACTAGTACCTCTAACTATCTAGGTTCATTGACTGCATCTTCCGAATTTCCAAATCTGAGCAGCGATGAACTGCCTCACCAGCATTTCCTCGGTTTCCCCACTAGTCTTCGGCCTTCAGTTCTCCCAACAAATACCTTTTTATAAATCGGTTGTTCGTCCATACGATTTGCGTGGCCAACTCAATGCAGCTTTAGCAGTTTTATAATCGTTGTGAACTCTGGCCCGTCATAAATTTCATGCAGCTTATGATTGTATTGAATTAAATATTAGTCCTTGTTTGGTTTTACTCCAACTATTCGCCTCAGTACCCGTCTTTTGAAGGCGTTCAATATACTTGGGGATGCTTTGGTTACGGTCCATGTTTCACAATCAAAGTATAGCACAAGTCTTACCATAGAATTGTATAATTGGAGCTTTGGTTTCTTGTCTCAAATATAGTAAGAACCAAATTTATATGCAAGTTGGACTCATTGGCGTATTTCGTCTCTTTTAATTAGCAGTTTCCATTATTTTGGCGCCTTAATACACCAATTTGCCCAAACTTTCAATATTGTATTCACCATGTTTGATATTTTGTGCAGTTGACGTATTTTTCCTTGACTGCATCATGAGCTTTGCTTTATTCTACTTGATTTGAAGTCTACTACTCGTAGTTTTACTTCGCTGTCGAGTTTCAGGAAAAGTTCAATTTAATAACAATGGTGCTAGCCCACCTTTCTGCTGTAGTCCGATGTTTGTATTTAAGGCGCCGGTGAGTTGGTTCTAGATGTGGACTTGGGAGGAGATCGAAGTCATTTTAATTTTTGCAAAATGGACTGATTTGACTGCAATACCAAAGCAAACCATTATTTGGTAATATTCGTTACGATCAGTACTGTCAAAAATTTGGTGACGTCAATGTTGAAATATCAGCATTTTTCAAGTACTTCTTGACCGTAGCTACCTGCTCTAAAGCCACCCTAATACTCCCCAATCATACAGCTTCCATAGGATCTGACTATATTTTCTATGATCTTTGAAAATAATTTGTACACCGTACAAAGCAGTTGCACACTTTTGTAGTTTTCAGACTATAACTTGTCACCTTTTTGGTAGATAGGGCATACAATTGAGTTGCTGTCCTCATTCGGCATACGTTTTTATTGCTAAATGTGCTAAATGGCTGTATGAATAGCTTTTTGAACACCGCTGCCACCATGTTTAACGAACTTTACAGGAATCTCATCAATGCGCAATGCTTTTTCATTCTTTTGGGCCTTGTTGGTGGAACAAACTTCATTCAGAGTTAGTGGAGCCAATTGAAGCTCTGCGGGAATATCAATAGGCTCGGATGTCCTGGGACTGCGTGGAGGATTTGAAAGATTCTTGAAATATGATGTCCTTCTTACCTTGATCTAGTGTTCATCAGCGATGATGTTGCCGATGTCATCAGGGCAGAGTATAGTCTTGGGACCATAACCTCGTTTCAGGCTTTTTACTACTTTGTATGCTGGTCTTGTGTTGCTGCTTGCAAAACTTACATTGATACTTCTCAATTGATTGTTCTTTTCTCCTCCTAATTTGAATGATTTTATGCTGTACTCTTCTAAGATTTTCATAATTATCGCTCTTCGTCCTAGTTTTCTATCTAAATATTTTTTAATTCCTGATTCTTTTATCAACGCATCTTAAATCCGTCGTCGGACGAATCATTTCTCCCGCACCGGGCAAGATGTCCAATTGTCTGTTCTGCTACGGTCTTAATTGCCACTTTTACTTCCACCAATAGTTAGTTGCTAGTTTTCAGTGATGTATCTGACAAGATGAGAGCTAGCTTCTTGTCAAGGGTCTCCGTGAAAGTTTTTGACACAGACACTGGTGGGAGCCTTTTGATGTCGGATTTTTGTAAACAGTGGTTCTTCACTGAATACGCCTTTGACATACGACATTAATAGGTTAATTTGATCAAGTAATGATCTGAGTTACAATTGGGTCCTCCGTATGTGCGGACGTCAAGTACGTTCCACGGCCCGCGTTGTTGGTTCAGAATTTGTTTGATCTAATTTTGTGTGTTGCCATCCTGTGATATCCAGGTTATTTAGTGTAAGGGTCGATGTGGCAAGCAACTCGAACGTATGACTAAATTTCTGCTACATGCATATTTAAACGAGGCTATATCCTCCAGTCGTTCCCCGTTTCTTCATTCGGGGTGTGTACGTGTATCAGACAAATTATGAAGAGTTTCGCTTCTATGCGGATCATACATAATCGTCCATTGAGTGCCTTAAAATCAATAACGTGCAATTCGAGCTCCCTATCCACAATGAAGGCCACTCCAAATTTTTGCTTTCCAGCAGACTTCCCACTTTTGAATATTGTGTGCGATCTCTTATCTTGAATATCACTTTCAGTCCAGTTCGTTGCCTAGGTTGCCAGTATATTTAATTAATAATGGCTAGCCTGAAGTGAAACATCTATAACAGTGCCAGGGCTATTCACCGATCTGACATTCTAGGATTGAATGGCTTAGCTCTCTTTTCGATTACGCGGGTGTTGCCGTAGGTCCAATGTATTCTTGATCTGTTGCAGGTTTTGAAATAATCAAAGAGTTTCAAGGGATGGGGGCTAACACGTCACCCAACTTCCATTTCTGTGGCATTGTTATTACTTTTGATTCCATTACCAGGTGCGGAATACTCGTCTTCACCCCCACAAAGGACGTGTTTGTAGGATATAGTAGCAGAGCTTTTTTGCAGTTATGGGCACTTCTCGTTATTTAACGTCACATCATTGGGAAGCTAGTAAACCCAATGTGCGACTCCAAACTATTTTCTACCAGTTAGTCATTGTATTAAGAATGAAGAATCATGGAAACTGTGGTTTGGGTAAACAAGGGGATCCCTCCTCCATTCTCAAACGGGCTTGGAACCATCTACAGTGGAGTTAGTTGTGGTCTTAGCCATTCTTTTTTCATGTTAGAGTTATTTGAGATCTCTAGATTTGTGTATGTGAAAGTTTTGTAGTGAGACTTGGTTCAGGCAAAAGTCTTCGCCCCATGATACCACAGAAGTAAGCCTGCCAGCGCATAATTGTTTTCAGTTGAGCATTCATCCTTCGCTCGTACACCACTGCAGCTTTATACGGACACCTTCAACCATTCCAAATCACTACAGAATTATAGTTGAGTGTAAAGAGCACCGGTTTTTTGTGCGTTTTATACGGTTTTGAAATGTGTTAACTATTATAGAAACAAATCAACTTTGATAAAACTTGAATCTGATACCATGGGTATGGAATCCAGCTTTCATTCTCTTACGGCTGAAAATAAATGTTGCCGCAATAAAATCCCCATTGACACTCACTGCAGATACTACAGTGATTTTAATGCCTCTTTCGTCAGTTAAAATTTTGCTGGCTGCACATTAACTTTCGGGAGAAATAACTTTTGGACCGTTATTTGGTACAGAAAAAATTCCCGTCTTGCCCATTTTGTAGATTTAATTGAAGGTAAATTGCATTCATCCCTTAAATCAGAGAGATTCATGTGAAATCATTCACATTGAGGCATTTTAAGAACCATGGCATGAGCGGCACTTGTTGATATTGGGTGCCTTGGTAATATTTCAAGATACCTTTTCATAACAGTTCCCTGCCAGCCCCATCGCTCTCAAGATAAAATCTATGAAAAATTTAACTCTTCTCCGCGTACTTGAGTGCTAGTGTTTTGAGATCCTTAGCAGTTATTCTCAAAAAACATATCACCTAACTTATTAATGTACTCTCAAAATCCATCCTCCACTTCTTCCCAAAACGTTGTATCATAGCTCCCAAAATTGGTTATTGAGTGAGACATGTTTAATCATAGTTGTATAATATACTCAGCCATATCAAGCTCTTTTGCTACAGACTTTTTACTCTTGCCATCTGCAACCCTTTATCGTGCTGCTTTTATAATTCTTCTTCTTCTTAATACCACAGCTCTTCTCGGGCCTTCGCTACCTGCAAACAGTGCCTCCAATTGTCTCGGTCCATTCACCGCTTTCTCCAATTTTGAAATCCGAGCAGCAAAGAACTGTCTTTGTCGACCGAGTCAGACCAGCGTTTCCTCGGTTTATCCACTGGTCTCCGGCCTTCAGTTCTCCCAACGAATACCTTTTTGGGTATCCGTTGTTCGTCCATACGATTCATGTGTCCAGCTCATTGCAGCTTCCACAGTTTTATAACCGTTGAGACCTCGGAGTCGTCAAAAATTTTATACAGCTCATGGTTGTATCGGATTCGCCATTGGTCTCCGTCTAGCTTCGCTCCGATTATTCGCCTCAGGACCCGTCGCTCAAAGGTGTTCAATATATTTGCGGATGCTTGTGTCAGGGTCCATATTTCACACCCATAGCATAACACAGGTCACAGGTCTTCTATAATTTCTTGGGGATAAATTTGTCAATCCGACGTTTTTTCTTTTTGAAGATATTCTTTGAATTTAAATGGCACTTAGATATAATACAATTTGCAAAATATAAGAGGAAAGTAAAAATATCGAAGACTGTGTAAGACTGCGCACGTACTCTTACACAATCGTACTATACTCAGTCACATGGTTGCACCATATGCAGTCACACGATTCGCTGGTTTCACTCCTCCATACTGGTGTTTCTTCTATGTACAATAACCTTAATTAATGACGCCGGCGCTGTCTTCCGGTTAAGTTCGTTAGCCAAAGTAATCATTATAATTTCTAATTTGCTTTCAACTTGTGAAGGAAAACAGATCCAAACTGAAGAAAAATCAGATCAGACTGTAATATTTTCACAGTGAACTTACAAATTTTAAAACCAATAGCTAGTGCCTTGTCACTTCAAAACAGCACTGAAATTAGCTGCAAACTTCATCACTCCTTTGACTTATAACGTTTACACAGTCTTATTGACCGTTCAGTCCTAATTCCTACAGTATTACCCAAGATGTTTTAAAAGCATCTATTGTTGATGTGCTTTTAAGTTTGAATAATTGTGGTCCCACCATAGGGAAAAAAGCGTTCAAAGTTGAAAGCAAAGTTATTTACTTTATCTTCAGATCACCAAACAACAAATACAAGCTCCAGTGATGAAATTCCCAAAAGTATAATCCTTTCATTATTGACACAAGTATTATCGTATTTATTTGGCTCATTACCTTTCCTAACTCAAATCCTTCAGAACACTACTTTCAACTTCTGTTTTCTGTCACCCAAAATTATCAATTGAATTTGTTCTGAAAGGGTGTGCAATTATTTCATCCTTTCCTCGTCATTATCTGACAAATATCTCTGGCAATTAAATTTGGGTGCCGACGCAATTACCCATCGTAATCCTCATTGCAAAAGACGATGGCATCGACTCTTCTATACTCGTCCACCTGTATCTATTCTTTTCGTCCACCATCTGCAATTCTTTCCCAAGGATAATGAAAGCAGATCTTTGTCCCCACCAAAGTACGTATAGCAGCATCTGCTAAACAATTAGATGGAAAGGCCGATAAAATACTATAAGCTGTGCGAGACATTAGAGAAAGGATCTCATGGTTCGTTGAGTTCATTGATAATGGGGTTAACAATGGAAGAGTGAAACAAATGTTCTGTCAAGAAAGATGGCAATAAGTTTCAATTTTTACAATACCTTGGCTTACATCATCTTAAAGACTATGCAACCATGTACTATTCAAGTATAAATTAAAAGTTTGAATAATATTTTTCGTAGTGTCGGAACAGTTTTAACATTTTTATCATTCATTGTATCCTTCCAATAATGCCACACTTTAAGCATATAAGAAAAACCCAAGAAAGTGTTTGTTGTTTCAAACTTCGAATGATTTCTACGCTCTTTTTTCTCAAACAACACCTGAACACCTTTCAAAAGGTTAATTGCCATAACTCCCTTGGTAGCAGTCGCTGCCTCACCGAAAACAAAAAGTACGGCAAAAGGATAAGAAAAAGTGAAAGTCGGGCAACATCTATTGTGCAAAGTTTTTCCCTGTGAACAAAAGCAGTGTGAAATTAATTTTTAATTCACTAATTGGGAAGCGTGAAAAAAATTCTGACTCTGGCTCGTCCGCCACGTTCATTCTATAGACAAAATTAATGTTTAAGGGAAACCGAGTCCTCAATTTGAAAAGCTTTCAAAAATGAGAGCAAGACAGTTTTTCACGGTTTGTAGACGTTTTTTCATGCTTGTTTATTTCGGCTAGGAAACTTTTGGTATAAGTTTAAAGAGTTGAATATTGGGCAATGGAAAAGTGGAAAACGACTTATTTTGAACGTTAAGTTTAGAAGACAACTTGCGAACATGCTTGATTCATGTGTATATAAGTTATAATGTAAAATGTAACGAGCTTTGAAGAGATGCCAGTACTTGTTCAATTTACAGAGAAATTTTATAAAATAAAGTTTAATATGAAAAATCATGGATGTATGGATGAATTTTTGACTCATTTTTGAATCACCCAGAAAGTCCTATATATGAAAAAGTGAAACCATCTTTTATGATAATTTTAATGATATTCTTTCTTCTAATGCAAATTGAAGAGATTTGTTTGTAGTATCGAAGCAACAAAATATTGTTCATTGTGTTATTACAATACTTTATGAGTATTAAATAAAAAGGAGACTAGTAGCAACCGAAAAATACCCGGAAGTTCTTAACAAGCTTTAAGTTTCCGAAATGATCACATGTGATATGTAGGCCGCGTAGTATAGTAGCTAGAGTGCTCGCTGCGTAAGCTCAAGGACCCTAGTTCGAGTCCGATTGATGACAATGAGATTTCTTTTGAACGGAGGATAAGCCCATTCAGTTGTGATGTGTACTGGTTTAAAATCAGAAAGTACCGCAGCTAGGTGGGCAGATCAAAGCATGATACTGACCATATCGCCTTCTTGAGTGCCGATATATTCAATCAAAATAATGAGATTCTCAAACTAGTTACATATGATACACAACATTCCACACACAAAAAAACATTCCCATGCATCTGCAGTTAATTTGCAAGATGCAGAAATCCGAGATTCAGGTAAAACTGACACCGCCTGGAAAACATTAGAATCATTTCTAGAAAATGCTAAAAAGCCAGCCGCGGTGTCAGCAATTATGAAATTATATAATTTGGTATGAGAAGTAACTTCTCTCTCAGTTGTCGCGTAACCGTAATATACGATCATTGTAACGTGTGAAACTAATAAAAAGTGATATTCTATTTAAATAAAAAACCGTGATTCTTATTTATTATTCCCGGTGGAAATTTTTATTTTTTCGTCCGCTCGGCCCACAACCACATAATTGGCGCAGTTGGTGAAACAAAAGTAATGCGAATTAAAACCGTTTTACTATTCGGTCGATACAAAAATATATCGGCAAAGTGAAACCGCGAATTGGTGATAACCAGCGATTTAAAATAACAGCATTAAACTATCCCCTTTAAAACTAATTATTTCAAGCAAGAACAGCGAAATCAAGGCCTTTAAGCTGTTTAAAATCTCCGGTGAGGCTGCCGGATCTCTTGCTATTAACAAAAGGTGTATTAACTCAAATGAACTAGTTAAAAGTGTGATAGTGCATGCAAAACGGTGCGCTATTTTCACGGTAATAAGAATAGAATCAATGATGAAAGCAAAGATCTATGAATTGGAATAGAAGCTTCTCGCAAAAGAAACGAAATACGGGCAACTTGCAGCAGCAGTACAACTACTGATTAACAATAGCAGTAGAGATGATCAAATTAGCCGTTTGACCGAAGGCATTAATCAAATGACGATATCTCAAAATCATTGATTGGACCCATCTCACAAAATCATGAAAGAGATACGGCACATGACGACATTTACTGGGACAGGGGATGTCTCAGTCAAATCCTTCATCAGCAGCACCGAATTCTATCTCAACGGTATCGAAGATCCGAAATTAAAACGAGTAGCAACACGGCACACGGCATTTTGAGAAGATCCAAGGTGCAGCGAAGGACGTTGTGATCAATATAAGGGAGCCAAACAATTGGAACGCCATCAAAAAAGCACTACAACTACGCTACAAACCCGATACAGAGCCATATGAAATTTATTGGATGATCAGCGATCTTAGAATTAACACAATAAGTAATCTAGCATTAAGTTTACAAAAAATTTAATACAAAAAAGACGAGTTCTGTATTTACTACAAGGATTCCTCGTACGTGGATCTTGGTAATGTTGACACGATTCTCGTCAACACTGCTAAAGAAATGATGCAGGGAATCTTTCTGGAGAAAATAATAGAAATACATGACATTGATAATAAAATCAACATTATGACAAGTAGGCGTTTCGAAAATTCAAACTTAAGCTATGAGTACCGAAAAGCGAAAAGTGATTTTGAAAAGACAATGTTCGGGAGTGATCGCGATAAAAATTCAAATAGTAATAAAAATAATCGATATTCTGATATTGAACATGCTAGTAGACCAGGACAATCTAAAAAGTCTAACGAGAATAGACAGAAACGAAACACAAACTAAACTAATAACCAATCAAACAACTACTCGGGTCAATATCGGAACCTAACAAACAATTTCGACGGACAAATCCGTTCCAATACAAATTCTAGACAACGAAGTAATAATCGTCATCCAGAACCAAATAACCAAACTTTTAACAGAAACTCTGGCCAACGTCGGCAATCGGGCCAAAACAGGTTTGCCAGAAATGAAAATTTCGTTTCAAATGGGCCAGAACCTATGAAAATTGATAACCTTGAAAGAGTTCAGTCGCGAAGTTCATCGCAAAATTTATCACCGGACATTGTTGACAAAAATACAAACCCCATTCTATGCGAAGGAGATCAAAATTTTCTAGAAGTTAATAATAATAATAATTATAATAACGAGTCCCTGTTTTTTCAAAACTAGCCTCCGACATTCTTCCCATGATAAAAATAACGATAAATAAAAACGAGTTAACCGCCCTTATCGATACCGGATCATCATTTTCAATAATTGTTGAAGCAATTGATTATTTTAAGAAAGTGCCAATTAAACCCATTGTATTCAGCATAATTACAAGCAAAGATATAATAAAGTATGAAGTGCATACAGTTGATCCTAGGGAATTTAAACTACCATCCGCAGCCAGAATTAGATGGAAAGTCAAATCCTTATGGAGAAGAAAATACCAGTTCATAATTGGTATGGACCTTCTTAATACATTAGAAACCCTAATTGATGTCGAAGACAAAACCATTTCCTTAAATGGACAAATAATTAAATTCATAAATACCCCATACACTCTAAATGAAATTTGTTTATTAGAAAGTACCCAAACTATTTTTTTAGAAAAACTTAAACTAGAACATTTGAATGAAGAGGAATATACGGAAATTACAAAGTTGATAAAAAAGTTTGAAGGTATTTTTTATAACGAAGGAGACATATTAACAAGTACTCCATCCATTGAGCACGAAATTAAAACAATCACAGATGCTCAAATAAACGCAAGACTTTACCGGTACCCCCCTAAGCATGAAGAGGAGGGACGCAAACAGATAAAAGAGATGGAATCGCAAGGAATAATTCGAAAAAATTGTTCAAAATACTCAAGTCCATTGATTGTAATTCCTGAAAAGAGTGACAACTCAGGAAATAAAAAGTTTCGGTTAGTGATTGACTACCGAAAACTTAATGATGTTACTGTAGATGATAAATATCCTCTACCAAATATTGATTCTCTGTTAGACAAACTTGGTAGAGCTCAATATTTTTCGACGATAGACCTTGCCAAAGGCTATCATCAGATTTTGGTTAAGAAGGAGGACAGGCATGAAACGGCCTTTGTAACTCTCCATGGTCTTTACGAGTTTGTAAGAATGACGTTTGGTCTAAAAACCGCGCCAGCGTCATTCCAGAGACTCATGAATGAGGTGCTCCGAGAATTCATCAATAAAACCTGCGTCTTCTATCTAGACGACGTTCTCATATTTAGTACCTCATTACAGGAGCACATTAATGCAATAACAGACATTTTTAAAGTTTTTAAAGAAAATCGACTCAAAGTTCAAATCGACAAATGCAATTTTATGTAAAGAGAAACCAGTTTTTAAGGACATATTATTACTAAAGAAGGTATAAAACCCAACCCCGGAAAGATTAAAATTATCGAAGAATTAAAATTACCTCGAAACGAGAAACAGCTCAAACGCTTTTTAGACTAACAGGCTATTATCGTAAATTCATACGAGATTACGCAAAAGCCGCACAGCCTATGACGATATTTTAAAGAAAAAATTGCAAAATAAATACAAAAGATCCGAATTATATCGAAGCATTCGAAAAACTTAAGACATTAATAAGCTCGCACCCAATTTTGCGTTTTCCAAATTTCAGCAAGCCTTTCCAGCTCACCACAGATGCCTCAAATTATGCAATAGGCGCCGTTCTTTCACAAGAGGGTCACCCTGTTTGCTTTGCATCTAGAACACTAAACTGTCACGAGCGTAACTATTCCGCGACAGATAAAGAATTTTTAGCTATAATATGGTCTGTGGGATATTTCAGACTTATATGGCAATAAATTTAAAATCCTTACTGATCACCAACCAATTAAATATTTGCAAGCGAAGTATAAAGGCAAGGACCTCTCCCCACGACACCGAAGGTGGTTATTGAAATTAGGCGAATATCAGTCTCACATCGAATATATCAAAGGAAAGGAAAATCGTGTAGCCGATTTTCTGAGTAGAATGGAACCGTTGGAAGAATCTAAATCTGTCAAATCCGATTCCCATTAAACAAACACAAATACATTTTCTGATCTGGGAATGCTTTTAAACATCGAAAATGACGACGATGATGCTACCATGGCAACGATACACTCAGCGGAGGAAGAACTCCTTGACCATATCCCAATCAAAGAAGAAATTGTCAATAAGTACAATACACAAATTATTCTTACGAACAATAAAGTATCAGAAATAGAATTTATGCACAAGAAGCGTATTATTTATATCGCCGAATACGATTTTGAAAACCTTGGAGATATTCTTCCAAGATCCATCCGAAAAGGGACCACTGGCATATATTCTGAACTATCAGATCATAAATACAATATCATCCAAGAAAAACTTCAGAAACTATTCTCGAATGATAAACAAATTAAATTCATACGATGCTCATTTAGGGCTCAAGACGTTGAAACGGAGGTAGAAGCCGTTAAATAAATTCCACTTTACCACGTTCAGGAAAGCTTACCTTCCGGAGTTTTAGAAGCATTTAACAAAGTAAAATTCAAAATATATTATCCGAGATTATTCGAACTCATTCATATTGTGATTAACCAATGCGAAGTATGTCAAGCAGTGAAATGCGATCGCAAACCCATCAAAACTAAATTTAATTTGTCAGGAACCGCAGACGATATTAACCAAATAATCCAAATAGACTTTTAACTATAATGAAACAATCCTTTCTCACAATTATCGATAAATTCTCCAAATTCGGGTCCGCATACTGGTTGAACGATAGAAATCATGTGACATGAATAGAAATTTTAGAGGAACATTTCGCACGAGTAGGCAAACCACAAAAGATCGTTGCAGGGAACGAATTTAATGGAGTACTAATGAACGAACGAATTTAACGAATTTAATGGAAGGCAAATATCTCTTATCCCGACTTATAGATCATAAAATTTTTGAAAATGTTAGGCTTTATCTGGCATACATGTACAAGGCTCCGGACACAACGTGCATTGATGGCAAAACAAAGACAAACATTATGGTTATGATCCAGTGGGAAGGCCTTCCTATAGATATTGGGGCCCTCCGTAGGATTTATATCAAATACCACGAAGAGTTAGGAATAAC
Organism: Odontomyia ornata; assembly: GCA_963969285.1. NCBI lineage: Eukaryota > Metazoa > Arthropoda > Insecta > Diptera > Stratiomyidae > Odontomyia > Odontomyia ornata. The sequence continues at coordinate 92,968,894 of OZ017739.1, forward strand.
ATCAGCACAAACTAATAAAGATCTGGAAACTTACGCGTCGCATGTGAGCTCCAATTATATATCAGCACTTCAACGATCTAGAGAGCAACATCGTAAATTTTTCCGTTCCCAATAACGCACTCACTTCTAAACGCCTCAACCTCTTTTACCATAATTGCGGTGGTATGAGAGGGAAAATTAACAAACTTTATCTGGACGCCAAATCATGCCATTTCAACGTTCTTACCTTAACTGAAACGTGGTTGAATGAGTCTTTTGTCAATGAAGAGATTCTGGATGGAAACTGGTCAATTTTTAGAGACGACAGGGATTCTCACAGCACTGGGCAATCGCGCGGAGGAGGAGTCTTGATTGCAGTGCAAAATTCGTTTTTCAGTGAGCCCGTCAGTACTGTCTCTAACAATTCCTACCAGCATAAAATTGTTCGTATCAAAATTGCGAATGTAAACTTGTATATAGGGGCTTTTTATATCCCTCCAAGATCCAATGAAGAAGTTTACAATAATGCGTGTGACATAATATCGTCACTAGCTGCTTCTATCAATGAAGAAGACATAATAATCATCACTGAGGATTTTAATCGGCCGAATTTGACATTCACTGTCGATGAATCTGATAATGGGCTCCTTTCAGTCAATTTTCTAGACAGTATAGACTTCAACATTATTAGCACCATGTATGGCAATGATTTGCAGCAAGTTGCTTCGACCCCCAACCTTCATGGTAATTGGTTAGATCTCATTTTTACAAATGCGTATGACGAAGTTGTGGTGATTCCAACTAGCGACGCGGAGCATTTGTTTTCTAACACCCGCCACCATTCCGCAATTTCTCTTGAATTTACCACTACGGATAGAGTATACCATCTTTCTTACAATAATTCTATTGTTTTTGACTTCCATAATGCTGACTATGATAGCATTAACAATCATCTTCATACTATTGATTGGACTGGTACGCTTTCAACGTTAGGTACAAACGACGCAGTAGATTGTTTCTACAATATATTCATGTACGCCGTTGAGAGGTACGTGCCCAAAATTAAAAAGAAAAATAAGCTCTCTGAGCCTTGGCTTGATGGCGACCTTAGGTATTTAAGAAACCAAAGAAATAAGCTCCACAAATTAATTCAAAAAAGATCCAACGTTAGCCAAGAAATGAAAAATAAATATGATGCGCTGGTTAAAGAATTGCAGCTCAAATCTCGGGAAGCATATGATTCTTACGTTAACATAATTGGTGAAAACATTATCCATAACCCAAAAAAGTTTTTTGATTTTGTAAACATTAAACGTAAGTCCCAAGGTTTTCCCATATCTATGGTGTATCAAGACTTGAGCTCGTGCAATCCCGTAGACATCTGCGAATTTTTTGCAAGTCATTTTCAATCCGTGTACTGTCCAACCAACTCCTCATCCTACATACCTTCTTCAGTCGAAAACTCAGCGTCTCTCATCGAGGAACTCTGCATTTCTGAAAATGATATATCCAACGCAATAGAGGCACTTGACATCAATAAAGGGCCTGGTCCTGATTTACTCCCTCCTCGCTTCTTGTTTCACTGTAAAGAGCAATTGATTCTTCCTCTGCATATTATTTTCAATAAATCCCTCTCTTCTGGAATTTTCCCAACGATATGGAAGACATCCCATTTGATTCCAATATATAAAAGTGAAGATAAGGCATCAGTTGAAAACTACAGAGGCATTGCAATACTATCAGCAATTCCTAAACTTTTTTAAAAATAGTCTGTTCAAAAATATCGCCCATCATTGAGCCTCTGCTAAACGATTAACAGCATGGTTTCCGAAAAAATCGCTCAACAGTTACAAATCTTACAGTAATGGTTTCTAGTATCCTCTGTGAAATGGAAAAAGGTAACCAAATTGATGCGATTTACACTGACTTCAGCAAAGCGTTTGATCGTGTTAACCACGAAATTTTAGCAAACAAATTAAAAATCTTCGGAATCCGTGGTCCTTTGCTAGACTGGTTCGACTCATATCTCAAAAATAGGACCCAATTCGTCAAATTTCAAGGGTTTGTGTCCAAAGAAATAAATGTTTGCTCTGGTGTACCTCAAGGCAGCCATTTTGGTCCCCTACTTTTTAACATCTTTATTTCTGATCTCTCTGTTATGCTGTAGTAACGTCTCCTAAGGACACGGCATTCCTTCAAAACAAGGTAAACTCTCTTTTAGAATGGTCAGAAAAAAACCAACTTTCTCTGAATTTCGAAAAATGTGTGGTAATAAGTTTTTCCCGTAAAAACTCCGTTTTTGCTTGCGATTATCATCTCAACTACCACAAACTTAACAGAGTGAACAGCGTCGTAGACCTTGGTGTTGTGTTGGACAATAAACTTCGATTCAACTTGCATTACGATGAAGTTATCTCTAGGGCCAATAAGCTACTCGGCTTCATCAAACGTCGATCCAAAGAGTTTCAAAATATTTGGGTATCTAAGACGTTGTACGTCGCGTTAGTTCGCCCAATGCTTGAATATGCTTGTCTTATTTGGGATCCTGTTTTTCATGTCCACATTGACAGACTTGAATCGGTTCAAAAACAGTTTGTATTGTTTGCATTGAGGTCGCTATATGATCCTAAAAATTTTCAGGATTTACCCCCCTACGAGCACAGGCTGCAAATTTTGAATATGCCATCACTTGCTTCCCGGAGAATTACGATAACCTGCTGTTTCACGTTTGATGTCCTCAGAGGCTCGATAAATGTTCCATTTTTAACTAATAAAATAAAAGTACATGAGCCCTTGCGAGTCACTAGGCACTCTCGTCTGTTGGTGGAAGAGCGGCACCACACAATCTATGCCGATAATGAGCCTATCAATAGATGTTGCAAAACGTTTAATTCACACGGTGCGCATTACTCCCCAGACATGTCCAGAACCCATTTCAAAGCTCTGCTATCAAATGCCCTAGCATCTTAATCCCATCATGTATCCAACCCTGACACCATATTTTTATTGTATCAATCTAATTAATTTTAATTTGTATTTTTTAAGTAATTATTGTGAGTTAGCGTACAAAATTTGTATATTTTTATTTCTTGTACCAGTGCCTTGCTTGGCTAAAAAAAAAATAAATAATGGAGTACCAATGAACGTGGAGTTACACTTAACAAAACCGCACATTAGTACAGGAATCGCAGACATAGAAAGATTTCATGGGACAATAGTAGGAAAATTTCGGATCCTAACGTATCAAAAACGAAAAATCTCTATCAAGAGAACAATGCAACAAGCGGTCAGAAACTATAATGAAAGGTACCATTCCACAATTAAATGCACTGCGAATGAAGTACAATTCCATAAAATAAATTTCGAGAGAGTTTGAGAACACCTTAAAATCGCAAAGCAAAAATGGATTAAAAAAGCAAATAAAAATCGCGAAGACTACAAGGAAAATAGGACGACCGGGTTCATTAAAATTTACAAAGCATCGAGATTGAAACACCAACCAAGATTTGTCAAAAGTAAACTCGAAAAAGTACACCCGAGCAATATCAAAAGACCTTTGAAGCATAATTTGTTCTCCAGCGACGAAATTCCTAATGACAATACCGGAGAATTTCCAGAATTTAAAGATGAGCAACGATTAATAATAAATAGCACACTAAACGAAAGCACAGATGATGACATTTTAACCTCTAAATTCCGAATAGATATTACTAGGCGCGATATTAAAACACTTCAAAATGATAAATGGCTCAACGACAAAATCAAAGAATTCTATTTGAAACTTATTGTAGAACGCAGCGAAAGAGACAGTTCCCTGAATCTGCCCAAAGTATGTGCAGTGAACACATTTTTCATCCCACGCCTTTTAAGGTCAGGTCACGAGTCTATCAAAAGATGGACGCGAAATATGAATATATTTGATTTTGATATCCTTCTGATACCAATTCATATCACTGGACCATATACAAAATCAATCAAAGATTTTCCTATCCTAATATAAAGAATGTAAACTTCCTAGATAAATTGACTTTAGACGACATTGTTATCCAAAATATTCAAAACACAGAAAAAATCGAAGAACTGCAATTTAGTAAAATCACTAATTTTGGCATTAATGCAAGCTTAAGTATTATATTACTCATATTGATGGCATTGTATTACATGAAACAGAAAAATCAAATTGTTAAAATTGAAAATAGGATTCAGGAGAATCCAAAGTCAAAGGGGGGAGAAGTTACATATGATACATCACATTCCACACACAAAAAATATTCCCATGCATCTGCAGTTAATTTACAAGATGCAGAATTCCAAGATTCAGGTAAAACTGACACCGCCTGGAAAATATTAGAATCATTTTTGTAGAAAATGCTAAAAAGCCAGACGCGTTGTCAGCAATTATAAAATTTGCTATGAGATGTAACTTCTCTCTCAGTTGTCGCGTAACCGTAATATACGATCATTGTAACGTGTGCTACTTATAAAAAGTGATATTCAATTTAAATAAAAAACCGTTGTTCTTATCTATTATTCCCGGTGTAAATTTTTATGTTTTCGTCCGCTCGGCCCATGACCACATAATTAACTATCTCTAGATAAAGGCTAGAGCAAAAAAGAAAATCGTAACATATAGCCCCAGCTGGCCACACGCTACATATAAACAAGCAACTTTTGCATAAGAAGTTACTCAGTGAAAATAGTAAGGGATGGCGATGATTTAAATAGCCATTTTTATGGCAATCCTTAGTTAAATTTGTATGGTTCGGATAAAGGACCGGACCTTTGTCGCACCTCCAGTAGACTTTTGCTCAATTTTATTATACCCATAGATGTCTGCCACCACAAAGCCAACGTTTTTAGATGCATTACAGTCTACTTTCTTTTAAGTTATATTTTATTTACCAATGCATTTCACTGCCAACTTTTTTGGCTATTCAATCATTTTCTTCTTCTTAGCACTACAGCCCCTCTTGTACTTTTGCTTCCTGTAACTGTCTTGTTCCATTTCAAAATCCGAGCAGCGATGTCTTCATCGACTGAGTCAGACCAGCGTTTTCTCGGTTTATCCACTGGTCTCCGGTCTTCAGTTCTACCAACAAATACATTTTTTGGGTATCCGTTGTTCGTCCATATGATTCATGTGTCCAGCTCATTGCAGTTTCCGCAGTCTTATAATCGTTGAGACCTCCGGTTCGTCAAAAATTTCATATAGCTCATGGTTATATCAAGTTCGCCATTGGTCCCCGTCTAGCTTCGCTCCGATTATTCGGCTCAGGACCCGTCGCTCGAAGGCGTTCAATATATTTGCGAATGCTTTGGTTAGGGCCCGTGTTTCATACCCATAGCATAACATAAGTCTTATCACAGATTCGTATACTTGGAGCTTTGTTTTCCTGTGTCTTCAAAATTGCGAAAACTGACTAAAATATTTTACTTGCCACACGTATTCTTCAGCGTATTTCGTCTCTTGCACTACCCGTTCTCATTATTTTGGTACGTAAATAAACAAATTTGCCCACATTACCGATACTGTATTCCCCAAGTGTGATATTTTGTATACTTGATGTATTTATCTTCAACTACGTCATGAGCTTTGTTTTATCTTCATTGCTTTGTAGCCCTACAAGCTTTGCTTCGCTGTCAAGAAGAGTTCTTTGGCAGTTGTTAATGGCCATGACAAAATGTTGATGTCACCGCTATAGGCTACTACTTGGCGTGACTTGCATGCTAATGTACCTCGTGTATTGACATGTAGCTTCCCTATGATGTGCTCTAGAGCAAAAATGAATAGCAATGAGGCCAATCCATCTTCTTGCTTTAGTCCGATATTTGTGCCAAAGGCATCGGTCTGTTGGCTGTTGATGCAGACCTGGCAGGTCGTCGATGTCATTGTCATTTTAGTTAAACGGACTAATTTAGCTGTGATACCAAAGCCAAGCATTATTTGGTAAAGTACGTTACGATCAATACCGTCGTATGCTTGCTTAAAGTCAACGAAAATTTGGTGTACGTCTATGTTGAACTCCCAGCATTTCTTAAGTACCTGCTTGACTGTGAACAATTAGTATATCGTGGATCTACTTGCTCGAAACCCACTTAATACTCCCGAATAATACCGTTAGCGTATGACCCGATCTTATTTTCTAAGGTTTTTGAAAATATGTTGTACAAAGTAGTGATATGCCTCTTTAATTTAGGCACGGTAACTTGTCACCTTTTTTTGTGGAGACGGAATATAACTGATTGGCTCTTATTCTTTGTGAATAGCTTTAGTAAAACTGCTACCACCATATTTGATGAGCTCTAGTGGAATCTCATCGATACCTTACGCAAACATCTATAGACTTCGATATTCTGGAGCTCTAGGGAGGATTAGGGAGGTTCTTGAAATATGATGCCCATCTTTCCTTAATCTTGGTTTCATCAGCGATGATATTGTCAATGTCATCAAGACAAAGTAAGATTCGGGCTAATAATCACGTTTCAGGCTTTTCACTACTTTGTATGCTTGTCTTGTGTTGTTGCTCGCTAGACATACATCTATGCTTCTCACTTGGTTGTCCTAGTATTTTCTTTTCTTAATTTTAATAATCTTATTTGCTACTCTTCTGAGATTTTCATAGTTTTCTTTCTTCGTCCTGGTATTCCTACCTACGCAATCTTTGTACACCTGATTTTTTTTATCTGATGCATTCTGGCACTCTTCATCGAACCAATCATTTCTCTTGCACCGGGCTGTTCTGCCACAGCCTTAATCGGTGCTTTTACTTCTACCTAGAGCTCGTTAGTTGTCTTTAACGCTGCGCCTGATAAGATGGGAGCCAGCTAGTCGTCAGAGTTTTTCTAGCGGGTTAGGGTTAGCCAAATATGCCTTTGACATACGGCATCGATATGTTAATTTACACAAGTAATGATATCAGTTACAATGAACATCTCGGTATGCACGGAGTATGTTCGAGACCCAAAGTTGTTGGATCAGAACATGGTTGATCTGGTTTTGTGTGTTGCTATCCGGTGATACCCAGGTCAGTTTTTGAATGCGTCGATGTGGGAAGCAAATCGAGTGTATGACTAGATTTCTGCTACATGCAAAGTCAGTCAGGCACTGGCCGTTGTCATTTGTTTCATCGTTTAGGCGATATCCTCCAGTCGTTCCACGATGAGATATCTCATTGCCAACATTAGCATTGAAATCACCCACAATTGTTTTTGTCTCGTTTTATAGCAATGAGGCGTGAACATTCATCAGCTAGATTTTGAAGAATTTCGCTTTTATACGAATTGCACACAACCGTTCGTTTATTGCCTTGGAATCAATAACGTGTGATTTGAAGTCTCTATCCACAATGAAGGCCACTCCAAATTCTCGTTCCCCAGTAGACATGTTATTTTTGAGTATTGCGTGCGATATCATATCTTGAATATCATTTCCAGTCCAGTTCGTTTCCTGGATCGCCAGTGTTTTTGATTTATATCGATTGGCCTGTTGTAAAAGGTTCTTAACAGTGCCAGGGCATTTGAGTGATCTGACATTCCAGAGTCCAATGATATAGTCCTTTTTCCAATTGCAAGGTCGTTGCCGTGATTGCAAAACTGTAAAAATAATAATAATTTATTATAATTTAATTCACTTCGATAAATTCACATTTAAAATTCAACACAACTCTACTCTGCATACATATAGTATTATCCTAACCTAGTTTGATTCTACTTACAATCCTACCTTACGTAATATGCATAGTATTTCCAAGGTTCGCCCTTATTTGCTACATGCTTTTCTTTTTCATTTAATCTTACATTCGCACTTGTGGCAACAAACCGTTTTCTTCCTTTCGATAATCTTCCGCTGAAACCCGACCAACTTTTTCTTTCCGGAAGACCCGCCGTGCTTGAGGTCTGAACGCCAAAAGAGAGCTCGAAAACTTCCTCCAGCTTCCACTTTGCCTCCGCCGTTTTTTTTGTTCTTCATCTCCTGGGCAATTGACCTTGCTTAACAGAAACGCAACAAGCGCGTTCCACCAGTGATCCTGAGTTTGGCTCTGTTACTTCCAGTAGTGGCGTTCATGAGTCGCGTTTAGCTTGCCACTTGGTTGGCATGGTGCTGACATTATTGTGTATGTAATCCCAGAAAGTCGCAAGACGGACACGTGAATTAATTGCGCAAAGCAAAAGGAAGATAATAAGTTCAGAATAATATAGTACACCGCAATTTCTATGCCTAGTTGTGTTGTCAATTCCACAAATTGTTTTAACACGAAAAGAATCGGTTTTGGTGCGTTTTGTTGTTGTTGTTTTGATGATTTTTGTGAGAGATTTTTGTGAATCTGCTGCAAACGCTGACCAGAGAATGATCATCTTTTACGTGTTGAGCTATCACGAAAAAAGTCCACCTTCTGGATTTAAGATTCTACAAAGCGGTTTTTACCTTCGAGAAATGTTTAATTAACATGTACGTTTATTATGTTGATGCAGCTTTATTATAGTTCAGAACGTTAGCTTCCATTACATAAAAAACACATGGCAAGTTCTGTATCATGATTGTTGACATGATCCCAGTATGAGCCTGGCGGTTATTCTTATTCAGCCACATGTATTTTGTTGAATGATTGACGACCAATGACATGCAAAAGCCTTTATTTAAGTGCAATGATTTTGTACGGGGTACTCGGTGTACCAGTCGTTGATTTGATTGACCATTGTCGAATGCTACTTTTAACTCTACTTAAAAACTACCCTTAAAAATTCACATAAAATTCGATTCAAGCTGATACATTCTGATTCTGATTTTATAGCCTTGACTCGGGATGGCAACGATATGAACAACTAAATGCAGGAGCAGCTAAAATCTTAATTTCGGTTCCAAGAACAGTGCGAGGCTCTGGCTCTGCCCTAGTTTACTGTAACATTCTAGTCTCCTACGGTAAGGTTTAGTCAGATGGGAGTTTAGTTTTTTGTTTGAGTCATGAATTTATTTTTGGTTCCATTTGCTCATAAATCAATTTAGTTTGAATCAGATTCTAAGCTTAGAAATAATATTAGAAACCCCTTATTTCTTTAGGCATCTGAGATTGATCATGCCATAAAACTGACATCATCAGCATATGCTACCAGTAGTGTGGACTCGAAGATTAGTATACCGGATGTTTCAGCTGATGTCTTCCTAATGAGTCTACAAACAGTTGTTACCCATCGATGTCATATTCCCAATATTTTTCAATCACCGGTTTTAATGAGAATATTTGGTCAATTGCAGACTGTCTACTTCCCTGATACTTTCCTTTAATACTTTAATAGAACGGATTTAATTTTCTTTCTTTGATTTTGAGTACATATCGAGCAGAGCGATGAATGTTCATACCTTAGCTTGTCCCCCGTTTTGTGTACTGGATATATAATACTTTTCACCAGTACTCTGGTAACTGCCTTTCTGACAGTATTCTGCATAGTGGTTGATAGAGAAGGCTACATGGGCTCCCCATCCCCCTGTAGAGCAGTTCTGCCAGAGTTGAATCTATTCCAGGAGCCTTAAATCTTCTGAGGTCACGTACGCTGTCTGCATCTCATCTCTGGTTGATGGTAAAACTGCAACCTCATGTTCTTCTTCTAGAATATTCATAGCTTCTGTCGCTGTTGGAGCTACTGTGAATAACTTCTGGAAGTATTGTAGCCATCTGGTTTTGATTCTGGCTGAGTTGCCTATGATTGCCCCTTATGCACTTTTCCAAGGACTTGCTTCTGGATTGAAGCCATCTCTTAGTTGTTTAATAGAAGTATGTGTTAATATGACTTCTGGTAAGGTCATGTTTTTGTTTATCTGTTAGATCTTTGTTTTGATAATCAATGGTTTATTTCTTTGGCACATTTTTTAGGTTGTCTTTGGAGGGTGTTGTATTATTTTAATTGGCCCAAGCTGGTCACCTGATTCCTTTTTAACCACTTCCTTGCATTTTTCGACAATCCTCAGTGCTACTCTTGAAAATATTAACGACTGGTATCGTTAATATTATCAAGAGCAGCACTGAGGATTGCATCTTCATATCAGGCAGTCACTGATTCAGCGGTGAGAGTAATTTCACAGGTGATAGCTGTTGCCCTCATTACTAAAAAGCGCTGTGCCATTTACCTGCGTCACAACCAGGACTGGAGGGAGAGACAGTGCTGGCTCAAAGTTTGGCAGCAGTCTTAAGTGAACTACACGAAGTGATGCTGGACTGCGTGGCTCAGTCTAGACTTGAGGCTGTGGCTAATCAAAAGCATGATGAGATTGACTTCTATCTGATCCAGCTTTTGAGCGGACATGAGTTAGTCTGACCTGCAATAGTTTGTTAAGCTGTAAGTTGTAAGGGAGACAATGCCTACTACGCATTTTCGCATGTAAATAATGGAACAAACTGTGGCAGGACCTCTACAAAGAGACGAGAGAGCTCATCTTGAACAGTTTAGTCGTAGTGATATTTGGGTTGGTTGACAAAAAGTACCATGTGTCACCTTATGTTCCGACAGCCCTAAAAAATACAAGACATCACGGCATCTGGGAACGTCAAGGCAGGGGGATCGCTGGTCAGGCGATTCTTCTTGCTCTGTCCTTTTCTGCTGCCAGAAGAGTTCCCAAGCTTGGAGGTGCCTCACAGTGAAGCAAGACGAGACCTATCACGAAGTAATGTGATCCTCAGCTTGACAGGGGTAGTGTTTAGAAGGTAGCTCAGTCGCCCGCGAGCATTTGAGCATTCCCCTCCCAACCATAAAAATAAAAAACAAACAAAAAATATATATATATATATATATATATATATATATATATATATATATATATACATATATATATATATATATATATATATATATATATATATATATATATATATATATATGTATATATACAATATATAGACGGTCCCAAGCCCGTTTTAGACAAGTGGAGGGAACCCCTTATTTCCCCAACCCACAGCTTCCACGATTCCTCATTCCAAACCCCCAATTAAATGCTAGAAAATGCTCACGGGGTCGCACATTGGGTTGACTGGTTTCCCAATAATGGGACATTAAATGCCGTAAAATGCTAACAACTGTCAATACATCTACAGCTCTGCTACTAACTCCTACTTACACCTCCTTTTTGGGGTCGTAGGAAGGTGAAGGCGAATCTTCCTGATGACGGAATCGAAGTAATAACCATGCCACTGGAATGGAGGTTAAGCAACGGGCTAACTCTACATCCCTAAAAACCCTCAAAATGTTTCAAAACCTGCAGAGGAGCCTTGGAGTGGATTGCAAAGCCCTAACAAGGACCCAGACAGTCTAAATTTATGCTGATTTTTAAAGCTAACTATTGCTTTTGCTTCTTCCTGCAAAATATATATAAAAATCATTCGTGAAGCAAAATTGTTAATACCTCTATGCGCCATGCATCTTAGTCTTATAAAATCACATATAACCCATTAAAAGTACATCCAGCAGACTCACAATTGAGCGTTCGCTACTAAAAAAAAAATACGAGTACATAAACCCAGCAACATTTAATCTGATGTATTTAAATCAGCTACCTTGCTCCAAAAATGTTCCCAGAAAACAAAACATGATTAAGCAGAAAAAAAAGTTGTTAGCATCCTTTCAACTTTCAACTCCTATCACCGCATATAAATTTTCCTGAAATTACATTCACCCCATCTCCTTGTTGTTTCATTTCTTTTTCAGAACTTTCATGTGTTAGTGTGTGTGTTGTTCATTTTCTCTTTCATTTTCCATTTGTGTCGTTTACAAAACATGAAAATCCGTACAAACACAGTTTTTTACCATCTTTGTTGTGTTTTAAGTTTGTGGCGCGGTGAAACTAGGAAAATTGTGCAAACTTTATCCCCGAAAACCGAACACTTGCTGTTTAGAGCCAGACTTTCAATTCACAAGTTTGTAAAACGTGGCAAAGAAAAGCACACACTAGTAAGCAAAGAAAACTTCCTACCATATTTTCAGGGAAATGTGCGTTGTAAGAATGCGATTGAAACCAGATAACTTTAGAGAATATTCCGGTTTTGGAAATAATTAAAACTAATTTTGAAGTTTTTGCTTTTATTGTTGAAGGGTTAAAGTGGCTTGGGAACATATTGTAAATTGACTTGAGCAATCTAAAATTAAACTAAAGACAATAGAAGCGCCAAACTCGAAATTTGGTGCTGTTTCTTGGAAATTCAATCCTTATGCAATTTATATTTAATAATATTCAGTTACAACAACGTGAATTGAAATTTCCAGAGAAATTCCAAAATGTTTTAAGGTTATCATCTTCAACGAATGTTGGAGATAGAACATCAGCAGCAATCAAGAAATTCTCATGACGTTGGTACCAAGCAAGGCAGAGAAATGAGATCAAATCCAATATTGTACCAGGATACGCTCGAATGATTTTCGAGGATTTAAGATGAAATCATTCTTTATATGTTCTAGTTGCCATGGATTCAGCATCTAGCGTTCATTGTGTTCAGGCGTATTTTTAATTCGCTCCTGTCATTAATATTGAAATATAAGTACTTAATATTAAAATATAAACTTTTAAATATCATTTGGAAATTCATGATTTCATAAGAAAAAGTTTATTTATTGTTTGCTACAACATTTGTTACATTGTTATAATTATTCCATTGTTAAATACCATCATTGGATTTTTATATTATGTGGTTAAATCGTAATAAAAAAGAAGAAATGGAGCTTTAATCAAAAACGCACGATGGAGGAGCCAGAAAGCTTCGACCGTCCAATGCATGCAGCAAAATGGCCTTCAATGATAGTAAATATATTGAAGCGACACGTTTCCAAAATACGAAACTGAGGCAAGCTTTAAAAGAAAAATCGTTGAAAATGAGAAACTAAGCAAAACTTTGAAGCGAGGAATCGATAAGATGAAAAACGAAATTCCTTAATTGAATCTATAGTAGTAGTCTAACAATTATAAGAAGAAATGGGAAACTCAAACTTGAGCGAAAACCTAAGAAAGAGAAGATAACTGGGAGAGGAAATTCATTCAAACCACGAAGACAAAAACTGAAGAAGACATATCAAGAGACCGAAATAATTTAAGCACTGAAGGATTGAACGTGAGCCAAAATTATTATGCTGAATTGGCGCGTACAATTGGAACAAAAAATCTTGAAGATATGAAACTTACGTTTTATTGAAAATCTTTAAAAAAAAAAACTCAGCAAAAAAGCCAACAAAATCAGTTTTTAGCTCGCCGACGAATGGTTTAAATTTTATGCATAAAGTTGAAAAACCCGGGAAAATATAGCAAATCAATTTTTTAACCAAAGTGGGGTTAAAATGGTCAATATGTTATCAGCTGCCGCAGAGTTAATTATTTTGGTATAAAACAAATAATAAGGAAAAACTTTCTGCAAGGGGTGTTCCAAAATAAATGAGACTGAGCTAAAATAGAAACGACAGGGGCTTTGTTCTGATAAATTCGAGTTATCGCCCAATCAGCTTGCTGCATAACATCAGCAAAGTATTTGAAGTGATACTCGTCAGAGCGTTAAACATCATCATCTCGATCAGTATCTGTACTATACTGAACATGTCAAAATCAAGCTCAGTAGGGCACTAAAAGTAGTCATGGCCCTACGAAGAGTCTTTCATTCCAAATACATTAATCCAAAGGTCAAAATTATCTGTCACAAGACCCTGGTTAGACCAGTTTTGACATATAGATGTCAGATCTGGTACAACCAGAGTGCTAGTATTATGGAAAAACTAAGAGTTTTCGAAAGGAAATGTCTTTGTGCATGTACTGGTTAGTACAAAAACCCTGAGATGGATTGGAGGCATTATATATCGAATAGAAGAATTTATCAAGCTGCTCAAGTGCCGAGAGTCGGTATCTTTATATTGAAACTTCTTCGGAAAACCCTTGGATTTCACAGCCGTTCCGCCCTACAGACGGGTATATTGCGACTTGCCTCGCTACTGGCTTCGTTCCTCCAGAAGCATTCGTGTATTTGGACATGAATCAATATGTTTTTGATTCTGACGGCGTCCCAATCATATATCACATATATAGACGGGCCACCGATAAGAAGATAAAATATGCTCCAAATCTGAGTTCACGAGACCAACAATTCCAATGGAGATACTCATTTGCTAGATTCGTTGCGGCTGGTCGAGCTGATATGGGACAATCTACGTATTGGTAGCTGGACGACAATGTCTAAATTATTCGTGTTTTTCGTTACTTAGCTTTTGAGTTTTAGCTCATTATTGCTACATATAGTGGTGTTGTTTATTTGTGCTTAAAATAAGGGATATGTTAGGTACATGTAATGTTTATTATATTATTTTAGAGATAAGGTTAAACGCATAGGTTAGGAATATTGTTATCGAAGTTTCTAGTATAAGATTAAGTTTTTGATTGAATTTTATTAGAATTAGGTTATAACATATTGGGTGTAGGATCAAAGTTCACTGTTGTGTTAAAATTATAAATAGTGTTGGTTGGTTTTTTCTCCTTTTTCCAATCAAATCATACCATATGTAACAATCTTAATTGATTTGAATTTGCTATAATCTTTTTTTGATGAAATGTGTTTAAATAATAGCGTATAAATTTAGAGGGCCATGAAGTTTTTGTATTGTTATTGTTGGAAATTTTCTTTTATATTCTGTTAAAATTTATAACGATTAGTATAGAATAAAGCGTTTTTGACTTTGATAAATTCGAGTTCATTTATTCATAATAGTCTTCTCCTGCCTGGATACCCTGTCTTGCGTGATCAAAAAGCTTTTCGAAAGAGTGTTTCAGGCCATTGACCGGCATGCTCTTCAGGATGTCAGTACAAGCCTTTTGAATGCCCTCTACGGACGCAAAGCGTTTTTCTTTCATGGCCAAATGGAATTCCCCGAATAGGTAAAAGTCACAGGGAGCCATATTAGGCAAATACGTTGAGTGATTGATGGCTGAAATGCTATTTTTAGTCCAAAAACCAGTCACAAGAGTGAATTGAATTCTGAAAAATTTTTGGTAATCAGTTACCTTGTGTGGAACAAAACGTGCACAGACCTTTTGTTAGCCCAAATGGTCGGTTAAAATGCAATAAATAGATGTTCTGGAGATATTAACTCTGATTCATGAATTTTAGCGATGATTTCGGCTCATTTTTGATAAATTTACGCACGATTTCGATGGAGTTTTCGGTGACCACTGATTTTGGGCGGCCCGTATATTCATAGTCATTTATATCTTCATGACCATCTCTGAAATGTGTAAACCACTCATGAACCCTGGTACGAGATAGACAATCATTGCCATCAACTTTTTTAATCGATTCAAATGTTTCGGTAAACGTTTTACCGATTTTAAAACTAGATTTGATATTAGTTCTTTGTTCGAAACGCATTTTTGTACCGATGATACAAACTTACTGTCACTTTAGGCGCAATAACTTTGCTTCAACTGAACCGAATGTTACCAAACTTTCACTGAAAGTTAAAGAGAGACGTAAATTTTCAATGCACTATCTCATTCACAGATGGCACCACCGAAAAAAAATTTTATGAGAAAAGTCTCCTTTAGTTCGAAAAGCACCTTGTATGAAACCGAAGTCATTGACGGATTTCAAAAAGGTGAAAGCATTACTGGAAAGAGTACATGCACCTTATTTCAGCTCTACGCCAAAATTTGAGAAAAATCAAACATTTCTCTTGAAGGCCTTGGACTGTGAGGAGCATCCAGATGATCTCCTTCAAATTTTAAGAGAAAAAATAATGAAATTGAATTTAACATAGTGAAAAGATTGCTACCAACTGTGCTATGCAGTACATCTGTATCAAATACATGGCCCTAAATAATTTACATTAAATCCCGAGGAACCAAAAAAAAATTAAATGAAGTCAACAGCTGTAAAGAGGATTATCTTTTATTGTATTCGACGATACCCTTGATGCAAAGATATGATACCATTTGAAAAGAAAACAAGTTGAAGTAGCAGGAGAGTGATGCCAAAAAAGTTTTGTAAACAGTTACTCAATCAAACAATATGTTTTGCATATCAAAACTTGACTTGTATTCAGTATTCATAAATTGAATTCAAAAATTAAATCCTGGTTATTATGTATTGAACTTCGGTGCCATTTTGTTCAAGTTTTTTGACCCACTGCTTGATTATTTATGATAACATATCAATATTAGAAACCATTTCTAATATTTTGATCAACATTTCTACATATTTGTAGCATCTAGGTCCATCACAAACATGTATCTTGTGTCAAAACATTTTCATACATTTCCCTTTCCTCTGCAACTGTCGAATCAAAACTTGTCATTTTGAGAACAGTTTTGAAAAGTTATCACCAACACCCATACCCATATTGCTTACATTCGGTGCAATTTTTTTTTCAGAGGCTACAGCCCTATATGGGCAGACCCCCCTTAAACACATTATAAATTTTTTTTGTGGTGAAACTTTCAAGAATGCACCACTCTACATCTAATTGTTAAATTTAACCTTTCTAGCTTATGTTGTTTACAAGAAAAATTGCTGTGACACACGGATGGATAGACCAACAGACAGGACGCGATTTTAGTAGGATTTTGTAAAATTATTTTACAAAACATAGAAAAACCGAATTTAACATAAACACCTAATCG